>OX639996.1:44762797-45437281 GCA_951828415.1 Anomoia purmunda
AAAAAAAAAAAAAAAAAACAACACACACAAAACTCAAACAAAGAAGATAAAAAGAATTACATGCGTGGACAACCGAATTAGTTGTCACTGCGATGAGCAAAATAGTGTGAAGTTTTCATTTTCAAAAGCGTATAAAAAGCGAAACGGCTTAGGTTCTAATTCTATTTAGGCACACACAACAGACATTAGTAATACACACACATGCATACGTATATATTTTAATAGATTTGTGTCTTGTCAATTCACTTTCGTAAATTTTAATTCTTTCACACCTCAGTTTGGGCTCCAACGATTGCTAAAATTATTTAAAACAAGGTTTGGTGTATGCTAATCTTTTCATTATACTAGAATGTAGTTTTTTAGATGGAACTTATATTAAGATAAGTCTCACAAATTTTAGTGTAGGTATTTTGATGAAAAAGTTATATATCCAATTGTATTATAAATGGCTTATCTGATCATAACCACACCTGCTGTACACTTTCCAAGTAGTTTCATATCCTAAAAACAATTTTGATATATCAAGAGGGTGTCTGGCCTCCCATATGACTGAATTGTACTGCATATCTCTGGATGTATTTGTGGTAGAGTACTGAATTTAAAGGAATGTTTTAAAAAACCTGTCGCTTACATTTTTTTCGCGGTTAGAGCTCAACTTACTCATGGAGAAAATTCGGGTTATTGGAGAAGAGATCATTGTATTATCCACACAAGTAAAATTTTCATATAGCACAACGGTTTGATGGTCTAACATTTTTCATCTCAAAAAACTTAATCGGCTCTCTTTAAGTACTGTTTGTAGGAGTGAATCCCACTACTTGCTTTGTCATCTAATTTGGAGATATCTGCAAAAATAGCGTCCGAGAATACGGGCTTTAAGTACCCGGCCTACCTCCATTCATCCCTTTCTGGGATACATGTGGATAACTTGTTGCCAAAACAAAGTAGAGGGATGGCGCAGTTCAGCTGTCGGATTAAAACTCTAGGCCTCTCAATTTGTGTTACATCACAGTGCACACTACAAATTGTAGCAGAAGTTCGGCCAAATATCGAACAATGTGATGCAAGCCCCAGTTATTATTATTATAAAGAAACTGCATTGCCGCAAAGTTCCTCACAAATGCCTGATAAATATTGGAAATATTTTCCGTCACAGCTTGCCAAGTACAGTTTGGAGACAAAACGGGTTTAGCGGTCCCTACAAGATAAGTATTATAAGAAATCGTTTCAATATGCTTCAATTTTTCACATGGTCGGAAAATAAGTAGGGTAAAAAGAAAAGCTAAGCGAGTTGCTGTTCTTATAGTCACAGAAAGTCTTCCAAGAATAGCCTCTAACCGCATATTTGAATACACAGTGACAGTTTGCAATGTATAGATTTAATTTAAAATCAATGGTGTCACTCTACATATGTACATATATACTCGTACCATATACTACCTGCATATTGTATTCTTACTTGGCCCAACCACTTAGAATTCACAAACTCCATATCCATAAAATTATAATACTTAGTTGTGGCCACTCTAAAGTTAACACTAATTTGTAGCTAAATATTTTCAAACATGTTTTACTAATATCTAGTTTAACTGCTATCCGGTATGCGGAAATTAAATTTCTTTTGTCGATATTTGTAATTGGTTGGGAGATTGAATTTGCGTTTGAGTGACGGTAATTGCAATTCAATAAATTTTCGGGAGATCGCCTAATCTCTACGATAGAGGTAACAATGATTTTTGCGCGAACATTTCAAGAGAATTTTTGGCAAAGCCAAAAAATTCCCTAACTTATTGTCAGAAGTGAAATGGAGTGATACTTAATTTATTCAAACAACTTTGTTATATACTATATGTATGTACAAATATGTACGTTGTTGAAAATTTCCATTTATGAATGTTGCGCGTGTATCGTTAAACTCAGTCAAATTAGCCAGTTTGGTTAACTTTCCTAAAAATAAATATTTTTAAAGAATGTGTATAGTTGAATTGCAAATAAGGAAGACTCGAATGTTTCGGAAGTGCTTTGTGTTGGTATATTAGCTTATTATCAAATCACATAGTTGCATTTGTATTAATGTATAGCAAATGCATAGTACTTATGTAATTTTTTATTGAATAGAAATATCTAGCGCACTAAAGAAGTTTCCTGATTTTCAAGTTATTTCGCTTCTCATAACTAGAACATACATTTTAGTACATTTGAAATAAAAACTACTTTTTCACTTTTATACGAGAGGAAGTGAGACATCTGTCGTACATTCTAGCGAGCCATTCAAAAAAGAGAAAAGTTGGTAAAACCAAAACTGAATCCTAATAAAAGTAAAACAACTTTGCAAAAAAACAACTTTGCAACACAATTCTGGATGGATTTGATAATTTTTCGAACAATGTAAGTAATTGGGAAGCTCAGAAAAAACTGAAACCGGTTAAAGATATTTAGCTAACATATTTAGTTAATGTAATTGGAAGAACTTTCGATAAAGTACAAAATTTATACGTATATATAATACATGCAAAATAAGTATATAAAATTGCGATACAGAATACTGTTGCAACCATTTTAAAATAGTATTTAAAGGAGTAAAATTAATAAAATATAAAAATTAAATAAAAAAATTGAAATATAGGCATCAAATGAAAAATGTTTAGAAAAGCTTTAGTCTAGAAATAATTTACTTAAATAACACTGGTTTACAAATATTTGATAAATCCGACATACCTCGTTAAAAAAGAGCTTTTGACCCCATCTTACGCCGCTGAACAAGAAAATTACTTTTATTTATTCCGTCAAAGAATTTTTTTTCGAGATATATTTGCAGTTATTTCTACTAAACTTCAGCATAGCAAATAAAACTAACCATCTATGGGTAGGTACCATCCTAATGGTACATTCTGCTTCTGTACGCTGATGTATCTTTTGTGTCCATAGAGATAGAACTCTTTTAGTTACAAGGACTAAATGTAAATAATAAGGTAACTTTCGAGCTTTTTCGAAAATGGCTAATTTTTATTCATTCTATTTAGTCGACAAAATTTAAAAAAAAAAAAAATTAAAAATATTTTGGTGAAAAAGAATTACTTTACGAATATGTGGAGTTTAAGGGGGCTTAAATCGGATATAAAACGTAAAAATTATTACAAATTATACAAATTTAGTTACATTCAATTTTCCATCCCGTCTAGATTTTGTGATACAGGTTGCTGAATGGTTTCCATCAGCTTGCCAAAGGATAGGTAGACTTTTTTTCCCCAAACTTTTCCAACCCTGTTTAAGGAATCGCAATTTTAGAAGCTGATCTGAATTAAGCATACCATTTATTTTGCTATTCTGGAATTTTGAGACATCAACTGCAAAACGACCTCGAAGATAGGCTTTTGCCAATATCTCGGAAACACTTCTTTAGAATGATAAATGAAACTCATTTTCCTGTTCAGTGACCAAAAATTTATTCTAAAAACACTGAAATACTTTTTTCGTGGAAACTAGTGTAATTAAATGTAAATACAAATATCAAAGTCATAGGTTATAATTAAAAAAAAAAAACAATTCAAACAGAAGAGCCATTATTTTGACTTATCATTTAAATATTATTTCTTTGGCTGCAACTGCAGCTAATATGGCTAATTTGAAGTTCGAATTTTCGACGGCACATTCGAGTATTACGAGTTGTATTTGGGTAATAACGCGAATAATGTCGCCTTTCAATTCCCCAATCGTTGTCTCCTTGATCTAGACTTAGAACTGTACGTAGTTCAGAGGAAAAGGCCTGGATTCGCGGTATCTCGGGATCGGGGATGCTACTTTACCTGTTCGTAGCGTAAAACTGTTCACCGAATTGTTATCGCATTAAGGCCATAGTTTTATGCCCTGTGCACTAAGTAGCGCTGACTTGTTGCAATTGAGTGTCGTGAGGCTTGAATTGCAGGCAGCAAATAGTAGGTTATCATGATATGATAGCGGGAGCCACTCAAAAGCACAATCGCGACGGTCTCAATTTTGAACCACCTGCCCATGTACCACAAAACCGTTGATTTTTCTGGATGTAAATAGTTGCAGCTCTTGATACTCATCGGATTGTTCTTCACCTCAAATGCGAAAATTTTGGTTATTGACGTGGCATTTACTGCTTTCTTATATGAGAATGATCGAGAAAATTGCAAAGAAGATGACGCAACGCTGAAACCGGTTTGTCTGCAAACCAACTTTGAAAAAGGGTGACCTAAATTTTGTTTCTCTTTCCGTAACGATAGTGGATGTACTAATCTAATCTTGCAAATTAAATCGTCTACTCAAACTGCACCCGTTTACTTTTTTGCCATTAATCTGTAAGAAATGTTCCCATCTGAATTTCAAGATTACAAATAAATAAATATTCGTTTCAAAATACATCTTAGTTATGCTTATAATTTCAACAAACCAATAAATCATGTTTCCACCTTATTTTTTGGCCAATTATAATAATTCTAATACCATTTTCGAAAAATTCGGTACCATAGACAACCAGGGTTGAGTATTTGGAAAAACGGTTCTTCAAAATGTTTAAAAATCGAGTTTGATTGTAATTCGGATGATATATTTTCTTAAAAATACGATTTGTATAAAAAATATATATTAACAAGGAGCTAAACATCACGGTGTACGCAATACTGAAGGTGACGCCGTTGTAGATACCGCTAATTTGGTGACCCCGATTGTGACAGTTCTCAAGTACAAATACTGTGCGTTTTGTTTTTTTGCAAATGAGCAGGAAGGAGTCACTTTTACGCTAAACAGAAGATGACTCTTGTGGGACACTTTTTCCACGGCAGAAATAAACTCGGAGGTTAGCCATTGCCTGTCGAGGAGTGACCGCTACTAGAAAAAACTTTTCTATAATTTTTGATGTTATTTGCCACGGTCAGAATTCGAACTCGGGACTCACCGAATGAAGTGCGCACACGCTGCATATTCGGTTGCGACGGTCGGCCACGTTATTTACTGGAAAAAAGTAGGTTAATAATTTTTCATTATCCCAAATTCTTTGTTTACTGCATTTGGGATATGCATTTCATCGTTCGTGGCCATATATCAGATTAAAAATGATAAAACAACCTAAACACAATATATAGAAATACTTCTTGTTATCGTTGCACAACGAACGCAACATAGCGCGATCTTGAAACTGAATTTTTTGAAAGTCTTGGAACCGTTTATTTTTATAAAGGCGCTGACTGTTGCTAAGCACAAAAAATTAGGCATCCTCTTATAACGTTTGAGATCCGGAGCTTATCCAGCCAGTCAAGGGAATAAGTGATGAAAGCCATTCAATGTTCACAAGGTTTAGTTTGAGAGAAATCCATAATTCCTAGTGAGTTGTTCGTTCAGTCACCCGTTAAAAGTCCTACGTGAGGAGAAGGTCCACGTGCAAAAGGTTGAATTGTTTATTCTTGGTCCGCACTGATAAATGAAAGGACAAGAAATGTGCCTTAGACAACGGCCAATTTACGAAACACCAAAATTGGTAAATGGCAGGTCAATTACTTTAAAACATACGGTCATTTGCACTCTAAGAAAAAATAATGTGATTCATGAACAGCCAAAAACATAAGCTATATTTTTGCAGATTTTTAGAAGCCGCGACACATAATGTAAAATATTATATTATATTGTTGTGTAACTTCAAAAAAAATCCAAAGAGGAGCTTCTTCTTACATAACACTATAACGTAAATTTATTTAATATTTACTTTCTTTCAAATTACTTCACATAACCCAAGTGCGACTACATTTGTCATTCCTAATTTACCTTAACATCTCTAAAGCCACGGGGTTGCTTAATTCTTTGATCAAAAGAGCAAATGTGAGAGATTGTGCAAATTTTTAATATATTTCAAATTTATTGTGATAATATTTTTGTTTTTACATTTACGCTCATGAAGGAAAGCTTCTAGAAGCAGTAAAAATCAAGGAAAAGTTAAGTGAAATGCTAAGATTTCAAAATGCATCCTTCCGGTTGGTTATGGGAGAAAACATTTTTCGATCAATATTATTAGAGCCAATACTGATTTGTTCGTGATTTGGTTCTTAATTTATGATAAAATATAGCATTTCATCCTAATTTATGTACAAGGTGAAACTACTTCGTTTCATCGTAATTTGCTTATAAGCAAAAAATGAGCCATCAATTACGATAGTGTGACCGGTGTAAATCCCAAGCTTCTATCTTAAGTATACCTGAATGAAAATTCCGTCCGAATGTACTTAAATAAGTTATTTAAAACTAAACGGTTAAAGAGAGATTTATCGTTCTTGTTCGAAAAACATTTGGTATTTCATACGTTCTGTTCCCATACTTTCTCATTCAGAGCGCAAAAAAAGTTGTCCGGGCTCTCTTTGTTCGGATCAATTTGATTTTGATTTTTTGTACGGGCAACTTTTGATAAAGAGTTCCAAAGTCGACAAAGGTTCATTTATATTTGTCCAAACTAATAATTTCACATGTATTACAACTTTCAGCTGCCTTTGGTTATTGTTAATTGAGAACCAAATAAAATGTGTCGAACTAAACGATGAATCGTACTTCAGCTCGCTCTCAGTCAGAGAATTTACGAGTGCAAACAAAAGGTTGTCCGGACAGACTTGTTCATAAAAATCAGAAAACATGTCTGCTCATTAAATATGAAATTTGCATTCAGTACCAAAATTAATTGAAAAATTGTAAGCAAGCCAAATCTATTTACAAGTTGTTCTTTATTGATCGTAAAATGTATTATCAATATAAAAAGGTAATACCCCTTCAGCTGAATATTTTAAAAATCTAAAACCAGTATTTGTTCGTTTCTATAAATTTATTAAAAAGCATAATAAGGCGCCGCAAAATTGCTCTAGATCATCCACAATGCAATGTAAACAATAACTTCGAATGCGAATGCAATTTTGTAAAGATGGAAATATTTACAAATGCATCGGTGTATGGAATACATAAACCTTGTAGTAAAGTCCGAAATAATTATGGAATTGGAATTTAAACACGTTTATTAGCATAAGAATTACAAATTAAATTGCTTATGATTTTAAGGTTCAAGGTCTCTTAATTTATATTGAACACTTGAAATTGCATTCAAACCAAATATTTTTAAGTTCTAGTAAAACAATAAAATATGTAAATACAGGTTTCTCATTCCAATATTCAGAGCAATTTAATTTCAGATATGCAAATGCTAGGCAAATGTTATTAACATAAGCTTAATTATTTTTATTTATTTTTTTATTTATTTATTGTTAAAGGATAATAAAATTATACCTTAACAATCTAGAGATCATAAATAATTAAGTAAAATATTCAGTGTGAGAATAATTCTTGGAAAATATCAAACTTCAAAATAGATGTTTAGCTTACAAATAAATTTTATAAATTCTTTTACGTTGGCATGTGTTACATTTGTTAACAGTTTCTTAATTCTAGGCGAACATGTTCCAGTGAGGAGCAGTTTTCAACTAAATGTTGAACTCACAGATTCTCGACGTTGCAATATGGGCAGACGGGCGGTTGGTTGTTTTCCAAAATGGTTTTGTGTGTAAGTCTGGTGTGGCCAAACCGAAAGCGAGTATATATTATGCTCTGTCTCCTAGTTATCATTTTGGGAAGTATACATGGCTGGCGATTAGGGTTTATCATTTTGTAATAATGCAAATATCCCGCCCAGCACTCGTTTTCTGATTCCCGATAGCACTTATTCGCTCGATTTTTGTTATCTCTTTTATTAATGGAATTTATGAGTTTTAAGGGAGATCTGGTTGCCAGTTTGGCTTCAGAATCAGCTAGAGTATTCCCGTTTATACCGATGTGACTGAGTACCCATAAAAGTTTTATTTTTTTAACATAAGGTATAAAAATACCTCTAATTTGGCATATCGTTTGATCGACAAAGTTCACATTTGAAATGGCTTCGAGCGATGACAAAGAATCGCTGCAGATGATGTGCTTGTGTTTACTTTCTTTTGCTGTAGGGCAGGCGTAAAGGATTACTGTAGCTTCCGCGGTGAACACTGAGGCGAATGGTGGTAAAACTGCAGACATGAGTGTTCCGTTATAATTCACGACGCTGCAAGCGATGGTATTTTTGTGCTTGGACTCATCTGTATAGAGAGTTCTACAATTGGTGTGATTGTTGCATATTTTTAGGAAATTTTGCAGGTAAACGACAGGTGGAGTGTTTTCTTTTTTATATTTTGTTAGCTCTAGCAGAATGCTGCTTTTTTGAAGAAACCATCGAGGAGACCGGAGACGGGTGTTTGGAGCAGCCATGAAAAGGACGTCCATTTCTTTTGCCATGCCAACCGGGGTTTTTTCGTATTTCGTTTCCTGTTTAGCCTGTTCTTTAATGCAAGTTTGATAGGAGAACCATCGGCGTATGTTAGTTTCGTAACCATACTTTTGGTAATATAGAGTAGCCTGTGTTTTAATGTAGGTAGTTCCCAATTTCTTTTTGAGGTGTTGCTGTATATCGGAAAGCCGTAGTCTATTTTTGACAGAATTGTTGATTTATCTATTTGGACTAGTGCATTGGAATACAGCAGTGTCATTAATTTGAAATGATGGCTTAGAATATACTGATTACGCCATAAAGACACGAATGAGAGAAGAAAGCAGAGAGTGAGTAGGACGGATGAAAGTGCACATATTTTTGTGCCAGTAATTATCAGTTTCAATTCAAAATTTCTCATATAAAGGAAGCAATCAGTATAAGGAGAAAATATATAATCCAATTAAAATAATAATAAGGCGCTTTCCCCATATTGCTTGATGTTTGGTCGAACTTCTCCTACAATTTGTGGTGTGCGTCCTGATATAGTAACACAAATTGAGGAGCCTACAATTTTTCATGGCAGAAATCTCTACAACCCAAGAGGGTAATTCCATCGCTTCTAAGGTGAGCATTAAAGAAGGGAGATGTGATACGTCCATATGTAAAAAAGTTACTAAACTCCTCGTAACCAAAGGTACGATGGTGCTCCAGTTATGCCGGGGCGAGCGGAGGAGTACAAGCTAAATTGAGAGGATTCATCGGCATCCAATCATTTGTACCGTACATCCACTGTCTTGGTCAGAACTTAGTTTGTGGCACGGTGGTATGGAATTTTAGAAAAAAGTCAAACTGCGTCACGAAATTCGTGCAAGTTCCATTGAAAAAAAAGACTGGATGTGATAATGGAGCAGGGATGCATTTCAACTGCTTTAAAGAAACTGAAAGACTGGAGAAACGAAAACACGTATAAAAAGTTTGTTCTCAAGGCGAAACACAAATGGGAAGAAATAGTCTGGGATAATGTTGCTTTTCCTATCGTCAGAAAACTTAAGATTAAAAATAAAACGTTTGATGGAGCAAGAACGTGCGAGAGGATTTCGAGGCATTATCAATGTTTTCGCTTTTCTAAAAATTGTAGAAGAAGACAATTTGCAAACCAATGTTAGCTCATTAATGGAAAAATACTCGGAATTCTTAACTACAGATTTTAAACATGAACTGACGGGAATCATAAATATCTCCCTTTAAAAAAATTGGGATTTTTCGAACGACACACCACTACATTATTTGGAGTTTTTAATTACGAACAAAATTGTGGACAGTTTTCTCGAATGGTGCAGCCTATTCAGATTGTCATAAGCTCTTTGAAAATAGCTGAAGAATATCGCCGAACCTCTTTAGCTGAGAACACCATAAATATTTTTTATATCCTTTACACTGGAAGAACAGTAGCGAGATCACTGAATTTAGATTTTGTTATGGAAATATTTGTTGAACAAATAGCGAGACGAGTATGCATACCATTTGTATTATTTAACACTGAAACCGTGCGGAAATTTTAACTTTTACGCTCCGTGTCATTAGCATACTTCGAAGTTGTAGTTGATTGTAAAATATAGATGAGAATTAAGCGAGAAAGAAATTGAGTATCGTTAAAATAAACTAGGTTTCTGTGAAACATAAAACTGCGCGTTTCTGCTGTACGATCTTCGTCGAGGTTGGGTGGCGGGATGCCAATACCACAATTTAAGTCTGTTATGCAAATCGTACACCAAATCACTGTTCTTATGTTTACAAGAATTTTTCCCAGTGTTAAAGCCTTCCGTATGTAGGCGTACACCTTGGAAACATTTTCAGGTGCTTTTTTGGCGGCGGCATCCCAAGCTCTTCGCATTCACAAATCTTGGTATATCCTTTCTGTCTGCGAATAATACGCCCCTCTTCCCACATATCGCTCGCATCTTTACTTTTAGTGGTGGCGGGTAACTTCTCGTCATACCAGTAGTTCTTTTATACTTCCTGAAAAGTACTGACTTCTTCAGCGGCGGTTTGTACACGATGAGAAATACACTTCTAAGGCTCGCCAAATCGAGTTGTACTTGAGGCGCGAAGCTAGTAACTGTCTGCTCCGTTTTCAGCTTTCCGTTGTCGAGCAATCTTTGTTTATTTAGACGCACGATTTTCGCCGCGACAAAATAATAGGTCTGACTGGTATTTTTTCCGTAAAAATTTGCAAGCAAAGAAATTTCGTCGAAAAAAAGATATACCAAAAGGTACAAGAACGCGAACTAGCAAACACTTGCGAATTTCACGAACAGCTCCTTTCATTCGATGGCGCTTAAACAAAAATTCAAATTATACTTGAGAAAACACTTTGCTTAAGTATTTTTACTTCTCTTTTCCTATCCAAATATGTTTTCCTATTTTTTGCTTTATCAAAAATTTTTTTATGTTTATTGGTTACATCAATATGTGTGATCAGCTGTTTCTCTTACTTGCAAATTTTTAAAAGTAAACTTCGACTCAAAATTAAATGCCACTTTGCGCTCTCAATTTCCCATATTTTACCAGTTTTTTGGGCACAAGAACGCCAAAACAGTGTTACAATTGCTACGAACTATCTCGCAGAAGAACATTACTAATGATACTAGTCAATGTTTAGCTCTCGTTTTCAAGAACCTTCCAGAAAGTTTATAAAAATCGTAATACTCATCTAAAATTCACATTTTGTTTATGTTTGTTAATTCTTTATTTTTATCTATCAAGATTAATATAGTTATATTCCGATGGCTGGCACATAAAAACTCGAAGTTCAGAATAAATATAATAAATATTAACTGCGCCTTAAAGTGGTAAATTTGGGTAGTTGGACATGCCGCCCTCGTATATGGATCCGGAGCCAATGTATTTTTAGGTTACAAATTTTACAACAGCAGTATTGCTTAGTGGTAAATTTATTCACTAATACACTTACACATGTACCCCTTTAGAGGCTATGTTAAAGTTGCTTTGTATTGCATTAAGCTTTTTCCGCTGGCTGATTAATAGCTTTTTATTTGAAAAAAAAAAATATAAATTAATTAATACGATAATGAAATTTTTGATGACTGTGAGTGTCAAATTAACACCAATATGTCATAGTTTATTCAATTTTATGATTACCTTCCGGTTTACAATATAGGTAATTAATAATTTTAGCCAGTTAAAAAAAAACAAAAACAATGGCTAGCTTCATTTGCATGCGGAAATCGGATTTATCATGAAGTTAAATACAATACATGAATAAATACTTTTGAAAAGTCCATTACACCGCCACTGGTTATACCACACAGATTGGATGCGCTACAAAAAATATATACCGGTCCTCAAGGACATTTCAATTTTTCCACACTAACCATTCAACGCCACACGCATACTCCTTAAGTGATGTATTCACATAAAGTGAGGCAATTGTGAAACAAGTTATCGATACAGCTGCAATTGGAAACTAGGTGACAACCAGCGGCCAAAAAGAAGAAATAAAGAAAAATAAAACTAATAATAAAATCCTTTGGCTGCAGACAAAAAACGGATAGCCATCCAATCCGGTCAGCCTCTTTGAAGATGACAGTACGGGCATGTGAGCAAATGTTGAGACTTCATGGTGCGCCTGCGTAAATGTAAGCCACAGCGAACTCGTATTTTGACGGCCATCAACACTGGCGGCGGTGGTGAAACGGGTTTCCAAGAATTGATGTTACATAACTTCAGCATTGAAAGTGAATTGCCATTGTGGTATAGTGAAAAAAAGACTTTACATTCATAAATGAAGAAGTAACAGCGAAAGACAACAAACCAAAAAAAAAAAAAGATGTAAAAAAGTACGAACGAGAGTTCATGAACACAATAAAAAGTTTTACTTTATTTTATTAAAGAGGAATGCTTCTGAAGCATAGCAAGGCGGCAGCATTTATGCTAAAATGCTAAACCTTTGTATACACAAAATAAATACCTAAAAAATGTGCATATAAATTTAGATACCTACATATGTACATAGTATGTTGCAGTTGTATATATCTGCATATAAAAGAGACAACTGACAGATGAGCATACTTGCATATAAATTACAGAGTAATGTTGTTTAAGAATTTATCCATTTGTTAAAATTATTAAATTCATAGTTTCATATGCGCGAACATAACTACACATATGAGCATCAACTTATTAATGCAGGTATCTATTTATGTATTCTTATTTGCTGGTGTTGAAAGGTATCGAATGATTACAGCTATCGATAGTTTTTTTAATTAATTTCATTTTGAACCCACCGCAGTTGGTTTCTCCCCAATCAATTTTCTAGATCGTGTGATAAATCTGCCAAGCTGTGCATGCACAAAAATTGTCTGGCTTGAATTTATTTTGTTTATGTAGCTTTTTAATTATGTCTTTCGATTTCTGCTCGCACACATATTTCGATACTCGAGAAATCGAGGAACCGAGTTTTCGATACAGTCTGGGGTTTCGCCGTTCTCGCGAAAAATGTCGAGTACTTATCAAGGCCTTTACCGGCGAACGGAGAATTTCGTCGAACCCCAAGGCATCGATTTTCAACGTTCGCTAGATAGTTCGCTTACTCGAACGTAATTGAAGCGGCAGCGAACGAAGAAACAGTTGATTGTGCCGTTTCTATCCGCAACGAAAGTTAGGGTGATCGTATGTTAAAAAAGGCATTCATATAAAAGATATGCAAAATAATATCAAACAGATAAGCTAAACTAAAAAACAACCCCATACAAATGATTTGACTTTACACCAGACTTTACATAAAATGTAACTATTTTATTTTATTTAGTAACATTGAAATAATAAAGGAATGATCTCACCCGGATTTGGGCTCGTCGTGGCCGTAGCCGCTGGTGTCGGCGATAGAAAGAAATCTATCGCCGCGAATGGTCGAAATTCGTTGCAAGCTTTGGTTATGCGCATTCTCATATATGCCAGTGTGTTCTATTTTCGACAGCGAACGTTCGCGACGAAAAATTCACAGTTCGCCGGTACCTACATATACATATAATGACGAAATGATAATTTGAAACATTTGAAAAGACCGCACAAGTGCAAAGTAATAAAATACTTACAATACTGCGATTCTCGCGCGAAATTGCTTCTCTAGTAGTATCGAGATATATAAGATTCTAAAATGTATTGCATTAGCTGCTTGGCTCCCTTTATAGGATAGGTAGTACAACCAGTCCAGTTATCTTATCGAATTAAATATTAAGAGGCTCGCGAGGTTCACAAGACGCGCATGACAAAGAGGTCCTCGCGAGAAATTGCTTCTCATCGCGAAATCAAAGTCCTTAATTTTTATTAATTTTAAAGAAATCTTTACTCAATCGGAGGAAATAGCGCCACTTGAGAAAAAAAATTACGACATGAGAGTGAAGAACATGTTTTTGGTGTGTGTGTCGTAGATGCGCTCCATCTCAGCTTACCGAAAGCAGAATGGGCATAGAGGAAATGTTCTGTGCTATCCTCATCCTCCCAGCCAAGATGGGCCATTAATGACGCCTATGGTGGTCAAGTGCTGCCCCCATGGATAGTGTCCGGTTATCAACCCCACCAGGGCGCATAGCTCATTCCGTCTGTGCCACCACGCCTTGTGCAGGAAGGATTTTGTTGGTTCACAGGTGTCGGTAGTCATATGTCTTTTACATGACATCCCTGCTGAACCTAAGAGTTCGTACTATACTAGGATGTATAACTGGTTGCGCTCCAATTGTATACTCCGAATAACCAAATTTAGCTAACTCATCAGCCAGTTAAAAACCGTAGCCATAGTACTTAAGCCATAGAAGCATCTGAAATCAGTTTCCAGGTGTCAACCTGCTCCAGTTCAATTTAATGTCCTGGCGCCGACCAGGCTTCCGAAGAGCGGGCTTGCATCTTCTTTTTTGTTCTCTTGTAGGAAATCTTACAATTCTTACAAAAGAGAGTATCGGTATCAATTAGTCATTTGACGCCAAAAACCAAAGGATTTACCTGTCACAAACTTCTAACCAACTCTCAAAGTACGGAGCAATTATGATCGGGCGCCAATCGAAAATAATGAAGCCCAGACATTTTTTTATTGTTTTTTATTGTCCCCTATTGTACCGTTAATTCCTGCCTACACACACACACACCTCTGCAGAAATCATGGTTTTGGGTCACCATACTACAGCAGAATATGTGGTAATGGATCTGATTAAGCGCAAAGGGTTCTCAGACCCCCCGAGTCTTACTAAAGGTTATCCGATACTATTCAAAAACTATTCATGTTCGATTAATCCTCAGTTCATCGTAAGCTTGCCAAGTCAGATTTCTACCTAGGGTTACCATCATCGGATAGACTTTGGTTTGCGCCTTTAAGCACTAGCAGCGCCTCAAGGATTTTCCTGACGGTAGTGCACGGACATCGTTCGAGTCGGTGGGGTGTGAGCGAATGCTTGAATTGCCGCTAAAATGGAGACGAATACCAAACACCGAAAGAGAGTGAGAGAGTATTCTCTCTCAACCTATTTTCTGGTACTAAGGTCATATTTCTCCCCCACAATCAGCAATCTTCTCGATAATATTGGGTGAATCCACCTAATCAATTCTGTACTCCCTGTATGTAGCCCAATTTCGGTCTCTATTACAAGGTGGTGCATACCAGTTGGCGAATATTAAGTAAGTGAACTGTCTGACGCATTCAGACATCAAACGGGGAACATAGTATTAAGCCCACTTAGAGTAAAATATTATAACGGATTACAAAATAGGTAAATAGCGAAAAGCTAATAATAAAATATAAATATATATATAACGTGTGTAAAATTAACAAAGCGATGAAAATAACAATCATTGGAAAGTAAGTTACATTTGTTATGAGGAAAACGAATTTTAAGAAGACAGTACAATTAGTATTGTGTATGATTTTAAATTATTAAACTATCGAATAACTCCCATCACTATTTATCGTATTATTCATGCATACACACAACGTTCTTTAGCCAAATATCTTAATTGCTAATTTTTCGTTATGAATCATGTGAATGAATTACTGGCTTTTCGTTTGAAATTAATGACCCAACCATAACAATGGTATTCATATCGGTGGATCAGTTGAAAATCAACAGATTGAAAAATGTCCATAGATATCAATAGATTGTATTATTTTTAAGTTGCTATCATCAGCGCATCGCATAATTGCATTTGAAGCATCACTTATCAAGCGTCACAAGTAGCGCGTGTTAATAGGTGTTTTAACCTTTGTCGTCACTTATTGAAAGGTGGCTGGTGTTGAAGCCCACAACAAGTTGACAGCTATAGTCTCGTCAATTATAAAAAAAATGCGATTATGATCACTTGGTAAAGCTTAGGTTTCTTGTATGTGTATGTGTGAAAAAAGAAACAATAGAAAATCAATAGCAAATGCAGAATATTTGTTTAGAACTCCAAAAATAGCCAAGGCAATAAACAACACACATATATTAGTATACATTTACATACATACAAATAAATATCCAAATATATGTAGATACATAGTTGATATAAAAAATATCTTATGTACATAAATGCTAATTGATTTGGTGTCTAGCTATTAGACTGGATTTTTTTAAACTATACTTAAACAAGAAAACATTGTTGCTCAATGACTGTTTTCGTATTGGCAACCGTGCACGGAAGTTAGCAACTCGCTTAATTTATTTATCGGATATTAATTAAAACGACCCAATGCCTAAATGATATGACATTTGAATCTTCAACTATATTAAGTGAATAAACCAAATTTTGAAAGTATATAATATATATTTTATTTTGACTATACCAAAAATGTTACGGATGCGAAACTTCTCTTGATTCACTTCTGGTTTTTTGTTTTTATGGACTACTAAAGTTTTCAGTCCCGGTGCAAGGTGTTTTAAAATAAGTGGAACAAATGATTAAAATATATGTGTGAACGAAATGAAAGATTAAATTTCACGGAAAATGTTTTCGTAGTACATTTTAACCCATTAGCCCCCACCTAAAATTGTCGTTTGTGACCCTTACTTTAAATAGCCCATCAAAAAGGCAAATATCTTAAGTCGTTGGAGGGTTAAAATGTTGAATATGAATTAAACTACACGATAGCTTCTCAACCTATTTTTTTCGCACGCCGGGAGTTTGGTCAATTTTTTCTCATGCATGTAAAACTTTTCAGTCTGTTACATAATTAAAGACATCTCACATATGGTTCAATTTAGTACTCTACATATTTCGAGTGTGTCATATTGCGTGGAGCTCACTGAAATTGACAACGGTAGTGGCAAGGCGTGGACACCATGAGGCTGTCAGACTCTCTTTTTGATTGATTTTCCTGTGTAATTCCCAGGTTAATTTTTAAGGTGCCATTAAGTGGGGAATACTGTAATATCAAAATGTTCAGAATAAAAAGAGAAATTGATTGACATTGATTCGGACATCGGATAACGCGAGTAAATATTGAGGCATCTCAATGGCACTTGACAAACATGTTGGTTCCGATGTAAGGTAAATTGGCATTGAAAGTAGTTGCAATTAGATAATAACCACGCCCACACTCCATTATTTTGCGATATTCAAAAAAATTCAAAATTTCAGTAACTACTATATAAGATAATTTACGCAAAATTTGATACGAATGACTGTGTTGGAGAAAGAAATACAAGAACTAAATTTTACTTTTGGAAAATGGGGCAGCCCACTTTAAAACAAATAAGTACATATCCGAAACTACTTAATCAAACCATTTAACGGTAATTTACACAAAATCAAAAAATTCGATATTTCGTTAACTATTAAAGGTTTCAGAGAGAGTAATACATTAGGCAGAATTCAATTAGGGAAAGCAATGCGTAGAAATCAAAAATTTAGAAAATGGGCCTGCCACGTTAAAAGCATAATAATTTCTTTCTGTTTATATTTGCATAAATTATGGTTTTGAAATTTTCAAAACGAAAATAAACTAATTTCATTGCATTTTTTTATTGTTTTTAATTAGTTTTTCAAAAATCAATTACAATTATGAAAGCGCTGCCGCTAAAAGCGAAGTACGAAAATATAATAACCTACAAGGAACGGTGAACACATCTTATGCCCAGCTAAGAGTGTTTCCCTAATTTGAGCGTTGAAAATATTTGCATTTCATTTATAATAACATTAATTTGAAGCTCACACCCTAGCTTGTTGTTTGGCGAATCTTTTCGTAAACTTTATGGTGTGCGTCTTGATGTTGTAACACAACCGGGTAAAGGGTTAAAAACGTTTGCAAATACAAAGTACAACATGAATATAGCGGCAGAACTTATGCTGACCGCCATGAACAGCGCGCCTTTGTTAACTATTAAAAAACGTAACGAATTTTATACAGCTGCTACAGCCGGTGTCATAGTGCCAAGTTCTGTTTTCAACGTGGTCTCAATCTCGCACCACTTTGCCCATAATATAGCGAAAAATCTTGTAATTTAGTTCCATACGATATTTTGAACTTAGGACATAATTACCTTGAATCTCGTGCAGTTCACATACTAATTGCAAAGGAAAAAACAGGACGTTGTACGTTGCTGAAAGATAAATATAGACGAAAAACGAGTATTACTGCAGGTTGGTATTTTGCATTTGGTTGGCATTTTTTTTTATATATTTGTTTGAAATTATTTAACTTCATTTTAATATAATCATTTTTTAAATATTTTTAAGTGAAAAGTTCAAGTGAAATTTTTTTCCATGGATGCGATATGTGAAGACGGAACGACGTCTAATACAGTATAAATATTCTCATGGCGTTTATGATCCTTTTAAGGGATTAAATACCAATACTCGACGTAAAAGAGTAAAAGAAGTCAAAACAGTTGACTCTTCCAATATTACGAGTATGTAGTTTCTTTCATTCATTCATTCATTCATTCATTCATTTATTTATTATTACCAAGCTATTAGCACAATAAGATCTGCGATATTTTATAGCACAATAAGTAAGTAGAATGAAAATAAAAATAAAATAAAGGAGTTGTAATTATTTAAGCAAAATTTTATGAACCTAAGTACAGTCAATTAACAATTCTTAATTTCTTAATTTCATTGCCGTTGCTCAATCCAGACTTACGTAGCAGGGATATAATAGTTATGAATTTTATCGCAAAAGCGCTTATCGATAAGAGTTATACTTCTTTCCATTGGGCTTAATGTTTTCCTTTGCTAATAAGAGATATATTCAAAAGTTTTATGTATTCTGATAAAGATTGCAAGATAAGGATATTAATGAAGATGGAGATGAATGAGGATAGAAGATGAAAAGTGAAAGTGAAGATTAAGATAGACCTAAAAATAAAGACAAAGTTATGGTAAGCAAGTGAAACAGGGTATAAGAATGGGTGCAACTGAACTTGAAATACCCGGCGCAAATTTTTATTTCAAATAAACGATACTTCGCCATTTATATATATAAATAAAAAAAGTGATACTTTTAACGTACTACGTCAATTTTCAAAAATTTTAATTTTTACACTTTTTTCACTTTAATTATATTCTTTGTACCAAATGTAAGCGAATTTTTACATGATTGAATAAAAAAATATCAAATATTTAGTCTGATTATTACAATTTCTGATTTTTTTCTTATTGAATAAAATGTCTGCACCAAGTTTGATAGAGTTTGATAAAATAGTTTCTGAGATATACCTATTGCTCTAAAGTGGGCGGTGCCACAACTATTTCCAATAATTTAAATTCTTCGCATTTCCTTTTCAACCGACGACTTGCTCTTGATTCTCGATATGTACAATTTTCAATTTGATAAAGTAGTTTTGGAGACATATCTATTTGCTCTGAAGTCAGCGATACGAGGCCCATTGTTTTGCTAATGCCACATCGTTTTCTAACCAACCAAATCCTAGTTATACATACTATTTCTCACATTTCATTTTTATTGAAATATAAAATTTTTTTATTTTTGGAAATTAACGTTTTATGAGAGTTAATCGCGGTTTTTGAGATATACCCATTTTCTCTAAAGAGGGCAGCGCCAAGCCTATTTTTCCAAACAAAAAATCTACCCACGTGTGCCCTTCCCCAGCCCAATCTTGGATATCAAATTTGAGAAAATTATTTTTAATGGTTACCAAAATATCGCATTTTGTGGGCGTGGGTGTTATCCGATTTCGTCTACGAGCAATACCAATCTACCTTGAGCCGCATAGCTTAATCGATTTCTCTTCTCATTTTGATAATATTGGTATATATCTGTCTACATCTATCTCGGTTGCTCTAAGATGTTATAAATAATCGTTAGGAGAAATAAATAATAATACCATGAGTTGGGGTATAAAAATAAAATATATATAGGTAGGGATAGAGATGAAATAACTCTTATCAGACAATGTAAAAATAAATTTTGGACCAAAACGGTTATCAACCAACGTAGAAACTAAACGTTAGGAAATAACTTTTAACGACGAAATAAAAAATAACAGTTGTCAAACAACGTCAAAAATAAATGTAATTAGAAGCAATATCCTTAAATTTCAGAACGCAGTAAAGGCTTTCTATTTGTAAATTTGTAATTTGCTAAAAATAGTTAATAATTTTGGCAAAAGCGATTATTTAATTTAAAATTCATTTAGAAAAAATGCTTACGACAAATATTTGATCGGCAAATAAAACTGGTGTACGTTCTCCTATAAAATAGCTGATTTAGATCTTTTTTGTCATTTATGAAAATATTAACATTATTTGGAGGCTTTAAATTTTCTTAAATATATCTTCCTTGCTAGAACAAAATTTGTATTACGCACTATGTAACCCATTCCTTTGTATTTTGAATTAACGAAAAACCTTTGTGCATAAATGAATTGGGGATGAAAGCCAGAATTGCTCGGTACTATTTACAGTTAAACATTAATTTAACCTGTACACTGTAAACTTGGTTAATGAATTCATCGTCAACAAATTTTAGGTGTTGGTTTTTGTATACATATAAATTTAGTATCTTAAAAAAAAAAATGAAAAAAGTTCGTACTTTCTAGCGCGGATGCAAGTAATTTGGTGCGCGGATTGTTTCTATTTATTTACATACATACACACATACATATGTATATGAGGTGGCTGGGACCGACTGTTAATATCAAATTGCAATATTAGACTTAAGAAAGGCATGATTGGTATACTTTTAATTAAGCATTTAATTTATCAATACGTTTACCGTTAATTCATGAGTTTAAAAAAACACAAATTTTTACTGCTATAAATCAGCAGTTAATGGAATGCAAAACCTGAATAAGATCACTTAAACGTAAATTTTAATCACCATATGCTATGTGCACTCGCATTTCTTTTATTATCTACATATCAGTGGTGGAACTCACATTTCGGGAAGGGGAACCTAAATATTTCGTACTTTCTGATACCAATATTTTTTTACGATTACAATTTCGACAAAGTGGAGGACTTTGTTTATCTGGGAACCAACACTAACACCTACAATAATGTCAGCCTGGAAATCTAACGTAGAATCTCTCTTGCCAACAAGTGGTACTTTGGGCTGAGTAGGCAATTGCGCAATAAAGCCCTCTCTCAACGAACCAAAACCATATTCTACAAGTCTCTCATCAAGCTCGTGCCATTATATGGCACTGAAGCATGGGCTCTGTCAGCATCGGATGAGACGGCCCTTGGAGTGTTCGAGAGGAAGATTCTCCGAAAGATTTATGGACCTCTACGTCTTTGCGACGGCGAATACCGCAGACGATGGTACGATGAGCTGTATGAGTTTTACCGCGTCATAGACATAGTCCAGCGAATTAAAAATACAGCGGCTACGTTGGCTGGGACATGTCGTGCGAGTGGACGAAAAAGCTACAGCCCTAAAAGTATTCAACGCGGTAACAGCTGGTGGTAGTAGAGGAAGAGGTCGGCCTTCTCTGCATTTGAAAGACCAAGCGGAAAAGAACTCGCCGTCACTTGATATTTCCAATTGGCGCCAGTTAGCAGGAAGAAGAAGTGACGGTCGCAATTTGTTAAACTCGACCAAAATCTCTTAAGAGGTTATAGCGCCAATTAAGTAAGTGAGTATTTAATTTAGATAGACATACCATGGTAATAAATGAAATCAAACCCTAAGGTAAAAATAAAGAGGTGTCGCTTTTGGCATTATTTTTGGTTTAAATACTGGTTCGTAGGTAACGAAGTCCTTTAGCTTTTCAAAGTCATAGCTATAAGCAGTGGTCTAGGTACCCAGACGTAAATCCGCTGACATTTATTTGATAACAGGTACTTTATCTAATTTGATGGCAGGTAATTTATCTTACCCTCATTCCCCTCCATACACATTCGCTACGGTTGAAATAGATACTCAGTTCAATAATATCAATATCACCTAGTAATCAAACGTTCAGATAATTTTCTCCAACATAACGTTAACAGAATCGCGCCCCAATGAATCGCCATGTCTAAATAGGTACTCGTCTGATATCAAACGGCTTGGAGCTGGAGATGTTGCTCAACGTCATTTTATACAGTAAATAGCGAATTTGTGAATATCTAGTCGATATTCCCGATGCAACGTCTCAAACCATAGTCGCTAAAATGTTATCCGTAGTTGTTTTCAAAATAAGAGAGTCTCATTTTCATTTTATATAGCGAACCGTTTGCTCCAAATCTGACGCCAGCTTGCAGTCGCACCTACCGATGAACAGACGCTACTAACCGCGATGGAGGCTTCAAACGAAAACAGCGAAATGACATTACCTGGCTCATCAAGAGGGCACAGAAGGTGAAACAACCGGCAGTCGTGAGCTGCTTAAGTCGAATGCAGAAGATTCGTTGTGGCAACACCTAGGCAAGTGGCAGTCGTAGTCTTTTTTTATTAGCAATACCCCTACATACTCTTCGAAAACAACGTATATAGAAATGACGGATTGTTTTACCCTTCATTGGTTTCAAAGTTGATTTAAACGAATATTTAAGAAAATAATGAGTAGAACTATCATTTATTTAAAAGAAATTAATAAGGGAAAAAATTAAGCGTTTTCGTGCCAAATATTTTGTTTGAATTTATGATCTAAAGCTATTCTTGAAAATGGCTCCTCGTAAAATTTATGAATATTATGAACCATTGAGTTAAATTTATTGCTATTTGTTGAAAACACATCTAGTGACATTTTCTAGGAAATATTTGTTCAGAACTTCCTAATCCCAAGTGAATACCGAAATTAGTCCAATTAGCCTTAAATCAATGACTCTGAAATTGTTGCAGAGTGCACCAAATGGACATTTTCAATACTATATTTCGAATTTTAGTTATGTTTGTAAAGTTAAATTTCGATATTGGGAAGAATCAAAAATTGCTTCAGAATGGCGTTAAGATGAAATGTCTCAAATGGTATTTCTACCTAAAGTGTTCATAATAGTAATGAATTTAATTAGAATAAAATCCTTCAATTTAAAAAAGTTTCAAAGCTTCGGAAAACATTCCATTATTATGCAATTAAAAAATAATATTTAATTACACAATGCCTTTTGATATTAATAAGAACAAATATAATAAATATACAACTTCATCGCTACCACTTGCGTTGTACGCATGTCTCGAAATTTAATAGTACGTATAAAACTCTAACCCTTTAACAAAAATTACTAATTATTTTCTTTTGTCACAAGGATATGGAGAGTCGCGCTGTGATTATATTTTGGCTAATGAGTGGAAAACACCGGCGCAAATTAAACAACATTCCCATGCAATGCACGTGTATTTTTATCTTTGGTATTCCAATTTGAGAAGATAATCAATCGATGTTGAATCACACCCAGGTGAGCTATCCGATACCATTATGGCTGTAAACATAAAATTGGAGTTAGAACAGTACTGGAAAATAAAAAGCTAAAAACTAAGGAATGGGCAGTTATGACTCGATATCAAAAAACCATAGTGATTGTGGTGAGTCTTTATCTCTTTGAAAGCCCAAGGGAAAGAAGGTTTATATTCAATTATTGGAGGCGATGAAACGATGGCGCTTGTCATAATCTCATGTTGAACAATAAATCGATGAAGTGGCCTAATCCGACTTCACCAAAGCAAAGGCGACTCAATACCAGAAAAGAGCGCAACGTAACAGTTACGGCAATTAATATGCTTTCCTTGTCGCCACATCAAATGTGAGATACTAAAGAAAATCATCCAGGAAAATTGTCACTAAATTAGAATCCGACTTAGGAGGAGATAAATTTAAAATTAATGACGAAGTAAAGTTAGCTGTTTGGTACATTTTGATGAAAAAAATTATAATATTTGTAAAGCACAGTAAAAGGAGTACTGAAATAAAAAGGGATCGTACTGGAAGATAATAATTGCGGTTTGATACTTTCCCTGCATTTTTATTGTTCAGACCATGATACAAATATTTTTAAGGTAAAACCGATGAGAGCCAGTCTGAACATTTTTGAAGTTTGCTAACAATATAAAAAATGTTCAAATTCACATGCTCACACATACAGTTACATTTATCGCTTGAAACGAAAACAGATTTGAATATTGTCAATCAAGGCGAATTCATGCAAGGTGATAGCATCCATATGAGCTGAATGCTTGTTCTTCTCTCCGAATTCGCTAGGTTGTTTTCTATACACAAACAAAATACATGAACAAACTGAGCGAATTCCGATTTTGACATTTCACACGCAAAATTACACAAACAAAATACACAGCGGATTCGCTTTGTTTATCTTGCTATCACCTTCTATGGATATACCCTGATTCTCAATTGTAT
This sequence comes from Anomoia purmunda, assembly GCA_951828415.1. Lineage (NCBI taxonomy): Eukaryota > Metazoa > Arthropoda > Insecta > Diptera > Tephritidae > Anomoia > Anomoia purmunda. The sequence goes on from OX639996.1 coordinate 44,786,870, forward strand.
ATTTTTTATTTTACTTTTGTTTGGCGTTTGCTTTGCTTCAAAATATAAAAATAAATAATGGCCAACGAATTAAGCGAACGGTTTTAATTTATAATGTTTGTATCATGGTTCAGACCAGAAACTTTTTTCACATATCATGAAAATTTGTTATATACTTTGTGTTTAGCATTTTATTAAAGAATAACAAAGGACTAAAATTTAATTTTTAACTCCTCGATAGGACCAAACCAGGTAGAAAACGTACATTTTATGAACATTGTGGTTTACGAAGAACTATCGTATAGCAAAAAGTTAGAGAAAAGCTCGTCAACTGTAATACAAACAAATCTAAAATATTTTGGTAAATTGCCAACAAAAGAAAAAGTGTTCGCTTTTCGTTTCGTTTAATTTATTGACGGACTGTTTCAAATACAAAAGGCTATCTTCTGCTATCAGTTTTTACTACATTTCAATTTGGTTTGAGTAGCCAATTTAAATATAGAAATTATATCTATTAAATCTTGCAATTCTTTCACAGGCCAAGCGGAGGAATGCTGAAAAAGGTTTCCAAATTTTAATTTCCCTGTCTCCTAAACTTGCTTACACGAATTCTGATCTATTAAAAGCATTATTTTTCACAAAAAATTATTTCGTCCTTAAGATAAAGCAGTGTGACAATATCAGTTTTTTAAGTAAATCAATCGTTTACGATATTCGTTTGCAATCAAGAAATAGACGTTAAAATGAATGCGTTTTTGATCCGTTTATGGTTGTCCGTAGGCGCTGTACAACTTCAAGTGAAAGATATTCGAAAATGAATCGTAAACAGCTAAAAGATTTTTTTTTTTCATTTATAAACCCTGCAGTAAAAACCCAAGCCACTCAACAGATATTCTAGTTCATGAAGTGCTCCTTTATGAGGAAGTTATACCAATTTAATAATGGCTGCGGTTCAATGGCGTTACTTTCGAATTATGGAGGTTGCCAAGTAAAAATTAAAACACAAATAGGAGCACATGAGACGGTGTGAAAACTGTCGCTTACAACGCTGAGGTTTGAGAGAATTGCCCAAACCAAGTAAATGTAGATTACTCTCTAATAATTGAATTGTTAAATAAAAATCAATTTTAATTGAAATTTCATTATTTTTAACCTGGTTTGTGGACGTCCAAATAGGTAGTCTTTTGATTTGTCCCATGGCTAAGGCGTTGGCGACATTGTTGATTTCGATTCGCTTAGATATAACTTGGACTGCGAGCCGGTTCATCGAATGGTTTCACGCTAATGCTCACATTAACTAGTTTGTTAACTAGTTCGATGGCATGTTAAAAATAATAGCAGCTTAAACGGAACAAGAATAGAACATGAAATAAGCAAACTAGCACGAGTAGTAAGATAGTTAAAAGCTGATAAATTTCACAGCAGGGCAGGTTTATATAAAAATATATATGTATGTGTGGAAATATCAGTGTTGCCAGAAGTTAAGAAGAAGAAGGCTAAGTAGGCTAAATAAAAAGGGCCGAAAATTGCTGGATCAAAATTTGTTGAAGACATATACAAATCAACAATTCAAACATTTTATTCATATTACGATTTCATAACAAATTTAAACAGGTATCGCATATATTGCGTTGGCTTTATAAGCTTCAAAAATAATTTATTTTTAAGGTACGAGGTAGTTTGTTCATATGTAATATACTTAATATAAATGTAATATATCACATATTATAACTTCATGATCAGATAAATTTGAGTTTATATTAGAAGTGTTCATTATTTGAACGAGATATTTTTCAGTATCGAAATCATGACAACACTTTTCTTTCTTCTTCAAGCTATATCTAATACTTAAAGTTTTATTTAACATTTTAAAACTAATTATGTTTCTTTGTTTTCATATATTAATTTTTCTGTCTATTTATTTATATCAACGATACTTTTTTTGAGCTCAAGGCCATTTATTTATTAGGAAATTATTGAAAAAAAAAACAGCAATGGTAGAAGTTATAGCTATGTCGGAACCGTGGAGCTCGTGGGTTCGATCACCGGAAGAAGTTTGATGAGCAGATTTGGTGATCTCTGAAAATAGCTACAAGTTCTACCATTGCTGACTCTTTTTCAATAATTTCCCAATAAAAAAATGATTTTGACTTAAAAAAATTTTTTTTTTTCTGTTTTGCGTTCGACTTCTGCATTACTGAGTGGTTAGATGAAGCAATTCAAAACAAAACTTCAAAGGATAGCAAAAGGAGTTTCGCAAAGGGCGTTTTTACATTTACTAACCTCTTCCCAAAATTCTACAGCATATATCAGATTTATGCACTTATATTCCATTGCAATTCGATGTCATTTATTTCATTTGTATCGAATTTGCATTTCTGTGAGTCAAGTAATCGAAAAACATTACAACATAAGAGGAACAACTTCCTAAGCCTCAATAATTTTAAGAAAAAGCTAATAAAAAGGTTAAATTAAAATTTGCGTGCTAAAAGAAAATAACAAAAGCTTGAACTAACCGAAAAAGGGGTAAAATAGCACCACTGGCAAGTATGATTTTGCCCTTTTGAAAATCGGACGCTTCCTAAAACACGTCCTAAAATTGGTAAATTACTTGAGAATGGCATGGATACATAGAGCTTATGTAAGACTGTAGTAGTCTTCATGTCTACAAGCTGTTAGTGGCTTACATAATACGCATAGTTAAAATACACATGCACATATGTACATACATATATAATGTTGCTATTGCTTTACAGGAACCAGAATACTTTGCTTAGCTTCACATTTGCATAATTGTTAAATTTAATCGAAGAATATAAAAAAACCTGCGGATGACGCAAATTAAATTTAACAATGGTTATTGGTTATTTAAAATTTGATATACACACTAAAATCAAAATTATTTAGTATTATCAAAAATTCAAGCAATATATGTACATATGATTACTAAACAACAATGCCGAAATTTTTACCTACGTATAGCTCTATGTATAATTAGAAGTATCAACATAAAAAAGTAATTTATTAATTATGCTGTCATCTAAAATGATATGCGTTAATCAAATTCGCTTGTCACTAAGATTTTTTAAACAGTTCTGGTTACGAGTCGTGGTCCATTGGTGTGTATATAGTAAGTTCCAATAGTTTACCGCCGGAATTCTAAATTGTAGGATAAATCTCAAAACACTATTATTAGTTTTTAATCTACATGCTCAATTTTTATTTCAATATTTATACTTTCCACGGCTAGACTAGGTTGGAATGGCTAGAGAGAGTGACTCGCCCTATCCCTAAAACAAAGGCAGGTCTATTGAGATAACTCATGCAATATTCGTTTCCTTAACATGCACTGTGGTACATCCCATACATTTTACTTTAATTAGAAGAAGTAGGGCGTAGTTTTACGTACGTAACTATTTTAGACATAAATGAAGAAAAAAACCATGTTAATGAATACTTCCCATACAAAAATACCATAAAAAGGAAGGAGGATAGCCTGTACTTTTTGCACAGTATTTCCAGAGTGACCGAAAAATTGCTTATATTACTTTTAACTAATATGCAAAGGCGTACTTCGGGCTCCGCAAGCCAAATGCCTCATTAACAGCGCTCGCTCTTGAACCAGAACTACATATGTCGACTTCACCTGAGGTCAGGTGGACCAAGAGCACAACTGAGGCTGCAGCACGCGAATCTCGTCCTACTACTACTGTTGCGTCAGCTGAGAAGCTCACACATCGTGGATAGCCCGAAAGCCCTCGTCTGCTTCCGACCTAAATGCCTGTCGTTGACTTCCATCTCGCGATCGCTGGGTGGTTCGTTCGCTATATACAAACTGCCAAGTTCATTAAGGCTTCGATGTCGGTTTTATAAACTTTAAGCGTGATCTTACCGAATCTGGTTTACCCTGTGTTCAGTTCTAGTCGGTGCTTTCAGACTTTCATTAGGTCCATTCGATTCGCCATTTCTCTGCTCGTCATGTCTGAGGTCTGCTCGCTTTCAGCATCAGCTGGCTACGTTCGGCTATGACGAGTATGTAGACACCTCACTAAACTGATCACACTAGTTCCATGCTTTCGCAGATATTATACCAAATTTAAGCTGCACACAAACGACGACCATTTGCGCGCACGGTGACATTCAGAACGCGAATCTCTTCATTGCCTTGTGTCTTGATCATTTTTGTTGCCAAAATCGTTGTTTCCTCTACAGTTCATGTACATAGCGTCGTAGTTCCACCTTGCCACCTTGTTTCATCTCGAAGTCCGGAATGATTTCCCGTGACCACCCAAAAATTTCCGTAAACAGCTGAACAGAAAGTCTGATTTCACTTCGGAGAATAAATAATGGTCAGCTGGGGCATATTCAAGCTCAGTGAAATCACTCTCCATAAGGGTAGTGCTGGGAACAGCCGATGTGTGGACCGACGTGTTATCAGGAGCAGCACGTGACAGTCTTCGTCGAAGTTTTTCCCTTATATGGCCCCACAATTTCTGAAGCAAACAATCATACATAGGAATCACCCGATACACTTTTATTATGATGTTCAAAATCTATCAGTAAAATTTCTATGAGCCACCTTTGTTTTTGCATCACCTTTGCCTCTTCATCTGTTTCTTTTATGATAGAGGATCATGATAAATAACTATCGTATCATTGCTAGTAGCTATTAAACTCAAAATTTCTTTCTGTATGTCTTCCCAAAGAAATATATAGAGGAGACACGCCTTGATACCCACATTGCAATGACTTTATTCTTGTAAAATTGTAAGCACTGTTGTTTTTTAGAATTCAGTCATAACTGTTAGCTCTTTAGTTTTTAGGCGTCTGCGAGAGAGATATTATTATTGAGATATTTTGATTCGTATTGGCCGCAGATGGTCGTTGTTTAATTTCCACCGATATATTATCTTCTTTTGCCAAACATTTAATCACAGTTCGTTATTAAACTTTATTCATTTCGAAGTATTTAGTCTTAATTTATTACACTATACATATATCCAAAATTAAATTAAATAGCTTAATCTTTTTTGAATGCGTAACGCAATGCACAGTAAGATAATTCCATTACGTAGGCCCTTGCGCACGGGTTGGTTTTGGGAGTTCAAACATCCTCCAGAGAAGTTTCAAATTGAAGTTCCAGACTGTTACAGAGCATAAATAAAATTCTCGAACAACAATCGTAAGGATTTTGAAAACTCAAATCGAAAACTTTACTAATTTGAAAAAAAAAAAAAAATCACATCTGCTGTGTTACAAGTGGCCGTTAGGTGGTACTCTACGTGAGGTAAATTGTGTTCCACTGTTGAGTTTTGAGAAATCTGTCTGCGATATGCTTATCTACATTATCGACAAATATTGATGTATGTATATTGGAAAGATTTTCCGTTATCCCTTGTTAAGTTTGGTTTGGATACAACGAGAGATGGCACTGAAGATGGCATAACCCCGAAGCCGGCTTGTCTCTATGTTAATCTTGACAAGGGATGAAGAAAAATCGTTCCAATATATAACAACTTTGCAGCTCATAGCTGTCAGAAACTCTCTAGATACATTCCAAAGTGAGTACACTTTTTTCAATTATCATAAACGTTTGTCGCACTACTAGATATAATCTCTACGAACGAAATCATTCCAGATGATTGAAGGAATAAAGTGAAACAATCCCGTGCCGCGAGGTTGCTTGAATGTTACAAATCAGTAAAAATTTGTCTCGAGCAAACTGGAGTTATAAGTACCTTGGAAAACATCTCGAATACCTGGACGAATTCAAAAACATCTGTGGCAGCGTTTCAGCTGGTAACAGCGACTAAAAGCTTAGAGGCAGGCTGATCTAAACGGGGTTAGATCGCCGAAACAACAGTCCTTGACCGGATAAAACCGGGGTCATTGCGGAACGTAGAACCGACTGTCGTGGGAATCACAATCACCTATTCACATGCCCTCTCAAACCCACTCATCTAACCCCCCCTCTCCCTCTGGTCCAACCTTGTCGAAACTGCACGTTTCCTGGGCCTCCCCTTGATGAGTTCAACGACAACGACCATGGGTGAATGCGCTCTTTACGGGGCGTGATAACCGCTACAACAACAACAGCAACTAAAAGCTTAGATTATCAGGTTTCGATGCAAGTGCTTGATTCGTTTAATTATCTGCGAACGAAACCTCTTTTTCGACACTGGGTCCACTGTAAAAAGTTTCTGCGTTCTACCATGAAAATGGACCAAACGGATCGGCTACACTTAACATTCAAGGGGACGTAAAAGTAAGTAAGTTAAATAACTTTTTATTCACATCCATAGAACAATGGTGTGGTTTGGAAGAACTTTTTCCATTTATAAAAAAAAACCCAAAAACAATTTCTGCGCACGGGGCTCGTTTTGTATGCCCCGGTCATCTAATCTGACCTAGGTATATATGTATAGATATGCAGATTAGGGTTCATTCCTTCCCAATTAAAAAGAAACGCTGCTACTTTTCGGAATAATAAAATTCATTATATTCTAAGATATCAACCGAAATATATTTATAAATAAAACTAGGGTTTCAAAAAAATCACATCTTATCATGAAACTTAAACTTTATAATGGCTGAAGTCTTGAAATAAAATAAATTTTATAATTGCGGTGGAAAAATTTGAACTTTTCTTTGGTGAGGCATAATGTACATGATAATAATGGTGGGTTTTCAACACGTCCTGAGAAGAATTCTAGGCGCATGACAAGTGCTCAATAAATAAATGTTGTATTTTTTCTAGATGGGTATAAATGTGAACGCCGTCGAATAAAAGTATCCGTATAAGAAAAAGTTAAAAGTAATCAGCAAAAGATCTTATTGTTTCGCCTCCGATTAAAAATGTTAGCTATTTTTGATTTCTCTCTAGAACAATACATAAATACGTAAATGCAAAAAAAGCAGACGTTTTGTATGCATGTATTTAAATGAAGCTAAGAAGTTCCGTGCGAAACCAGTTAACGAATTTAGCATTTTTATAATAAATTTCAAAGATATTTTAGCTTTCTGTTATACATTTTCTTCTTTTCTTTCTTTGTCTAAAACTTGTCTTCGTTTCAACTAATGTCTATAATTTATGCGTTTCGATAAAATTTTTATCATTTTCATAGATATAAGAGCCGGTTTTTGGTAATATTTAATTTCCACAGCTTAAATTAACTTTTTCTTACTTAATTGTCAGATGATCTGATGCGGATTTATAACGAAAAGGCAAAGCTGTAACTCTTCAAGTTTTTATACTTGGGGGTACAAATACCCGTTGATACTCCACTAACCTTTAAGGGCAAATTGGTTTGTTTAGTAAAAATGATCTATTTCCCTTTCAGAAAATACCGTAGTTACTCTGTTACAAAATGGCTGTTAGACAGTCTTATGAAAAACAAAGCCACAAATGTGCGTATTGCAACCGATATCACTATAAAAATATTTGTTCACGTTTCCCGTTTTCCGCCAACAGCTTGCAGTGAGGAAAAATCTAAGTATAATAGTTCAAGAACGTACAGGAGACATTCCCTTTCCACTGCCACCACAAGTACAACATGACCCAGACAGGGTATGTCTATGTCGCGGTAAAACTCATGCAGCTCATCGTTCCATCGTCTAAGATATTCGCTAACCCAAAGACGCAAATGTCCAAAAATCTTTCGGATAATCTTTCTCTCCAGTTCTCCAAGAGCCACCTCATCTGAGTTTGACAGAGGCCATGCTTCTGCAGGCCATAGTAGCACTTGTTACCAAGATGCGTTCTAGACGCTCATAGAAGTGATTCTTCACCACATCGTACTTCTCCATGTCGGGGCGTGGGAACAAATCAGTCAAATCAAATTGATGCGCATCGTGGCGAGATACTCGTCCACCGGAGTGAACGACTGTAATTGATTTGATGAACATTCCCACGACAGTCGGTTCTACGTACCGGAATGACCCGGGTTTTACCCGGCCAAGGACTGTTGTTTCGGCAATCTAACCCTGTTTAGATCGGCCTACCCCCCACTGTAATTGATGACGAAGTCTCTCTCCCACTATAAATCCTACACCGAACTTGCGCTCCCTTATATGATAGCAGCAATAGACGTCGCAAAGCTCGATGTTTTCCTTACCCATTGATGTCATTCCTGGGATGGCGGTGATGCCGACTTACACCTACGAGGACATCAACCAGATGCATGTTCTCAAGTCATAGTCCTTAATACTATGCATGTGGTTGTCATCAAAGAGGGGGATACCACCCGAGGTCCGCTGAAATTTTTCTTGATTATAGGAAATCTGAAATTGTGTACCGATCCAGCAGGATAAAAATTGGCACAGACTGTGCTATTTGCGCTGATAGTTTGATCATAGCATACGAAATCTTTTCCTAACAGATGGAAGGAAAATTATCTTTAAGTAAAAGTTCTGATATACGAAGACACAAGCCGTAAAAAGTAAATATCGGGGGTTGAAATAATCGTTTTGGTGTTTGAATAAATCAGCCAAAAATTTATCGATTTAGAGTTATTAGCATATCTTTCACAAGCATACTATTATGTCACATCACGTGGCTTCTCTAAAAAAAATATGCAAAGAAAAGTTTTTAATAATAAAAAACAGCAGTTTCGGAAAAAATTTCAAATCGAATCTTGCTCACGTAACACTTAATGTTTGGCTTCAAAACGTAACTAATTGTATAATACCAGTGGGACAATCACAACTTTTTTGGAGAAGCACCCTAATGTATAAGGTGTACATGTAATTGTTTAGATTAACCCAACTTTTTCTAAATAAATTATTTCAGCACGCAACTACATAAAATTTCGTAAATTGTACTTTTTAGGCGTAACAAAGTACGACAAGTATTTGCAAGTTTTTCCTAAACTTTACTTTCTATTGAGTGATCTACAAAATTCCTAGCACCCTATAAATTAAAGCAAACAAAATAAGTAAAGAAAGTTCTGCGTTCGACTCTGCCGAAACCTTCTTAACTTCCCTGTATAAAAAAAGTTTTCTGAGTCATTAGCGTAAAAATATTCAAAATATTCCACTTATTTTTTCCATATAAAAAATACAATAAAATTAAGGTGTTTAAATTATAACCTTATATCTTAAAAATGAGCGGTGGGAAGCTATAAATTTAAGAACAGCAATCGTCGAGTATACTTTGTACGGTTTATAAGTGAATAGCTCACGGTTTTACGAGTAGCTCTCTAAATTGAGGAATTTTAGGACAAAACCTCATATCTGAAAGATAAGCGGCTATGAGTTATAGCGATCTGATCGCTTTTTATTTATGATAAGTGAAAGGAGTGCAAAAATGCATGTAGTGAGCTGCTTTAGTATCGGAGTTATAATGAAAAGTCTCATATCTGCACTGTCAGTGGTATGGGATTTCATAGAAATACTTTCGAAACTTCCACGAATTCCTATTTTTACTGAAAACATTAAAGAAGAAATTTAAGTAATACACTAAAACTTAATATTAAGGTGCAAATAGTTTACTAATATTACACCTTTTGATAAAATTGTTATAATGTTTGCAAACATTGGTTTTAAATTAACAGTAATATCACCTAGCTAATGAACAAGTTACATATATACTACCACAAATTAATTTAAGTAATCAAGATGTTTTTCAATGTTACCAAATTCATTTACATTGAAGAAACAAATTCAAACATAATAGCGCCCACGAAATCATCAAGTAGTTGAGCATATCAATCCTATATTGTCTATATGTAAATAAATAAATATATGTATACGTATATATGGGTTTATATGTACACACATCTGTTTGCACTTGCAGGCGTGCGCCATCACAATTTGACATACTTAGCACGGCATAAGCATACTTCACGTCTACATAATTCGACAGTACTTTAAGTTCGTGTTCAACAACACTTCGGATGCAGGTTAATTGTTAAATCATCTTAATTGAACCGTTACAACATTTTGTGCCGGCATTTGTGCGGAGTTAAAGCAGTGGTATCACGTTGAATGGGCTAACTCTAGAGCCACTTAAATGTAGAAACTGATATAAATACATTTGTACAGCATATTCAACGTATACTTTGCAGGGAACTCCATTGTTCTATGGATGCTTCCATTCTAGTTAATAATAACTTACTATATTTATTTCTACACAAAAGGTTGTTTTCCTTTATTTCCCATTTTTCTCTCTAGTAGTAATGTATTGTTAACATATTAGGTCAAGTGAAAATAAATCCATTATTTTTTCAATAGATGCCTTTAGTAAGCTGTATCTTGCGTTAGAAAGATAAGATTTCTCATTAAAAAAAAAACTTCTCAGACAGTTTTGTGATTGCTTGACTCAGTATTGTTTGAGCAAGCCTCAAAGATAAGCAAAGTTTCGATTGCCCGGGAGCTAAACATTGCACGAAAAGCCATTTAAAACGATTTAAATTAGGCTCAATACCGGTCAGCTTTGGCCATTAAGAGAGGAATGGTGTTAAATCAGGACAACCGGGAGGTTGTTTCGAAGGTTATTATGCATCCCCTTATAGTCCGGACCTAGCACCAAGTGATTACTACCTACATATTTCTGTCTATGGTGAATGATTTTACTGGTGCAAAATTCGCCTCAAGAGAAGCTTGTGAAAATAGGCTGCCCCCAGGGATGAGGGTTTGTATGGGAGTGGTATTATTTTCAAAATAGCAACAAGTTATCGAACAAAATGGTACATACCTGACCTAAATCGGACCAATCTAACAAACTATGATAAATAAAACCTTCAACTTAATGCTAAACTATTGGAATTCTGTTTTACTAGATCTAATATACATATCTTCCTTACTATACCTCATATATCTCCAGAGATATGGTGAATAAAACTTTCCCTTGTATAGGAATGATAACGCTTCCATTTCAAATAACTGCAATTTTATCCATATGTGTGGCGTTGGCTTAATTTATGTCCATACCAAATTTCAACATTATACCACAAATATTTCAAGAGATTCAGCTTGAAAAATTCAGACACATTTTTCGTACAGAATTGATTTCATTTGTCTCCATACGAAAATTCAATGTTCCCAACAAATACCTCCAGAGAATTGCTGTATGGAAAATTTGGAAGGGAAATGCTGCCTCCCTTGGACAAATCTTAGCTGCAGTATTTTTTATTTGTTGAAGTTATATTAAAACACTCAATTATAAAAATTAGTTTCTATATAAAATAAAAAAAAAAATGTCCAAGTAAAGTAATAAATTCAAAAAATTACCTTTATTTTGTAAACAAAAAAATTACGCAAAAAAAGTTTTATTTTGTAAGGAAAAGTAAATCTAAAAAAAAAAACAATCAAACTTAAAAAATAAATTAAATTTTCTAAGCTAACAAAGAACTCATTTTCTATACAAAAAATTAAACTAAACAAATTTTTTTCATACTGAACTTCGTGTTTTTGCTAATAATGGGTCCGTTTCTTTGTAACCTAGTTGCAAAAGAATACTAGGTAGGATAACAAAAAGCATGTAAAGCAACAACACTAACTCGGAAAAATATGCGAGTTGAGTCAATTCGGTAAAATGATATCCGACCTGAGATGTCGTGTTGGGAAGTGAAAAAACTGCGCTATTGTGAATTAGTTCTAAGAAAATATATGGGGAATTTAGATTTAAGACCTAGCTTATTTTTATTTGCATAGTATTTGTAAATATATAACTACATAAACCTAAAAATTGCCGGTACAACTATTTTCCGTTCTTAAATAGCGCTAAGCAAATCGCAGCACTCATGAAAGAGTCTATCAGGGTTGCTTTTGCAACTAAAGGAAATTTTATCCGAGTTGGAGCGTTCTTTTGTAACTCGGGTGCAAAGAAACGGGCCTATTGGTAATGCCAACACAACGATCACCTTAGCCGAGTGTGTGCGTGTGCGCGCTTTATTTGGTAGGTCCCGGGTTCGAATCCTGATCTGAACAAGTAATATCAGAAATTATAGAAAAAGTTTTTTCTAATAGCGGTCGCCCTTCGGCAGGCAAGGGCAAACTTCCGGGAGTATTCAGTTGATCTCAGCGTCAGACTATGGAACAGGTGTTCTTACATTGTACACACTCGCACCAAATGAAATATTTGAATACTTCTCTGCAAAAATTCAAGCAGAAAGAAACGGTCAAAAAGTTCACAGAGACTTTGTAAATGTGATGGGAGAATTACTGAAGCTATATTACGAGTCATTTTACTAGTAGACTTCTTGCCGGGTTAAGTATAACAACCAGTATATTAAAGGGAATTAGGATGCCATCTTTGGATACCCTCAAATGGCCTAAGATCGCCTTGTTTTGTGCCCCTTTCAGACAATGAATTTGAAGTAAAAGTTTTTGTGCGAATATAGTTCGTCGTAAAAGTATTTTTATTTTAAAAATTTCATGACAACCACAAAAACAGTAATAGTAATATCTCAGCAGATGTGCTAACCAGGCAAGGTACACTTGAAACGAAATTCTTAATCAAAGAGCTTTTTGTGGTTCCTGTGGCCACCTGCCGGCTAAACAAATGGACTTGCGATCAGCTTGGTAAGCGCTGAACAGCTGCCAAATTTTGGAGGCTCTAACAAGGCACTGTCCAACGACGAAACTTTCTATATTAGGCTGCGGTAGATCGCTTACATGTCAACCAAAATAACAGAGGTTAGATTAGATTCGATAAGGATGCTTCGTGCAGGGAAGAACAGAATTCACATTCTTACTAAAGCTTAAGAATTATGAATGCCTTTGACAAATCAGGGTAATAGCAATAACTGTGACGAAATTCATTTCAGGGATATATTAGCTTGCAATATGACAACACTAGGCAGAGTTAGCGAATATAAAGAACAAACTACGTGGCGCTAGGAAAAAACATTTGATTGTACCAGGTTCGTTGGAACATGGATTGTTGATCATCAAAATGCATGCTTTAAAAACCAAAATTTATTTCCCACGACAGACTATAGCAGTTTCATTGCGGGTCACAAAAGTTATTGAAAAAATTAGCTTAAAAAACGACCCAGTGCATTTTTGACTACTCTGCCAATCGCAGCGAAGACTTTGCACAAAACTCGCTTAGCCTCCAAACTAATTTACCATGCAATAGGATAAGCTTTAAAGTAGATATTTATTTTTGTTCTCGTAAAAAGTGGATACTCTCTCACACTGGCGCCGCAAAATGTAATGGTGAATTTCGATACATTTACGGCTGTGTGTGGTCAATAAACTTCAATTGACCTTCTAGTTTTATATTTATACTAAAATTTTTTAACGACGTCAAAGCAAACAATCATTAAAAATAACAGCACATTTTGTCCTCACTATTGTACGTTTTTCTCACACCCTAAATAACGCCCATAATTAACTATGTATGTATGGGCGTGAGCGCACGTAAGGTTAGGTCAATAATTATACTGGTTTACAGCAAAAATGCGCGTCCGATGCCACTATCCAATAACTATGTATGTAATATCGCTCGCCTATACCAAAAATCTAGTGATTTCTTTTTGTGTACAAGTTTTCGTGATGTTTACAATTTACCGTTATTCAACTAAAAATTTGTGGTTTCACTTAAACATACACATACATAAATCTTAAAGCATGCAAACATTATCGTAAGTTAGAGCTCATTCTTAATTTGTGAGCAAATCATCAATGAAAGGAAATTAGGTAATTTATCGTAATAATGGAACAACGTAAACCTGAGAAATTAATGCAATGTACTAGAAATTCCCGGCATACATTGTCCTGAATATATTTATTGAACGGATTTCGGTTTTTGTCACACATAATACCTCTCAAAAATATAAATATGCGCCTTCTTCTTGCCGATACGAACAGTTTAATACTCATATTTGAATATTTTATATCCTCGTGTATAATTAAATTAAATTTGACTTTTAGAAAAGGTGGTAACCCTCTACAATATAGACCTCTAAGCTTGAGACTCATATTTTGCTATTGCATATATGTAACTTGTGTATAATTAAATGAAATTCGACTTTTCAAACAGGTATGATCCTTTTCCTCGCAAAATAGCCTGATAAAAAAGGCATTGGCGAGAATTTGTCCTAAACAAAATTCGAATATATTGATGTAGTCGTTATACCTGATGCTATACAAATCTAACCTTATTTTTATTTTGAAGATTTTTTGTTTTAAATCATTGCATAATTGTTACTTTTGGATTTTTATTTTTTTGATAAAAAAAATAATCGTTATTCTTTGATTTTTACTTCCTCGTTCAAAAATAATCGTTGTTCTTGGGTTATTATTTTTTCGATCAAGTTTGATCGCGTTTTTTGATTTTTATTTTTTTGACACCCATATTTTAATGTCTCATACAACTTGTGTACAATTAAATTAAGTGCCACTTTTCAAACAGGTGACAATCCTCATCCAAGCATAAAATATACTTTACAATCTATTCACATACTTGTCAAACATACATACCCAATTTCATAAAAATCGGTCGAGCCGTTTAGATCACAAACACCATGAAACGAGATTCTTTTATATAAGATTATAATATTTTAGACCATATTATTATAAGATGAAGCCAATTTTCAAAGACCCTTATAATTGAAAGATAAACCAATTTTCAAAGACGCAAACAAGCGAATTCAATATGGCATCCAAGAATTCAAAAATTGCTGAATTTTCATTAATTTTCAAAGTGGAGAATTCAAAATGGCGCCCGTGATTTAAATAAATTGTAAAATTTTTATGAAATTTGGTCGTAGAGGTTTCGCATTCATGGCCAGTAAGGAAAATGTTTAGCGAAATTTCCCGTAAATGAATATTCCGTTCCTTTCTACTGAAAACATCTGTATTCTTCTTTGGGTTGGTTTAATCTGTCATTTGTATTTTGCAGTATTCACCACAGTACGAGTATATCCGCACAGCCTTGTGGTTCTAATCAGCAAGTCTTTTATAATTTTTACATAATTACGAAAGAGTTAAAAATGTGGAGGAAATATAAAAAGGACGCTAATTATAATGTCTAGTAATATCCAATATGTCGCGACTTTCTCTTCGCAGAACAGATGCCGTTTCCAAAGAAGTTGTCAGTCGTTTGCGGGCACCAAGTTAAACGTCATCAGCTTTTGTAGCGCCACCTGTCAATGTTTTAATTTGACATAACATTTGTCTAGCGCGTCTATGAACTTAATAGTTACCAATTGTTAAACTATACATTTAATGGCATTCGGATTCAGCATTACAAAAATTACTCTGCTCCTAAAGTTCTATTCAAAAAGATGAAGAAATTATTGCTCTGACAGTTTCTGGCTCCCTTCATTCACTTTACGGGATTTGGAATGAGCAGTATACTAACATGCTTGGCATGTTGTTGCTTTAATGTAATAATGTTTCGGTATTTTGTTCATATATTTCTTTTGTGTGCATACATACCTAAGACAACGTTGTCGATTTGACTTCAATTACCAATTTTTTATAAATTTAACGGCAGGTCAAGGGCTCGATTCATAAGTTCTTAGCATTAATACCGGCATTGGTTTGACGTATAACGAGGCTAAAAAAAGGAGGGTATCAGTTGGATATTTCAAAAGCTATTTATTTTGTAAACTAACTGCTGCAGGAATATATGGGTTTGATATAAAACGGCTATCAGTGGGGTAAACGTTTGCTCTGTTATTAAAATATCCACCCAAAGTCGAAAACTCGAAAACCCTCGAACTATTTTCATTGGTTCCTATGCGCACAGAAATTTAAATAAAAATGTAGTTTCGAAGACGAAAAAGAAACAAATATATTGAAAACTGTGAGGTATGTATATAAAAATGCATTCGAAATTGAAAACGAAACAATTTTAGATCTAGCTTCTCTAAACTTGATGCTCTTCATTGATGTAGTGAGCGCGACGCACAAACAATATTAAAAATAATCGGTAATGAAACCCCATACCTTCTTTTTAAGCCGATCAATTCATTGTCGGATAATATTTTTTGTTAAGAAGGGTTCTCTGTTGCTTTTGGCTATGCTTGGCGATTTTTTTATTTCGACTGTTAACAACTAATGATACTAACATTGAAAATGCGGTTATTATTGTTGCCGGAAGTCATGGACGTCAAGAGCGTTAAATTGAAAGATCAAATATTATAAATATATTTACTGAATGGTACGGATTCCAAAACTAATTACATATGTCTGTACATACATTTGTATTCTATGTTTATTAACATAATTTTTAATACTATAACTATGTAGGTTGGCATAACCATCAAATTAAAATGTATTTTTATGATATTTTTGTTCAATAATAATTGAGATGCCCAGCTTGGAACGCAAGAACGGGATGTAATTAGATGGATAAATTCAATTCTATGCGATATCAAAACGTTGATGGAACGACAAACAGACGGAGAAAGGAATACTGATAGGAAGAGCGACAATCAGTGGCGTTAACAGACGCAACGGCTAAAGTTAGTTAAAATATGTACGTATATCCTAATAATTACAACCAAGCATTAATATAAAATCTAAGAGCACAGAACTTCTGAATTCTATTTATTTAATTCAGTTGTTAATCCTACAATATACAAATAAATTGGTAATCCAGAAACGAATCACTTATTGTGTGATACATTTCGTATTTTCTATGGTCATATGGGGTATATATGTAGGTATGTTGGGTAAATGGTTATATGGGGTTTCTTGGACTCGATGGCTCTTCCCGAAGATATTTTGCAGCAATCGAGTTATTCAAAAGCTTGTGAATACCCATTCGAGTGAATCCCAGTACTCACTTGTATGCCTATTTTTGAGCCATGAGTATAGATGGTCATTCGTCCTACTCGGCCTTGGAAAATATCTGCACAAAAACATCATTTTCAAAGATGAAAGATGGATCGAGTATTTTCGACTAGGAAAATCTTGTGACATCCCATCTCACGACAGTATTAAGCCTAATTGCATTACAGCTAGTTTGAAGTTTTTCATACAAGTCTACAGGCAGGATATTAAAACAGATTTCTAGAGCCGGTAACATCTTTTTCAAAATTATGTGCGACTTTAGCTCTTTTACAGAGAACGTTAATAAAACCATGCTACTATATCAAATATTTTTTTGTGTAAATAGGAGAAATGTGTCATTTCAACACTTTTACAGGCCATGAAACTCCTCTATTTTGCTTGGTTGTCAATGTGCCTATTGACAGGCGGAAGGTGTACCATTGAGCAGCTTACATTCCAGCATTTAGCTGTAGTTTTGTAACAACCCATTCAGGACCTACAGATTTTCACCCTTTGTTACAATTGATATGTCGACAGCATACAATTTGACTTGGCAACCAACACCCTTTTTAATTTACATATGAGTATGGCGTTAAAGTCAAGATCCCGTAGTAGGGGAGAGGAAGAACCTGCTTGAAGAATGCCTATGGTCGCATGTGTAATTATGGACCCATCATCCAGTTCTGAAACAACACAGTTATTTTTACCACCCTCCGGTGCACCCGCGTCCTGAAAAGGGACTTAAGGCACTCTCGATATCGAGAAAACATCCAAGCGTGTATTCCTTGATGATCAATACTTTCTCTATTACGGTAACGACTTGATGAAGCGTGCTCTGCATCTATTTGCCGTCGGAATATGCATGCTGGTTCCGAAAAAAACAGCAATTTCTTATAGTCCGCTTAATATATACATCTATGAGCCTATTTGAAGTTTCTAAAAGAAACTAGGTAAGATGTATAGAACTGAAATCATTTGGTTTACATAAGCCTTGCCTCGCATTTTGTCCAGTCGTGCGGGATATGGGCGCTTAGTAAGTTTTTAGATATTTCCAGTTTGAGGAAAAATATCCGTCTGGCCTCGTAGATTTGTAGACATTATATCCCATTCAGCTCTATCAAAAATTACTATGTCTCCTAAAGTATTGCCTAGGAAAGAGTACGTCTTAAGAGCGGGCGAGCTATCGTCAGAACACCCTGTGAAGTATCTCCAGCATTCCGGTACATGATGATGTCCAGTCACTGCTTCTGGCTTCTGGGTAAAGCTCGAATTTGCAATATTTATTAAAAGAACTTTCCACTATTGCGTACTGCGTTGTTGCATAAGCTTTGCCCCAATTCTCGTTGCGCCCTCTTTATTGCCTTTTTTTAAATTTTAAATGCATCCTTGTAATGTTTCGAAAAAAAATTCTTTTAACTTTGTTGAGGAGCATCCTGGTGTTTTTCCTCACTCTGGAAATCTAAAAATTCCACCAATCAGGTTTATTTTTTACCTGCGAGAGAGCGCTTGCAGAAGATCTACAAATCAACGCTACGGGCTTCAGCCACAAGGTACACCCAATAAATGTTTGACGATGAGTCCAGTTTACCCAGAAAGACTTAAACTCTGTCATGCATATTATTTAAGTTTAAATTTTTTTTCCTCCTTTTTCTATATTTTTTGTTTAATACCTGTTTTAGATTAAGTTTTGGATTATATATATTGTTATTTTAAGATATATCCAATGCTGAAATATAGCCAATGGTTGTTGTGTTGGATACTAATAAATAAATAAATAAATAACTAAATAAATAAATAAATAAATAAAATAACTAAATAAACAGAAAATGAGTTCCACAAAACTTCCTAAAAAAGAGAGAATAAAAATTTTTCGTCATAAAAAGATTTTTAGACCAGTTCAAGCGTTGTTCTGTTGGATGCGAAACAAGCTTATGGCAGTTGGTCGTGTCTGTGGGACAAATACGATTATTATCGTCCTCGCGAGGCTATGTGCTGCTCCGAATGCACTAAATTTTCGTAAATTTATTTAAAGAGTTAATGCAAATTATGGCTGATAATGCACATTAGGTTGGCATGCGTCTTGCCTATATGTAAAGTTAGTTTTCCACTAAAAATTTGCAAAACAATAAAATTCGTTTAGCAATAATTCGGCCAAGTACGGAAAGCCAATGTTGTGTTAAAATATTTTGATGTAATACGAAAAACTTATTAAATCCAATGGATTGTTTGAGGCCCTTGGAAATACGCATCATTTTTTGGCACTTTTATGCTCATGCATTCGGCCTTTTTTTATTTCGCTGTCGACAATATGCCAATCAATCACTATATTGAAGTTGTGTGTACAATTAAGGTTAATTTGACCTTTTCAACTTTGTGGCTACCAAGTACATATGTACATACAAAAACGGTTATTTTTTTACTGCAATTTTCTTCCTACAACAGGCTGACTTGCGAATCGTACAAGTGAATAACCAAAGCGTAGAAGTTGCATCAAACTTCACTCACTCAGTCGCTGTCGACCTACGTTGAAATGCAAACATTTTGGCTCACCTTCGTTGCACTGCCGAAATTAACACTTCAAACCACGATGGACATCGATCAGCAAGTTGTTGCAGCAATACTCAGCATGATTTGGCAAATAGTTTTACTTTGATGGATCTTTATTGGGTGACGTTACTCGTTACGCAGTGGTGGGTACATACATATTTAAAAGCTGTTTGACTGGACTTCACTGTTTAGTTAAATAACCAGCGAGCCACTACGCGAGTATTTAGTGAGAGTCTCGCGAAATTTTCACAAACAAGCCCGAATGTGAACAAAGATTGAGTTTTACAATAAAAATCCGAGTGCAAGAAAGATATTCTACAAGAATGATAGAATATAAGATAACGCTGATTGATGTGAAATTTAGGAGAGTAACTTGGGTCTGACGTCACACAAGATTTACCGTTGGAGGCAAAAGTGAGGAAACACTGTTAGAAAGAATACACACTAATATTATTAAATATGTTGAAAAGAATACATACGATTGTGAGAATACATACAAACACGGTTTTTGTAAACAAAATCTGTTGTGACGTAGAAATCACGTCAAAATTTTCAAGAGAGGGTTAGCAGTATCATAATCTGCGCCAACTTCTATATTTTTGCAACATGATATATTACTACATGATATAATATTTTTGAACTTGCTTGGATGGGGTTTTTTTTTTAATATAATCCGCGTTTATACGATTAACATTATTAGTAGTTAATTAGATAGGCCATGGAATCGAATATAATATACTTATTATTATATTATAATATATAATCTATAATATATATCTTATTTACTGCGTGATAATTATAATTCCATAATTAGATAATGAAACCATAAGTCACATCCCAATGAAGTTTACAATGGATTCATAACTAAGAGAGTTATTTATATGTATGAATGTCAATGGAGCTGAGCTTGCTTGCATAAATATATGAAATATGTATATTACTGGTTAAAAAATCAAAAATATTGTATATACCTTTTATACAAATCCGTTGAGATAATTTTTTTAAGTTTTCAGGTTTCGAAACAGCTAAAATAATGGAAGCACACACTCATAAGTTTTCGCCCGCCAATGGCAAGCTACAGCGAAGCATTTTTTATATTTTTTTTTTACCGTTTGAGGCGCACACTCTCCTTCTCTTTAAGTCTTGGAATAAAAAACTGTTTCTTAAAAACACGAAAGCGAAAAATATTTGTGTATGCAGAGGTATTTATGTACATAGAAGAGCATCGCTGCGACCTCAAAAGATCGTACTGGTACCTGTGTTTCAAACGGAATTATAAAACTAATTATATTTTAAGACATCGCCACAGTATTTTTGAAAATTTAAGATTTATGTGCGCTGGATCATTTTGAAATAAAGTAGTTTGAAAACAAAAGTAGTTCTCTAAAAAAAAATCATCTTAGATTAAATATAGTTTAAGCTGAAAATATATTAAAACGATTTCTCAACGGGATCATAATGCGATTTTTAATGGCGTGGAAGATTGGTTAAAGAAAAACTGGAATAACTCAGCTAAAAATTAATCTATTTATATTTAAAAGATATAATTGGAAAATTATTTTTCATTATTCACGTTCCAATTGTTCCGCAAATTTTTTAAATATTTTTATTAAGGTCTAAATTAAACTGTTTTATCACCTCAGGTATAATTTTTGTAGAAATATGACAAAACAATTGCATTCATAAAAAACTCCACTTGAAGGTAATTGAAAATCAGTATAACTGACGTTAATCTTAATATTTTCATTAAATATTTTTTCGAAGCCTTTGAAAGAAACTACAAGTATTGCAAATTGGGGTGCACATGAAGAAGGTACCACATCTAAAATATCTCCTGAAATTACGGTTAATTGATCTTACTTACAACCTTATTTTTTTTTTTTGGAAAATCGTGGCGAACACATAACATTTGACATGATAGAGTTATAAGCTGAATCTAAAAATAATAATTCTAAGAACACTCACCAAAGTTCACTTGCATTATGGTTTTCCAAGACAAATTTTTTTTTTTACTTTATTTGTTACATTCTTGGTATTTATCTATATATATAAAAGAAAGTCGTGTTAGTTACACCACTTATAACTCAAGAACGGCTGAACCGATTTGGCTGAAAATTGGTGGGGAGGTAGCTTAGAAGCAGGGGCAGGTTATAAGATACTTTTTATCCCGTTACCGTGGGACGACAAAAAAAACGGTAAATTTGATTTTTTTTCTTCGCCCTTCATATATTTTGCTTTTGCTTTTTTGTATGAAAACTAAAATTTACATGTACTCTGGCGGCGAAAGGTAATATCGATGTAAATTGTAGTGACATCTAGCGGAGAAGGGCAACATCCATGTAATTGGTGTGAATTGCCAATATTAACATGTATTTTGTTTACTTTTACGAATTTTGTTGGGTGAAAAATTGACAGTTAGAAATTTTGAAGTTTACCGGTTTTTGTGTTTGTTTCGAGTGTCTATAAATATTGTGCCGATATTATTATCATTAAAATGCCGCGTCCAAGACGATCAAATCTTCCCCGAAAAAGCCGTAATGCAACTAGGATGCAAAACGTTGCGAATGAAAGGACTGAAGAAGTACAAGAAATTGCACGTGAAGAGCGCCGCTTTAGTATGGCTCGACTTCGTGCTTCTCAATCACAAGAGCAAAGCGAGGCAGTCCGTGCAAAGGCTCGGTTGGCTATGAGAAATCATCGAGCAAACCTAAGAGATCAACATCTTGATAATTTTCGACGCACAAGGAGAAATTTATCAAGTACTGATTTGAATCGAGCAGCGTTTCGATATGATTGCAGCACTGATTACTGCTTGCATACTAGCGTTCGCATTGGGCCAATGGATGTGGTTTGCGAGTATTGAAGTTTTCCGGAGAAACGCCAAGATTGTGCTGCCTTAATGGGAAAGTGAAATTGCCATTATTGACTCCCCCACCTGAGCCATTGCACTCATTGCTACTACATAATTCAGAATGAGGTCATTAGTACACTACATTCGTTCAAATCTATTGACTGTGCAACAAATGCAGATGATGCCACCAACTATCCAATTGAATTGTTTAACTCCTTGGATGTGTCTGGCTTACCACCGCATATTTTACGACTAAAGGTGAACTGTAAACTGTGCAACGGAACGCGTTTGGTGGTAAGTAAATTGATGAACAATGTGATTTACGCGACGATACTCAAAGGAAAATTTGAAGGTGAGGAAGTTCTCATTCCGAGGATCCCGATGATCCCAACCGACATGCCGTTTGAGTTTAAACGACTTCAATTTCCGATCCGTCTTGCATTCGCCATGACCATTAACAAATCACAAGGCCAATCCTTGAAAGTTTGTGGTCGAAATCTAGAAAATCCATGTTTTTCCCATGGTCAATTATATGCGGCATGTTCAAGGGTCGGAAGACCAGCTGCGTTATTTATAAATTAAATTAAAATTAAATATCGTCTATCACAAGGTGCTTCACTGAAGAGTGCAGCCTATGCACTAAAATACATGGCCAATAAAGAATCATTACAATAATTGATTTTTGGTACTTACTTATATTTATTATCCTAATAAAAAATTTAAACTCTTAAAATCAAGAATCTGCTCATTTATTGCTTCTAAGGCGGAGCAATGTTCGCCGGGTCAGCTAGTTTATAATAAAACTGTTACTTATTTCTTTACGTTTTGATTTTTTTATACTTAATAAAATGCATTATTTCTAAATTACTAACGAAGTGCATTATATTTTTAATTTAAGTATATAAAATGTCATTTTGAATCAATAAATAACAATTAAATTTAGTTAGAAATAAATTAAGGTCTCCCAAACCCTAATCTTTTGCGATATTTATTTGATATAAGCATCGCCTCGGGAGAAAATATATTTTTCAATTCTATTTTGAATCAGAAAAGTGTGACAGTAAATATTTTATCCGACGCGCTAGAAATATCAAAAAAAGGTCACGCTAAACGAAACTTTAACCGGATTAAGTGTCGCATTTCATTCGTATACTTATCGTCTGCGAGCATTTGGTCTGTTGGGATAGCATCTACATATATACTCGAAATAACACATGTAGACATAAACAAATCAATGTATGTATGTACATAGTTAGACAATGGTATAGCAAAATTAGATTTTATTCTGGTAAAACTAAGAAATCCATCTTAGTTAAAATGAGCAAATCGCATGAGCAAGAGTGGTAAGTCAAATCGATTTAAATTTTATTTACGCTGCCCAATACATCGCTAATTAAACTAAAGTTAAATACGAAATTCAATTACAAATCGATTTGTTTTAATTGAATTATGTATATAAAAAACAAAATTATCTTTGGCTTGAATGCTGCATTACAACCATGGCCGTGACAGCATTAGGTCGTCCTAATTCTATCTATAAAAAAAAACACACACACATTTTTTGTCATTTATCATTTATCTTTTTGACATTCATGGTTTGTTCAAGTAGCATTTGTATGCAAATATTATGAAAAGGAAAAAATTTGCTTGTCATTGTATTGCACAAAATTTAAAGGGCAGTAAACTATCATGAATTATTATAATTAAGAGGAATATATGTACATTATGTAAATGGTATAAAATGATTTTTTGTGAGTTGAAAATCTTCAATACATCATAAAAGTGTGGTTAAAGTAATACAAGTTTTGTGTGAAGCTTGTAAAGATAAAGAAGATGAAAAAACTTAATAACAGTAAAGTATTTATTTATGAAAAATTATCTTAACACAAATTATGGGGTAACACACTAAACGCAACATACTTGCTACTCCCTTGGTTTTAAGCGTTGGGCTTTATAATGGCTGCTGCATAAGGGCCAACTGGTAACAAACTCGCTATTATTGTACTACTCAGATATTATTGTTATAGAGTATTGTGCATATGACACACACTGTACAATGGGCGGTCACAAAAAAAAAAAAAAAAAAATTAGATATGACATATATTGTTTTAATGGAAATCGATAAAAAATAATTGCTACTAATACAAATTAAAAAAAAAAATTGTTTAAATATTTATTAATTTATTATACTAGTGAATAAAAGTTATCAAAATTGACCTTCACAGAGGATAACTAGCTTAGCATGAAATTACCACTTTAATTGCACTAAGGGCTGTATTTTAGTTATACCAATAGGAAAAATATATAAGACAAAATATAATAATATATAATCTAAAATACGGTAACACTTTGCTTCTTGCTTCTTTGAGTTCTTACAACCATAACACAGCGCGGTGTTGTAAATTAAACAGCAAGAAGACGAGAAGAATTTTTTCCCTTCCTTTTTGTTTAAAATAGGTCCAAAAAAAGAAGAAAATTACAGTTACTTTATGATTTTTTTTTAATAAAAACAAATACTTTTCGCATTTACTTAGGTGATCTATTTTTATAGTTTTAGTAGACATTTTTAATCACCGCTGCTTACTGGAACTTTCAAGCGTTATATAGAATAAAATAAGCAACAACGTCAGTAAAAAAAAAAGAATACAAATCTACCGAAATTTTTAGCTACTCCAAACTTGAAATTGAATGCGATATAAAACTACAGCCTGAAAAGTTTCTGAAAATGTATGATGCAATTATAAAAGATGATGTACGTAGACAGCTTCCCAGTTTAATTCCGCCATGTTGGCTGCCTTAGAAATCACGTGAGATCCCTTTTTTAGTATTGGGGACAATTCTGTTGAATATTAGAAAATTCTATTTTAACTCGAATTGAAACATTTCTTCAGTGTAAATTACTTTATCTTCTATTTAAGTTTGATTCATAAGTGATGCAATTTTTCTATTGCATATTTTCTTAAAAATAGGAATATTCTTAGTACCTCAAAATATTCCATATGATATGTCTTCAATAAATCTGCCCGTTTACCTCAGTGAGACTGTTCTTCGTGAATTTTATTCCAGTTTGGAGTAAAATAACATAAAGATATCATATATTCATATATATAAATTGCAAACATTAAGAGAGTGCAATTAGTTATGGTTTCAATTTTAATATCCTAAAAAATAGGCCATGTTTTTATTTATATGCTATTGCAACACAAATATACTAAAATTTTGGATATTTTTCCCCCCAAAATAGCGTAAATTTCTTCTCATTTTTTTCTACTTCCAAAAGGCAGCATTGAGCTAAGGCAGCATCAAAACAAGTTCACATTACCGTTATTATTGCCTCACACTGAGCATTTTTAGTAAAAAGTGAGCAAATATAAAAACAATTTTCGCAAATACGTTTAATTTTTGTCCAATGTTTCAAACTTTCATCAATATGTTTTTTGTTATGAATACAATAAAATCTGCTTTTATACTGCCATAAAATATTATTAAAAATGAATTAACAAAGTGGCAAACAGTATTAGATTGAATTTTGGCTATAGTGATATGACAATCATGGTACAAAGCAAAATATCTTAATTATTAGGCACATGTGTATATAAATACAAAATTCACTTAATCGAAAGAAATGGTAGTGTTTGAAGATAAATAACCTGAAGTTGAGGGCTTTTTAAAAAAAGTGGAATGAGTCAGATTTTTATATAAATCTTACTTTTATATAAACTTTGAAAGAAAAAAAAATTCCATTGTTCGCGAAAGAGTGCAAAAAAAAAGTTGGAACATAATAGCTCAAACTAAAGACTTAGTGAATATAGAGCATTTTTTTTTTATCTGGGAAAGAAAGACTTAAGCCGGTAGTAAAAGAAAATATGTATCAAACATTTTTTATTATTTCTTATATCAAGCATAAACCGCACCATATACTCCAGTGGGCGTCATCTCAGTATTCAAATAAATTGACGTTCGAAGCCATATATGGCCGTGGGTTCCATTGTTGTTTTTTCTACAATTTTTCCTATTAAAAATGGTCTGGCGCTCACGAAAATTGTTGTTCGATATATGTATGTAAATAAATAGGCCGAAAAATTTATATATTTAAATAAATTTATATTTAAAAAAAAATATTGCATTCGTCAAACTGACTTATGCTCAGATATCACAGATCGAAAATAACCCTCTACACTAATTTTCATTGTGTTTCTCACGAAACCCTCTCCTGCAAATTTCCTTTAGGTTACCAGATCACTGCAGCGTCTTCCAGGCTGAGGTCTCAGCTATCATGGAAGCGGTGAAGAAGATAGGGAGAGACATCTTCATTTTTAGTGACAGCCAGGCTGCAATCAAAGCTCTGAGCTCTCTCACGTTTAGCTCGAATATCGCGCTGGACTGCCGCCGATCTCTACAGGAGATGGCTAAGCAGAACAGACTGTACCTCATTTGGGTCCCTGGTCACCGGGGCATAGAGGGAAACTGCATGGCAGATGAACTTGCAAGACAAGGTACGACCAAGCAGATTCTTCAGGATAAAGAACGCATTGATATGCCGTTTGCCACTTGCAAAATGCTACTCAGAGATTTTACATATAAACAAGCTGACAATCGATGGAGGCAAAATACGGCCTGTCGAGCCTCAAGGCAGACGTGGCCTAAATGGGATCGGAAACGGTCGCGCAGCGTTCTCTCTCTAAGAAGGGAAAACATTTCGAATGTGATCGGGGCTCTAACAGGGCACTGTCTGATAGGTATACATGCTGAAAGGTTGGGAGTGCCCTTCCGAAGATGCTGTAGGAGCTGCAAGAATGACGAGGAGGAGGAAACGATCTTGCATCTACTGTGTAAGTGCCCTGCACGGTATAAAAGCAGGATGCGACATCTGGGATCACCGTTTCTGGATGACCTTAGTAAGGTTTCTAGCACCGAGGTAAATTGTCTGTTGAAGTTTATCAATGAGGCAAACTGGTTTAGTAAGGGGTAATTTTTCTTTTTGGGATGGTACAAAACTTTTCTTGTGGTAACACAATGGGCCTAATATTGGCCTAAGTGAGCCGCTGTAGGCGGCTGCCACTCCAACCTAACCTCTGAATGACACGAACACAAAATTCTCAAGCAAAACCCGATTCTTGCAGTGCTCTCTCTATATGATCACTTTATTTTCTGTTGTGGGTTGTTTATTAACAGCAAAAAAATTCTCTTAGGCAAAGACGCTTTGGAATTTTTGTGGGTTATTGGAAGAGAGAAAAATATAAGTCGATGTACAAAAG
The DNA here is from genome assembly GCA_951828415.1 of Anomoia purmunda. Taxonomy (NCBI): domain Eukaryota; kingdom Metazoa; phylum Arthropoda; class Insecta; order Diptera; family Tephritidae; genus Anomoia; species Anomoia purmunda. Next base: position 44,814,233 of record OX639996.1, read on the forward strand.
TGGAAGAGAAGCATTAGGGATTTCTTTATACGACATAAATACATGTGTTAATAATGGACTGATGCGAACATTTATGAAACACAGAAGAAAGTGTGCACATTTACTATAATATGATACGTTGAAAATAAGCATTTTATGTAAATTATCAGCCCTATTCTGCATTTCGACTCGAATTATTGATTTTTTTTGATATTGTTTGTAGTCAAAAACAACAACGCTGGAGCAGTATGAAAAATTGGCTGATATAATGGCAACCAAAAGGGATATTTCGCAGGATATTGCCCATTCCGACATTATAATTTGCGCCAACTCCATGTTGGTAACTGCCTTCCGCAAAAAATGCAGCCACTAGGCGATTAAGCGGACGTCAAAGTACTTGGTTGAGTTTCTTCCGCAAAAGTATCTAGGACATACTTGAGAGCGTCCTTATTAAGTCTTAAGTTTTTTTTAATCTAAATAAGTAAATCAATGAATTAAGATTTATCACTTTCAAACTCAATTTCTTACAATTCGTCACTCATCTGAAATGGATCACACATATCTCGCAATCTTCTCCTTTCAACTTTTGTGTCAACATTCTCGGATGCGTTGTCGTCCTCCTCAAGTAGTATCGCCGCGGCTATTGAATCCATTACGCGATTATATTTTTATTTATTTTATTTAAAAAGCAATAGTTTGGCCACGAATTTGTATCTGTTTGCTTTATTTTGTTTCAATTTCACACATTCCGAGGCAAACAGCTGATTTCGAAAAGGTTGCCGCTCTTCCTCTTTTTCTTTCGATTCCGTCGTAACTCGGAATACCTAATTCCTATCGATGCGGAGCGGAATGCGGGAACGTAATAGAAATGCAGAATCGGGCTGTATGTGTATTGGAACGACTTTCTCTTAAATGTAACAGTTTTTGGGGCATTGGAGAGGTATATTTTCGATATCTGAATCGGATCATATAATTATAATTTAACTAAATAACTTAAATTGAATTTGGCGCTCGACAAGAAACATGTATTTCAATAAAAAAATTTCGGTTTACTTAAGGCTGCAAAATGCAGAGTCCTGATTTCAAAATAATCGCTTAAGGTTCGTTTAGTTAATAGCAAAGTTTAGTTTTTCAAAAATACTCATTTTGAAGAGAATACTTTATATATACATATATAAATTTTTGACCTTTTAATTTTCTGTCACAGAAATGACACCAAATATTGACTTATTTTTACCATACTTTTCTAGACATTTGGCTTTACACGCGCAACTTTTGTATTAGGAATTTAAATTCTCTAAAATAAAGAAAACAATATTCTAAAAATAGAATTTGTGTTACACAACAAAAATTAAAAACCACACATTCACTTAATAGCGACAGACTGTCGTACTTGAATTGTGTTGGTAGGACATAAGGAAAAGTGGTAAAAAGCAACAGCAGCTTACATGCCGGCTGTGGTCCATTGGCTACGCACTTGCCCAGCAAGTCGTAGGTTGTTGGTTCGAATGCCAGTGGAGTCATGAAAGAAATCTGATGAGGAGATGTGGTGATCTCCGAAATAGCTATAATTTCTACCACTTCTGACTGTTGTTGTCTTTTTTCCAATATACTTTTCCTTATACACTGGCCTTGAGCTCACAAATTAATATTATCGTTTAATAAAAACAGGCCTAAAAATCATAGACATATGAATATTGTATATGAGTTTAATATAAATTTAAAAAAAAAAGCGCGTTTAAAGGAAAAAAAATTTTGTTTGAACAAATTGTAAAGACGCTACAAGTGTTTCAGTTTTTAACTTGAATGCGTTCTTCAATATCACAAATTCTACGTAACGCTTAGCGTCTGTGGAGGCACCGAAAGCCTTACCCCGGCAGTTTGACACTTTAACCGAAACCTCATTCTATAATCTATAGTCAATGCTCCGGTAAGATATCTATAGAGGTCTGGCTCGATAATCATCGGAGAATTTGTGTCGTGTTGTTCATTGCGAAAGTAAACGCATGATCTTTCTCCGACTAAAATCTGAATATGCGTTCTACTCTCAATGTACAGAATCTATACACAGGGTCGGAGGACTTGTTGTTGACTTTAACACTTAGTGACTTACATCTATGGTATATTTCCAATATGAAGTGGCTTGTGTACAATAGAAATACAATTTCATACAATACCCGTATTACAAATACCCAAAATTGTTGGCCTTCCAGTGCATTTCACATATTCGGAATTAATCACTTCTCTCTGCAGTTATTAGATAAAATAGCGATTTTATGATCAGTTTAAGATACACATAAAACACGTACCAAGGAGGTTCAAAGGCACCATTAAAAATAGAAAATCCAACCAAAAAACCAAGCCGAATTATGATTTTAAAATTGAAAAGCCAAACACCAAAAAATTAAAAATCTGATTTTCTGCTCAGTAATAGTGACCGTAGCATTGCCAGAGATTAACACCTTTGCGGTAAAGCGTAAACCATAGCTAAAAACAAACTTACATACACAAATACCCAAAGCAAGCAAAACAAATTGGATACCAACCGAAGTGCATTAAAGTCTTTGATGTACGGTTGTTTAAAATTGAATTTTTAATTATTGATTTTGACAAATTTGTGGTAGGCAGTTATTTTGGTACATATTAAATTATGTTTATTGGCCAGTAGCGCGCATTGTTATTACGTTTATAAATATTGTGTATTGATATCTATTATATGTATAATAAAAAGTAAATGAAGTTTTAAGCAACAACTACGAGGATGAGTCAATGTGCTACAGAAAATTTATATGAGTTATACGGTATGAGTATAGAACGCTTTCCTTTAGCAGGGACTGCAAAAAATTGTTATTTTTCAAACTTCAAGGAGTTGATCATGGAATGCATAACCTTTTTTAAAGGAGACAAAATATGATGAGTTTTAGAAGACACACTTTTCTAAATACAAGCAACCGACGAATTAAATTTATAACAGAGAAAAATTAAGTAAGATCAGTCGTTAAGTACCTCAATTAACAAAAGTTCTACGAAACAACAACAACTCGCGGACTTGGTAGAAAGACTTCTCCGGGCGCTCATCTACGCCCCATGCCGAGGATTACAAAAAAAGTCAGAGAAGATGTACAAACCAATCGACAAGTGACCAACTTATATTTGAAAAAAAATTTTAGTATGCTAGAAAAAGAAGAAGTCGAATTATGTCATTTATGTGCCAGTCGCAGCATTCATATGCCTGATATTAAATTGAAACAGTAATGCCATAAAATTCTTTTTATAAAAAGTTAATATTCAGTTAGACGTTATTAACCCAATTATTTTAAAACACCCCTTTATATTTTCATGTGTCAGAAACGGGATCGTAACGAAGAGAAATATTTCTATATTACTTCCGAATGGAATTAAGTTTTTTTCGAGCGATATTCCTATTCCGGCGTTCACCGTAGCCGAGTGTGTAACGTGTGAGCGTTTCATTCGCTGGGTACCAGGTTCAAATCCTAGCAAGGGCAAGTAACATCAAAAATTATAGAAAAGTTTTTTCGAACAGCGGTCGCCCCTCGGCAGGCAATGGCAAACCTCCGAATGTTTTTCTGCCATGAAAAAACGTCTCACAAAAAACATTCACCGTTCGGAGTCGGCATAAAACGGTAGGTCCCTCAATTTGTGTTACAACAACGAGACGCACACCACAGAGAAGTTCGGCCAAAATCGCTTAATCGGTTATAGCGCCAATTAAGTAAGTAAGTAAGATATTCCTAATAGTTTTTTAATTTAAATTGCAGTTTGTAGTTTTAATTTATAGTTTTTTAATTTGTTTTCTACTATAATAACAAAGTGCATGCAAAACATTAAAATTTTAGTTTTTATTTTCTTCAATCAAATGGGAGGGCAGCAAAAGAAAAATGTGACTATAGCATTTTTATGTGGCATGAGAGCAAAGCCATTTTCACATACACCTCTTGCGTTCCATAACGATATTGAAGTATTTTAGTTAAGTTGTAAACAGGAGGCAATCCTCTTGAAAACTATTTTCCAAATAAGACTATATTAAGCTTTTTTATTTGACACTAACATCGGAAATGGATACGAAGTTGAAACCACAAAAGCAGCAACCAAACTTTCTCATCAAACATTTAAACCTTTCACCAGAACCCATATCGTAAATTTAACTACAAATATGGAAAAATGGAATGTTTACTCCCATTTATATAAAGCAATAAACCCGACCAGAAACGCTCCGCGTCTACCAACAGCTCTATCAGACTTCGACTAGGCCACACACGTTCATCTGATGAACCCTTTGCCATTTACGCAACATATCTAAACTAACTCCATATTCTATCCCACATATCCCAATGTTTCGCCCTAAACTAATATGGTCTACTCAACCTGTCTTATCAACATTCTCCAAAACTAATAATAGGATTCTTTATATAATCCAATATTAATTGTAATTTTAATTAAGATTAAAAAAAATATAATAACACGGTGCAACAGCGATTCTACTCTTTTCAAGTGACATAGTGCAGGTCGTTGGTCTGGTCGAGTACATCCCAAAACGGTGTTTGAAAAATTTCTTAGGCAAAATTTTTCATCTACCGTTAAAAAAAGAAAAGAGTTTTCCTGTTTACGAGCATTGGGAAATTTCTAATTTGACGTCTATTGACCCAACTTACATTTTTCAACAGGCTTTGGAAAGACCAATGATTACGCTCTTCTAATATAGAAATTGTTATACATGTGTATCAAAAATTAAAAAATACTTTTCGCCCACATGTTATGGTATAATAGACATCGAATTTAGTTTCAGCTCCTTTGAAAACATATAATAAATACGGTGCGCCCCACAGGTCACAAAGGATGTTTTCACCATGGTTGTTATTTTCAAGTTCGGTTTAACCGCAGTAGTCGCGATATCGTGAAATTTCCTTTTTAGAAAACAATTCCTAACTTCATAATTTTCCAACAGATTCGGATGAGTGAAAACTCTTTCTCTTCGCAACTGACTGGATTTTAAAAATATTTAAACATTAGAATTTATCATTTATGAATAGTGGTCATCAAATTGAATTGAATTTGGAAAAAAATAGTAAACATTTTTAATTCTGTTCGAAAAATCTTCTTTAATTTTTGTTGCACATGTATAGTAATTTAGATACTTTATTATAAGCGCAATCATTGACCATTTGAAAATTGTAAATCGGTTCAATCGACGTTAAATTAGATAAACTCAGTTTTTTAACAATAAATCAAAAATTGTTGGGTGTAAAAGTTTTTAAAGCACCGTTTTGTAATGTACTCGAACAAACCAAAGACCTGCCACTTGCCACTTGTAAAATGTATTTAATTTTTTTGCAGCACAGTGTAATTGATTTAATATTTTAAATAGATGCCTAGTATTACATAAGAATGATAGAATACAAGATTGCGCTGATTGATTTGAAATTCGGAGAGTAACGTGGCTGTGTTGTCACACCAGATTTACCGGGGAGAGAAATGAGAGAAAATTCTTTGGTATATATCTATGTTAGTAAGAATACACATTTGGGAAAGAATACTCATGATTGCGAGTATACATATGTACATACACGGCTTTTGTACACAAAATCTGTTGTGACGTAGAAATTATGTCAAAATTTCCAAGAGAGGGTTAGTGGTACCACAATCTGCGCCACCTTCTGCATTATTTTTACCATGATTTATACATATATTAATCCAGGTTAAAATGTATTAACGTGTCTCCTCCGTCGTTGCAGTGTGAAAAAGAAACTAACACCCTCACAGATTGTTACACTTATTGTGTTAGTAAGATGCCTACGAAATCTGAAAGTAGCGAAGATATGCTGAACTCTATTTATCTTTTAATCACTCTCTCTTCATTCTTCCATCCCAGTGACATTAAATTTTGAACGCAACTGCTTCCGCTATGCGCGTCCCCATATTCGCCTACGTCGAGGTATTAGTCATTTAACCGAACCGTCTTCAAAGTCTCATAAGAAGTTTCACAACAATAAGAAAGTATTTTTTAATATTCCTCCTTACAAAACAAATGTTGGTTTTAATGTCGTATCTCATTTTTACGGACTTATTGATCCACCACCTATACTTCTGTTATGCAGAATACAGAGTTTCATTTTTACGCTATATACAGTTGCTGCAAATGCAATTTAAATTAACGTTAGCTGTATATTTTATGATTTTATACCGCTGCAAGTTAGCGTCACGAGTCTTTTGTTTTACTGCCGCGCGCCAGCTGATTTTATTTTATTTTTTGTATGCATTTGTTTTACCAAATATTCTTTTCAATAATTACAATTTCAAGCGTTTAAATGCAAATACTATAATTAAAATATTTGTCAAAGTACACGATTAACATCAGTCGAAACGACAGTACCACTCTATGTATGTTAAGAGTACAGCAAAGAACTTGTCAGCGGCGGAGCATTTGGCAATGCAATTATTTCACCATAACCGACTGAACATAGATAGATACTGCCTACAACTGTAATTTAATTTTCTAAATTTTTTTTTCTTGCTCTGCGGGTTTGAAGATGTTTTTCCGACACTTGTGTGTACTATGTCAGTTTGCTAGTGTAGCCACTTTGGTAGTTAGTCATTTCAAGTGGTCAGTCGGTCGTTGGTCAACGACGTACTTCGCGCTCCAAAAAAAGTAAATCTTCTTATTCTCAGTCGCTGTGACGCCAAGTGATGTTGGCTATAAAATAGCATCCTAGCGGTCACTCGTCACACGGCTATTAGCGTTTAAAGGTCATTCGAACGAGTTGTTGTTGAACTTCGTTGAAATTTATTCACATTGTCTTAGCCGTTTCTGTTTTTGCAGCTACTCGTACTTTTGGTGTTCATGTGATTTTATAGTCGTTTATTTATTTATATATTTAATTTTTTCTTATCGTTATGCGCATTTTGTACAATATTTTTGCTCCAACGTCTGCGCCTCAACGTTTTGTGTACGTGAGCATTTGTCCACCTTAACATTCAACATTCGAAAGAGGCCGCAAGCTAAATGAAATATGAATTAGCGAATGTAACCGGTACCAGCATGGGCAGTCGGATCCACATTTGCATACATTGTCGACTTTTATATGCACCCATACAGATAGCGCATGTTGGCATTAAAATTTTTTTTTTTCAGATATGAAGCTGCATTCTACTCATCTGCCCACCTTGCGTTTTTTCATCGTTTTTTGTTTGTTTGTTGTTTTTTGGTTTTATACTTGTAGTATATGCCAGGGATGGGCGTTATCAGAAAACTGAATAAAGCAATTCGTTATTCAAATAATTTTTAATGACGAATATATTTTAATTCGGTATTTAAGTAATTTTTAATAGCGAATAGATTTTCACTCATAACTGAAATAATTTTGAACAACAAATAAATTCATACACACTTTCCGCTTTCAGATATTCGTCAATGGAAACCATAGTTTGAATAACTGAAAAATTATGAACACTTATTTGAAGAATGGCTGCAAATTTATTCGTTATATAAAACTATTTGGAACGTTGAATAAAAACTTACTCGTTATTCAAAATTATTTTGAAGGATGAATGAAAATCTATTCGTTTTTCAAAATTATGTAAATAATGAACGGATATATATTCCAAACTCAAAATCCTTTGCACGATGCATGAACACTTATTCTGCAAAGAAGAATGAAAAATTTGCGAATATAGCTAATTTAATTTTTTTCTTTGAATAAAAATACAACTAAAAACGCCCATCTCTGCCGTATGCTACCTTGCGTTTTTGACCGACTTCAACGCGCGCTGCTACTCATCAACGGATTAAACAACTCTTCAACTTTGGTCGCTGTGCGTAGACGATTTATTTCAGCCCACTAGCTTAGTTGCTGTCTCGTTGCCTTGCTGTGAATTTGCCACTGTTTGTTTTTTAACCCTTTTTGTTTGTGCTTTATGAGTATTCGTAAAGGTAACTTACTTAAAATCGTTACTTTTGCGTTGATTTGTCTGTTGCGCGCTCTAATGACGCATGTTTTTTTTTTTTTTTGTTTTTTGATTTTATGATGTTTCATTTTAAATTTTATGCTTATACATAAAGATTCGCTGTGTTGTTGTATTCAAGTTAGTTTTTCATTGGTCGTTATCTAACATTTTATTGCGATTTGCGTTTTTATAAGTCACATTTAAACCGAAATTTATTTTCCGAGTGCAAATTTTTATGTATGCTAATTTATGCTTTAATCGTATTGTAAACTAGTAGCCTAGACTTATGTATAGGTGGAATTATGCTAAAAAAAATGGTTTTGAACGTCAGAAGTAGTAATTTAATAGAATACTAACCACTTCTGACTAAAAAATGTTGCTTTTTACTTAACACAAAGTATTGGTATACTGGTATTCCGGAAACAACATTGCATGTGCCAACAGTGAACACCGCCAAACAAAAAAAAACACGTGCATGTTAACGTGTTAAAAGGTCTTGATGAGAAATCTTACGAGGATTTAACCTTTACAATACAAAGTTTCTTTGCCGCATTTGTTCTCGTTCTTATATTCCTGTACATTATCTCTATTATTGACGTTATTGATGTTTCTGTCGTTATACATATAGGGCAACACACGTCAATTATCGCACCTAAAAAATATGGTATCCTAATTTTTATGAAAATTTGTAAAAAAAATGCCATAAATATTTTTGATACAACATTTTTTCGCAAAATTATCCTCTACATTTTTGATTTGACGGTTCTCAATTTTTTTTGCGAATTGCCAACAACGCTTCTTTGCCTTAACTGCTATATACCGACTTAAGGACCTTGCTGTGGCTTTATAATTTGGTCGCAATTGCAGTTTAGAAGGGTAGTAAGCTGTCGAAAATGGCACGTAGAATTTTCGGCTTTATTACCGTCGGAATTCTTGTGGTACCGATCTGTAAGTCTAACTCCAGCATGAGGTAAAATGGGTTACCAAGAAATCGAAGGCGTGACTCATCAACGCCATTGCCCGAAGCCATAATATTGCAGTCATCCACGTATGACAACAAGGAAACTCCTTCTGAAGGGGTAGAGTGTTTCGATAGATATAAATTAGACAATAATCCGGTGGAACCTCTTGTTTAATTCTTTCTGGATTAAATACTAGGTATCGAAATATAACTGATGACTGTCATCCACCCAGATAATTTGAAGAGCAACTTTTAACCCAAGATGCTACAGAGGAGCTTTCGACGTTTTTTTTAGAACCACTGTTGACCAATGCTACTAGGATCTCCAGCTCACAACAGCGTGATTTATTTAGCTGTTTATGCTATTAAGTGCTGTGATAGTCCTATACACTTTATGGAAGCCATGCTCGTGAACTGCTGGGTGAAGGCGGAGAGAGAAAGTCGGGTGTAGCAGGATGCCAATTCTCGTCACTACCGGGTAAAGGAGAAATGTCGGGCGATATGGCCCTGGGTTGGCTGGCTTACCCGGTTTCAGAAGTAATAACACTCTACCAGCTTTCCAAGTTTCTTGGATAATTAGAGTGGTAAGTGACAGATTGATGACCTTGGTGAGATAGCCACCCTCCCCGTGGCCAAATTTTTTAGTATCAGCATACCGAATCGTCTACTCTGCTAATTTGGTTCATACACGATCGATTTGTAGGGTATCTTTCTGGGCACCGGCGGATTGCGCAAACTGTACTCATTCGGTACGGTAGTGGATGCAGTAGGCACTTATCTTTAATTGGATCATATATGGTTTGATATTGGGGTCTAAAGGGAAGCCAAAACAGTTTAAGAAAATCCCAGGAATAACTGCTTTTTCGCCACTGCGGGAGGGAAATATCCCTAAAATAGAAATAACCACGAGCCATGAATTAGAGGTCGATGCAAAGCAGACCACAAGATACCCTCAAAAGTGCGTTTGAAGAAAGCTTCCCAATCACAGGATGAACGTTTCCTGGTGGAACAGCAACCTCAGGAAACTTAGGCAGAAACCTTCTTAACAAGACAAATCAAAAAGGTGGTTGGACTGCGTACTAGTCTACTTTAGCGGCCTAAAAACGAGAGCTAAGAATATTCTCTCGCTACTAGAGATAAGGGCACGTATTCCGATATGATACAATACTATATTGATACTTTTTCTATTCGATACCGATATTTTTAAATTGACAGTTTCAAAGCAATATTTTTTGGAATCGAATAATTGAACCTAAATATTGTATCGAATTTGCGAGGAAAAACTACATACGGAGAAATATTTAAATTCAACAGGCAGAAGGGACCTAGCATGAAGCTCCGAGCAGCGGTCTAGCCTATTTCCAATTTTGGGTGTGGCGTGACTTGTGCAGTCAACTTTGCCAAGATATGAAGTGCTATGTTGAGAACAAAATACAAAATACAAGTAAATAAATAACACAAATAATTAAGTAAATAAATATTGGAGCCAAAAAAATAGCAAATTGAGCAAATAAAAATAAAACACAGTACCGCCCCAAAAATATGGTGAGTTAACAATCTATGGCTCTTGAACTTTACCACTCGAATGGTCTGTGCACTTTTAAAATACGCACAACCCTCACGAAATGAAAAGAGCACAGTGTGCAAATTGAAGGATAAGTCATAAGAAACAATTTCAACACCTAAATACTCCCAGTTTTTTATCACACTGGCACATAGGGGGTTGTCTTCAAGGAGGATACCGTCTCTCTTACTATAGACGCTGATCAAGGAACGTAGATTACAAAGAAGTTGCATGACGTTTCGTTTCCTGTGGCAACAACTCTCGTTCAATTTACCACACCCAGAAACAAATTGGATCTAATCAAACTCTGATATCAATCAGCAAAAGTCAAATCAGTTCTGTAATGGTGAATTGTACGAGATTTTTTGTTAGATGAACGGTGGGATGGGATACAACTTTTTTGAAATCTACGTTCTGTGCGCTGGTTATGAACGAATTTCGGGAAAAGATAAATGGCGTACGACTTATCGTATATGTTTATGCAGATAAGGTAATGGTGTACTGAAAGGGATTGCCAATAAACCCATTGAAGTCAAGTTCGGCATCGTCCCCTTCACCAAAAAAAAAAGGAAGAAGACCAAATTATAAGTTTTAAACAATACAGCTATTTATTTGATTTATTTCCTCAATTTTGCTGTATATGACTCTTTAAGAAAGTTCTCTGTAAACAAAAAGATACTAGCTAAAAAATAGGATTTCTAATAATATAATAATGTGGCGCTTCCGTCATATAATTAGATCGAAGTTTAGTGAACATGAACATGGGGTTTGTTCATTTTTTGTCAAATAAGACGTTAGAAATAAAATTATATTAATATCCGGAAAGATGCAGTTCTATGAACTCGATTAGAGAGCTTAAGAAATTCGATTGCTTATCATAGTACATTAATTAAAGAGTTCATAATTGCTTCTAAATAGGTTTTAATATGAACCTTAGATAATGAAGAGAACAAAATTGATATTAACGGCTCTTACAAAGTTTTTCCACATTACCGTTTCGGGAATATTTTTTTTGTGCCACTAAGTCTCATATTTATCAGAACTTTTCAATATGCCGATATCCTTGCTGCTAGTGCTTAATGCATTTATTGCAATTTCAATTGTAGCAAAGTATATATATATATATGTATATTATATATATTCGAAATTTTTTAAATTTAGTTTTCGAATTTATTTAATTTTAAATTGGCCGCGATCCCCTACACTTAAAACGCTTTTCCACTCAGTATAGAAGAATAATTGCTAACTTTTATTGAGGTTGCCACCTGTTTGAAAAATAGAATTGAACTTATTTATATACAAGAGATATTAAAATAAAGGTGTCAAACGATTCGCCTCGACGAGGAGATATTTCATGTATATCTTTTGTATAGGGATGCCACCTGTTTTAAACGCAGAACTTTACTAAATTATACACAAGTATACAAAATGTTAAAATATGAGTATCAAATGGTTCGTTTCGCAGAGGAGAAGATTTGTAGCAAGCTACACTTCAAACAGGGTAGCCTGCTTGAAAACTCAATATTTTTGAGAGGGTTGCCAATTGTTGTACATATGAGACAGAAACCGAAATGTCTTTTTTTGGTTACATATGCAAAGGGCAATTAATAAATAAATATAGGCAAGACAATGACTGCCGGGTTTTTCTAGTAACTTTCTAGGCCATAGCGGCATAGCAGGGAACTGCATGGCTGATCAGCTTGCTCGGCAGGGTACCCTGGAAGTTATTACTCCTTGCAGGGAGAGGGTGGGGGCTCCTTTGGCTGCCTAGGGACTTCTTCTGGGCTCTCTGTCGTCTCGGCGAGCGCTGGGAAAATGTCACGACATGCAAAAGGAATTGAGGTCGCTTACTAAGCGGCAACTCTCGACCCTCGTAGGTGTTTTGACTGGTCATTGTACGATGGGTATTCATGCGGTTAGGCTGAACATAGTCTCTGACCCTTTCTGCTGCAGCTGTATGGAGAAGGATGAGGTGGACTCATCTCTTCATTTTTTTGCTCAGCTGCCCTGCCTTTGGGAGACTGAGGTTCAAGCAACTAGGCTCGTACTTCTTTAGCACTCCAGAAGAGCTTTCTGGGGTGGGGATAGGTGATTTGCGTGACTTCATTCGGGGTACGCAACGTTTCTCCGGTTAATCAATCTTGGTTTTCCGATTTTAGTTACCGTTCATTTAACAGGTGGTATCACAATGGACTCTTCTATGTCTAAGTGAGTTTTTATTGCGGAACTACCACATTAACCTAACCTATATTATGGTTAAAGAAAAAAAGAAATTATTTGAGCATTTTTGTAAATAAAAAACATTAGTTTTTTAATTGTTGCCTTATAACGGACAATTTTTTGTAATTTTCTATTCAAATTATATACTTTTGGTAACTTAAAGTCGAGAGCATCTTAAGGTCTTTATATTTAACGAAACATATGCCAATATTTCAAGTAATTTCTGCGACAAAAATGAAATGATTATCTTCTAAAATTAATGTATCGGTGATTTTAGGTTGATTTTATAGTTTTTTTGTTGTTGAAAATTATGCATTTTGAAGCTCTAAAATTACAACTACAAAAATCTGAACGTAGTCTCCATACTGCATTGTAAGAAGTTCTCAGACAATTTGAAACCTTAGAGGGATATCTCTAGAAATGATGGTAATAAGGAGAGAACGTCGGTTAAATTTCAAAGTAGCAGTTGTTTTTTCTTTTACATAAAGATCAATCATAATGGTCTTCAAGACTGACAATTTTTCGCATTGTGCGACGGAAAAATATCCAGCAGGAAAATTCGTCTCCATTGTGTGTCTTTTTTTATGTGTTCAGAAATACATTAATTTGATTCAATGCACGGCAAAAGGCGTTTTAGAAAACTTCCGTTTTTTATGCCAGTTTGTTCAATTAACAGTTTGTTGCAATTTAACAAAAGTTCTGCGTAAAGGTTCACTAAGAAACACAAACCAATATGAACTTTAAATTGGCTTGAACTTGCTTTGATCTTTTTTTTTTGTGTAAGAGGGGTGGATTGACTTCAGCTGGAGATGATAACCATACCTCTTAATGAGGTCGATTAAAAAAGGCATTCAACATTCGAAGAAAGCCCATTTAACAAGCCAAATAAAACGAAAAAAATATATAAAAATATTGTAGTATATATTTTTATAATTTCGCACAACCATTGGGCACCAAACCAGTTTTCTGCTGCAACCGAGAGTACATACATACATAGTATATTATAATAATGGATGCAGTCTACCAGGTCATATTAACGCAATGCTCATCACGAGCATGCAATAATTTAGTAGTTTCGATAATTTTGCGAGCATGATCAAATATTTAGCACCAAACAATATACAGACAAATAGCCAGCCAGTCAAGATTGCAATGATTGCGTACCTGATGCGGTCAGTGCCAGCGGCAGATGAGCGAGCCAGCACCCAAAAACGGACCAAAATAGTTGGCGTGATGTTGCTCAAAAAACATAAAAGCATGAGGACAGAGCGTCAAGACCAGATTTTCATTGCTATCTAGTCAGTCGCTTGTGCGAGTATGAAGTTGACAAAAACTTTGTGTTGATTTACACATGAATAAAATTTATTTGTGCGCGTAGGTACTTTTTTGGCTGCTCAAATATTTAATACAAGTTTTGTATACGATCATAAATTCACATTAATACAACGCAAGTGTGGTGTGGTTTTATGTTTTGTCACAAAAAAAAACAAAATAAAAAAGGCCGCAAAAGACGTCATCAGAAACATTTGGCATAAAACGATTTGTAGATATTTCTTGATACAAGCTAATTTTAAAATTTTCTTGATTTCTTGGCAGAATAGCGACGATGGCCGCAGCAGCAGCAGCAGCAGCAAAAGTAGAAGTAACCCGATAATGCTTAAATTAACTGCTTGCTTAGCCACAGCGAGACTCAGCGGAGCGTTTGCTACTAGCACTTGCAGATATTGACTGTGTGTGTATGTGTGTGTGTAAATTTTAGCTGATTGTAGCATCTTCTTTGCTTTTTGTTTGCCAACACCTCCAGCAAGCAACCAGCAAAAGAACAACGCTGATTGACGACAAAACATTAACTTGCTCGGCAACAAAGCAACCAGCAACAAACAGCCAACCAAGTGGCCAACCTGATACCCAACTAGCTAGACAATCAACCAACCAACCAACCAACTCGCCAGCCAGCATCCAGCGTTGAGTGGAGCTCTCAAGCATTCCGATCTTCAATCGGTCAGAGTGTACTACCAGTTATCGCCCATGCGTTGACTTGCCGAAACATCTGCTCCGAGTATATATAGAAAATTTATAGGTTTTGATGGTTTAGTTGGTAACCCGCACTCAACCTAGAAGTCAACCAACAAAGATCGCTTAGTTAGTAGCTTCTACAACGGCATTGTGGTTGTCCGTTCAATCTGTTTTTTTTTTCTTTCCTGCCTTTATTGGTCGTGTAAGATCGATCGACTGAATTCGATAGTAGCATTGAATTCTGATTCGATACAGCGAGATTTTGAAATAAATCGTCCGCAACCAAAAAAAAAAAAAAAACAAGGATTACATATTACACAGACATTAAAGGATTACGCGCTCACAGCCGGGGTTGTGACTGAATTGTGCTCAAAATGGTAATGCAAAAATTGAACTTGTAGTAAAAGGAAAAGTGAAATGGAAATTGCAAATGAAAAGAAAAGTACTTATTGAAATGCAAGGCAAATAATAAGAAATATAAACCGAAATCAAAATATAACAGCACAAAATATAACAAAATGAAGTAAAATATTGTACGAAAATTTAAAAAGGGAAATGTAATTAAAAAAAAAATGTAAAATAATTAAAGTAATATATAGTTTAAATATATATATAAATAAATTGAAACAAATTAAAAACTAACCTAAAGAAAACCAATTAAATTAGATTTAACTAAAACACAATATATTTCAGTAAACTAAAAAATAAAATAAAATGGAATTAAAATAAAAATCAAAATAAAAAAAATTTAATTAAAAAAATGTATTAAAAAAAAAAATTAAAATAAAAAATATATAAAAAAGTAAAACATAAAAATTAAATTAAAAATTATAAAAAGAATTAAAATGTTATAAAAATTAAAAACTACAAATTAAAATAAAATAAAGCAAAATGAATAAACTTAAAAAATAAAATAAATAAAATTATTTAAAACAAAATTAATTTAATTAAAAGTAGCATTAATAATAAAACTAAAACACCGTAGAGGGGTAGTAAAATAAAAATCTAATAAAGTAATATAACAAAAGAGAAAATAATTTAAAAAAATTAAATAAAATGGCGTACAATTCATAACAAAATAAATTATAAATCAAACAAAAAATAAAAAAAAATCAAATAAAATAAAAACTAAAGTAAAATATAATAAGCAAAAAAAAAAATAAAAAAAAATAATAATGTTAAAACATATTAAATTAAACAAAATAAAATAAAAAGCTATTGCTGATATAGACCATATTACTTAAATAACAAATAAACAAAAATACTAAACTCTCAGTATAAAAACACAAAATCAGCGCAAGGACTTAGATTCGAAAAGATATACCAGTGGTTATCCCATAGTGTTGCAAGACAAAAGAAAAATTGAAACCAAATTTATAAAATTAAAGTGCCATGAATAAGCATTACAATAAAACTCTTGTGCAACTCATAAAAACTTATGTAATGCATACACAAAGACAACAAAACCTACCAAGCCAATTGCCAATCGTGGTGTAAACTTTATGAACAAATATCTATACTGTACTGAACATTTCGATAAAAATTTAAATATTGACTAAATGCAATTGCAATTGCGCTCATTGAAAAATGCAGTACATCAGTGGTCAGGCTTGTGACATTTACAAAATGACCAAATCAATAAACACAAAAAATATAAAATAAAAATTAAATAACCAAAAGCAAATTAAATTAAAAAATCTAACATTTAAACAAGCTGGCAAACAAGCAAGCAAGCAAAGCAATATAAATTGAACTATGTTGTAAATTGCACAACAACTGCAGTCAATTGCACAACAACACAACAAGTGCAAACATTGGTCACAAACATGATGCGCTATAGCCAAATGAGTGATGATGATATTCATGGTGGTGGTAGCTGATGCTGGCTAATGGTGGTTGGTTGTGTCTGGTGGTAGCTGATGCTGCTGTTTTAAATTGATCATTAACGATGATATTGATGCTACTACTTGTAGCAATCATATTCTGTGAACTGCTCAATCGCCTAATTGTTCGCTTTTAGTGTTGTGAGAATTGCTTTAAAATACTTGTATTAATCTTTCTACAGCAGTCCCACACACGCACATACATATTTACATATGAGAACGAAGACAGCTTGACACTTTGTTCATATTTCATTTGTGTGCTTCAATAGTAATTTTCCAGCAAATCTGCTGTTGCGCCCACTGCTAATACCATTTTGCAATAAAAATAGAAAAACAGAAGCAACAAAGCTTAACTACTACTGCATCACACCAGACCTCACAACAAACGTCACTTTTTGCATTAAGCGATTAAATATCGCTCGTAATGGTCAGAGTCGCGTTTGCCTTCATACTCGAAATATTGTTAGTACCAAAAAAAAAAAAAAAAAACAAAAACACTGTCATAAATACACCGCAGTTACTGCCACTGTTGTTGCTGACAAGCATACCACACCAGCCACCAGCCACCAGCCACCAACCATCAGACATCCATCCTTAGCATCATCACTTTGGCGATTATCATCTCATGCCAATCATTAGTGTGAGCAATTTACAGAGTATTTTATTTTCGCGTGTTAGTCGATAGACAAATAAAGCGATATATGTTGTTCATACATGCATTGATATCTACACACATACATGCATAGATATGTGTGCATTTGCATGAATATGCTTGATTGTAGGGTATTACATACAATATACATTATCTGCGAGTTTGTTGCTTAAGTCTTTTGTTTGTACTGACTATTTGATGAAGACTTGCTTTGTTTAATTTAATTTAAGAAAACTGTCAATTTTTCACATTTTGGCATGGTAGATGATTTGACTAAAATTGAACTTTTCAGATTTTTCTTTGTGAATGTTTATTACTATTAGTTGTAAACTAAAAGTTTATGACAAGACTGAAAAAGCTCAATGCGTCCTAATTTTTAATAACTATAATCAGAGTTGAAAACAAAAATGGCATGGCGGTGCAAAACGTCGATATTGGTTCATGCAAAAATATTAATAACACCATATTTGTTCAACTGCACCACAACCATAAATGTATTACTCTTTTCTATTATATTCCTTTCTATTATTCAACTCTTTTGTACAAATACCAATAAAACTTTTTCAGTCGCCTTTTAAATAAATTTTTTTTAGATTAATTAGAAATTATACTTTATTCTACTGTCGTACCTCTCTCGAAGGTTTCTCAATTTTTGTCAGCCAGTTCAGTCAGTACATTGGATAACTCGAGTAAATATAGAGATATCTGAACAAAATCCTTTGGACACATGACTCTTGTCCAAGGTAGGTTGGTATTGAAAATTAGCATTAATGGCGTTTTTCGAAAATCAAAAAAAGTCCAAAACTTCAGTAACCAAATAAGATCATTCGATATCTTCAAAACTGCCTCACCGAACTCTACCAAATATGATTCACTCTTTACAGCGCTATTATTACAAAAATTCAAAACACTCGATATTTTAATATCCCATGCTACAACTTTGTTGAATTATGAAAAAAAAGTTTAATTAGAGAAAACTGCACAAAAGTTAAAATTTTGAAAAACGGTTGTCGCACTGTTTAGTTCAAATCAATAAAATATATCTCCGAAGCTTTATCAAATTCTACCAAATTTGTGGCACCCTTTGCATTCTCATATTGCGATAAATTACAATAAAATCAATATATTTCATATTTTACCAAATCACAACGTGATATCTCATAATAATAATGTATAATATTTATTTTTGTTTTTATTTAAGTAAGTAAAAGGCCTGTAGATTTTCAAAACAGAGAGAATGAGCGAACTTTGGCTTCGGCCATTTTCGGCCACTAAAGTTTTTTTCGGCGTTGGTTCGGCCGGCGGCCAAACAACGACAAACTTTTTCCGAACACTTGTAAATTTTTATTGTTTTAAAAATTGTATATGGTTGAACTTCTGATACCTTGTGTGGCGTGCGTCTAGATGTTGTACCACATATTGATTGAGCTTCAATTTTACGACGACACGAAATGGTAAATGATTTTTGTGAGAAGATTTCTCATGGCAGAAATACACTCGGATGTTTGTCGTTGCCTGCTGACAGGCGACCACTATTAGAAAATACTTTTTCTTCAACAATTGATGTTACTTGCCCCTACCAAAGTTTAAACCCAGAAGAATTAAGCACACACTCGGCAATGGCGGCTACTGACCAGAAATTTTAACATTTTTTAATACAATTGAAGCCAAAATTTTCTGTGAAATAATTTCTATAAAATATATGTTTATCCTCCATCGAGTGTGTCTAATGTGAAATTGTTATGGCCGATATGTGATTTAAAAAAATTATTTCACTTTGCTCTTCTAGGAATTTTGTTATTTTGTTAGTTAACCAATTAATTTTTTTATTTGAGTTATCTAAACCAAGTTCGCGCATTCTACAATATTGTGTCTGATTGTGGAGAAAAGAAGGAAGAGAAGTAAATGTATGAGCTGAACTTATAAAAACTATCTATTGTTAAATCGGGAAAAAATTATGGTCTCAGTTTATTTGAGATTATATTAGATCAAGTCGTAATACATTTTTCATGAAAATTTTAATGTTCTAATCTTAACCGATGTTTTTTATATGACCCAGTTCTTTCAAAAGATACATATAGTAAAAAAATTTATTTAATGAATACGTCGTTATAATACAGTAAAAGTCCTAATACTAAATTAAGTAAACAGTCTTGGACCTAGATACCAGTTTTCAGCTGGAACGTAAAAGGTACTCAAATAAAATGTCCAATAAAGGTAGAATGGAAATTAGAGACATTGCTGGAATTTTATATGACCTAAATTGCTATTTTTTTTACATACTTAAAATTCAAATTTTTTAAACAAAAAAAGACATTTAAAGGATGCAAAAGCCCTGTGTCCTTGAACTATTTACGCACACTTGTTGATTTGATCGGAATATTTTACCCCGCTTTTTCATTACACTTTGTTTATCAGGATTTTCCCCTATGTCGCAATCACAGCTAATCCACCAAAACTAGCACCAATAAGTAACATTAAAAAATGACACCGAATATTTCGTAAAGATGCGATAAATTACTTAATGAAATGCTAAAGACAAAATATTTGTAGTCGCAGGTATCTACGATGTATGTGTGTCTATGCACATTGAAACAGATAAAAAAGACACAAGGAATTATGAATTTGTATTTAATAAGTGTGTTACCGATTTAAATTAATTAACATATACTTTTTGAAGCTCTCGCAGCTTGTTAACCTCTGTTAAGTTTTAAACATAATCAAGGAGAGTTTACTATCAGACTAGTGTTTGTGTTGTTGTAGAGTTTTCCTATTTAGTCAAACAAAATCTCTAAACATACATAGCTATACAAGTATACATATTTATATACTAGGGAATTTACGGAAGTGACTTTACTGAAAATGGGCTCGGTACCGGAGGTTTTAGATTTGCCTAATCGGAGCCGCAGTCGGAGGTGGAGTGCAAGCAATGATTACTTATAGTAGTGAGCTTTTAAGGGAACGCCTAATAACATAAAATAAATGTATATAGTAATAAGCTTCGTTAATCAGTACTCAAACCCATACGGTGCACTAGAGATGCCAGATCGAAATAACAAAAGAATTATTTTTTGAATGGTTTCATATCTTTCAAGGTATTTTAAAATATTTTGTTTAACGCGTTCCACTTAATTTTTGTAAGCAAACAAAACACCGCGATTTGACCAATAGTGAAATTTTTAAAACATAGATTTTGCATAACTGGTTCAATATCCAGATTTAGCTAGAAGCTCTCAGGTAAAATTTTCTATGTTAAGCCAATGATATGAGCATTTCACAGTTAGCCTTACTTAGGAAAATGGTTACATTCAATTAACAAATTTCTTTATTTTTTGATCACACAAGCGAAATATTCGGAATTTCACTTCAAAATTAACTGCTTTGAGCAAATCTTTATATATATATAAGTCTTTAAAAGCTTACATACACAGATTGGATTGCAATATGGACGTTTGCATACTAACTTTTAATGCCATATCTCTCTAGATTATAAGTATTACGATGACTTTTTAACATGTTTGAAACTTGTGTGACATGAACACTTCGCTATTCTATTTACTATTTAATCCTACGACTAACTTAGAAATCATTATATTAGATATTGCAAAACACGCCACACGAAAAATTTTGTCGAATATTAAAACAAATAAAATAAATTTTAATTACAAGGAAGTTAGAAGAATTTTGAAATTCAGATTCTTCTTGGTTCAGAACTTAGAATAATTAGAGTTATTCCACCTACAGAAGTCTATGAGTTTCTATGAGCTTTGGATCCCTCGAAATGTGAACCCTCATAATATACCATTGCTCCATTTTCTGTGCAAAGCCAATGGTATGAGTTTTGATTTTTTTACCTGCATATTTACAAATCGGGATTTAGAAATCTGGTGGAGAGACACAGCCTTCTTCTCAAGGTATCAATAATTCTTGAATAATTTAAGCAGTTAGTTAATACTTATTTATTATCGGCATTCAAAAGCTAAACTTATATAATCGGAAGATCTACATGCGCCAAATGTGCCATATTTTTTTTTTCTTTCAAATTTCAAATAAAAAGCAATTGACCATGAGCTTCAGATATATTTCCGGAATAAACGGATTTCGTTGAGCCTTTCGATAGTTAGAACTACGATTAGCTTCACACAAAATTCGAAATATCTGACAACCATTACTATTCTAATGCCACCACAATTCGGCAAGTTTTAATTATTTAGTTTTTTTTCATTCAATTTAGGTTTTTCAGCTTATGACTATTCTTTTATACAGCAATCAAAGTATATTAATATTCATAATAGCGGTGGACTTGGGTTGTGTTTCGAAACGTGGAGGAGGAAAATCAATAATAGCTTACACGGGCTAAGCTTAGTATAGGTGGAAACGTGCCTGCCTTACGCCCCGGAGAGGCGTGAGTTCGAGACCTGCGAAAGTCTAGGAAAAATAATTCGGTTGAGGAAATAGTAGCCACTTTAACTGCAGTTGCTTTCTCCAAAAACTAAAAAAAAAAAAAAAATAAACTTAAGCCCCAACAAAATATTGTTAATATAAATATAGACAGACCAAAAAATTAATATATGTAAGTGCATATATATAAATTTCTTCCATATAACACATGCTCGGAATTTTTTTAAATGGAAGCACCGTAGAATCTTTGACATAGAATCTTAAAATATCTCAAAAGCTGTAGATATATATTGATTACAGTCTTCGTTGAGAAACATTTCAATGTACATACATGCATAGATAAATATAAACGAGTTTGAATTAACCGTAATATATTTTAATTAATTAATAGCATTGCAGATTCATATATCAAGTAATTAATATTCAAATTCCTTTCACTTTCGTAAAATTCATGATTCCCCTACCCACACTCGAAGTGAGCATCTTCGCTTTAGAAAAATTATCATTTTATTTTTGTTAGAAGGTTAGGAGCCCCTATACCGTCAGTAGACCTGTCAAGGCCACCAACGATAATCAGTTGAAGCGCTGCTAGCTGCTAGCAAAAAGAACAATTAATTAGCATAAATTAAGTTTAGCTTCTCTCGTTCAAAATCAAATTTGTATGCGTATCGGACTGCCGATTTTTTTTTTTTTAATTCTATTATTCTTAAATAAGTATTTAAATATTTGTCCAAAAAGTCGTCCAACATGTTTGGCTAAAGTTATTTCGTTGATGATATGCGAAAGCCACAAAAAACATACAAAGAGTAACTCATTTGATAAACATTTTAGCTATTTTTGTTTAAACCTATAAAGTCAAATACTGGTTTTATGTTATTTATTAATTAGAGTTTTTTTCGACAGGCCCATTTGTGCTAAAATATTATAACCGCAAACCGTGATGGTCATAGAGATCCGGTAAGCTGTATTAATTAATGAAAAATAAATTTGTTGGTGGCTTAAAGCTAATATTAACCAATAAGTAGTAGATAATAGGCCCAAAGGCGACACCATTGCTAATGACTGCTATCTTTCCGCATTGTTTAAATATTTTACTTAAAAACAATCCATCTTCATAGATTGCTAATATCTTTTAGCAATCAATGGTACTTCAGCTTTCCGCTTAATTTTTGATTAATCACTAAATTTTTTACAATTCTACTACTATTTTTGTATTGAAAATGAGAAATAAAACCCTCAAGTTCGACTTTAATTACCACGAAATCGCAGAATATGCAGAGAAATAAAGTGTAGTAGTGGCATTCTGATTTAAACCTAGTGAAAAAATTGCTTACGCTCCACAAATTTACATAAATTATAAAATAAATACCACCAAAGTAAAAGTGAGAAACATCCAATAAAATAAAATAAAACTTAATTGAAAGACAATAAATTAAATTTAATGTTGTGTAATAAAATAAAACTAAATGGCATGAAATAAAAAGATATGAAATTGAAAGCTACGTTATTAAAAGGGCTGCTTCAGTTTCTACTCCCTATATTCATAATTAACCTAATGTTCAACAATACTCTCTCGAAATTAAAATAATTAAACAACCGAATCTTATTCTACTAATTGTTTCATCAATTAAAAATTTCTCTATTGTTTCGTATTTTTTCATTCACAGAGGGCCGCTTTTTTCATTTTGGCGCTTTGCGTCGCCGGAATTTCAGCAGAAAGTAGCACGAAAATACTTTTGGTGAGTAACTCAATACCCTGCTCAATTGTAAATATGTATACACATAAATTATATTAATTTTTTGTAATTAATTCTGAGTATTTATTCTTAAAATTTTAGCGGCAGACACGCGGAGCTGAGGGCTATGATTATCCACCACCAGTGATTCCATTCCCCGAACCAACACCAGCGAGACCTGCACCGCCACCAACATATTTGCCACCCACTAACAAACCACAGCCTCCAGCGCCTAAGCCAACAACACGGCCACCACCACCACCGGTGACACGCGCTCCACCTCCACCAACATACCTGCCACCCACCAATAAACCACAGCCTCCAGCGCCTAAGCCAACAACAAGGGCACCACCACCACCGGTGACACGCGCACCACCTCCACCAACATACCTGCCACCCACCAATAAACCACAACCTCCAGCGCCTAAGCCAACAACAAGGGCACCACCACCACCGGTTACACGCCCACCACAGCCACCGGTGACACGCGCCCCACCTCCACCAACATACCTGCCACCCACCAATAAGCCACAACCGCCTGCACCTAAACCAACGACACGTGCGCCTCCGCCACCAGTGACGCGTCTCCCACCAACATACTTGCCACCCACAAACAAACCACAGCCACCAGCGCCAAAGCCAACTACACGGGCACCACCACCACCGGTTACACGTCCGCCAACACTACCGGTGACACGTCCCCCACCACCAGTAACTCGCCCTCCACCGGTCGAGCGTACCACTTACGTTTATAATACACCACAGAATCCTCTGACTTATCCTCCACCAACCAATAAGCCACAGCCACCCGCACCTAAACCTACAACTCGTCCACCACCACCTCCGGTGACTCGTCCACCTCCACCACGCACAACACCGGCTCCAACATACTTGCCACCCACAAATAAGCCACAGCCGCCAGCACCAAAACCAACAACACGTCCGCCACCACCTCCGGTGACTCGTCCACCTCCACCACGCACAACACCGGCTCCAACATACTTGCCACCCACAAATAAGCCACAGCCGCCAGCACCAAAACCAACAACACGTCCGCCACCACCCCCAGTGACGCGTCCCCCTCCGCCAAGGACTACACGTCCACCACCTCCGGTGACTCGTCCACCTCCACCACGTACAACACCACGTGCACCACCACCGCCAACATACTTGCCACCCACAAATAAACCTCAGCCTCCAGCACCAAAACCAACAACGCGCGCTCCCCCACCACCAGTGACTCGTCCTCCACCTCCGCAAACAACTCAGCCACCACCACCACGTACTACTCCTGGACCAACTTATCTTCCACCCACCAACAAACCACAACCTCCAGCACCAAAACCAACTACACGTCCACCACCATCTCCAGTAACACGTCCTCCACCACCAAGGACAACTCGTCCACCCGCACCGGTAACACGGCCACCACCAACTTACTTGCCACCAACTAACAAGCCACAACCTCCAGCGCCGAAACCAACTACTCGTCCTCCTCCGCCAGTAACACGTCCCCCTCCACCGAAGACAACTCGTCCTCCTCCTCCGCCACCGACCTATTTACCACCCACCAACAAGCCTCAGCCCCCTGCACCAAAACCAACAACGCGCGCACCACCACCACCAGTGACTCGTCCCCCACCCCCGCGAACAACTAGACCGCCACCACCACGTACTACTCCTGGACCAACTTATCTTCCACCTACCAATAAACCTCAACCTCCAGCTCCAAAACCAACTACTCGTGCACCACCACCTCCAGTAACTCGTCCACCACCACCAAGGACAACTCGTCCACCCACACCAGTGACAAAGCCTCCGCCAACTTACTTGCCACCTACTAACAAGCCACAACCTCCGGCACCGAAACCAACTACTCGGCCACCACCAGTAACACGTCCACCACCGCCGAAGACAACTCGTCCTCCACCTCCAGTGACAAGGCCACCACCAACCTATTTACCTCCAACCAATAAACCACAGCCTCCAGCACCTAAGCCAACAACCCGTCCCCCACCACCCGTAACACGTCCACCACCGCCGAGAACCACCCGTCCCCCTCCACCACCAACATACTTGCCGCCTACCAACAAGCCACAACCTCCGGCACCGAAGCCAACGACTCGTCCACCACCAATAGTGACTCGTCCCCCACCTCCACGTACAACTCCTGGACCAACTTATCTACCACCTACCAACAAACCACAACCACCAGCACCTAAACCAACTACTCGTCCACCACCACCTCCAGTAACACGCCCACCACCACCAAGGACAACTCGTCCACCCGTACCGGTGACAAAGCCACCTCCAACATACTTGCCACCAACAAATAAGCCACAACCGCCAGCTCCAAAACCAACTACTCGCCCACCACCCCCAGTGACTCGTCCACCACCACCGAGGACTACACGTCCCCCACCACCACCAACCTACTTGCCGCCAACCAATAAGCCACAGCCACCCGCACCTAAACCTACAACTCGTCCACCACTACCTCCAGTGACTCGTCCACCACCACCTCCGGTGACTCGTCCACCTCCACCACGTACAACACCGGCTCCAACATACTTGCCACCCACAAATAAGCCACAGCCGCCAGCACCAAAACCAACTACACGCCCGCCACCACCTCCAGTGACGCGTCCCCCTCCACCACGTACAACACCACCTCCAACCTACTTGCCACCCACAAACAAACCCCAACCTCCAGCACCAAAACCAACTACACGCCCACCACCACCACCAGTGACCAGACCTCCACCACCACAGCCAAAACCCACAACCAAGGAAGACGGCTACAGCTACCCAGTGCCTAGTATTCCTTTCGTATATTAAGTGTCAACTGTAGCAATTGTATTGCACAATTTTATGTTAAGAGAGATAGCCTGCGATTTTTAACAGTTACTTAACAAAGTGGTGAAGCTCATTAACGCCGAAAGCTAAAAATCTAGCTAAGTGGTAAGAATATTCAAACTAGGGCTAGATTTATCTAGTCAATTCAATATGAGAGCGATATTTTTGCTTTCGACTCTAAAAGAGCACTAGCAAGAATATCAAATGTTTTTTTTTTGCTTTTTGTATTGTACGTAAAAAAATACTCTTACAATTAGAAATACTTATTTTATAAAAAAAAAATACCTACGATTTTGTTTTTGTATTTCGGATGTAATTTTTCCATTTTTTGTAAGACAAGATATCAATGTATGAAAGTGTTTATTGATAACAATAAATTATGGATGTACCTAAATATTTTTAAAAAGGTTTTGTATCGATTACAAACATAAAAGTTTTCTTTACTTTCTATAAAGGAAAGAAATCAACGCCTTGCCAAAAAAAATTTCTGGTAAAGCAAAAAAAACCGCGAAAAATGGACGAAAATGCATGGTTTTTATTTAACCGTGATGTAGCCAAAAGTCCAGTGATGTCAGAAGTAGGAAAAGTTCTCTACGTGTGTTGAAATTAATTTTATTTTTGGTCTTGTTATTACACCACTAATAGTTATATCGACGAACAGTCGACGAATTCAAACAATCCTCTCCTCAACATCTGGATACAAAAGACTCTGAGACTCTGTCTTTGTACCGCTCCTGAAGAAGAGGTGGTTAGTTACTACTACAATACCCACCCAGAAGTTCCAGACACGAAGATGAAAATGAGGTAGCAAACGAGATTTGAAGGCAACAGTTTTCCCCAACAATTTTCCAATTCAATATTAGATCGTCATTCGAGGTCAGTTAGGTAATTGCGAAAATTTCCAACAAGCATTTGCAGTGAGCGGACCCACGCTAAAACGAAACAGAACCAACTACGGATCATTATATTTTTAATTTTACTTTTAATCAAGTTGTGTTCCATTTCTTAAATCTATACCACTTAAGGTTGTTTGGCTGAAGAATCCAAAAGTAATTGTTGTAAAATTTACAGAAAATGCATCCTAGTTGGGGCAAGGCAGTTACCCTGCAGCGTTGACTAAAATCGTTTATTCGATTGCCAACCCCTTTCTGTTTGCGACGATAAGGCATCTTTCGGTACTAGCTCCGACTAAGCATTGAATAGAGGCTTGATTGTCAGAGCATATAGTGGCAGGCCGTTTTTGGGGGGCAGACGCTGTGAGCCCGCGAGTCGTCTCCATTATGGCATTTATCTCTGAGTTGAAAACGCTACACTGGTCCGAGAAGTGAAAGCCGGAACTTAGTGCTAGTTCGTTGGAGTGAATCCCAGAGGGTCGCGCTCCCGCTAGAACCATTGAAGTTATTCGCTGTACTCATTTTATCTTACTTTCGAACAAAGTCTTGCATACCGCCGACCACCAGACGGTGTACTCGTAAAAAATAATGGGTGAAACAGCAATGTAAGATCAGTATACTATTCCCTATTTATTCCTAATAACCGTCTTACCGGCGTACAGGACAGTACGATCCTCGATGCTCCAGTTCCAGTTGAGTTTCTTGTCTATAATAACTCCAAAGTACTTGACCTCGGCGGAAAGAGTGAGTTGTTCTTCATTTAATAACTCTGGTTTGATCGAAGAGATTTTATATTTCCAGTACTATGTTGGCCTTTGCAGGATTGACGCTTTGTCTGCAATCTTAGAATCTGTAGATGTTTGCCCGTTGTTATGATATCTACGTCGTGAGACTTCCTCGATATCAAGAAAACCTACCAACGCGTATGTATTTCTAAATTGTCAATCATTTTTCGATCGTTGTCATGATTTTGTGCAGATTTTCCTTTAGATTATGCACGCTGCTCCGGATACAGATTTCCATTTTTTATATTTCGTCGTATCTATTATTATAAGAGCCTCTCTAGAATTGTTAATATAAATGAATCGAGACTAAAAGCCTCTGCGTCTTTTGGCAGAAAAACTGCTCTCGCCTCGTCCACTAGTGTGGGATTAGGGATAAGGACTTAGCTGTAAAAATTAGATAGGGCAGTATGTCTTTAGCTGCTTCAATTTTTATTTGGGAAAGGGAAAGGCGTTATAGCACATTCCACCTGATCTTAATTTGCGATGTCCATTACAGAATTGTCTACAGAAGAGTAGGCCTTGGGACTGAGGGAAGTATTGGAGATGTTGTCAGAGTGTCCTGGGAAATGGGTATTTAGAAGTATCACCAATACTTCGGTACATATTCCTGTCCAGCCGCCGTTAGATTTCTGGTCAGAGATGTGAACAATTGTTTTATGGACTTTTGGCTTCCGCAATTTTGATCCACATTGTTGTAGGAGTTTTGACATGATGTTGCTAAAAACCTGTCCTTTTGGCTGGGTTGAAAAGCACTCCGCTGTTTCTCGTAGGTGTTGAAGCTCCTTCGTTAGCTATCTTTAAAATTATTTATAACTTTTTTAGCTCCAGAAATTTTCATTCGTATTCGGAAGTTTATTCATATTGCAAGTAATTTCATCGCGTTATTCTCGATTCTTTTTTGTGATTTTATTTGGACTAATACTAAGAAAAATTTTACTCCTAAGGCAAATACTTTCGGCGCAATGCCGAAGTCTTTTTTGATGGGTATATATATGAAGTATATATATGAACTACATGAAACACAAAATTAAAGAATATATTCAGTAAAGGTTTTTACACAGATTATTCCATTTTATTGCACGCAAACGACATTAAGCGGAAAGCTGCATGATGACGGCAAACATTGGGATTAGTTATCGATTATAGAACGACTCTAGCCGGTGGGAGAAATTTTCTGGTTATCTTATTTGAAATTACAAATATATGTAATACTGAGACGGAATTGCTTGTGTAGCTCCGCTATATTACCAATTGACCTTCGAAATTGAACGGACAGACTTCCGCTACTAGCCGGTAGCGATTTGCTAGTAAACTTTATAGGAAGCACGATTTTTTTCTTTAAACAGTAGCATGCAACGAACCTATCTCTCTTTAAGGGAACTACAAAATTACTCTATTTCATTTAACAACTAG
Source organism: Anomoia purmunda (assembly GCA_951828415.1). NCBI lineage: Eukaryota > Metazoa > Arthropoda > Insecta > Diptera > Tephritidae > Anomoia > Anomoia purmunda. Next base: position 44,843,554 of record OX639996.1, read on the forward strand.
CAACCTAAATTAATTTCCGGTAAAGAGCAAATTTTTTAAGTCGTACAAATAACTTCCTGTGGAGTGTTATGCGTTTAAAATATGCATACATTCATACTATGTGCTGTATTGAATACAGAAAAAAAATTTCAATACAAACAAATCATAGTTATTTTGGTATTTTGTGAAAATCATTACAATAATATGTGGAAATTGCAAATATGTTTAATAGAGAGTTGCAGAAAATAAAGTAATTTCATTTGTACGGCAAGCAGAAAAAAAATAATAAAGAATGAAGACACGAACGCACACAAGTTTTAAGTAGGCATGTAAATCTGTATACATATTTTTACCAAGTGGTGTATTAGGGTACCCATAGTAGGATATCTTCTGCTACATCAAATTAAGGGAAGCAAATCTAGACAATCGTTTCTGTTTAACCTTTTCTGCCATAAAGCATCTCGAATACCAATTTCAGGCAGTTATATGTATATATATTAAATTTTCTTCCCTAATATTAGAACCGACTTTAAATCGGTTAGGATGTAATATAATATACCTAACCTTTTTTTTAATTTTTCCCAAACATTGGAATCTTGTCTCGACAATAACCAAGGCGTACTGAATTTGAATGTTAAGATCCAGTGCCCACTTTGGAATGGTTTCCAAGTATGGTGGTAAAAGACAATTTTTTGAAACTGACCTTTCTTAAACCTTTTTCTTTGACGCACAAATGGTAATCATTCATTTATCTTATTTATACAATTAGATTATATTTTGCAAACAGGAGGTAATCTTATATTTTCTAAAACAGGGTTTCTTAAATATCTTTCGTTGGATATCAATATATCAGCATTATAGTTAATATTCTGATAATTCTATTTAATACCGGCTCAAAGTCAGGGTGCTTTTTTAAAAAAAAATAATACCCATTAAGTTCTTTCTTCTCTGGAGATCGTCTTCAGGGGATTAATTAAATTTTTGGTACACTTAATGTATATTTAATATAATTGTTTGAATAAAATCTAAAAGGTCGCTGAAAAACAAGAGATTATTATAGTTAATAATCTAATTAATCATTTGGAAAAGGAGGCAACCTATTTAAGAAACGTTTTTGAATAACCATCTTTCTTTTGCCATTTATGTATATATGTATATCAAAATATCTCGGTTACTAATTACTTGTACCAAATGAAAGTTAAGTTTTAATTTTTAATTTTTGATTAAAAATTAAAATTATTTTTAGTACAATATAAAAAGTGGATTCAGAAGCTAACATCGACTTTAATAATTTTAATAATGATTTGGCGCTTACACCACAGCTTGATGTTTGGCCGAACTTTGCCTGCAATTTGAGGTGTACGTCTTGATGTTGTAACACAAATTGAGGGACCTGCAGTTTAACGTCGACTCCGAATGGCAAATAATTCTTGTGAGACGTTTTTTCATTTCAGAAATTCAATCAGCGACTTGCCATTGCCTGCTGAGGGGCGACCGCTACTAGAAAAAAAAAATTTATAATTTTTTATGTTACTTGCCTCTGCCAGAATTTGAATCGGGACCCAGCAAATGAAGCAGTTACGATGAACTTTAATGCATCGATATTGAAGTGATTGACAAAAGTTCTGCTTAGTTTGCCTGCAGTCTAATTCATTGTAGAAAAATCATTTTCTGCGCTAAACCTAATTTTAAACGATTCAAAGTCGAATTTAACCGCTGAATCCGTAAATATCTTATCTTATATTACTTTTTTAAATTAAATTAAAACATTTGTTTTAATTACATAAAACTCAAAAAACATTTTTTTAATTCTAAGCAAAAAATATAAATCGAAAAGAAATTTACTTTTCGAAGCAACAAATAAGACTGAAAATTAACTCTTATTGATATAAAAATAAGAAATAAGAGTCTGACAAAAACTTTTATTCTCTAACCAATAAGCAAAAAACTAGCATTTAAAATAAAAAAATAAAAGCGTTTATTTTTTTAAACAAAAATTAAGCAAAAAATAAAAATCAAAAAACCAAAATAAGACTCAAAAATAACTGTTAGCGAAAACTAAACTGAAGAAATATCTTTTAATAAATAAAAAAGAAAAAAACCACTTTTTTATCAAAAACTAACTTTTGCTTGCTAGGCAAGAAAATAAACTAAAAAGTAACTGTACTTTTTTAAGATAACAAAAAACTCATAAAGCAAACAATTGCTTTTGGTTGCTAAACACTGAAAACAAGTTCTAAAAAAGTTTTTATTTGTTAAGCAAAAAAAAAAAAAACAATTAAAAAGTAACTGTTATTATTAAGAAGTAAAACCCAATAAATAACGTTTGTTTTCTTTCCAGCAAACTAGACTCAAAATATCATTCCTATTTGCTAACCAAAAAAATATAACTCAACATATTACTTTTATTGCCTAACCAAAAAATATAATTAAAAAAATAACTCTTTTTTTTTGTAAACTAAAAGCATAAGCCAAAAACTAATAATTGTGTGTGCTAAGCAACACAGGAAACTCAAGAATAACTTCAGATTTTTTTTAGAAAAAAGTCAAAAAAAGAAGAACATTTTATTAGCTAAGCAAAAAATAAAACTCACGTACAAATTTTTATTCTCCAACCAACAAAAATTTCTTTTTTTTGGCCTCAAGCACTATAAATTATACAGTCCATTCATAAATAGTACAAGGCCGAAAATAAAAATTACTTTTGTTTGCTAAGCACTGACATAAAATTCAAAAATAATTTTTTCTTGTTAAGTACCAAATAGAAATGAGAAAGTAACTCTTTTATTTTAGCAAAAAGTAAAACTCACCAAACAACTTTCATTTCTAACCAAAAAAACTGAACTTAATGCCTAACCAAAAAAATTTAACTAAGAAAATAACTCTTATTTTTTAAATGAAAAATAAAACTAAAAAAATATATTTTATTTAAAAAAAATAAAATACAAAAATTATAATACAAAAAATATGATGCAAATAAAATAACAAAATTCATTTTAATTATAATACAAAAAATATGATGCAAATAAAATAACAAAATATACACTTATTTAAAAAATAAATTATTTGCTTTTACTTCCCCATTGAGTAGATAAAATACCAAAAATATATTTTTTTTACCAAAAAGATAGAGGATAAAGGATTAAAAAATAATTTTTATTCTCTAACCAAAAATAATGAAAAAATAACTCTCAACAAATTCGTATTCAGAAGTCATTCTATATATAAATATTGTTATCGTCTCAGATTTATAGATGGATGCGAGGTATAGAAACGTGCGGTTTGACAATATAATCATTCCCACTTACTAATGTATAATAAAAAAAACCAATGTTACAACATCCTGGTACACCCTAATGTGCAAATCCATATTCATATAGCTATGTGTTTCTGTATGTATGTATGTGCGTCTTAATTTATATCTCTATCAGTTCCTTAGCTATAAAATTTTCACTATTTAATGTAAGTAAATGGCTGTATTTAGTTCAAGCGTCATTTCCATTTACAAATACAAAAAAAAAAAAGAAGAAACTGGTGCGAATGGGCTTTTCTGCAATTTTACGGTTTCTAATTTTGGTTTCAAGTGCACACGAAGATATAAATAATTATTGCAATTGTTCATTGAGATTAATCATGAAATCATGTTATGAATCTAAGTGATTACATGCATACAAACATACGTAAAGTTGTTAAAAAAAAATTGTTTATTCCCGCACAAGTGTGGACGTACTTAGCTGCTTCACAACAACACCTACTACATAAATACTTTTTCCTTTTTTTGTTTTAACTGCAATTATTTTAAGCACTCTTTGATTATACAAACATACTTACACATAGCCACGCAATTATACTTAGTACGAGTATGTATGTATGTATGTGGGAGATGTGTTGTAGCAACCAACAAAACGCGAACACTACCGATTTGGTGGAACTTTCCTTTTAATCACCACAGTCAGTCTTTATGCTTTTTCGAAGGCGATTTTTCACACAGTTGTGTTTTGTGTTCGCTATGTGTCAGAAGTCGATTAGTTTTGGCTTGAAATTGCAAATCGGGGTTAGTTAATTATATGTAGTTGAAGAGTGTGTTGTAGACGAGCTGGCAGCAAGGATATTAAGAAAATGTTTTTAAAGGATCTGATACCATATGCGAAATTGGATACTTTCAAAGAAGAATTACTGAAGCAGCGTAATTTTGTGAATGTGGGCGTATTCACGTGGATTGTCGGAATGTTACTTATGTGTATAATATTTGTAAGTCTCATAGAAATTGTAGCTGGTTGGAATAGTAGTGCAAAATTTTTGATGAAATGATTCGTTGCGAGCCTAATGCAAGGAGATAAAAATCATTGTTTCAAAATTAGAAAAAATTAAAACAAAAAAAAGTAGATTGCCACCTCTATTTATAATCGAGTTATTTTAAAAACTCTGCTATCAAAAAGTAATATGTACTTAATTACTTTATCTGTTTTTTTATCTTGTTTTTTTTGGGTTCAGAGCCTATTTATATCTGCATTTGGTTTGGAGCTACTATGACCGCTCAAGTAGAAAAGAAAAATCGAACTTCCCCATTGAGTAGTTCTTATTATAGTAGCAATAAACATTAAATAAAATTAAAAAATGGTTTAAAGCAATTCTCAGCTCTCAGAAACTATTAAGACTACCATCTATTTGCTATATCTGGTATCAAAAATGTTCATCTGGTTCGTATGATATACAAGATTTAGTAGAACTATTTTTTTTTTTGTTTAGTTGAATAACAGTAAGTTATAAACATCTCGAAAAATTGTTCATTAAAAAACAAAAAAAAAAAACATTTACTTGATTTTCGGAATAAGCGAGCGATTTTATTTAGAAATTAGATAGTGCCATTGGGTACGCCAAAAATTTTAATTATTTGTTATACGGTGCTATTTTATTATCTGGTTGTGATTAGTATCTGGCTAAGCTCATCTACGACATTAAGTGATAATAATTCATTTCCAACTATTCATCTACAATTACACTGATTGACACAATTAACAAGAAAATTTCCCACCCTAATAAGATTCCATTTATCCTGTCATGATTTTTCCATTCTGGAAATATCCATCGATAACGGTTTTTATGTTTTCGGAAGCGAAATCGAGCTGCGAGGTGTATAGACAGTGGAGTTTGATTGACAATTTACGAGTACAACCCAATGTTTGGCACGACAAAAGTAGTATTTCTATCAGATCTTTTTAGTCAATCGCATTATGATTCCCCAGAAAATGTTGCTCGACATTTTCAAAACTTTCTCAAACAGATTTCCGTAATGAGCTCAAATTTTCTACGAACAATCTTGGAACAATTCGCTTATCTGATGCATTACGAAAATTCCTATATTTACGTGAAACTGGAACCGTTGCGATCAATGACGTTGACAAAATTTTATGGTGGGCTCGAAAAAAGGAGGGTATAAAAGGTCTTCGCCGCAGACACTCGCGCCTTGGTTACTCTTTCTTGCGGTAGGGGTTCATTCTTCGTCACAAATACAACATAAATTAATATATAGCTAGATGAAACAAATTCCAACCATTCAATCTGCATCTTGATACTTTAGACTTTAGTCTGTTTTTTTTTTTACATTTTAACGCCGCGAACCTTACCTTGCCATCAGGTACTTAGGTTGGATCATAGTTATCATTTTTATTTGTCTGGTTTGGTAGTGCATGCATAGGTAAATTAGTACTAAGTATAAGGTAAAAGCTAATCTAATCGTCATTATTTGAAAAATCTAAGTTGCGCAACATAAATTTCTTTTGACATTTTGAATTTCTTGATACTTGAGGATACTTGTAAAATAATATCGGTACGCCGAATAATATTTTGTATAGTGTATGTGTACTTAAAAATTGTCCACAATTATTTTTAGAGCCTTTTATGGATTTTAAGTTAATTTTTATTTCCGAAACGATGTATTTCTCTGTACAGCACTTGGATGGACCAAGCCAACTTTTATTGATAGATTCAGTCATAAGTAAAAGAACGAAGTTCTCCGATTTTCGAAATTAGCCTTCGAGTTAAGTTTGTACAAAAAAAGTTCTTTACCATTTAAATAGGAGGAAAAGGCAGACCCCGTCCATAGTTTTAATTTTTCAAATGTTTATATATAATAGTTAAAAATAATTGTTTAGCAATTTCGAACTTCGTAGGCTCATATCTCTATTTCGGAGGCTAACTTCGAAAACCGGAGTTCTTGCTTTTTTACTTATGACTTAATCTCTTAAAAAATCCCCAGAAAAAGGTTGCTTTTGCCATACAGTGTAATGAAATAACTATTTTTATTTTTTATGAAAAATAAATTTTTTTTATTTCGATTGGTACTTCTACCAATACCATTCAAACTCGTATATGCTTCCAGGATATGCAATGACTTTTGTACAGCTATTATAAAACATGTAAAAATGCCGGTTGATTCTCTATGGCTTTCTGATATGGTAATATATATTATATACATATGTACATATAAATAGGATCTTTTGGAAAAATCCATAACCATTCACATACAGTAATATTATAGCTCTTTATATCCGTTCTTTATCTAGTGGAGTAACCGATTAAGTTGTCTTAAAGGAAGGAACTGGGGGTTAATATTTTCCCCCCATTTCAGTGGCACATTGGATTTTGTATTGTTTTTTATTCAAAAAATAATATCTACCATTAAACAAATTAAGTAAAATTGTCGCAATTCCGACCCGTTTTGGTAGCGGTGTTCTTGATTCCAAGTAAGTTCGAATTGATTTCGAATAGTTTTTGAATCATTTTCATTCCCAGTCGATAATCAGTTTAAACAGCTGTTGTCAATTATTTATGTTGATGAATTTATAAAGTGTATTTTTATTTAAAAAACTATTAATTCAGTTCGATTATCTTTTTTGAAAAATAAGAACTGGCCCGATCGCAATGTATATTTTAGAAAAAACACTGCTAAAATTGATGCTACATTCAAAAGTCAATCTTTAAGGTGTTCAGTTATTGATTACATGCTCAAATGACTAGTTTGGAAATAACTGGTCTGTAAATGCACCCCAATTATAATTTTTTTGGTACCAAGTTGAAAGAGAAACACCAAATCATTAAAAATTTGCTTTCCACTAGTGGTCGTCACTTGACAGACAATGGCAAAACTCCGAATGTATTTCTGCCATGGAAAAAGTTATCCGTTTGTGATACAACATTAAGACGCAAGTCACTATTTGAATAATGAAATTGCCCAAATATCGAACTAATATAAGATATATATGCTAAACCTAACTAAACAAGGACCGAACAACGTATTTTTAGCGCCCAACCGAACGCAACCGAACTTCAATTTTGGCCGAAGCCGAGACAAACATTTTCAAGGGGCCCGTTTCAATGCCAAACTTACCAAACAGATTCGTATTTGTTTGATATCCAGATGAAAGAACTGATAACCAGATGGACCCGAATCCATATAAAATGCGATATGTTATTAGTTTTTAGTAGACTTAAACTTTTTTAGTAGTTTTACTAAAAACTTTAACGTTTTCTGTTTGATTTAGGCGCTCTTACACTCCACATTTTTGAAATGAAAGTGTCTTCCAAAAAAACATTTTCAATTATTTTTTTTTTACAAAGTTTTTCAACTTAAAATAATGAATAAAAATTCAAAAATTTTGAAAAAGATCGAAGATGTTCTTAATTCTTGCACTTGAACGCCTGTAACTCAAAAAATGCTATTCGAATTTACACGAAAGGTATATCAGCGTCAATACTCTGAATATGCTTTTCAAACAGAACTAAATAAGAGTTTATTATTTTGGAGGTTTTTCGCAATAACTGCAAAAGAACGGGGGTTTTGCTTATATTTCAAAAATATATCTTTGGAATAAAATTTTAGCTAATTTTTTTCATCTCTGACAACAATTTAAATATTTTTTTTAATGTGATATATAAAGAAAAAGAAAAAAAGGAGCTGTATCTAAACAAGCTTTTAGAGGGTATATTTGAAGGAACTCAAACCTACTTATAAGACCTATTTAAGTTTATTCGGGATTTCGGTATTAATACAACTTAATTCCGGAACTTTCGGGACTAGAAAAATAACGACATTCCGGGATGTGCAAATTTGATGGAGGAGAAGACAGATAACATACAATTTTTTTCAACAGAAAACATTGGCTTTTTTTACCTAATATTGTACCACAAGCGGCGGTACTCACAGTGCTAAGCCGACCCCGAAAAACAAATAATGTTTACGATGAAGAACTGCTAGTATTTGGTATATTGCACTTTTTATCATTTGTTCTAATGCATCGAATTTGCTTTACTGATTACTCGGTCATCTACATATTGAAAGTTCCGCCATGATGAAAACATAGACCTTCGATTTTATAGGATCAAAGTGTGAGGGAGATTGAAAGAAGTAACGTACGGTAGAACGCGTAGAGTAGGTTTTTGAATGTTATTGTAAAAATAAGCGGTGTAAACATACGAATTCTGAAAATACGTAAGCATAACTTAATTTTTATTATAGACGCATAGGTGAATTGAAAACGGAGATTTATGTCACACATTTCCAATTCATTTATTTTTTTCATTTCCTCCAATCCGCAGATGTCGCTGATGATAGTGAAGGTCGCGTCCACAGCGGAATATTATCAAAATCAAACAGCAGCACTGCGTACCCGAAATATACAGAGCTATAATCCCACAAGCGCTGATACCACATTGCCAACTGTCGTGCAAATTGATGGCCAAGAAGTGCAACTGCGCACAGAGTTGCCAACAACGCATGCTGTACACCCACGCACGCGTCCATTGCGAACACCAAATCATATTAAAATCGACGGCTTAGAGGAGATGCGTGCACAAGCACAACTGCAGCAACAACAGCAATTACAACAATACCAACAGCTGCAACAACAGCATCAACAAGCCAATCAACAACAACAACAATACGAACCAAAAGAAAAGTTGCACGCTAGCGAACGCGCTGAAACGGCGTACTTACTAGAGCGTGCCGATGTTGGTGTTGGTGGTGAGGCTGGTGGCGGCAGCAGCGGTTCGGTATATGAGCAACCCATTTATGGAACATGGCGCACGAAAGCGAGACGACCTCAACTGCCACCGTTCGTTGGTGGCGGCGGCGCCGGCGCCGGCGTTGGCTTCGGTGTAGGCAGCGGCATTGGTGCTTTCAACATGGGTGATGGAAAATCCAGCGGCATAGACAGTGATTATCAACCAGCCTTAAATAGCGCACAACAAACACGTCAGCGGCAGTCGTTGCATCTGTATGAACAATTGCCGCGACGCTCATCGACAATGACGCCAGTGCGGAGTGAACTGCGTGATCAGATACCACGCCCACCGCGTCTCACTTCACGACAACCATCGTTGATGCTTAATAGGCGTCACTACTTGGATATACCATTAAATGCGACATACAACAATGAAGAAAAACCAAAACCCTTTCACTTTCCGCACGAAGGTCCGCTACCGCAGGAGTTCAAGAAGAATGAGGAGGAGCGTGGCGATGTGAACAATATACAAGATATACTACACCAGCTGCAATTGGGCGGCGGACCGAGCAAGGTACCGCCGATGGTTATGATGCCAACGGGTCTTCATATTGCTGGCACATTTAAGAATCTTAAATCCAGTGGCATCGCAAATTTCTTTCGCGGCAAACGTAATAAAAAACAAATGCAATTCACTGTACCTATGCCGATGCCCATGAATATGCAAATGTTGAAACCTTTTCCGGCACCCCTGGTGAACGTGATGCCTCATGCTGCCTATCAACAACGCATTGCTTTGGATCAGATTTATCCATTCAAGCCACGCTCGCCGAACGACATCAATCTGTTAGCTTTGCATCAACAAATGCAGGGTAATCGCTCGAAAAATAAAAAGAAGAACAAACAAAAGCAGCCCAACGCCAATGGCAATATGATGTTACAACAATTCAGCCAGCAACGGCCATACGCCACCGATCCGTTTATGGCAAGTTATCAACCAATGTTGGATATCAGTGAGGCGCAGAAGGCAAAATTAGCACGCGTGCCCTTTAAAGTCAACCTAGACATCTATCCAGTAATGCCACCGACAAAAGATTTCAAGCCCTCAGCCTTCACATACGACGAAGTCAAGCTCGCACCATCTACTCGCAGACCACAAGCCGGACGCAATCCTTTCCTCGACTACTACCATATGTCTGTGATTCCTTCGACGGCAGCCTATGGCTTCCCTCACGCCTACGAGCAACCAGCTTTCGCACCATTCAGATTCCCGTCATCATCCGTCCAGCCTCAACTATATTTGAATTCCGTTCCTCAATCAAGCAATATGCAAATGACCTTTCCCGATCAAACCTCCAAATCGCAATTCCAAACACCCTTCATGCCGCTAGACATGACTCATCTAAATAGCGCATCCAGTGCAACCGCTAGTGGACCCTTGACTGCAAAGGCTAATCAAAATCAATTATTGGTGCATCTAAATCTTTTTCCTAAACAAAAGCAACAAGCACTTCCCGTACTGACTTCCAGCAATCCATTTTATAATGCCGCGCAAAATGTAAATCGTCAAATCATTATGGAGGAACGCGAGTCGCTGTCGCCCATTGAACCGCGTCATCAGGCGCGCAATTCCAATTCAACTAATTCGCCGGAGCAGCCAGTTTCGCGCAGTGATAGTTCCGATCCGGAAGGTTTAGTAGATTTCGAGCATCCTATAGTTGCTGCGGAAGTCACCGATCTGCCGCATGCCGCTGCTTTGGTAAGCAATAAATTGGATGGTGCGGCGGAGAATGCTACGTATTACGATCGCATCGAGGGGCGCAGTAGCTTTCAACGTTACAATGAGTCCACGGATGTAGACCAGATGGCGTCGGAGGCTCAAGCAGCTTCACTTTTTCGTTTTCCCGTAGAGGACTTAATCAAGTTTCAAGTCGATGATGCGTTGTAAGTGGGAGAAAGGTGGCATTATGGTTGGGCGCTGAACTTTGATGCTGAAAACTTATAATTTTAAAGATCATTTAAAATGCTGGTGCTTAGTACTGAGAGATTTCTTCACACATACACAACATAGGTATGATTTTTTTTCACCCACATATAGTTATATACAATAAGTCTTTAACTGAGATTACATATAAACTTTGTTAACTTTAGTTTGTAAGTGAAATTGTTTTTGTTAAATACTACATTATTTAAATTAACGCACACAATTATTTAGAATGTCCTGTTCAATTTAAATAAATATTTAAGATTAATAAAACTTGCAAGCTTTCAATGGATTCTCTTAGCGCTTGGAAGCACTATGTGGTTATACTCTTGAGGTTCAAGTATATAGCTTTTCTAGCTAAGGTTAGATCGTCATTCTCCAACACAGATGTATGTTTGAAACTTTTTTGAAATGGGCGTACCAATTTAACAAACTTTACATAAGATTTTAAAATTTTTATGCATATGGGTATGCAGTTTTATAATTCATTTAAGTTTAGTGTAATAAAGTGCTAGTTAGAAGTAGCTATGAATTAAATTTGTTAAATATCTACAGTTAAAAATCTACCAGGAACTAGCACTTATTAAAATTGGATGGGCATTAAGCCTGCATACTAATTTTTTATCTACAAACTCTAATTAATAATTTGCAAATCTTTTGTAGAGTTTCTTGCATTTTTTTAACCCTTATGAAGAAAGTTTTAAACTTGGATTTAGCCTGTGTCAATTGTAGAAAGAACTTAAGAAAAGAAAGAACTACACCAATTTTTATTTAAAAAGCGATTTTGGCCGATTTCAACATAGCGCTTCAGTCCTATGCTTTGCTAACTGGCCCCAGCTGGATACCTCACATAGCCAGGCCCTTCTCTACCTGGTCTTTTCGCGTTAAATATTTTCACGTGCACTTTCTTCGATACTTACATTGATCTAACCAGCGTAGCCGCTGAATCTTAATACGCCGAACAATGTCTATGTCGCTGTATGAGCTTTACTCGTCATCGTTCCGTCGTAGCGGTATTCGCCGTCACAAATATGTAAGCGTCGAAAACTCTTTGGGACAACCTTTCTCTCGGACAGGGAGTTGCCCTGTCTGAAACCTCGTTTGGTATCAAACGGCTCGAAGAGGTCGTTCCCAACTCTGGCTGAGCTGGTGGTGTTGCTCATTTTCCATTAGTTATACAAGGATACCAAATTCAGACATTGCGGCACATAAGCAATTTCTTCTCGTGGTGTCGAAACCTGATTAACAGGCGACAAAGGATGAGGTGTCGATCCCCTGATCACAGGGGTCTTTTAGAATATTTGGCGCATCGTGATATCTGGTTGATGGTAGATTTACCAGATCTAAAGCCGCACTGACAAGGTCCATATAAGGTTATAAGGACGTAGATGGTTGGCTTAAGCCTTTTCCGTAATATTCTCGATAGAAACTTGTATGAAATGTTAAGGAAACTCATTCCACGGTAGTTGGAGTTGCAGGATCACCCTCCTTGTAGACAAGGCAGAGCACACTTAAATTCCGACCGGCGGGCATGGATGCTTCCGACCATATTTTGAAAATGATCTGGGGCATGCACCTAACCAGCTCTTCGTCACTCGGCTTGAATAGCTCAGCTGGTAACCATCAGCTCCAGTGGCTTTGTTGTTTCGTAGCCGCGTTATAGCGATTCGAACTTCATCGAGGTCGGGTGACGGAATGGTAACGCCTTCATCAGGGATTTGGCGTTCGGGATCTTCATCTTCTCCGACGACGCGTTCGTTGTCCTCATTTAGCAAAGTGAAGAAGTGTTTCCTGCCTTGCACATCAGTCATCAGGTCGCCGTTCTTGGTCGTCCATGTAAAGGAAGCATTAAAATTAACCATGTGAACATTCTACCACCCCTGCAGATGAGTATATTACAACAATTTACATCGAAGTATAAGGCCTGAGGAAAAACTGGAAGTCGGTGTTGACTCAGCTGCCTCTAATACCAATTCTTCAGAAGAGATTCACGTTGTTGATAGTTTTTAAAGCTTTGATTTACTTCAAATTATTGGATTTTATAATAAAATTTTAAAATTTTCATGCATAACAGAACCTTAAATTTAGTGTTTATTTCCATTAATGGTCACTACACTTTGTCGAAATGCATTACACTTAATTCCCTTGCAGATAAACATCATGTTCCTCTTACTTATGAATTTGCTGAGGCTCCTGACATCAAATTCAATTTCAGGCCATGTGATTTCTCTACTTTTAATGAAATTTTGTGAAGTATCGATTAGTGTAATGCTTTCCATGGCAATGATGTCACTTCTTGTTTCATTGCTACCAAAAATCAGATCTTTGAGCTGTGCTTGAAGTACGTTCCTATTTTTAATTATAAGACGCCATGGCATACCAAACGGCTAAAGCATTTGAAGAATTTGAAAAATAAATTTTACCAGTTATATAAAAAGACTAGTGATTCAAAGGATTATTCTAAATTTCAGTGTTATCTAAAGAAATTTAACTACTTAAATAAGTTATTGTACAGACAATATATTTTAGCAATTTATCAAACCAAAAAAGTCGTGTTCAACGGTGGCAAATAATTTATTTACAATGATAAATATGCAAATTCTGCCGTAGATTTCGCAAACTTATTCGCTGATTTTTTTTGCTCTAATTTTGAATCCGGCTTCGACTTGGATTCTCTTTTGTCTTCCAAGAGTGATTCCTCGCTTAATTTTGAATCTCTATGCTTATCTGTTACTGACGTCATCAATGGTATTAGAAAGCTCACATCTTCGTCTAAAACTGACTCGGATGGTCTTTCTTCTATTGTGCTGAAAAGATTGTTTGTGTCTTGCAGTGCACCTATCAACTATTTTTAATAAATCACTGGCTTCTGATATATTTGTGGAAGTTGGCATTCGTTTCCACTACATGTCGCTCCACTGTCACCAATTTGTTTGTTTTCAGTGAATATTGCATGTCTGCATTCCGAAACAGATCTCAAGTTGACAGAATTTAAACTGATTTCTCTACGGCATTTGCCAAAGACTCCCACCGAATACTCTCGCTGAAGGTTGCGTCAATGAGACTTCGCTCCACGATTTTGGCGTAGATCTAGTCATATTTATCCAATAGACTCTGCGTTGTTGTCGTTATTAATGCCACATTCCATCCGTTTGTTGCATACTTTGGTGTTGCGCAGGGTAGCATTCTAGGTCCCCTCTCTTTTATATTTATTAATGATACTGGTTCATTGTTTTCATTTACATTAAAATACTCGCGGTAATTAAGAATAATCGTGATTTTGAATTGTTTGTCGCTAAATATAAGAATGCTTCCACGTAACTTTTGCCAATCTGGCTCTCATCTGAAATTCGTTAATGAAATTCAAGACTTAGGCGTTAAATTTCACTAGCCATGTTAACCATATCATAACATGGTCTTATTCGATGCTCGCATACGTACGTCGAAATTGTTCAGCATTCACTAATCCGTACACTATCAAAATACTACATTGTTGAGGTAAATTCATTTTTCAGTTTTTCAGGTGTTGATTTTACATGGCCTTATGCCATCTTAATCAACCATCTCAGGTCTTTTTTATTTTAGTTATTACTATTGTACATTAGTTTACTCTAGTATGTAAGGATTTGTTAATTCAATTAATTTGCATACAAATAAATAAAATAAATAAATAATAGCTGAAAACACCCAAATTGTAACTATCGCATTAGTGTGATACCAAAAGAAGTTTCAGAAGCGGTGGCCCTCTTCGGCATCCAGTTTCTTTAATTTAATGTTGGAAAATGTAAATCCATCTACAGAAAAAAGATGTCCAAAACATTGATTTCAACGATTTGTATAACCACATTATTGGCCCTGGTTGTGGAAGAATCGAAAGGAATGGATCTGCGTTGTGGCGAACGAGAAGAAAAAGAAGAAGGAATTCGTAACCAGCATTCACACCGCCTTCAAACTCAACTTTTGGCCTGAGATGGAAATCGAGCAGCAAATCTTCTCTGGACAAACGAAAATACTGTGCCAGAACATAAAAATACTAAAACGGCTTGGTATCTTTTAAGCTGGTTTCTACACCTTAAAAAATGAAGTTGCCCAATGGAACCTTTGCTGCCTAAGATTGAAGCTCTTGGCTTTGAAAACAGCGCAACTAAAATTACTTTTTGGTACATAATTTTAGCTTGAAGTCATGGTTTTATCAATTCAGTGAATTAGCTGCTAATATTGCGCTTTTTCCCAGAGTTCACGATGAATTTCAAAACCATCGAGGAAAGAAATCCATCAAGGTGATATGCACAAATCCTGAAATTTCAAATGTCGCGACCTAAAAATTGTGTCTCAAAGTCCTTCACTTTTATGTACTTTAGCCATTTTATTTGAAGTTTATAACGCAGATGGGCACGCTCATATTTTGTGTTACAGTAACTTTAGAAATTGCTAAATACCAGATTAACTTCATTGAAAAATTGGTCGAAATAAATACTAGACTAATTTTGTAAAGGAGTTTCAATTTTCAGTTAGAAGAGCATCAATGTAAGCAGATCCAAGCAGTTTCAAGGATAGTTATATTGATGAATAATATCTTCTGCCTAAAAGTATAGTTTGTTGTTATATTTATATCTACTGTTAAGTTCCGCAAGAAATGAGAAACAACATGAAAAATGTTATGATAACTCGTGGTTTTCTGCTTATTTTCTTCCCATACTCATTCTAAACAATGTGTAAAACTCGTTTTGAAATAATAAAAAAAGAAATATGTGCTCAAATACTGGTTGCTGTGGTGAGAAATTTAACTGCAGGTAAATTGGAGATTAGAGTTGCACAGGAAAGACATACCATATACATACATATGTACATAAACGCTTCATAAGAAATTCAAAATTGTTTTTAACTGCCTTCCAAAATAAGGAGGGGTTCCCAATTAGTATTATATTATATAGATACATTATTTTTTCATATTAAACAAAGAAACTAAAAAGTTCTCATTTGACCTTGCGCCACAGAAAATATATTACTAGGGTAAATAATAATACTATGTTAAATGTAAATAAGGTGGTCCAAAAAGTGAAGTCGGAATTTATTTGTTGTCAAGCATTAAGACGGTTCTATATTGAATATTTCTTTAAAGAGTTCGCTCAAAGTGCTCAAAGTTCAAATTTTTCATAGAAATGGCATAGAATCCACATAAGGGTTGTGACTTTGGTAGTTCGTTAGTTGGTATTTCGGTAAAGCTTTAACTGTGAAACGGACTTTTTGTCTAGTGTTGGTACAACTTACGAATCAAAACAATTTCAAACGGCTGAACCCTCCATTACCAAGTAACAGTATTGGTACTCCGTATAAAAGGAAAATACACATAAAAACTACCTACTATCGACTACCAAGTTAACAAGCTCAGTGTTTTTAAATCGGTAAACTTTGTTTCTAATCAAGGGACCCCAAAGAATAAAAACCGATTGTTTATTTAACAATTTGATTTCCAAGGTATCTACATATGTATATCAAAAAAAAAACGTAGATTACAAAGAAGTTCCATTATTCCCACCGTTTCTCTAAGAGAAAATTGCGCCCAATTTTCCTATACCAGACCTAATATGCTGATTGGATATTGTTATCAAATTTGATTCAATTGATTTCGAAACGCCATGCAACTTCTGTGTAATCTAGGTTATATGTGTACCCACACCACCAGAAACCAATTGGATCTAAAAGATTCTAATATCAATCGGCAAAAGCCAAATTAGTTCTGATATGTGGAAATTGGACGAGATTTTCTGCTTGAGCGGGAGTGATGCAACTTCTTTGTAATCTACATACATTCTCTGGTATACTATTTCTGCGAATAAAGGTATTTCCCCCTTATATAATACGTACATTGAAAACTTTTGAGCGCTTTGAGCGAATTCGAAATATTTGTTTAAATAACAGTTTTTTTTTATGAGCCCGAGATGTCAACGTTGTGCTTGGCACCTTCAGGTTCAATGACAAAACGTGCCAATTTGGAGTCTGACATCATCGGATTTTCAAAACATGGATGGATATGCAAGCATTGAGAAATACGTGGCGGAAAACAAGAGATCAAAAAAGTTATATTGCGATATACATACGTGTTTAAAATGCAACTACACTCCGAAGAGCTGTCGTAGACCCTGATAATTATCTTGCTCCTGCCAAAATCGCCAATCAACTCTCTTACCTACCCTCTGAGCGCATTCTTCAATAAACTGAAATTCACGAGCAACGCGAAAACATTTCACGCTCTCGATAAACTAAAAATAACAATTGATACAAGGAATTCCTCACTATCTATGTATATAGTCATGATAAATTAAGTTAAAAACGGACTGCATGAGAGCGTCACTTGGAGAGAAGTATTATTCTTAGAAAGAAGAGATAGACCGAAATAAGTACGAGAGTAAATCAGCGGTGATCCCGGAGATGTTAATCCCGACACCCAAATCACCGATTGCGACACTAATATCCCATCACTCGACAATGACGAAGTTACGAATACCAACATATTCCGACGAATGCAAGTCTGACGATTGAAAGTTGAGTGCTATCTAATCTGCAAAAATGGCGATACTGCAACATTCGTTAACTTCCGTGGAATCAGCCGTCTTCTTATTTCATACCAGGTTTTTCCGCCGACAATATTGCGTAGAATTCTTAAGCCAACTGTCAGTGAACTCATTTGGACTTATCAGTGTTCTTTTAAACGGGACCAACATCTTCGAGTTGGAAAACAGAACTCGAGCTGCAGATTAAATCATTCCGGTTCCGTCTTTTATGGGAGCATGCTGTTACTGGCGTTTGCCGAAGTATCATCGCTTTCATGTACTACCTTCTTAGTTCGCTCTTTTATGAACTGGATAAACAAGCGAACCGAATTGGTCAGGAGGTGAGAGAACGAAATTCGCGTCTACACGCATCACTGTTGACAATTACAATTTTAAAAAAGTAGAGCACTTCGTTTGATAGCGAACGTTGCTGAGTAGGTAAATGAGCAGTGAACACCACCTGTTGGCGGACGACAGTCACGTTATTATCCAATTACGTCCATTTTCAAAACCAACCTAACTTGAGTTAAGAGCAACAAGAGTTTCGTTGAGATATCTCAATAATAATGATATTGATTTGGCGGTTAACTTCATAGGCTGATGTTTAGTGCTGAAAATGGATTAAATTAGATAATAACCAGGCTCACCCACATAAATAATAGTATTTGGCAAAAATTAAAAAAAAAAACGATATTTCAGAAATTATGTAAGGTAAATAGCTTCCACAAATTTGACTTACAGGTTTACATGAATGGATATAATTAAGATACCACTTTGTCAAACTCTTCCAAATTTAGTACACACGTTACACTTGAACTTAATAAGCATAAGGGACAAGCTGCCAACCTGTAGCAAAGTACATTGGAATGAAGAGTTTTAGCAGTTATGACGTGAATATCATTTAGCACAGGCCGTAGCTTCGAAAATTACAGTTAACGGACCAAATGCACACCCTGTTCTTAATAGCGGTAATTCACAAACAAGCGATATTCTAGTAACTAGTACTAGTATAAAAGGCAATTTTCTTTAATTTTATATACACAGTGCGTATGAGAGAAAAAAATTAAATCAAAAATGGGCACGACAGCGCCCCTTTGAGAACAAATATAGGGTGTGTTTTATAGACATGCGGGTTTCAATGAGGCAACAACTTTTTCAAAGTTGGTTTTTTTAATAGCTGTTATTTGGTTTATACTCAATTTGGTTTGCCATTTCGTAATGAACAGACTTACTCCAAAACAACGTTTGCACATCGTGCAAATTTATTACTAAAATAATGATTCGTTTCGCGCGACGCTTTGCGCGCTGTGTCCAATATTCGGTCGACATTTTTGTTCAGCGACGAGGCTCACTTT
Source organism: Anomoia purmunda (assembly GCA_951828415.1). NCBI lineage: Eukaryota > Metazoa > Arthropoda > Insecta > Diptera > Tephritidae > Anomoia > Anomoia purmunda. The sequence continues at coordinate 44,862,428 of OX639996.1, forward strand.
TGGTTAAATGGGTACGTTAGTAAACAAAATTGTTGCATTTGGAGTGTTGATAATCCGCAAGCCATTGTTGAGACGCCGTTACATCCTCAAAAAGTCACTGTTTGGTGTGCTGTATGGGCAAAGGGAATTATTGGCCCAAATTTCTCCAAAAATCGCGCCTGAATTGGAGGATGTTGATGTGACCGACTTTTGGCTCCAACAAGACGGCGCTACATGCCATACAGCCAACGAAACAATACATTTATTGAAGGAAGCTTTTGGTGAGCGCATTCTCTCGCGTCGTGGGCCTGTGGCGTGGCCTCCAAGATCGTGCGATGTGGGGGTGTAAACCCCTGGACTATTTTTTGTGAGGTTATGTGAAGTCACTTCTCTACGCAGATACCCCCGAGACGATAGACGCTTCCTTAACAAGACTCAAAAATTTATTGATTTGGCCGCTTGCTTGCCCTCAGACTACACAGGGATATTTAATTCATTTAAGTAATCTCGATGGCATTGAGCCATCAATTTATTTTATTGTCATTGACGAAGCCTATGTCAAATTAACTGAATACAAGAAAGGTTTTCGAACTCAGCCAAATTTGGTATACAGTATGCATTTGGTCTAAATTATTGAATATATTAAATATTTAAATAGAAATAGAAATTATAAAATATCAGATTTTTCCAAAATGGATGTGTCACACTAAAGTCTAGATATCCACTTCTTTTTTGGTTTTTTTTAAGCTTTTAAAATGAAGAATTTTATATTTACTGATCTTTTTTTGTATACAACAATTGCTATTTATTTAAAAACAAAACTTCCGTCGGGTATTTAAGGTTCGGTTTCACCCGAAGTCTGGAGACTATTCACATTAACCAATTTTTGAAAAACTACACAGAAAGAAATATTCGACTGTCGAATCTGGCGAAGTTGCCGGCGAGGGAATATCGACAAAACGCGATGAGAAAGGGCCAGCCAAATCTGGCGAGCTTGCTTGCCAGTGAATATATGAAATTTAGTATTTCATGGTTTCTTCAAACAAATTTTGATTATGTTTTAATTTTTATTTTTGTATCGTCTCTACAGGATAACGAAATAAACATTTTACAGAAATTTTTAAACTGCAGCTGACTTTTTTGATCAATTCACAAGCAACACTTTTCACAAAGGAACCAGTATTTGTCTTCTTATATCATTCAACTGAAACTCACCACACTTGAGAGCGCCTCAGAAGCGACTCGAGAGTTAAATCGTTAAGTCCACTATTAAGACAAGCTGCAATGAATGAGTAACCAACATTTGTTGAGAATGAATCGTGGCGTGCGGACGTGTTTTACGTGAATGCTGGTCGAAAGCCAAATAGGAAGCAAACAAAACCAACAACAAAAACAAGTGTAGACAAGAAAAATTGGAAGATATCGACGAAGTGTGTTTGTGTAGAAGCAGGTAAAAATCTTGAAAGATGTAAACAAAATCAAACAAACCAAATAACGAAAACAACAACAAAGAGTAGCAAAACGTTGGTCAAGCAAAATCAAGTTTTTGCAGAAAACGAAAGAATAAAAGGCGTGAAATTAAAAATTTAACGTAATAAAAATAGATTATCTTTATCGTCAAAAAAAGCCAATATATTAAAAAATAAAAATCAAGTATAGTATTCAATGAATTAAGCATAAATTAAAAAATAAAGTAAAACGTGAAATAAAATTTATGAGGACGAAATGAGTAGTGATTTGGTGACGCATGCGCAAAATATTTAATTTGTAAAATGTGCAAAAGAACAAAAGAAAAAAAACAAGATTGAAAATAAAAATGAGATGCTTATGAATATAAAATGTTTTAAAGCCAAAAGTTTGTGAAAAAATAAATTGATAAAATAACAATCATTTAGACGATCTTTGAAATTCAAAGATTTGTGAAGAACTGAGCACGCATTTAAAAATTTAAATTCTTTTTTGGTACCTTGCTTCCTTGTGTGAAAACTAAAGAAACAAAACTATACTCAGCATTAGCTTTGTGGAAAAGAAAATCTAAATAAAAATATATTTCAAATATCAATTGAAATAACCTATTTTTTGTTGGTGCAGACGCTGAACTTGCAAATTTGAAATTATATTGTACAACTATTTTCAATTGCATACATACAAAATAAGGTACAATTCATTTGCGCCGAAGTAGAAATTCTACTATATAGAGGCTGCAAAATTTTTACACTGCAAAACTTGTTTGTATTTTTTTCATTCTTATTCTTGTTGGCTGCCGCAGTGAAAGATGAGTCTCAACGGCTGTTTGGTGCTGCTGCCGCTTTCTTTTGCTACAAGCCAGCCAACACTGGTCTTGACCGCGATTTTACCGTAAATTTGTTATTTGTTTTCTTACTGCTGTCTTGCCAATTCTTCGCCCAAACGTAGTAAAAGGCAACAAAAAGTGAGGCTGTTTTCTCCACACGTTTGGCAAAACGCGGTAGCAGTTACACATGTATGTAAGTGTGTGTGCGTGTGTGTCTTTATCCGCAAACGATTCTACCTGTAATGTACGAGAATTGCGCTCAGCGATAAACCGAATTCCAGCGGTAAGAGATGAGAAAGTGGGAAAGGGAATGAATGTATAACTTTACAGGCAATAGCTAGCTACGAGAGTTTTTCAAATAAATGTGAAAAGTTAGAACCGTGGTGTAGGAGTTTTAGTTATACGATAAAAAATAGCAGTTAACGAATAGCTTCTACATCATCATTGTCCAAATAATCGTTTTCGAATCAGTTTCATTCCGAGTCCAAAAAATTTCTTCTTGAAAATTGTGACAATGTTGTTTGGGTGTAGTGAGACAAGGAATGATGTTGTTATGCGTTCAAAACAACAAAAATCATTAGCACAGATTACGCGTGGGCGTATTCTGAAAGCTGGACTCCAAGAAAGTTTGCCCTATAAAGAAATTTACATTATGAAACCTTCTTAATTTCCTTGGTTTCACTTCGAATTAATGAAGTTTGTTTACAAATAGAATCAGCTGGTCTCAATGGTGTTATCGTAGGAGTTTCCAACAGTTGTAGATTGATTCTGTGCAAAACTGTGATTCAAATAAAATATTTCCGTAAAATGCATTAATTTAACAGCACCAATGAATTTCTTTATTAAGTGTTTCAAACATTTACTAGGGCTCCAACGAATATAAAACGAATAATAAATGCCATGAACATAAAAGTTTAAGTTCGAATATTATTTGTGATGCATAGCAATATAATACTTTTCCATGAGTACTGCGCATGCGCTGAATCGGGATCAAGAAAGTAGCGGTTTCATGTTGATCGTTTTCCCCGTGTTTTTCTCTAACTAGTTTTTAAATAGAAATTTTCTGATACAGATTTATTAAACTAATTGAATAGAGGCTAGAGCAATAAATGCTTACAAATCTTCCCAATAATATGAAATTTTAAACATAAAAGGTTTGGCTGGCAAACAAAATATACATAAATTTGGGTTGCATTTAAAAATCTTCTCGTTCCGACTAGTCGAAGCCAAATTTTTCAAACCGAAATTTTTTTGTCGTAATAGAAACCAAGAGCACTAATCCAGAACTGCCTGCATATGAAAAATACGATTAGTAACATATAAATTCATCTAAATTTTAGGCGAGCTAATGCCCATAGTATGGGAATAATTCATGAGCTAATGCAAATTAAGCCTGTTAATGCACATTAAGGTTACCATCTGTCTTCCCTATAAGCTAGATTAACAGCTGTATCTTTCGTCTGGACTATGGTTTTGTCGCTATAAAGCTAAATGTACTATATTTTTGTAAATACAAATATAAAATACGTTATCGGAAAAATGCATTTTGTATGGTAGAACTTCAGTTTAAGTTTTTGTGCATGATATACTGAGAAGTTTCTATTAACCCAATTTCGTTTTGGTGATTTGAAAGAAAACTCCTAAGTTCAGGTGAAACCGAACTTTAAATTAGCAGTGGTTGTTTGTTATCTATTATATAAAAATATAGCATTTTCTTTGTTACCATTTGGCTCAAAAATCGATCAACGAATGGGCTAGGTGTGCGGAAATTTGTGTTTATGTCCCGCTATTGACGAAACTAGAAACGTATAAAAAGAATACGACGCAAGGTGGCGCTGGAGTCGAGTTTTTCAGAAAATCTGTATTTATGCCCCGATATTGATTATAGAAAGTTATGGCGCTGGTGCAATAAGAAGTACTAATACCTTATACGAAATATATTGGCAGAAAAAACATGTTTATAAAAATCCATATAAAGGCAATGCCCTTTAGTCATAGTGGAGAAAAAGTTGACCCTTGAGTTAGTGACAGCTATTTTTGGCAGATATCCCATTGAAAATTGTGTCAAAAAATTGCTACTAACTTTATTGTCCTCATCCTTACTGTGATTATGGTACATAGTTTTTAAATTTATTGTAACTGCTCTGCATGATTTAGTATATATGAAATTTTGATTTTTCTAAACTAACATTATATGAGAGGTGGGTGTAGTTTTTGTCACTTCCATTTTCTAAAATTTTGTTCAAATTACTTTTTATAGTTAGCGAAAATATGGCATTTGATTTATGTAAATTACCGTTATATAAGCGATAAACGTAAACTGGAAATGTAAAGTGGGTTCCAATTTTAGTAGAATTTGATAAAGTAGTTTCAAAAATATAGTACATGTGTGCTTTGGGCACTAGTGCACTCGGGCATCATTAATGTTTATCAGTTATGTCGCGTCAAATATTTTAAAAGTAGTGTAGCTTTTTTGGCATCTCAAAGCGGTAAATATTATTACAAGAATCATTAGAAAATATTCTTAACCGTTTTTGAAAAAAAAAATGGAAATGTACGTTCCACAGCTGTCAAATTAAAACAAAAATTTATATTGCCGCCACTTCAATCTGCCATTTGAGGCTTCGAATACGATAGTAGCAAATTTGTTTTAAGAAAAAGTGGTCAATAAATAATAAATGAGGCTTTGTTTCAGAAATTACTTTGCAGAAATTTATTTATTTGATCATAATAGGCCCAAAAGAGCGTCACTCTGACTATTACTAATATTATTCTAACATTTTTTAAATCATCACCAGCCAATTAAGCTACTCTGGTACTCAGTGACTCATTTGTCGCCGATTAGCAATTCAAATACAATCATTCACTTTTCTATCCATCGGCGGTGGCGATTCTTACTTTGCAAAAAGCTCTTGCTAATAGCCAAAGAAGAATTGCCAGATAGACTTGAAGTAACTACAAATGTACGTTCTTCACCAGCAATACTTGGCTTATGTACTCATCAATATTTTAACGACGCAACAGTAACAGCGATTATTGAAATAAACGTAAATCAACATTATCACTACAAAGTATGGCTACGCTTCCGCTTACCAGCGGCTATGCGCACTTCCAAGCGCCCTACTGCTGTGCAGTTCGCTCTATAGACACGCAGAACAGCCTTTGTTTAAATTTAAGACGAACGTTTAGTTTTAGATTTTGGTATGCAATCTCATCATCTCTCTATACTGCAAGCCATTCAAAAATTGTTTCAAAAACATTTACATATGTATGTAAAATCAATAGTTTCTCTATTTTAGTGATTCGTAAGGGAAATGTAAGGAAATAAGTCGTTTCGGCCTACGACAGTAAACATCACTATGCGACACCATTTATGGGGGGTAAGAATTTCGTTTTTAGAACTATGTAGTCGGAAGATTATACCAATACCTTCAATCCGACTGCCCAATGGAGCAAAATTTTTTTAAGATCACATTAAATGTGCTGCGTTTGCGCGATTCATTCGATGTGTCTCTGACACAAAAATAAAACTTTTGAAGGAAAATTTTTTTCTAATAGTGATCTTCCTTCGGCAGGCAATGACAAACTTCTGCCATGAAAACAACTTCTCACAAAACTCACCTGCCGTTCGGAGTCATCGTAAAACTGGAGGTCGCATGCCATAATTGAGAAGTTCGGCCAAACATCGAGCTGTATGACATAAGCGCCTAATTATTATATTATTTTAATTATGTACGCTATCAACATCAGTGGAATATAATGTTCGGAAATATTAAATAAAATTTCAGGAGCAAAAAAACCCTAACGGTGATGGCTATTAAATTTTTACTATTTTTGATTTTGAATCTATTCATAAATTTTCTAAGCAACATATTTTTAAAACTTTTTAACCCTGTAATTTTTTTTTAAAGGAACGCTTTAGGTACAGCAATATATTTAGCTCCGATTGATCTTATGATCCTAATTTTTCAAAATAATCATCAATGTTTAATTTGATCGACAAAATCAATTTTGACCTTTATGTATCGAATCATTTTGGGGGCTGATCTATTCACCGGACTCCAACGCTACGCGAAGGTGAGGTCATAGACTAAATGCAAAGATTTTTATTTCGTTAGAATATTTTATGAGACAGATTTTGTTACCTAATAGAGTTTCAGTATTACAGAAATCGAAGTTTGCGTTATTAGAAAAAAAGATTTTCTATGTTTTTTGATGTGACTTGCTTCGGTCAAGGTTTGAACCTGCCGCATTTCGGGTGAAGAACGCTCACCCTACACATTTAGCTACGGCGGTCGCCCTTCAATTGTTTCATCACAAATTAAACAATAAGCCTGATGACAAGAATTATTTTTGATATTTTAACGCTTCAGTGAATAAGAGGTTTCATTTTAAAATTAATAAAAACGGAGCAAAAAGTGGTTTTAGTTAGGGATCGTAAGGGTAATAACTTTTATAAAAAAAAAGAAGAATTTGAATCGTTTTTTGTTGGGTTATGCTCAGAAAAAAAACTGAGTTTGTGTGCAAAAAAAAATACTACGAATTAAGTTTCAGTTCAGGGACCGCAAATGAGATTATTACCGAAATTTCACATCGAACAAAACATAATTCCTTTCATAATTTTTGCACACAACACGCCACACAGCTGGAACGATTTTTCGTTCAGAATGAAAAAATAATACCGATAATAGTACAATGCCGAAACCGGTTTGTTTCTAAACTACACTTGACAAGGGATGGCGGAAAATCGTTCCAATTACATCAAATTAAACGCATATAATAACTTGAAGGAAAAATCCAAAATAAATCCAATTTTTACTTAAATGTTTAAATGTAAAATTTTAAATTTCTATTTTTAATAGAATCGACGATTTAGTAGAACATTTTGTTGGCGGGCTACCAATGAGCTGAAAGTGAAGTTTGACTTAAAACAATTTGTTTAAATGGAAGTGCAAAAATAAAATAAAAATTACAAAATTCAAGAACTCACCAGCATAATTTCTATGTTTGTTTTCAACCACTTGACTTGAGTTGTTCACGGTGAAATTGTAGACATATCTTGCTTTCATGTTACTTGGTGTTAGTTTTTGACGTTAGTTTCCCAATGTATGCAGACAAACTACCATTTCCTTCGCATGTTTATTAAGAAAGAAACAAAACATAATTAAATTATAAAAAGTATGTATATAATAAGTATAAAAGTGAAAGCACATATGCAGTTTGCAAAATAAAAAATAAATCGGAATAAATTTGCGTCGCTTTCTTTTGAATATGTAAACGAAAATATGGATGCGACTAAAACAAGCGGTAATGCGAAGAATAAATATTGTTTCTTTTTTATTTTGTACTCCTATCTGGGGAAATTCAGAAGTGACAAATCAATGAATGCTAATGAGCTATTAATATAGTACATACGCCTTATGCCTCAAATACTCTGTAACTTAAAATCTTGAGAATATTGAAAAAATAAATTGTAAAAATATTCACGTTTAAATGATATTAAGATAATTGTTTGTATTTAATTTCATTAAACGAAAATTTTTAAAAATTTCTTTCCCATAATACGCACGGAAATAATACGCATGGTTAATTCACAGAAATCAAACCCGGAGAAAATAATCAAGAGGAGCTAAATCCCATGATATCAGTGGACAATCGACTGGCCAATTTCGAGAGATAACGCGATCATCATTTTGCAGGAAGAATTGGGGCACGAAATAAGCAGAAATAATGGCTCTATAGTACTCACCGCTTTAATTTTTAAATAAGTAATGTCCGCCGATCCATAAAGCACACCACATGTTCTTTGAGTTGTAGTTTACTCCCAAAACATTATCAGGGATAATATCCTATCCACAATAATTTGGTTGAAAATATACCCAGTTTACAATGCAATTCAATTAAATTTTCTTTGCAAAATATCGAAATTGTGTTTAAAATATGATAAAATGATCTCGCAGAAGGAATTTAATTCAATCATTTTTTCTACTTTAATATAATTTAAAAAAAACTATAAAAATAGTCCATACGAATCACAACCCTAACATAAGAATGTAAGTACCCAGCTAGAAAACCAAATATTTTTTATATTTTTTACCTGAATTTAAATAACTTTTGGGCAAAATAAAGATTGCTTAAAAAGTTTTATTTAGGAACCAAAAATAACAGTTATTATTATCAAGCGGCGTGTTAATTATTATCGGCCTTAAAAAATATTTGACCAAATATAACTGTTGTTAATGGCAAAAAAGCAAAAGTCCTGGTTGCCCGCTTATTTTATTTCAAATAAAATAAAACTCCGAAAATACCTAACGACTGTTATTATAAAAGTTATAAAAATCCTGGTACTAACTTTTACTACATTTTTTTTATACAAAACAAAACATTTCCAATAATCTTGAAGATTTATTTATTCTAAAACAAAGTTCTTGGGGAAGTTAGACAATTGAATATGCCCAATCTAAATATAATATATTGTTAAAATTATCGATTTTTTCTATAATTAAAACTCTATAGTTAATAATAATTTTATACAGCGACGGGAATTTATTACTGCAGGTTTTGTTTCTGTAAACCAATGTTATAAGTAGTATCAGATTGATAACATGGAAGGGAAAACTTAACTTCATTAGGTTCCAAAGGTGATGATGTACCTAGAATTTCATGAACCAATTTAATAAGGGTACTCATTTAAAAGCGCCAAACCATCGCAAACTGGGCAAATTCTGCCATTTTCAAGACTTATCAAATAATTATCTGACAGAAATTGCACATAATATAGAAGTGCTTCTACTTAATGAAAGATAATGGATTTTCTCTCAATTTCAACTAGCAACATACATTTTTTTTCAGGATAGTAATTAAATTGAAGATAGACCAACTTTGAAAAACCAACAAACGCAACTACTTAAATAAATACCTGATTTCTACATTCTTTGGATTTCTGCCTAGTAGATGATCAATAATGGAATTTAGACAAGGATTTCAGGCCGAAAAAGTTTTAATTTTAAATAACCTCCTTTAAGATCTAAAAAAAAGGCGAATTCTTGAAATCATAAGTGTTTGACTGGTGTACGATTCGCAATTTTCCGAATTATACTTTTATGCATACATACATATGTACATGCATATGTCAGAATAAATATTTTATGTTATGCTTAACACATTCTAGCTGTTTAAAACCCGTCCCACTCTGAACAAATTACTAAACCATGTAAGCTCGATATTCAAATTGAGTCTTTCTAATACATAGTAGATACGAAGCCAAGCTCGACAAAGAAATCTAGACGATCAGCAATAACTCTATCACACTAAAACAGTAAAAGACATAATGAGCAATAAACAGTGCAAATTAACAACAAAAAACACATAGAAAAGATAATACAAACAGCAACAACTAATTCGTGACTTTAGTGTTTGAAAACACAACAAATAGCTATAGTTATATATTGTACATTCATGAGAAAAGAACACAGCAAATATATAAAAGTACTAAGCATTAGACAATGGAAACAAAAACAAACGAATTTGCGTGCTACCACAATGGACCATAAAATCAGATCGAACTTCAAGGTTAATATCAGCAAAGAAAATAATGTTGCACTCTCGTATGTCAATGAATGAAAAATAGCAATACTAAAATTAGTACATACATATGTGCATTAAGGTGGTCCAATTTTGGCATCGTAGAAAACGAGGCGCCCCTCAGCTTTTCTCTTTTAGTACTTGGCTATACAAATTTAAAATTTTTTACTGTAACTAATACCGGGTACTCAATAGCCTTGAAGGGGCTACTGAATCTCCTTGAAACTGTTAAAAATATTGGTGATTTTTTTAAAACGTTATCGTTGCTATGACAACTGAAATTTACAATATTTTTGCAGCTAATCTAAATTTGAAATGTTTTTACGTTACATTTCAAGAGCATCCTCTTAATTTATATTTGAAAACTTAAAATGAGCAACTTTTTCGGCAAGAATAAAAATTTTGGAACTTTTGACCAGCTTAATTACTATGTGTGCAATAAGCAGACCAAATAATATAAAACAAAGTCAATTAAAGTAAAGCAAAGAAAAATCATTTAAAATATGTACAAAAAAAATGCAATAACAAAAGAAATGAGATGAAATAAAATAAAGTAATTGATAATAAATAAAATCTGATTAAAAGTAAAATGAAAAGATAATCAATAAAATAATACTAAATTAAACTTAATTAAACAAATTTAATTAAATTAAATAAAGGTAAACAGAATAAAAGGGGGAAAAGCAAAATTAATTATAATAAAAGAAAGCAAGATACAAAATAAAACTAAAAAACTCAAGTGAAATCAAAAAATTAAGAAAAGTTAAATAAAATCGCCTAAATTATAGCATTATAAAATAGAGCAAATTAAAATAATATTGAATGAAAATAAATACAAATTAATTAACTTAACATGGTATAAAAATGCGTAAAATTCAGAAATTAAACTAAAATTGAAAATTTGCGGTAAATAAAATTAAAAAAAAAAAACGAAATATAACACGAATAAACAAAATTGCTAATAAATCGGATGGCAAAAATTAAAATAGAATAAAATTAACTCAAATTAAAACAAAATTCCAAATATTAAAAAAGGGAGAAACAAATTAAATTCAATTTAATATAAATTAAATAGTAAGATTAAAATAAAATTAAATAAAGTTAAAGAAAATAAAAAAAATCAAATTTATATACAACTTAAAGAAAATTAAATAAAATGAACCAAAGTAAAGTAATATTAAAAACAATATTTAAAAAAAATTAATTGATGAAAGTAAAGTATAATCGAAAACAATAAATAAAAATGAAAATAAATATATGTAGGTATATATATTTAATGAATGAACTAAATTAAAATTTGAAGAAAATGAATTAAAATCAACTAAAATAAGGCATTATGAAAAAAACAAAATTATAACTAATTAAAATATGTGAAACTGAAATAAATTATATTTCAAAAAAATTAAATTTATTTGAATAAAATAAATATACACTAAATAAAATTATATGACTTTGAATAAAATTAAATAAAATTAAACGAAATAGAAAAATTAAATCAAATAGAAGGTCATATTGTGGGCTTATTTCTTTTTTACTATATTTTTTGAGACCCAGTCGACGCTATTGAAAGTTAAAGTTTACTAGCCTGCTAGTTATCGTCAGGCATCGGCTAGTGTTTGGCGTGCTAAGATAATTAAAATATTTCAATGATACATAAAAATTTTAAGTGAACATTAAAAACCGGCTCCAAAAAAAAATCGAATAAAAAACATATGAACTCTTACTTCATAGAGGTGCAGCAAAATGCGAAATTCCTCGCCTACGTCATCATCATCATGGCGCCATCGCTCCAATCAGCGTACTGCTCGATTTCCCGCCCTTCTGCTACACATTTTGTATTTGTATCTGCTACTGCTACAGCTGAGCATGCGCAGTGTAAACGGCCAAACGCAAAATCAACCGCCACACTTTGTGCCCGGCAGTGGTGATATGTCACGTTTCAGCTTGCTCGAGAACACACCAGTCGGCAGTCCGGTCTATCAGTTGCGCGGTAAGTTAATTCCAGTTGTTAATTTATGATTTGGCCATACATTTATTTACATTTAATGTCATTCGCATAAGTGAGTGCTAACGCAAATGCATACATACAGACACTATGTATGTATGTATGTATTAGTCTGTGATTCGACAGGTTGGAACAAGTGGCACTGCATGTTGCAAGCACCTGTCTTCGCCATTGTCCGGCTTTGGCTGAGTAGCTTAGGCCAGGTCAGAGCGACCAGACCAAATCAGCGCAGCTATTGCGGATTCCGTTCGCTATGGCGGGCAAGTTCTTGCACCAAGTTTCGCCATGCCAACCAGTTTTTCGTGAATTTTAAATGGATTTTCATGTTCATATTATTTGTAACGAATTTATGTTGGAGTTATTCGTGCACGCAGCCGCATTTTATATTCATAATGCAATTCGTTAGTGTTCTTGGTATGCAAACGGAACTAGTTAGTTGAGTGTTGTTAAACTTTTGTAATCATACGTTGTGCATAGAGTTAATAGTTTATTGTAAAAAGTTTATTGTTCGTCACGTAAGTATTGGATTATTCAAATGGGGGTTTATATATATCTGTTCCTTAATTTTCTACCCAGAAAACACAAGTTTTCAAAATGGCATGCGGGTAGATTAGCTTTTGTTTTACATAAACGCGACAATAAATTTATAGAGGGAAACTTTTTGTGAGCGCATTATCTCGAGTCGTTGGCTTGTGGCGTGACATCCAAGATCGGGCGGTTTAATCATGCTTAATTTTGGTGCCTTGGCTGGAATTTATTCGAGCCAGTCGCGGCGATAACTTGCTGGAAATCATTTTTGAAATATAATAAAGCTAAATTCTTGGCTATAACATTAAATTATATGCGTTTCATTTCTTCTCGGGAACCACATGTGTAACAAAACTACCCTTTATATATGCGTTTTCGATCTTTTTTGAATACGTTTCGTGCACGCTTTCGGTTATGATTTCCATCCGTTTTTCCATAATTTACGAACAATTCCAATTGCATTTTTAATATTATTAAAAAAAAAGATTATTGACATTTCCCCAGATGTAAACATTTGGTAAAGCTGATAATTGCAGGAGAGAGTAATTTTCAAACATCTGTTGGGCATTATTTACAAAAATTGAGAGTTTCAAATAATTCGAAAACTTATCAGTGAAAAACCTTTTAAAAATTAATTCAAATATTTTTCATAAACCTTTTAAAAGAAAAAAAAAATAAGGGGTTAAAAGAGAGAAGTTTAGAGTGATTTGCTGTTTTTCCTGAAGTTTTTAAATAAATGTTTTTTATATACAATATTTAAATTACAACATAAAAAAATATTCTCTGAGATAATGAAAATAAAAAACTGAAGTTCCTTTCATTCGTTCTGTTATGCTACAATGTAAAAAAGGTTCCTGATATTCCGAATTTTGTTATGATTATCTTATTGCCTGATCTGAAAGAAAGTCTTTGTGGGTAGGACCGTTTTAGCATTGTCTCATCTAAATTAAGATTTTTATTTAATAATAAATTTTGTATATAATAAGCAACTGCAGTCAATAGATCCCATTTAATATTGACAAATGTTTTATTACCTGTTACAAAAAACTTAAAAACTTACATTTTGGTTTGCACATATAGATAGCCCCCCTTCCGGAAGTAAATTAGCGACAAATGTTATGCATATCTCTTAAAGTTATTGTGGCCATTTTGGCACTGCTCTTCGAATTAATCGTGCACGCAAAACGAGCTGAGCATACATACTTTGGAAAAGTCACACTCCTTAATACCTCAAGCCAGCAGCGACTTCTCCCGAATATACGAAAAACTGGGAAATTAAAGAACCTCTACATAGAGGTTCTGTATTACGGCACTGATGAACTAGCTGCTAAAAGGTTTTCCTCTTTTACTTTTTAATTTCAAACAAAAGGAACAAATAAGATATCGCCATGCAAAAATATGGCGTCATCTGGGTGATCAGGATTTAATCTACATTTAATCACTCCGTGAAACCCAGATTTGCGGAATCCGTTTGTGAAAAAACTGTTCACCTTTGATGACAACCAAGGCTAATCCATATAAGGTGGTATCGTCGTATAAACTGAATGATTGTTCTATCTTCACCTTGCACGGTGAAAATTTCAAAATTGCTTTTTTTGTTTAAATTTTGACTTTCTGTTTATGTTCGAATTGTAAAATTCACGCTTTGTTTATTTTTGTTTGCTTTCAACCCGTTGACCATAAACCATAAACTGTTGTTTTTCTTAGTTCCTATGTTCTACTTTACTTAAAAGAAAAGAAATATATATATATATAAGGGATGCTTGTATTTGTAATGAGGATACCAACTTATAAGAATTGCAAATCACAGGTCAGTACATTCGATCACCGACTGTGGTCGAAAGAGCTGATCGAAAAAATTTGTCACACATTCGATGAAGAATAGGCCAATTGTGAATTTCACTCATTTAGATCGTCCACAAAAGTATATTTCTATCAGTTGTCATTTAAATTAAGTACAAGTTACAAACAATTTGAGTAAATAAAAATAAAATAAAAATATGTCTACGACGGGGTGATTGGTCGACGACTCATCAAAAAAGGAGGATGAGAGTTTACTGGAATTGAGAAGAAATATTAAAGGGTTAAATGATACTTCAAACCCTTTAGAAATGAATTCCACTGCGTACGTGTAATATTTCAAATAGGGTTTTATATTTATATGTATTGATAACATTTATGAATATTGTTTACAGATTTATAAGAAACTTTCGACTATTTGTGAATTTGCTGTCCATTGTAGAAGTGTCGCAGCAGCAATGCACCCAAGCCAAATCAAATCCAAACATTTTAAGATCAGCATCAGTACTACGACTTTGTGCTCAGGGATGCAGACACCGAGGATTAAATATATTTCTTAAGGAATAATATACTAATTTAGTTAACCTTATTCCACTTTGCTGTCGTTATAATAGGTGGCTCCAAACAATTTAGCTCCAACGAGAATTCTTTCCATTTTTTTGTGCTTGAACCTTTGTGGAAATCCCTTTGGTATATAGAGAATATTCTTCCATCAGCGAAAGCAGTCTTACCATTGGTTATTTCGTACTTACGACCTTAGACATGCATAGAATTAACAAAAATAGTTTAATAGCAGTGTTTCGTTGCTAAAAAGCAAACAAGAATTGCAAAATATTGACATTTTCTACAGTTTTCCCACACGACGATACAGCGTCGAAAGCAAGTTTGCAATTTCTTCCTCTTTTAACGTTCAACTAATTACGAACAATTTAGAGAAGTTATGTGCGTTTACAATAAAAAAATTGAAAGACGGAAAAATACGATTTTAACAGCAAAATTAAAATCGCCGAAAAATATCCGGAAACATTTTTTTTTCGCCAAAAAAAAAAATACGTTTCTTATCATTTTGACTAAGAGATAACATACTCGATTTTCATGGGAAAAGAAAAGAACATGACTTGAATGGAGTGGCTGACTTGAAATGGAAAGGTTCCTTAGAATTAACTGCAGTATGGACATGATGGACACTTAAAATACACCTTATGAATACTTGAATTGAATTTGGCTTTCCCCATTGTTAAAACCAGTAATTCGGCCATTTGAAGTTTGACATGTACATAGTAAAAGTCAAAAGAAGAATTTCAAACAACACAAATGCCTCAAAATGTAAATATGTAATAATAAACCGACATTTGGAATGTAGTTGTTATTGCACAAGTGCATGCCATTACACATATGTATGTATATGTATGTATGTATGTAAGTATGATACCACGTGCATTCACAACAAAAGGGAAATTCCAACCAAAAAGCACGTTTCCATCAAATGCATAGTCAGCAAATTACTTTAAAAACAACATAAAGAGTCTTTGCAGAGCTCTTGCAATACTGCAGTTGAATCTGTATGTACATATGTATGTTAGTTTTTGGTGAATCTCTTAATACACATACATATATGCACTTGTACACATACTTATACATATACATGCACCTAATTTCTATTCTCATATGGGTAGAACGCCAAAGAAACCAAAAACTGTCTTAATGACTTAGAGCGATTTGCCAGTTTCAGTAAACTTTCACTGAAATAAATTAATCATCTTCAGTATCTTAAAGAAAATTTAGAAATAGAAAGGTACTTAGGGGCTCCAAGAAATTTTTCATTGAAAATTATATTTTTCAATTGCTTGTAAGATTTTTTTTCGACATACATTTGTCGTTTGATGGGAATCTTCGTTTCAAAGAGAAGTAAACAGAGTGGGAAGGAAAAAAATAAAATTACAACAGCACAACATATTTGGGATCATGTTGCGCCATAGCTGGGCTAGAAAGTGGTTTCACCTACCGCCAAAGTTATTCGTTTTTTTACGAGTACCCACAGACCTCCTGCCAAGTTGCCAGACAAGGAGTGTAAATAAATATGTACATGTAGATATTTATTCATCGCAATATACACCCTGGGCGGTCCAGAAAATTGTTGTCGGCCAAAGTTTGTTATATACTTAAGTGTATAGTAAGTATGTGGTCAAAAGCGACAATCACCTGAGTCGACTTATGAAAGAATTGAGTTGTATATGTATAGTTCTACTAGGGGAGCGGCATGCTTCGCTACGCATTAAATTATAAAATGAAAAATGATTTTTAAAATTTTTCCACATTTGGCAAATTCATTTTATTTGTAAATTAGAAAAAATCTATTCTCAATTCAAAAAATTCGAAAAACACAACTCCGCTAAATACAATCGGCAAACTGGAAGGGTTTATCCTTGTGCTTTTTTGATGGGCATGTCAAATGATAAACGCACTGGAAGTTGAAAACTTGAATTCACAAAATTGAAACACGCGGTATGAGTACAATTTCATCTTTTGCGTTGTCAGTCAATATTGTGGCTACAATTAAATTTCGGAACACTTTTTATACTATTAGTATTGCCCGAATTTCTCCTACAATTTGTGGTGGCCGTCTTGATGTTGTAACACAAATTGAGAGACCTACTGTTTAACGCCGACTCCGAACGACGTATGTTTTTTTGTGAGAATTTTTTTCATGGCAGAAATACACTCGCAGGTTTGCTAATGCCTGCTCGACTGGTCGACCCCTATTAGAAAAAACTTTTTCTATAATTTTGAACCAGGACCAGAATTTGAACCAGGGACCCACCGATTGAAGCGCGCATACGCTACACACTCGGCTACTGCACCTGGCAATTTTTTTTTTAAATTTGATAGTTGACTTTATTGACATGAACGTTGGCAGTATTGCGCGTTTTCTCAACCAATCGTGATTCCTGATATCTACGTACCAAATTTTAACCAAATCGAACTATAAATACGATTTTTTGGAATAGCACCCGAAAAAAGGAAGTATTCCTAAACTATCTACATGTGTCCCCTCACATACTGTACAATTTTTATCAAAATCGGTTTGGTGGTTCTTGAGTTATAAAGGGACAATTAAAATGTAACTTCTTTTTGCATACAAAATTTATTTAAAGCCTGCTTCTCTTTAATATCTTTGTTTTAAAGATTTAAAAAAAAACATTGCGCTAAAATGAACCTAAGAAAATGCGAGATATGTATGTAGGTTTCTAATATTGACATTAGGTTCCCCAAAAAACTCCAACCTCGATTCCTGCTTTGTATTGACAGCTCTGTAGTCACAGGGTTGCTTAGTTCTTTGATGAAAGGAAAACAATGTGAGAAATTGTGTGCATTTTTAATTAATTTAAATTGTATTGCGCTAATATCCTTTTTTAAATTTACGCTCATGAAAAGAGGCTTCCTTTCAGAGGCAGTAAAAATCAACGAACAGTTGAGTGAAAGTTAATATTTCGAAGTGCACCGCATTGGTTATGGAAGAATACATTTTTCGATTATTATGGATAAAATTTAGAGCCGTGTAGAACGTGTTCGTGATTTCGTTTTTGATTAATGATAAAATCCCTCATTCATTCTTAGTTTATTGACAAATCTTACAAGACGAGGTTACATTGTAATTTGCTCAAAAATTACGAATGCGCCATAAATTACGATAGTGTGTCCAGGCTTTGAGTTTTAGAGTAAATAACGAACGCAAATAAACTTTATGAGACATTTTTCTTGGCCGAAATGTATTCTATATTATAATATTGTACGCTGAAAGATTCCTCGAGAGACTTTTGGACCTTTATGTCTTTGCGATTGTGAATACCGCAGGCGGTGGGGCGATGAGCTTATGACGATACAGACGAATTAGGATTCAGCGGCTACGCTGGCTAATTCATGTTGTACTTGTGGACGAAATACTTCAAACCTGAAGGTATTCTATGCGATAACCGCTAATTAAGGAGAGGAAGTTCGGCTTTCGTTACTCAAAAATTTTACCTGAAAGAAGTGTTTTATTTGATTTACTTATCAATCATACAGGGTCTAATAAGATAACTATTAACATAAGTGCTTTATAAGGTATTACTCTCATACCATTGATGGTTCAGATATGAGGTTTCGACTTTATTGTATCATAATTTATATGAGAAAAACTACCCAAGCAAGAAGGTATACAAATCATAAAAAGATAAATGGATAATACTCAAGGCCTCATAAGGGGGAAAAAAATTCTTGGAAAATGTAATTTTTCTACAGATATTTGGATAACTGATCCATTAACTTATTAACTTCCATCCAAGTTATAAAAAATTTCTCAAAATTATAAACCAGCCCCTAAATGGCTCCTCGGCATGAAGGTTCCTTGCAATGATGAAGCTCTAAGATCTGTCGAGTAATATGTTTAAATTAAATTAAAAAAAAATATTCCTGAATATTTTAAATTGCTAAACTCAATGCTGATTGCTCGAAAATTAATCAAAATATCAAATACATTGAAGACACAAATTTTAAATAGAGAATATAAATACCATTTATAAGGGAAATGTTTCCACTTTTGTGGATCAAATTTAAAAAGTTAAACATTGAAAATATGACACTGAAATTAATAAGAAATAAACTCTCAAATAAAAAAAGGCATAACAATTTAAAATTATAAATCAGACGAAAACCCCTACATACACATATGTATATAAAAAGAGTGAAATAGAAGTAAAACGATAGTATACAGACAACGGGAGATTGATCGAAACAGTAAAAGGAACCTAAAACAGAAACGTTGCGGTTAGAAAATAAACTTGGAAGATGTGAAAACTGCGGATGCGAAAAAGACTGCAATCACACAATTTAAAAAAAATAAGAGTTTGAAAAGAGAACATATTTATTTTGCAATTACCTGGAAGCTAAAAGCAGGGACCGCAAAAAATTATTGTCCAAATTTGAAATCAAAAAACCATGCGGATTAAAGGATACTCCTTGTGACAGGGACTACCTTCAGCGACATTGATTTCATTTCTTGAGTTTTATTGAACGCTCAGAAAAGAAAATTTCATTTGTAGGATTTTTTACAAAATAACGGTTATTTTCTGAGAAAAAAATATCACCCAAGAAATAATGATTATTTTCTAAGCAAAAAGTAAAACTTATTTTTGTTTAATAAAAGTTATAACCGTTACGATCCCTGGATAAAAGCGGAGCAAAAATCAATACTGACAATAATATCATACCCAATGGTAAAAACTAACAATAAAAACTTATTTAAGCAATTAATATTAATACGTATAAACCCATCATTAATCTCCAAATTTTTATAAGCAATCGAATTGCGAAAAGTCCCTAATATAATATTAGAAATTCTCCATAAGATCTAATCCCATATTTTCATTTTGTGAGATTATTTACTAAATTTGAAAAAAAAAGAATTAGTAATATTTTTACAAGTATTATTGTTTGATATTCCATAGTGTAAAGGCTTAGATGGCTTCTTTTGTTTAAGCAAAGTGGTTTTATTATTAACATCACTACCACCACACTCATATATCATAAATTC
Organism: Anomoia purmunda; assembly: GCA_951828415.1. Lineage (NCBI taxonomy): Eukaryota > Metazoa > Arthropoda > Insecta > Diptera > Tephritidae > Anomoia > Anomoia purmunda. The sequence goes on from OX639996.1 coordinate 44,882,189, forward strand.
GTTTGCACTTATTTGAACATTGATTGGCTTGTGAGAAAATATAAGACACGCAAAAGAATTAAGCAAAAAAAAAACAAAAACCAAAACATAACAAGGTTATCAATAAAGGTGCACCGCGTGCATGAAAAAAATAAACCAGTTTCGGAGTTGATGTGAAAATTTCCAAGCAAAACCATAAAATCAGCAATTTTTTTGTAGATTTAATTACGTGAAGTATGCGAAGAATGAGACGAAAATTCAAGTATGAATTACTGAATGAATAGGCGCACACATACACGCATATTTATTTAAATTCAAAGAAGAAATATGTGAATATAAAATATATATGAAAATATGTAATATAAACGTAATTTTATAATGTTTCAAGTAAATGCGAAATAATAGCTCTTTGCATGCATAATCTGAATATTTCGGAATAAAAATTAAAAAAAATCGCGTAATACAGTAATCATTTACTTATCTATATCCACACATACATGCGATTGAAAATTACATTTTGTTTTAAATAATTAAAATATACCGGATGTGCCACTATCTCGTACATTGTTTTTGAGAAAAGAAAGAACGTGAGATTTTAATTAATTTTTATTTTCTTCAAAACTTTGCTGGTTGGCGTTCGCTAGTCTTGTTTCTTAAATTTGACGTTACTTATTTTTAAACTTGTTAGTCGTTCTTGACTGAAAAGAAAATTATTCGCTTCGGAACAATTAGCCAAATCGAGAGGCGGAAATACTACGCAAGGGATTGTCATTTAACAAAGTTGAAGATAAACTTCCCGCACGAAATTTCACTATCCTTTTATCTCCAAAATTAGAGTGGGTAGGTTTGGGACCCCCCTGTATATGCGCAGCTTTTTTCCGCTATGTACACCAATGTTGTTAGTGAAACCAATAAAATTATGTGTAAAGAAAATCTATACGAATTGATTAAAGCCCTTTTTTACGGTTTCTTAAATCTGCTTCAAAACAAAACCAAATCAGATTAATTAATTATGGCGAAGTTGTAATCAGGCAGATAACTCATTAGCCAACGAACCTAAAGATGTAGAAACATTAATTTAAGTAAAGGGTCAGTACACGAAATAGCAGAGGGTCCGGCGTGTTATTGTCTAAGTGCACAAAAATGCAAGCAAGGGCAAATCATAGATATATAAGTAATAATTTACCGTGAAATTTTGAATTGCATGACGAATGAGTTATCGAAAAATTTAGTTTGGTTATTGCATTCATTCAACAACAACAGCCTTATGGTATTTTAAAACAGGATCCAAAAAAAATTACGGTTTAAAAAAATCAATTTCTAAGTACTTGCGGTCAAAAAAGGTCTAAAAATGATTAGTTTCGGAAATATTTACTCTATTTATGCTCTTTAAAATGAAGGTTAGATGATGAAAATCGGTTTGCTAATTTTCTTATTATCACTTACACAATTTTGAGAAAACCCCGTTTAAATTTTGCTTTCAAGAGCTCGGCGTTCGCAGCGCCAGCCACTTCTGAGAAGCATCTCTTCCAAAAGTTGGTAAATTAGCTAATAAAACTTTCACACGATATTCTAAGGCGATATACCTATCGATTAAAACAATAAAAAATCGATTTTTTGAAAAGTCTAAAGGTACTTCACCCCTAAGGGCCAAAAAATGATTGACACAAGTTTTTAGGTTGTGGGAAGCCGAACGTTCGATTAAAGTCTACTATTCAGTATAGATAGAGTGAACTCGAAAAAATTACAATAGTGTTCAAATTCTTCCAAAATGTTACTCATATTTATTCATTATTACAAACAAATTTTAAATTCTGAAAGTGATAAATAAATAAAAAGTGTGATATGTACTGGCACTGGTTTTTTTTTTTTAATATTTTGCAAATTTGTGTAGCTTTCGTGAATTCTCGGCTAACAATACTGGCATTCATTTTTGTTATTGTCAATACATTGCACAGTGATTGAAGTTTTAAAACACCCATAACCAAATCCGCAAAGTATTTTTAGCCTTTAGATCTGGTTTATTTATAAGCATTTAAACTCTGTGATTTTTGGAACACCCAATATACAGTAGGACTTTCGATTTCTGCTCGCACATTTCCGAGTATTTCGCTACTCGAGAAACCGAGAAATCGAGTTTTCGATACAATCTCGGGTATCGCCGTTCTTGCGAGAAATGTCGAGTATTTATCAAGACGCGTTTATTTCATTGTTTCATTGTTTAAAGTGCAAAGTAACAAAATGCGTACAATGAAATTTAGTGTCGAGAAGCTCGCGATCCTTACGAGAAATCTAAAACTCTAAAACTGATTCATTTGGCTGCTTAGCCCAATGTATAAATTTAGTGGTTAGAAAAATAGTGCAAAATTAGCAATCCAGTTATAATATGGAATAGAATATTCAGAGGCTCGTGAGCTTTGCGAGCTTTTTGGTACACGAGAAGTTCGCGAGAAAGCGATAGTCGCGAGAAATTGCTTCACGAGCAATAGAAGGCTCTAGTATACAGAAAAAATTTTGTAAATTGTGTTTTTTCCTAAATTTCCTGGTGTCCAGCGTATTATAACTTCGTTCACCCAACGGTTGTTTCCAACAGCATAAAGTCACCGAGTAATATAAATTTATAGATATATATATACATTAGGGTGGAACAATTTTTTTTTCTAAATTTCGCTAATTCTAATTTCATCTTCAGTTGACTCATAACGCTCAAAGATTTGTAGAAAAATGAGCGCATCTTCAATTGAGTGCCAGAAACGCATAGAAGGTAATTATCTTTTCCTACAGTTGGTGCTCCTGAAAAATATAAATAAAACATAATAAATTCTACAGGAAAATAATTGGTTACACGCGAATTTAAACTCTACTTTACCTTTTGATGTTTATTTATGGGGTTTCATTGAATAAATAACTTCATTATAATATAGTTAGTTAGTTAGAAAAATTTCATTATCATGCGAAAAATGTGTTTTCCAAAAAAAAACAAATGTTTATGTTTATCAATCCTTAAAAAACACTATTGTATCAAAACACTATAGTTCAAAATTAAGTTTTGAGGCGTAAAATAGTTAGAGTTAAGCGAGTGGTCTAAAATTTTTCATAGGGTATTTACAGAAAAAAATAATGTCTCATATATGCACTCTCGTTTCTTTAACCAATTGAATTTTAAGCGGTCTACAAAACTGTATAGAGTACAATTCCACTAAATAATTTTATCAGACTATGTTACTAACTTTAAGAGAGTTATCAACGTCATAAACATCGTCAAAAACTGTGTCCACTTGAGCCATCAAACCATAGCTTAAAATGAAGTTTATTGTATTATCTCCTTTATACTGAAGTAGAACGTATACGTAGTATAATAAAATTCTTTTGATTTTGTAATCGAATAACTGCTGAAGTTTCTGTAACTTGCAATCCATCAGGACGGAGTTGTAGCTTAAACTCCGCCAATTTATTATAGTAGAAATAAACATCACAATTACGGGACTTGATAAATTGCCGAATGTTATTGTATTGTTGTTTGATTAAATTATTTTCCAAGAGAAATGCTAAAGCTTCCTCAGGAGACAAGGCTAACGGATGCACAAAATTCGAATCAAATAATTTCTTAATCTTAATTCCCTAGAAGGAGATGTGTTTTCACTGCATTTAAATGAAACCTAAGATCTGTTTCTTCCGAATATTTCACCGATATTGATGCCGCATGAACCAATAATGTCGAGTTGTTTTCTTGTTCTAATGATACTTTAGATGCAATTTTTCTTTGCGTAAGGGTTTCGAAAATTTATGTCTCGCTCTGCAACCATTTGCTATCGGCTATTTGTACATTTCGATCGTAAAATTTTTCGATAAATTACGGTTTGAAAATATCGCAATTTTTGAATTTAGCTTGCACTGAAAAAAATTAAACCGTAGCCTAGCTGGCGAAGTCCGCACATAAAATATCATTTACATAAAAGAGTACTGCACATTACCTTTGACTATATAAACATAATTTTTGTTCTTCCTATTTGATATATATGTATGTATACATCATCCATATTCAACTAAGGCTCACAAAGTCTCAAAACACAACTTTTTCTATTTGAACACAAAAATACATACATTAACGAGACTAATGTCTTACAAAAGAGTGAAATATTATAGATTTTGCGTACCTTCATTAATATTTTCCATTCTGCAAACATACTATCTTTGTAATCGTTAACTTTTTATCACCACATGAGATTTTCATATGATTTGAATCAAAAAAATTTCGACGAATACATACATCAAAACAAAGACTTTGAATACTGCCTACTAACAAATCATTGCCACCCGGCAATATTTAATTTATTAATAAACTATACAGTAATATGTAGCTAAACATAATAATGAAATATTAAAGTCGAAAATTGGCTTTTATTCCTTAATATATAAATTTTGTGCTATAGCGGTTGAAACAAATACCTTAAAATTTTTTTTTAGTTTTTTGCCATTTTTTACTTTACTTTAACACCATAGTATACATTGGGTAATAAACGTGGACGGATTTCTCAGCATTAAAAAGTGTAAAATTTTTATTTTTTTTTTAAACCATAAAAGATACCGAAAGTTTGAGGTAAAAATCAATATCAAATTTTTAATAATCAACTCTAATAACAGTTAGATGCCACATTTTCCAAAACAATTTCAGAAAAAGGGTATTTGATCGAATTGTACCTAGTTATATCTGTATGCAGGATGTTCTAGAAGCCAGCATTTTTAAATAAATATAAATAGGTCATATCTATAGGACAAAAATACTTACCGAACTTTTTTTTATAGGATTTGTAAAAAATTTCATCAAATACTTTAAATCTCATTGCAGTGTATTGCATTTAATTTCCATCCTTGTACTCATCTTCGTTTTAGTTTTTCATATTATAAGAGTGTGTTGCACTGCTATATTACCGTGTTACCTAAATTAAAGAAGTTTCACTTACATAAAAAAAAACATATTTTTTATTATTTGCTCTAGTTTGGTTTTCATTGTTTTTTCTTCAACTTAGAAGCAACAATTTGTCTTGCCAAAGAAGTTGCACAATAATCAAGCGCATGACAAATGCATGTCTAATATGCAGATTAATTACATTTTTCATTTGTGTTTTTTTTTTTACTAACCCAAACCAAACCACCATACGAAATGCAGCATGAAAGACGGCAGCGAGAAATGAATGCAATGCCAAAAGTTTATAATTCAAAGAAAAATAATTGTGTTGTTGGGAAATTGCGAAAGAGGTCTGCAAAATATTTGCGTACATTTTTTGTTCCATATAAAAGCGCATACTTACAGATTTATTCAAAAACACAGAAGCATAGTTACTATGTGCATACACACATACACATACACATACATATGCTGCCCAATTAGAAACGCGTAACATGAGAGCCAGCACATTGCATTTATATTGCAGTTGATTATGGCATGCAAGCACAGCATTGCAAGGTGCATTTTAATAAGTACAATATGTGGTAAACTCACACACAGGCATACATATGTATATGCATGTATGACATACATACATTGTATGTATATGTGAATGTGTGTGCATAAGCATGGACGTAGTAAAAAAATATGCAATCAATAGAGTTAATTTTGCTGCATGAAAACCACGAAAATTATTAATCGCAGTTCTTTGTCTACTAGGGTGGGGACAAACAAGTAACATTGGAACTTACATGCAATCTCCGATGGGATGGTGTTATATCGAAAAAAACAATACCCAAATTTTTTTGTAAATCACAAAATATTTAGAAGTTGCTCATAGCGCTCAGAGTTTCCCATGTATAGGGTGTTGCAATAGGGACGCTACAAAAGTAGACCGATAGTGACAGCAAACGACGACAATGGCCCAGTCAATTGGCCGCCTCGGTCGTGCGATTTGACGCCATTAGACTGTTTCCTGTGGGGCTACGTCAAGTCTATGGTCTATGCGAACAAGCCAGCGACGATTGATGAACTTCGTACGAATATCGAACGTGAAATTGCAGCAGTATCGGCCGATTTAGGCTTGAAAACCGTCGAAAATTGGGTTCAGCGTCTGGACTTCTGCAAGCGTGCCCGTGGTGCCCATGCAAAAGAAATCGAGTTCCATACATAATGGCATTGAATGTACTTTCACAGGAATAAAGAATTTAATGTATATCCCAAACCGTTTTTGTTTTATTTAAAAAAAGCTTTTGTAGCGTTCTTATTGAAAACCCCTTTATTTTAAACGCATTCCATACCTTGAAAATCAATACGCTTCAATTAGCAATCTCTACTTCTCTTTAGAAGACTTCAAAGAAGAAGACACAATTGTTTATTAAACTATTTTTTAATATTAACAATTTTATATGGGTCTATTTTTGATTATTTTTGGAGCGATTTTGGGGGCCATAAAAAATAGTTAATATTAAAAAATTGTCAAATAAACATATACATTTTTATTATTGGTATTATTCTTTGTAGTCTCCAGAAGAGGAACAGAGTTTGCAGAGTTTGAAAATTATTGATTTTAAGGATTCTATACCATTTCTAAGAATAATAAAAAATGCATGACAAAATTTGAGCGCTTTGTGCAACCAACAAATAATTTTTGATTTACGAAAAAAATAATAGTGGGTTTCGGTATATGTAGAACAGTCCTAGGGTGGGAGGGCATTAAAATTCTGACGAACTTTTAAACTGCCCTTATGTATATCTATACATATGTGCAGGTAGGAATTGAATTCTTGAAAAATTAGCTATAATTCCGTTATTTATGGGTCATATATCCAGTAACACTATGATAAGCAATTCCGTTAGATAAAAAGTATTTCTAAAATTATAAAATTATATTTTCGAGCAACATATGTTCAACAATTTTCTACAGTGTCACGTCGCTTTCGCCAAGATTTATTTAAATGTTTTGCCGTTCTCAGCTTGGCAGATACATTTGAAATTCTTATGTATCTCAAATTATTTAACTTAGCGGTTTCATTATTAGAGAATCTGGAAGGCGTATAAGGAGTATCACAACGGGCCAACACCTCTTACTTGCCCTTGTGCCTTCTTCCTGGACAGGGATGAAGGCGCCACATAAGCTTAACTTAACATATTGATAATCAAATAGAAATTCATTGAAGTCCATCACTATGACTTTTCACGCCAGTTGCGGGTACGTACGAAAAACTCGTCAGACCTCTCTTTGACATATACGACTCTAAAGCCTCCGGGCAACACATCAAATTCTGATTGTCAAACAGCCGATTGCCATGGCAACCGGAGCAATCGGAGGTCGTCGTGTCACACGTACTTGTTGTCGGCTCGCGTTGATGGAAAATCAAAAATTTTAGATTTTTTCGTTTGACAAGCGGCTGTTTGATAGTGGCGCAAATCGATTGACAAGCATTAGTGTGTTAGTGTGTTGTGACATGTGAAATGAGCAAGTTCGCGGAAGAAAAAGAATTCACGTTGCGGTTCATTGAAACGTATTCGTCCTTAGCAGCATTGTGGAATATTAAGTGCGAAGCATATTCCAACCGCGATGAAAAGTGTAAGCAATACCATCTTCTGTTAGAAATATATAAAGAAAAATACCTCTTTTTCTTTTTTTCTAATAAAACTATTGCAGTGGCAAGTAACAAAAAATCGTCATCCGATGACGACATGTTTACGTCCGCACGCTACGAATTTTTATTGCAAATGGTGTTGATGCTTTTATGCTTGATAGTTGCCGGGCAAGCGACAATCACCCGACACTCACACATATACCTGTTGCCATGGCAATCGGCTTTTTGACAATCAGAATTTGATGTGTTGCCCGGAGGCTTAAACCAGACGAATGAAATGTGTAGTGATTCACTGAGTGGCTCTCTGAAGAGATGTATTTTTTGTGTGCCAATTATGTTCTCTCGAATCTGGAGACCGTTTTAAAAAAAGACAACTTGCTTCTGTTCTATTCAAAACGAACTGCTCTTTATTTATCATATTTAATATTTATAGTTATGTTTATCTTATTTCTGATTTCACAACGCTTATTGGAATGTCATCACTCCATACGAAGTGTGTTTATTCTAATTTTTAATTGATTGCGATCTTAATTGGAAAAAATATATCATTTTGCATTTCGTATTGGTTTCAATGTTTACATAACTCAATGGCATTTTCGTTAATGTCCAATCAACCAACAGTGAGGGTGTCGCTGTTAATATTTTTTCACTTAGAATTTTGTTTACATTGATCAATGAACTGTTAGGCTAGAGTCGTTGTTAAATTGTCCTCTCAGGAATATTTTTCAATACCTCACAAGGTCGCTAATCTTTAGTATATCCCCTTAGATGATGATATCAATTTTTAAGAATGGCAGATTACAAGAGAACAAAAAATACGGGCAAACTAAGTAGCTTTCAAATTTTCAGTGAAATAAGTACGTAATTTGAAGAAAAAAAAGGAAAAAAAAATGTTATTTATAAATATACAAAATACTTAAATCATTGCCGCTCCATGGTAAAACTGGTTTGCTTGTACATTAACTTGAGTACTGTCAAAATCGACAAAACCAAAGTAGCGGCATCACCGACAGGGCCACCATCTGATCACTTCCTATACATATGTGTGTGCGTACATTGCTGGCAATTTTATGTTGTCATTATACCATGGCATGGGGTTACTATCGACTTACTCTACTTAACAATAATGCCATTAAATTTCCTCGTACTCAAAATGTGAAGATATGCGAGAAGATCATAATTTATATTTCAAATTCAGCAGCAACAAATCAACATTTTACACAAATACCCAGCGAGCTATTATTGGTAGTCTCGATTCAAACTTTCAAAGCCTGGGAAAAATGATACTTACAAAATCATTTTCCATATTTGGCTGTGAATTTTCTAGACACTACATATTATTTTTTTTTTACTTTAATAATTATTTATTTTATGTTACGACATCGTCAAAGACACAACACAACCTGTTGGCACAAATTAATTCATCACCACACTTCCTTTGTAGCCGGTTTTCATTAGCTTGAATCCATTAACTACAAACATACATCGCACATTTTAACTACCGCCTTGAGTCTAACAACTCTGCACTCGTATTTTTTATGAACATTTTTTCTACTTGCATTTTTCATCTTTTCTTCAGTTTTTCCACTTTCCATTTCGAACGCAGGGAGCATGAGATACCTGAACACGCTGCGGCTGAAGCTGGAGCTTGATTTGTTATCTGATGTGCAACTGCGCGTGCGTATACATTTTTTTATTTGTGGTTTCCATGCCAAACAATAAGAGCAACGAAAATTGCCGCATTCAGTCATTGCTCCGTCACTCTATCAGCCATTTCGTAAATTTATTAAGTCATGTTGTCAAGTTTTGCTTTACTGCCGCATTGTTGTATGAAAATACAGCAGCTACATAAAATTTTTATTTTTATTTGTTTGCAACACTGGCATACATTTTTATGTGACAATTTTAGTTTTGTTGTTGTTGCCAATGAAAGCCAACAGTTTTGTTAGCACTACTGTTTGAAGCATCACAGATAGAGATGCATAGAGAAACGTGTACATTTATTTCAACATATAATATAAGTATATTAGCATTATTATAACTATTATCAACTTAATGCGTCTAAATGTTTTATGAGGTGTTAATGTCAACCTTGTCTATCAGTGTACAAACAAATTAAATAATTATGTAATAAAATTTACTATTAAACAATGGATAAATGTTTTGTTTATTATCTCATATTTGAGTTATAAGCAGCTCAATGCTTACAGGATATACACAGGAAAATTCGAATTATTCGAATGGAATTCCGAAATGTTCATTTGGGATTGAAAATTTCCATTATCAATTATTTATTGGCAAATAACAAACGAAGAACAGCTATAATTTAACCCTTTGTAAGCCAACCATATAAAAAAAAGTAAAATTATACGGAATCTAGCTGTACGCTAGAATTGCGCGTACTAATTTTCAAGATTTTCCTTTTATTAAACGATAATATTAATTTTTGAGCTCAAGGCCGGTATAAGGAAAAGCATATATGGGAAAAAAGACAACAACAGTCAGGAGTGATAGAAATTATAGCTATTTCGGAGATCACCACATCTCCTCATCAGGTTTCTTTCATGACTCCACCTGCACTCGAACCCACAACCTACGACTTGCTGGGCAATGGCCAATGGACCACAGTCGGCATGCACTGGCCTTGAGCTCAAAAATTAATATTATCGTTTAATAAAAAATCAGGCCGAAGAATAAAATACATATGGGGTTTTTTTTATTTGAGGAGTAAACAACCAAAAAGGGAATGTTACAGATATGCCACGTTATGTGTCAACTTTGACCGAACTGCCACGCCGAGTACCGCATCATATTAAGCTACTTTATTGGTCGACTGTTTTCGATATAACGGGTAATATCTTAAAATCCATTGAATCAATAAATAAACTTCATACAGTCGTTTTTCTTTTTTACCTTTCTATATCCAAACGCCCTGGCGCCCAGGGTATCATAACATTGTTCACCTAACGATTGTTTGTAACAGCGTAAAATAACCGAAACAGATATAGACATATGTACTATATATACCAAAATTCTTATAATTAATACCGACTTTGATTAAGACATGTCTGTCTGTCTGACCGTCCGTCAGTTAGATAAGTTGAGTAAATATTGAGCTATGTGTCTCAGTGAAACTTGGGCCCGAGGTACTTTGCTATTGCAAATGATCGAAATTGGAGTAGAACCACGCCCACATTAAAGTGCTTTGTTAAAAACAAAAGACTGCGATATTTCAGTAACTATTGCAGATAATTTGCTCAAATTTAAAACACAGGATTGGGTTTGGGAAAGGAATGCGTATGCAATGTTTTTTTTTTTTTTGGAAAATGGGCGTCGCTCCGCCCACTTTAAAAGAGAAAGGTATATTTTCGAAACTACTGGACCAAGCTCCACGAAATTTCGAAAATTATAAAAATCCGACAAACGCCCATTTTTCATAAAATGCAAACAAACTTTTCAGCTTAATCGTTAACAAGTACGAGGGATGGCTGATGAGATTTCCACCAAAGGCAAATAGATTTTTAGCTCTGGTTCATCATCTCGTTACTGATAACTCTAATTACATGACACCCCTTTTTTTATTCATGTCATAAACAATTATCTCTGGAACAAGCAACAGCACTATGCATGTAATTAAATTCCTTGTTAGGCGGCTTAAAAAAGAGAGGAGATTTTCAATCTTGTGTCCCAAAGAGTTCCATAGAGAAAAAATCTGAAACACGAACTCCTTTTTCCATGTTAAGTATGAGAAAATTATCTTTTATAGTTAATGAAGCATCTGATATGTTTTAATTTCAAAAAATTCCACTATGTGGGCGTGGTTGTCATCCAATTTAGTTCGTTTCGATACTAACCAATCTTGGGTTAAGGGAAATGTGTACCATGTTTCGTTGAGATATCTCAATATTTAGTCGAGTTTTCGGGACCGCGAATACACGGACAGACATGCATGACTTCATCGATTTATCTTTTCATTCAGAACAATTTGGAACTTTAGGCTGTTACAACTAACCGTTGGGTGAACAAAGTTGTTATACAATGGGGATTAACAAATTCGGTAAAAAATCGGCTTTTAAAATACACATATGCAATAAACGGCCGCCATAGCCGAGCGAGTAGAGTGTACGCGCGCGCTTCATTTGGTTAGCCCCGGGTTAAAATCCTGGCTTGGACAAGTAACATCAAAAATTTTAGAAAAGATTTTTTTCTAATAGCGGCCGCTCCTCGGCAGATAATGGCAAACATCCATGTGTATTTCTGTCGTGAAAAAAACTTCTCACAAAAATCTTTTGTCTTTCGGAGTTGGCATAAAACTTCTTTCTTCAAGTTGTGTTACAACATCAAGACGCACACCACAAATTGTAGGCAAGGCCAAACAACAAGCGGTGGTTTAGGCGCCAAGTTATTATCATATTATTATTATTATACAATGAATTGAATTTATGCGAATTACCAAAATATTTTTTTGCTGTAGCTATTTTGCTTTTTTGATAGTTGTTATTACTTTTTTTCATGTGTAACACACATCAAATATTTATTGTGGTATTTTTTTTTTTGGTTTTGATTAAAATACGCATGCAATTTTATGTATTCAAATTATGCTCAGTTCAGAATAATAAGTGTTGACGTGAATAAGTGAATTGTTTGTTTTGCTTTATATTTCCTCACTGGTTTTTTAAGCGGGTGTTTTTTTTAATTTTTCGCATGTAGTATCTGAATTTATGCGGTTTTTGAAAATGCTGGAACGCATCCCCTTTTTATGCTTCAAAATAAAGAACTAATTTCCTGTTGGTTGTTTCTTATGTGGCTAATTGAGGATCGCATACACCGCATAAAAAAGCCCTAAGTGTATTGGTATGGATTTGAGTACAAGAACAGACCCAAATATTCGCCGAAAAACACAACAATGGATTTCGTTATGGATAGTTTTTAATGCAAAACTATATTTTTTTTCATTTTCATCCCGTATCTCAAAGAACAAAAGTTCAAAAAGACATTTTGCCATAATGTCGAGTTGTGATAGACCTCGTTTGCCTTATTCTACTTAGTAGAATCTTTTCTGATAGCTGAATAAATTATGCTAGTTAAGTAAGCATTGCTTTTCTCTTTGGGGTGTGGTGTAAGCACTCATGATTCTGTTGCCCTCTCCAAGTTCGTCTTTTTCTAGAAATCAGCTATATCACTCTAACCCTTTCAGCCATAGAAGGCATGAATACACAAATTCTGCTCAGTAGTGGATTTTCGGATGGTCTCAATATATGTAAGAGGAACTACATACCTAGGTATTTGATTTTACTGAGCAATCTATGAGATTGCTGGCTGGTCGTTTTTAGCTGTTCAAACATCGGAATGCGTCTTCGACATTCAGCAAGGCAAGACCACTGGGTCAATCTGTTAAACGATGTTGAGATAATAGAACATTGATGGTGTCTTCGCTAGGTACAAAGAATAAAAGCATACGATAAATATCTCGAGCTCTATAAAGGCACTGGTGAACAAAAGACTGCAGTTTAGATAGTGTTTGTTCTATAGGCAACCAAAATCATTTTCTACCGATGAATAAATAAATAAGTACATATATACATATGTACATATATGTAAATGCAGTTCACAAATTTAGTTCACCAATTTTTAAAGACTCGTCAAAACTAGAAGATATTATTCACGATTATACTTCACACTTTCTTCTTTCTTAAGAAATCAGTGTAAACAATTAGTGTTAAGCGAGTGGAAAATGAACGTGGATAAATAGGTAGATTTGTGTGTTTATATTATTCTTGTATACTCCTTAAAAAATTCATATACATATGGTAGTGAAAACGCAAATTGAAAAGTGTGTATTTGTATAAAAAATTCGAGCACAAATACACTGAAAGAATTATTGTTTCATTATATTAGGTCAGAGCCAACAAAATTCGGTACAATATTTAGTACGAAAAATATCATGAAACTCAGTTCAGCAATCAATGCCTGACAATTTTTCCGAATAAGCAGTGAAGCTTCCAGGGCTACTGAAATGTTTGCTTAACGCGTAGTGAAGATTTTTTGTTTTATGTGAATCGGCATAAGAAATGTAAATAAGCGAAATCTATTTCGTAAAATTGAGTTAAATAAATAATAAGTGCTAAATTGCACTGTGAAAAATATATATAAAAAAAAAGATGCACTGCACTTCGAGATCGTTTTTCCTATCAAAATTCAGTCTGAATTTTAAGAATTTTTCTGTGAATATGCTCGCTTCGCGTTCTCCAGCTAATTTCTATGCGCCCGATCTATATAGAAACGAATGAGAATACTCAGTTTTTGTGGAGCTAAATCTCTACTAAATATTTAGTCGGAAAAAAGCGCGATTTTCCAGCTACAAAATACTTTTGGGAAGTTTTCATAAATATAAAAAGAAAAAAAATTAAAATAACTTAAACTTTAAACGAAAACATGATTTTAAAAAGAAAGCGACTTTTTACTAGTTGATACCCGCGACTTGCTCTGCGTTGTTCACTGCCTTTCCATGTACATTCTTTAAACAAAAAATGCAGCTTCTTCGAATAAAAAAATAATTTCGTTACAGTTACAGTATCGATGTAGTCGACCATAAAGTTAGTAACAGTATTTTTAAATAAGTTTCAATAGCATATACGTAAAAAACAACTGTAACTAACTTAAGAATCAACTTTATGTTGACTATGACTGAGGGGCATTGTTTTTAACTGCAAAAGCTGATTATATTTGAGCTAAGTCGAACCATATATATGGATTTTCTGGAAATATCGACTACAGAATCATGTAATGGATTTTGGCACTATTTGCAGTTATAGTAAACGGTATAGGTTTACTCGATTTTTCGTACAGATATTTTTTGTCGTTCCCCCATTATACATATGTTTCTAATTTTATCGATGTCAGATCATAAATAAAGATTTGATGAATAACTCGCCTCTAGCGCCACCTAGCGCATCCCTTTTTTCATAAACTCATTTCTTATTGCCGCAGCTGCATACCTTTATAATTGTGCTAATTCTTTCCTAATTCTTTCTTCTGGGCTATTAGAGTTTTTTGTACATTTAGAAGGGAGTTCATCAATATATGTAGATTCCACTTCGGCTCGTACTGTTTGTGTACTAAAGAAAGAGAGATCAAAAGTTTCCAATGTCATAGTCACATGCAGAAGGAACTCCCTCGTCCATATTCACCTAATCAAAGAAACGAGGGATATTTGACTCGTATCCTCCGACAGAATGCCCGCTTTCTTGATTTCCTCGTCCACATCTATCTCTCTCTTCTTGATCACATTGATGTTGTTGTTGCATATCCTCTTCCTATTTTTCTCTTTCTAATGGCTACATCTACTGCTTGTGCAATCGCTAGACTCATCGGGCTTGCATCTTTTGAAATAGCCTGCTGCTCTTCGGGTATTTCGTCCTCGTTTTCGGACATATCCGAAGTTGGATCGTCAACTATTACTGGGTCCCGAATCGTCACCTTCTGCGTGTTTAGATCCATTGATTTCCGTATAATAACTTTGTGGAGAATATTTATATCAAAACTCACTGTTACTATAAGAATACATTTGATTTTATAGAAAAATTTTCCGCTTTATATACGAATTGTCTGCGGTAAAACTAATAGCACACTTGATGACGACGACGACATCAGTGGCAGCGGGCAGCGACTGTCGGCCAAAGGTCATGATTGAGCTACCGCCGTGAACAAACTAGTACCATAAATATGAATTTTTTGAATAATTTTATCGAAATTTAATTATAAAGGCAGATTTTCTCAATATATCGACGCACGCGCCCCGCAGCGGATTGAAATATAAACTATGTCCTTGCCATGAATCTAAGGAATATACTGTCCAAATTTGGTTAAAATGCGGTGCCTAGTTTTTGAGCCAAGTTGTTATAAATCAAACGGCTACATTTTTATATATTTATATAGAATATACATATATGTATATAATTATAAATCTACTTGCATATGTATATTGAAATCGTCAAATATATTCAAATTTCTATTAAATCCTTTGCTTTTTATTATACATTTTCTTCCAGTGCAAATTATTTTTTATCATACAATCTAAAGTCATATTTAAGCGGGGTAGTAAAGCACCAGCAAGTTGTAAACAGAGGTGGAAATATAGTAAATTGTAAATTAACTAATACGCTCCGCCAAGCATGAAATCAAAATTCTTACCAACATAAATATTAGTTAGTCTGCCGCGCTACGTACGATTAAAACAACTGTAACAACTACCAGATTACATTAACTGTTAATATATACAAATTAAATGCTGTTTTAGTATCAAGTACCCCACATACTGAAACTTCGCTCCAACGCAAAGGCAAATTTCTTAAGTATTTAAGTATATAGTAAAAAAAGAGGCGAATTATTTTCTAAAAAACCATTTACTTTCAAGCTTTTAATTAATCATGTTTATAGAGTTATACTTTGCATACAAGCGCGTTATATGGATTTATATTAGGGTGATGCCAAAAACACAGTGAAATCAACTTTTGCGCATTTTTTGTGATCCCATCACGATAAATTATAGAAAATGGAAAAAACCCACAAAGTTTTAATAGTGCCCAGGGTATTAAAACTTCGTTCACTTAACTTTTTTGGAACAGTCCAAAGCAACCGAGATAAATGGAAATTCAAGAAGTCCCGTATGTTTGTTTGTGCGTTCGTCCGTCCATCGTGGTATCAGAAATGGGCGAAATTGGATAATAACCACGCTCACATAACGATGTTTTATTAAAATAAAAATAAAATAAAAAATAATTTACTCAAATTTGATATACAGCATTTAGTTGGAGAAGGGAAGACGTTTTTAATTTTTTTCAAATCAAAATGAGCGTCGAAAATGTAGAGCGATTAGGTTTACCTCCGAAACTAAAAAAAAGCTCTACCAGTGGGAAAATCTATACGAATGTTTAGGGCCGGATCCAGAAACGATTCCTAGGGGGAAAATAATTTTATACCTCAAATTTGGAGTAAGTGTTATTCGGAATGATAGCCCGTGTGAAGTTCAATCGATTAGCAGAAAAATTGGTACCTAATTGATAAAATGACTGACAGAAAAAGAGATAAAATTCATAATTTTTATTGCATTAAATTATACTTAAGTCAATACACGTTATACAGAAATTATTTTATAAAGCAACTTAAATTCCAATTTGCATTTCAGTGACATTACCCCCCGCTGGATCCGCCCCTGCGAATGTTAACGTTTTGGTTATCACAATTTGGATGATTTCATACTTAATTCAGATCAGTTTTCATAATTGCGATTTGTAAAATAGTGTTCCAAAACATTGAGGAAAAGTGAACCTATATTAGGTCCAACTTATGAAAAACCTTCAGACTCCTGTAGTATCTTAAAATCTAAACGAGATGGGTGCCAGTTTCAGAATAAGCGAATCCAAATCCAAATAAAATGTGATATTTTATCAAATCTACATTCTGGCTTGTGCAACGTGAAGTAAAAACATTTTGACAGATTTTCAACTGGAAAGATGATTGTAGCAAAAATTTAAATTGTCCGCTTTTATTTAATTTCTTACTTTCCACATTTTAGTACTGTAATTCTCTTTTTATAAAACAAAGTTTATCCATTGAAAAGAATGAACAAAAATTAACAATTTTCGAAAATTTTAATATTTTATGCATTTAATTTGCTATTGCGAAGTTTTGTGGCAATAATTGTAAAAATACCATTAAAACCTAGTTTTTGCCTGTATCTCGAAAATGCTTTTTTGAAAAATTACTGAAAATGATTTTCGCGTTCAATGACCCAAGATTATTCGGAAAAGTATCTCTTGGAAGAGGTACCGCTCATTTTTTATTAAATATTTGTAAACTAGTGTTATAGAATTCGTGGGAAAAAACAAGGTGCGTCTCCCATGTTTCTTTGTTACAACTTGGCTCAAAAACCCATGAGCGGATTTTAACAAAATTTGAACAGTATGTTCCTTCGACCCGTGACACGGGAGTAGGCTATATTTTAATCAAGAGTCTAAACTATTAATTTGGTTACTGAAATACATTTCAATCAGGCTAATTATATTTTTTAGAGCGAGGTTCCAATTAAATTTATAGGCTATGTGGGCAAATGTACGTGCGCAAGAACGATGGCAAAAAAATCATGATCATAACTCTTAACCCACTTCAGGCTTGCATTTTATCATCTTTATTGTAATAAAACTCTAGAAAAGTCGAAAAGTCGAAAAGTTGGGTGTGCAGATTGAAAATGTCTTTAAATGAATGAGGGATCGTTTTAGAATACATTTGAATCAGTTTTAGAATTTCTATCTTTATCTCTTTTTGTCAGTTTGAACTCATTAATCTCCGAAATTGCTGAGTGGATTTTCATGGCTCTTTAACGATGACTAGACAAGTAACCTTGGCCATAACATAGGGCATATTTTATGAAAAATATTATATGATTTTTTTTAGAAATAGCATGAATTGATTTTCCTTTTAATTAATTTTATTTTTATTTCACAAATTCCTCATGAGTTTAAAATAATCTTCTTTATCTGTTTAAATAAGAGGCAAAGGCAAACTCGGAAAGTTGTCGATCTACAACTGGCAGTTTATGCTTTTCCTATGAAGCATTACTTCTAGCACGTGTAGAGACTCAACGCACCCATTTTTCCATCATTTAGTTATGCTAGAAAAATAATGTGTTGGGAAAAAACGAAACCACTGCAACTACCATTTAGATGCTTCAAAATACCAAACACGCTCGCCACATATTTTAATTGAAGAATACTTGTAATTGAAGAAGTCTTTTAATTGGCCCAAATCAATGCGTAATGAAAAGTTTCGTACAGGGAAAAGGGGTGAGGAGTGCAAAAATTAGAAAGTTGCTTTCGTGAAGATTGGGTGCTGGCGTGGATGGCAATGCTAGCCAGACGGCAGCGTTGCGGTTTGAAAATCAAACTTGTTCACAAACAATAAATAAAACATAACAAATAAGTACAAATATGTACATACATACATACACACATACATAGAAACATATAGACTCCTATGAGCGCATGCCCATTTGCAGGAAGGTAGGTGCGCGAAATAGCCGACTTAAACAACATTGACAGACAACAGATAACAAACAATTGGCATTTTTTTTTTGTTTGCTTCTTTTGGTCATCACCACTACCAAAACCGGCAAACGTAAACGAGATAAACACATTTGTAAAATACATAAATATACAGCCGGCTGAGTGAGTGGAAAGTCTCGAGAAGAAAAATGTGTGAAACGCGTACCAATTTTTTTATTTTTTATTCTGCGCTTGTTTTTTTTTTATAACTTATTTTTGTACAGTTGTTGTTGGTTTTTATTATTTATTTGATAATTTCTTTTAACCGCAAAGGTAGAAACATTTAAACTGGTCAATGCGATACGATACGATACATAGTCGCGTGGTGATGGCGGTAATTGTGGTGGTTGTGGCACGAAAGTTTGCCAACAATTCCGCCTCCACTCACTGCACGTGTACTACGTATGTACAAATATTCCTCTTTTACTCCTTCCTTCTTCTACTTTTTGTTTTGTTGATTTTGTTTTGTACAGAGCGCATGCGCACGACCTCCGTCCGAGGAATACCAACCAAAAAAAAAAAAAAAAACAAAACCGCACCAACGGAAGGGAGCTCTATGCCACACTTCATCATGTTTAATGTGCCAGTATTCGCATTCGTTAAGTTTTTTAAGGTTTGGTTCATGGTTTGACAGCTTCAACTACAATTCAACTCTCAGTCTGCAGGCAGTACCAGTTTTTGCTGCGATTATTGTTTGCTGTTGTTGTTTGCATTGCCACAAATATGATTCATAATCTGGCAACTTTTTCCCTATTTTTTATTTGCTACATACATTTGAAATTTTTTGCAATTTTATATAATTACATTTAAACTCAATTCCAGTTTTGATACTCGCTACAATATCATTAACAATTTTTATTATATATGCATTCATATATATATAATCCCACCTACTTTATATGACACAAAATTTTAGCTTTTTAGTGCTAGAAGTTAAAAATAGAGTTTCCTTGATGTCCTCGCTAAAGTCAAGCTAATAATAAATAGTTTTAGTTTACGTTAAATACTTGACTTCTAAATAAATAAATTTTAAGATGCATTATATATCAATATTAATGTATTATATTAATAGCCCCGTTTTATTGTACCGGAGTTGCAAAAAAAGCTCCAGCTCGGACAAAATTTTTTTTAGTTGGAAAATCAACCCTGTTCGTATCTATCATGAAACATGCAATTTGTTTAGTACTATTTAAGAAAGGAAAATAGTTGTAACGCCATTTTTTAGGTTTATGGAGTTATATATTGTATTTCAAAATATTATGCAAATAAAACGTATTAAGTGTTAAACTGAAATTTCCCATGTATTTTATTAGAACTAATTCACAATATCGCAGTTGTTCTTCAATTCCCAAGACTACATGTCAGGTCGGATATCATTTTACCGAGTTGGCTTAACTCGCATATTTTTCTGAGTTAGTGTTGTTGCTTTACATGCATTTGGTTATCCTACCTTGAGTTCTTTTGCAACTCGGGAACATAGAAACGGGCCTTATATTGATATTTATTTATTATATTAATATTAATTTAATTATTAATTAAAATATCAAAAGAACTGTTCAGCTGTTATGGCTTGTTACAGCAGATAATTTGTTTAACCCTTGCGTCAACATCTGCCTACCAGGATAAGTTTTTCATTTTCCAATCCATGTCTCCTGAGTTCTAGAAGGCGTATCGACTTGAAACGCAGGAAATGCTCTGAAATTATTATTTTCTGACAAAGTGAGAAAGATATCGCGTTTGGTACTCGAGTTATACGATTTTTTCTGAATTTATCGCTTTCATCAACACCACCTGAAAAAAATTGGCCTTTTTGAGGCTCTGCACATTGAGTTTTTATGGAACAAAGATGTCAATTTCCATTAAGTGTAATTCTACCAGAACATTCGAGATTCAGCTCGATGGTCAAATATACTTTCTATTCCACTATGGTTTGAAAAATTTCTCATTACCTGTGGGTTTTCTGAACGATTCTACCACTCCTGACTTCTTCGTTCTTCTCTTTGTTGAGTATTCCGAAGTGCATTAGCTCATATTGTCAACACCTTCTTTGCTTTTGTTGTAGTCTAGTATCATTCTCCGAGTTAGAGCAAACAAAAAACTATATGATACGAAACTCTTTACTTCCTGAGAGCACTGTCAAAGTGCGCAGTTTTTATATCATTTTCCACTAGCGCGATTAGATGAAAAACGAAATACTTATGAAATTTCAACAGTTATGTATTACTTTAGTGTTGTTAATCGTCGTATTCAATTACAACCGTTGGTAGCTCACTTTTCTCGTGTCACAGCCGTTCATCGGTCCCCTGATTCGGTTTTGCTGCCAGCTCAAACCAGTTCAAACAACTGTTCAATTGTTGTAAGTTCTCTGCTCAAACCACGAGCCCAGGAGAAGCTTTTAGCAGAGAGAGAGAGCTCGTGTTATATTATCTTTAGTCAGAGTTTTGTATCGTATTATCTTTAGTTATAGTGAGAAGAGAGGGGATCCGCAACCAAATTCTTTTTTTTTTTTTGGAATATAGGAGCTTATGGCCATATTGTTGCTGAATCCAAAGTTGGATGAACAAACTACTCTTATTTTGGATAATATAGTTCGATTAGTATAAATGTTCTCCTTTTGTTCGCAGAAATCTAACATCAAACCAGATGCTGAATTATAATTTGTAAAAAAAGATGTTTCTACACCACTTTTGGAACATTTGGGGACTACTTCGGGTATCTTTTTAAGTCCATTTCGGGAGTTCGACCTCGGCAACAGTTGTCGAGTAGTTCGGAACTGATTAACCACTACTACTACTTTTACTTCTACTATTTACTAATTAATACTACCAATACTACTACTAATAGTACATCTACTACAACTAATACTACTATAACTACTACCACTCTTTTGGCCCCGTTGTAGGCTCATTTCGACCCCATTTCCAAGACTGTTTCGGTATCAGTTCAGGACTATTTCATTACTTGTTCGAGAATGGATTGGAACTGACTTGGGACTAGTTCTCAATGAGCCAAAACGAAAATTGATACATACGTACAAAAAATATATGTACAGACATATTGTATATGTTCATCATCAGTATTGCCCAGTTTCAAAGCTTAAAATGGGTATAGTCTTTCTCATATTCCCCTCTATCTCTTTATGGAATACGCAAAGAAGTTTTACATCTGTTGTAATTGATAACTGTACTTAAAAGATCTTTAGATTAAATAAAATAAATTGTTGAGGGTTAAGGTGAAAATATTATAGCTATATTAAATCTCGCGCAATCAATATTCGACTTATGTACTCGTATATATTTTATTGCGTAACTAATTTTCGTTTTCCGATAGGTGTCAGTCATATTTAAGTAATCACGTCTAAAGTATTATTGTCGTACATTATTTTAGCTTAATGCTAAGATTGTAATATTTGTGGTTTTTATATAAGTTTTTTAATACTGAACTGCGAACTGTTTCAGGTTATTAAAATATTTTTTCATTTTAACTCTTTTTTGTTTATTTTTTATACTCAGTTCATTTGGCAACATAAATTTTATAAATCATCAACATTTATATCCGCTTGATATACTTTTTTCCTCCTAGAGGAAAGCTGTCAAGGTAAGCACATGTGTTTGTAGTTATGTTGGTACAAAATTGGATCGACAGGATGACCTTCATAAGAAGCTCCAAATTGTGTTCACAAACTAAATTCTACAAAATTAGCGAACTAATAAAGCCAAAGTATTGCCCATCTCATACATGCATTTGTGTGTGTTTTCTTTAAGGTAAAATTTCTGTACAAAAGAAAAATAACTTTACCTTTAGTATCAGGTATAAACTATTTTGAGAAAAATGCAACTTAAATGATATATTCAAAAAATTTGTATTACTATTAAATATGAGAACTGGTTAGGGATGACATCGCGACAGCACTAAAAAAATATCATTTCTTAAGTAAAATGCATATTTCAAATGAATAAAGTTTTTCATAACAACACAAAATGATCAAGAATGCAATCATTTTTATAACTTACAAAACAATCAAAGTATATTTTTCATATTAATTTTACATCAACAATAATTCTTAAGCTCACAACCAGTTTTTTATTTGTAAAGTATTGGAAAAAGGCAACAACATTCAAAGAGGTAGGAATTATAGCTGCTATTTCGGAGACCACCACATTTCGTCATCAGATTTCTTTCCACGATTTTCGGAAGGCAAACACGCTACCACTTATACTAAACTAAATGCTGTAAACTGTTGTTGCTTTTTCCATCTTCCTATTGCAAGTAAAAAAAAACTGCCCTTCAACTCAAAAATTATTTTAGGCATAAATAAAATCAGGCGGAAAAAATTAATATATGTACATATGTACATAAATTTTACTTTGTGCGACTGTCAACGTGTTGGTGGAAGTATAGATTTACAAACAAATGTGATCATATTTTGCATATCATATCATATGCATAATATATATTATATATCGTATCAGTTGAGATATCAGAAAATTTTAAAGCTTAAAACATTGCCCTCCTACTATAAAATCACTAAAATGGAAGCCTCGTTATTCATATGTATTAATTTTTTTAAGCAGTAATTTACGTAAACTTGATCCGGGTGTCAATTACTAAATCTACGTTAACATTTTCTGAACCAAATTAAATTGATTATCTTATCATATTCAATAAATAGTTTATTTTATAAGTTAAGATGTCTATCTCGTATACTTTAATCAATAAGAAATCATAACAATCTACCAATATTAACTTTAACCACTACTTGGCTAGTTAAATTTCTCTTTTGGCCTTAAAAAATAATGTTTGGCAGTTTGCAAGCATCTACCAATACGAAGTTCTCTGTCTGATCCCACACCCATTTTGTATCCACTATTATATACCTACATATATATATTGCATACTTAAGAACGTGCCCCTTAGGAAATGCGCTATTTCTGTTACGAAAGCTTTCCGGCGATTAGTGGGAACATTTCCCTTTATTTTTAAAACATAATGTTTTTGGGGAGTTATATATATGTAGAAAGCGTTGAGAAACATCCAACAAGGCTGGCAATAAAAAATCTTTAGTCGATTCGATAGAAATATGGCAAGACGAATTCATATAAAGTGGTGTAGAGAGAGCAGCTGGGTGAATTCGCTTGCTGGACTGAATGTCAAAACTATCTGTTTGTTCTAATTCCTGCCGATTCTCACCGTTATTGTGCGTAAAATTTGTTAGTGTACATTTTTATTGTTGTATGTAAATTCGCATCGGTATATGGAATATTTCAACTTTATTTTCAATTGAACTGGGAATAAATCCTCTTTGTCACTTTTACTTTCTTTTACTTTTAATTTAATAGCGACTAAAGTTGATAATACTATTGAAATGAAAAGAACCTACTACCTAATATACCATTTCAACAAAGCCCACAATTATTTGCGGCGGTCATAGACAAACAAAGTCCTCCACTTATTCGAAACAGTAGCTACCTTGGTTTTCCCTCGTCCAACTTTAGACCCTTTCGGTTTGCTTCTTTCTCCAGCTTGTAAAGCAGAGCTAACTCTGTGGTTGTTGAAGCCGATGATGTCGATATTATCAGACACTAGCCTTCAGTGTTTCGCACAATACGCTCTATAGAACTTTACGTGAGGTGTTAAGGAGGCAGATCCCGCGGTAGTTGGCGCATATTGCAAGATAACACTTCTTGTGGACGGAGCCTTATAGAAATCATAAAAATCGTTTAATAGAAATTGTTACTCAATTCGATGAACATGCAAAAATAAAATGATATTTATATTTATGGTATTTATCATTTGGCGAGAGTATTAAGATTCCTATAATCGAGCTGAGTTCAACAGAATGTGACGTCATAAAATGCATAGAATGAGTGAGCAAAGAAGAAATTTAAAAAAAGGGGAAATAGCAAACAGATGACAGAGCGGTTAAATGTTTTGAGTAAAAAAAAAGTCAGTATAAAAAAAAAATACTAGAATGACGTCAGGGAATGAGTATATGTTTTGAAAGCGACAAAGAAAGCATTAACGGTCCGCGTAAAACTGTCCCCAACTAAAATATAGAAGCAAGAAATTTGCCAGTTGCTTGTGCATGCACTTGATTTTACCGAGTTCATTTAAAGTGCGCCACTTCGTTGCTACTCAATTTCTCTGCATGGTAGTCACTCTCACAAGCACGTATACTGTCTTAGTCGTAATCGTGAGTTAATGAAATTAGTGTACACTTTTATCTGAACGGAACTATGGTGGCAATCACAATTTGACTCAATTTCCACGCTAGTTCCGTTGACGTTCCCGAAATGAAAAAATCGCAGCAAGACAAACACAAAGAGTCCAGAGTGGAACAATAACAAACGAAAATATAGTCCAACAAGTATCCAACTAACGAAACTGGGAACAAGGTTGTGGGAAGTAAATTAACATTTTTCGCACGATTAAGAAAATCGTCACTGCCGAGAAATGAAAGACGGGAAGGCAACACGTTGTATTAATTAGCCCGCGTGAGCGGAAACAGAGTATACACTAGGGCGGTTCATTGGCATGCCAAAAACTAGCTGATAATTTGCGAAGAAAAAATAAGGCAGATCACTAAAGCATAAAAAAACTATAAACCGTTCATATTGATATCTAAGTGTGTATAATATTTGTAATCGCCTCGTATCCTTAAACCAACAACATTAGTACAACAATCGATAGTGGTAAAATAATACTAGGACGCAAATATAAGAATCCCGTAAGTTTTTTTAACCCCTAAAAATAAAAAGGTAGATACTACTTTTTTAGTGATTAATTTAATTAAAACTAAATAAAGATATGGGCTCATGCTACTGGTGTAGCATTCCCTTGAAAGGTTTGGAAAATGTGGGCATGATTTTCAGAAATCAAATGAATTATGTAATGCAATATTTTAAAGCATATGTATATGTAACTTTTGCCAACCAGAGGATGATTAATGTAGAAATTAAGTATAATTATTTTCAATATTTAATAATAGTTCCTGCATTGGTTTTTATTTTAATTGAAGTAGACGTTTGCGACGCCAAGCCATGCCGCCATCGTTGTTCGTAATTTTTCACGCCCTGCCGCCGAGTCATGGAATAACGTACGTTCTTTTTTTCACTAGTAACTTCAAAACATTGGTTTGAGCTAATTTGTTGTCGCTTAATACAAATATGAACTTTTTTATTTTTCTAAAAAAAGCGTAGCTGCAATTGAACAAATAAAAGAAGTTTTTCGATCGGAAACTTTTCGGCATCATATTCATGTTCAGCCATCTGAAATTACTTAAGAAAATCTTTTCTTTTTAAATGCAGTTCCTTAATTAAACAACTAGTTTATAGATCCAGTACCAGTTCTCTTATATTTACTACATAAAAAGATATTGCCGGCGCTGGTTAATCTTTTTAAGATTTTCGACGCTTCCGCCGCAATGACTATGGGTATAAACCTCTACTGCATACGTACATTAGTGTGGATAGTTAGGTGGATTGTTCTCGGATTGTTCTATAACAAAAAACCAAGACCACCGTTTTGTTTTTAAATCAAAAAATATGAAAATCCGTTTTTTCATCGGCGATTTCTCTTTCTCTTCATGAGACTTCAGTGAATAACTACCAATTGTTTATTAAATAAATTTTTAACGAATAAAAAATTGATATTTGGGCATGCTCTGCAATTCCCTTTCACTCGAAAATCTTCATTCACACTGCAGTTTCAGATAGGCAAAATAATCAAATTCACTCGGAAGTGAAATCCAAAAGATGTCTGATTGTTTTCTGACGCAGAGGAATCCTAACTGACCACATTAAAATGGCGACTTTAATTTATTTTTGGAACACCGTAATATAAAACACATGATTTTTTTAGGATGGAAAGCGATTACCTTCGTAGTTTCTTTTTATCTTATGTTTTTCCGACAGGGAGAAAATTTGATGTATGTTGGAACGATTCTCCGTCATCCCGGTTATTGTGTTGTAATAGCATGAAACATTCCTCATAAAATTTTGGGGAATGCTGCTGAAATGACAGTCCTTGTCCGGAAATAAATCCGGGTCGTTCCGGCATCGTAGAATCGACTGTCGTGGGAACGTCAAGTCTGGTTTGGAGACAAACAGCTTTCCGGTTATGGAACGAAAAATTGCACTGAAGATGGCACAAAGCCGAAACTGGCTTGTATCCAAACCAAACTTGGACGTCTAGTATAACGAATTTTATGTAGCGCACCGAATTTGTAAAATCGAAAGACTCGTCGGATCGATTAATTTATTAAATTAATCAATTTAAATAACTTATTCAAATAGATAAATAAAAATTAAAAAATGTTTGCATAACCAAATGTGGGAAAAGTTTTCAATTCGCGTCTGCGTTTTTAAAAATTTGCTAGCTTTTCTAAAATAGGATTTTTTAGCAAATTTCTTAGTACACAAAATGGTTGGCAGTTTAACATTATTTGATACTGGGCAGGTTAATGATAACTTTATTTTCTGCAAATAACGCAAAGTTTAAGCTAAACAGAGAAATACCGTTCCTTACATCGAATAATAAAAATCGTTTTCGTTCGTAATACAGAAACATTATAGTTAGCTATTTGAAGCTCATGTATACAAATTTGTTTAATTTATTTTTCTCTACACGTTTCCTTTGTAAAATTTCATATGGGAACTATTACAACGTTTAATAAAAGAAATACACGTAAAAATTTAATTAGTTTTTTAGGCTGTAAGTTTTTTTTAGCTTTTTTTTAAACAATAATCTTTGACATTTTTCTGCGAATCACCCTAATAAATGTTCTGCGAAATGCTATTCCGTTTGCCACTCTCAACCATACCAAAAATTCTCAGAGCATGAAAAACATCAGTGTCGCAAACACAATGCACTCATTTATCAACTTGCCTAGAACTGCTACTTTGCGTGAGTGCAGTGCACATTTCCCACCATTGAACTTATCTGCGACTGGCAAATATTGTATTTATCTAAGAAACAAATCTGCACTTGGTGCCCCAATTCTCATGTACTTATGATGTAGGTATGCATGTCACTCATTGTTTATCGTTCTCTTTATCGCCATTTCTTTTAGGAATCGACCCGGAGGGCAGCCGGTTGAAGTACAGCATATCTGGGCCAGTGTTCTCAGTTGACCGTGAAACAGGTGTTGTACGCCTACGACAAGAACTTGATCGCGAAACACAAGACACCATTGAAGTCATCATTAGCATAACAGATGAGGGTATCTATGGCACTGAACCGAACACTGTTTCGCTGCGACGCGAAATTCCAGTGCGCGATTACAATGACAACCATCCAACCTTTATTGGGCGTCCCTATTCGGCAAGTGTTAGCGAATCGCTGGCGGTGGGCAGTGAATTGGAAATCAAACCACGTATCATTGCGATCGATCGTGATGAGGGCATCAATGCCGAATTGACCATCAAATGTGTGCAGGTTGGTAGCTATAATTATTAAGTTGAAATGAAATAATTGCAATAGTTTTTTGTACTTACCCGCAGGAGAACGATATCTGCGATACTTTCGACGTGCGTGCCGAACGCATTGCCGCTGGTAATTACACAGCGCACGTTACGTTAAAAAAGTCGCTGGATTTCGAAAGCCGTCCATCGTACATAATGACTGTGGCTGCTGCCGATGGCTCTTTGGATAACCGGTTGACCTCATTCGCTAGCGTTTCGATCAATGTGGTCGATGTACAAGATCAGCCGCCGATCTTCACAAATGCGCCATACTCTGCCACGCTTGCAGAGAATGCACCAGCTGGTCTGAGCGTTTTGACCATTAAAGCAGTTGACGGTGATGTTGGCATACCGCGCGATATCAGCCTATCGCTTGACGATGAGATTTTCGGTCATTTCGAACTGGTGCCATACGGCGATCTCAGAGAGGGTTCAGCAGTACTGAAAACCACAAGTGTGCCATTGGATCGGGAGAACCCAGAGATATTGCAAAACGGTGGTGTATATGTATTCACCGTACGCGCGACTGAGTTGGTCGATGGCCAGCCGCAAATCCAAGATTACTCAACCACACGCGTGACGATCGTTATCACTGATGTGGATGATCATATACCAGAGTTCAATGAGGATTTCTTTAATATCTCTATACCAGAAAATTTGGGCAAAAGCATGGCATTGCCTGGCTTATCAGTATTTGTAGATGATCGTGATATGGGGGAGAATAGTCGTTACGAATTGGCGTTACACGATCTTAAAAATTCTAAAGGTATTTTTGCAGTTAGCCCCAAGGAGGCGCAAGGACGCACGCCTGTAGTGGTGCGCATACTAAATTCCACAAAACTCGATTACGACGTAGAGGATACAGATATGCGTCAATTCGAGTTTGAATTGGTAGCCTCAGTTAGAGGCGAAGAAAAATCTAAAGCACGGGTCCAAGTTAATTTGCAAGACATCAATGATAACCCACCCGTTTTTGAACAAAACAGCTATCGTTTCGCCGTGCCGGAAAATGCCACAATCAACGAGGAGTTCGGCATATTCAGCGCTACAGATAAAGACTCAAATGAGTTTGGTAGAATTTCGTATTTGTTGAAAGGTTTTGGTTCAGACAACTTCTACGTGCATCCCGATACAGGCGGTTTTCATGTACAAAAACCGTTGGATTATGAAAAGCAAAACAGTTATAGTCTAACTATTGTTGCTAAGGATGGTGGCGGCCGCGAATCTAACGCAATACTTTATGTAGATGTGCTGGATGTCAATGACAATTATCCAGTATTCGAAAGTGACGAGTATGCGCGTATCATACGCGAGGGTACAGCGAGCTTCGAACCACAATTCTTCGTACGAGCGCATGATTACGATGGACCGACACAGGGTGGCGGGCGTGTGAAGTATGGGATTGTATCAGAGAACAGCATTTCGGGCAATGTTTTTCAGATCGATGAGGACACTGGCGAATTAACGTTGCATAAAGTGGCAAAATCAATGGATACAGAGCGTGGCGAATACGAGTTAGTGATCTCAGCTACTGACTTTGGTAAGTTATCAAAAATTTAATATTGTACTCTAAATCCACTAATGATTTCATGTGCAGGCATTCCTCCGTTGACCAATACTACGCTCGTCTTAATACGCGTTGGCATTAGTGGCAATCAACGACCAATATTCAAAGGGCATTTCCAGAATATCGAAAATGTGCCTGTGCTTGGTCCACCCAGTTATCGTGTTTCAATACCCGAAAATGCTCCAGCTGGCTTTAATGTTACCACAGTTTCTGCACATGATCCGGATGGACTCGATGAGCTACTGAGATATCGTGTTGTGGGTGCAAACGATAATTTTGAAATCGATGAAATGTAAGAATTGTATCTATAGTATTTTCCTACTCAAATTTAGAGCTGCCTAGTGTAATCGGGTCGCTAAGCATGTCAAGCATTTGGTTCCGTGACTGGGAACCTATACACCTTCATTAGGAGGGTTGTGAAAACTATCTGTCTTAATCAAGGGCAGTTTCAACACCGCAATTACGAAATTAATGGTGTTTTGGGGTCAGAGTTCTCACCGCCAGCTGCCACAATATTATTTTAATACAAATAATTTATTTTTTTCATCTTTCTGTCTAGCACCGGCCTAATAACAGTTTCGCCGCACGCGCACATCGATCGCGATGCAAACATGGATAGTTTTGAGATCACCGTGAATGCAGTGGATGCTGGCACGCCGATACCAGAAACCGCCACGACCACTGTCTATGTTAATATCAAAGACATAAACGATGAAAAACCAAAGTTCGAACACGCCAGCTATGCGGGCTATGTTTCTGAGCGCACCGAAGTTGGTGAAAGTGTACTCAAAGTGCGCGCTATCGATAAGGATCTCTTTTCTAAGCTCGAGTATAGCATCGCCGGTATGGTGAAGGCCACCACGAAGGCTGGTGTCAGCATAGCGAATCGTAGCAGTTACAAGCCAGAAGAAGCTTTCCGCATTGATCAAGTTACCGGCGAGCTATTTGTGAATAGCACTTTACGCCATGATGTTGCCGCTGTGATCACATTCACAGTACAAGTACGTGATCTCAATGCTGAGGTAGATCCTGTAAATCAAATAGATACAACTGAGATAACAATTTATGTGCAATCCTTCAAAGACACGAACCCCGTGTTTAAAAATAAAGGCTGGACTAGTTCGAAACCCGTGGTACATATAATTGTGAAAGAGGAAATGCCGATTGATAGTGCACTCTTTATATTACAAGCCGAAGATCCCGTCACACATACGGCTATCACAAGTTTCCAGTTGATCGAACCCGCTGAACTGGAATATTTTCAAGTTAATGAGCGCACAGGTGAAATTATACTCAAGAAACGTTTGGATTACGAAGCGCTTGAAGCGGGTAAAACTGAGTTCGATTTTCAAGTGAAAGCCACTTCGGCAGATGGTCAACGTATAACGATTACCAAAGTTAACATAACTGTGGAAAATGTAAACGACAATAGCCCCACATTCGAAGCACCGGCTTACAAAGCAACAATCATAGAAAATAAAATGCACCCAGAAAAAGTTGCACACGTTAAAGCGTACGATAAGGATGCAGCGCTCAATGAACGCGACGAACGACTCGGCTATCATAAGATCGTCTACACCCTGCAAGGTGAATATGCCGAACTCTTTGCCATCAACAGCACTACCGGCGAAGTTACGGTAGCGGCAAATCAAACAGTTGATCGTGAGCGTACGCCACACATACGTCTACAGGTGAGAGCCGAGGATTCCCCAGGCAGGCCGACCGACGCCAAGCAAAGCACTGTCGAGCTAGTCATAGATGTACTAGACGTCAACGACAATGCACCAGAATTCAGCCAGAACAACTACACCGGTGTAATACCGGAAAATGCGCCCATAGATGCATTCGTATTAAAAGTATACGCTAACGATGCAGACGATGGACCAGGCGGTGAAGTGCGTTATGAGCTGGTGGACGAGGGTGATGCAAATGATTTGTTCAAAATCAATGCTGCGAATGGAGAAATAAGAACCAAACGCGCGTTGACAGGTAAAGGGCGTTCGCAGCCCTATGAGTTGGTAATCAGAGCACAAGATAACGGTAATCAAGTGGCGAAGCAGGAGTCGCTATCAACCGATGTGCCAGTCATTGTCTATATTGGGGATGTGAGCGCCAATGATGGTATACCATATTTTGTGGCGCCAAAGGTGGGACAAATGGCCAATGTGACGGAGGTAAGAGAATAAACTACGAAGAATTTCGAATAGGTAATGAAAAATTTCAATTTTTATTAACTTTATTATTATTATTATTTTTGAAGTCAAGTACCCCTTTGGTGGAAAAAATTAACATCTTGCCTCAATTTTTGACATTCTTGTAAACTTTTTAAAGACGCTTTATAATTCATGTTTTTTGTTACAAGTGGTATTCGATAATTAATAAAAAACAAATGTTTATTTCAACTTAAATACATCTCCTCGGGAAGTTTGACCACATTGTATCAAATTTGATCCGCATTTCCTATTTCAACTCAAATATCGTGCTTATTAATTAAATTGTAAAATACAGAATAATAATTAATTGACCGGTGAATTTAAAAACTCATCCTAATTTTGATAATAACTATGAGTCAGATAACTTTTTTAATTTATCGATATTTATTATTTTGAAACTTATACTATAATTGGTTTTTAATAATAATTTTGAGTGAGACATTTTTTTTAAATCAGCAATAATTATTATTTTGAGACTTATACTTTAAAAGTATTTCCATAATAATTATCAGCGAGATACATCTTTTTACGTCTTTCAAATACTTTTATTTTGAGACTTATATTATAAAAGTCTTTGCATAATGTTTATGAGTAACATGAGTACCGAACCAGTTCGGAAGTGATCCCGAACTGGTAACGAAATAATTTTGAAATAGTCAGGAATCAGTCCCGAAATGGTTCTAAAACAGTCTCGTTCTTTAAAATTTAAATTATTTTACTCACTTTTTACTCATAATTATTATGAGAAGACTTTTATTATATAAATCTCAAAATAAAACTCTTTGAAGACTTAAAAAAGTTTATCTCGCTGATAATTATTATGAAAAGACTTTTATAGTATAAGTCTTTCTATAATGGTAATAGATTACTCGAAATATTTGTACCTTACTATAATAATTATAATAGTTCTACCTCTGCTTAAAACATAAGCTGTGAATTTTATTTTATGAAGGGTTGCAATATTTTTCGGTGTAACCGCTTTAAATGATTTACTTGCTATGGTTCAGATTTAATCATCATTAATAAAACTTATAAAATATTAGAAGATAGAACACCAAACTTCCGGCTAAATAATATTGATAATTTAAAAACATTTCTTGTACAAATTTTGAATGATATTTTCATTAAGAATAGGATATATCTGAGTCAAAAACTAAAAATTAAATATTGCTTTGGAAACAGAAAACAAATATTTCAGGGGTTAAAGTGAGCATATTTTTTGCAAGCAATTTTCTCTAGCTATTGCTATTGCGCGTAAAAAGTTCAAAGTAATTTTGAATGGTAATAAAATTGAAAGAATTTGGCACGTGGGCTTTATTTTTTGGCAAACAACTGTATATAAAAAAACGTTTCATTCCAATCCGTTTATACATTTCGCTGAGATTTGTTTACTTAATGTTGTATCTCTTTTAGAATTCACCGATCGCTACGCCCGTGTTTCAAATAATAGCCAGCGACCCCGATAATCCAAATTCCCCTTCTGGCATGCTTTCCTACAAAATATTGAAGGACACAGCAGACGCCGAAGCGTTTGCGATTGACGAGAAAACTGGGCTAATAACAACGTTGCAGGCATTGGATCGTGAAGTGAAAGATATGTACACCATAATATTGGAAGTGTCAGATGATGGACAGCCACGACAATCGGCCACACGTATACTGCAGATTAGGGTGTTGGATGTAGACGACCATGAGCCACATTTTGAAAGAGAAATTGTAAGACATTTAAGTAGTAAAAAAGTAGGTATAACAATTGTAATGTATGTATGTTTTTCGTATAGAACGCAGCACCCATTGTATTTAGCGTACTTGAGGAAGAACCCGAAGGCTCTATTGTTGGCAATCTAAGCGCCATAGACGAAGATATGGGCGAGAATGCGCTTATCGATTATGTGATAATCGATGGTAATAACGAAAATGTCTTCACCATCGAACGTACCAGTGATAATATCGCTATCATAAAGACAACGAAGCCGATCGATAGAGAATTAGTGGAATCGTATACGTTAACAGTGAAGTGCATGAAACATGGCGAACCAAATTATTCATTCATTGTCGATGAATATGAGCGTAATGATCTGTCACTCACACAAGTAACAATCAAAGTAATCGATATCGATGACAATTTGCCACAATTCACGCATACGGATCCGTCTATTGGCATACGCATAAATGTGCCTATCGATACCGTTATTACAACGGTGCAGGCAACGGACCATGATGCCGAGGCGCCGCCAGTAGTCTACTCCATTGACAATGTAACCTTCGTGCCACAGTTCTACAAACGTACAGGTAAAATCGATTCTAGACCACTGAAGAGCCTCTTCACACTGAACAATCAGACTGGTGAGCTGCGTACGGGTGGCTCCTTTGCCGACTTTGTGGATGGCTATTTCCAGATGAAGATACGCGCCAACAATTCGGAACGTGCGAAGCGACATACATTCAATAGTTTAAAGATTTTCGTCATACGCGATAAATCGCTATTGAAATTCGTTTTCGCCCGCCCGCCAGCCGAAATACAAAGCATCATACGTCCATTCCAAGAGAAACTGCAAGATAAATTGAAGCCGTTGGGTTTGGAATTACACATACTCACGCGAGCCGACTACACACTGGACTTTACAGCGACAAGTTCCTGCTTTCAAATGTTCAAAAATGGTGCGGCGATATCGTTGCAAGAAATGCAAAAACTAATGCATTCCGAGCAGATGAAGCTAGAATTGTTCGATGTGTATGTGGAATACGGTGTGAGTGAGGTGGAATTGTGTTCAGCGCGAAAGCTACCAGTGGCGGCCAGCTTGATGACATCGGCGGGCACATGGCTAGTCATTTTGGCGGCGTTAATTGGACTTGCAGCCATTGTGGCGGCGTGCACGGCGTGTTGTCTGAAGAAGAAGTGAGTGAAGCAAAATAATAGTGGGAATGAAATCACCCGAGTGGGGTATTATACCTTTGTTCAAATAACGGTTATTTATAAAAGCCTAAAACGACCGATATAGATATATGCATATATACGCTGAAATGTGCAGTATGAAAAGAGAAGCCGATTAAGTCATGTTTGTACGTCCGTCCGTACGTCTTTGCATCGGATAACTATTATCTATACTGAGATATTTCAACGATAGTTGGTTCACATATTGCTCTTGAACCAAGATAGGTTGGTTTGAAAATGGACGAGATCTGATAACAACCACGCCCACATTGCGATGCTTTGCGAAAACGAGTAATTATAAAACATTTTTTACCCCAAATTTGATATACAGGAGTGCGTTGAAAAAGGGCGTTTGTGGGTTAATTTTTCTTTTTTTAGAAAATGGGCGTGGCGTAGAGCAATTATACATATATCTCTTCGACCGAAAATACCTGACCAACCTTTACTAAATTAGGTACTCATATATACATATACTTCAAATTTCAACTCAATAGGTATATTCTCGAAAATTATGGAAATCGGACAAAAACCACGCCCATCTCCCATAAAAACGCTAATACCGAAGAGTCAACTGTGACAATGAATAAAACAATTTGAGAAATGGACTAGCACCGCTCACTTCAGAGAAAATATATATAAATATCTCTGAGACTATCTTGGGAAATTCTATCAAATCAGCAAAATTTCGGAAATTATAGAAACCGCTCATATAACGATAATTTGAGGAAATCATAAAAATGTGATATTTCAGTTACTATAAGCTACTTTCCTCAACTTTCATATACAGGATTGGGGTGGAGAAGGAAATACATATATAGGATATTATAAGTACAATAAATTATGTAATAAACTCGCTCAAATTTGATACAAAGAATTTATTTGGAGAGAGAAAACACAACAATCCAAATTTTTAGAAAACAGAACAATGGCGTACATTTCCAAAACTGCTTTATAAAACTTCTCCAAATTCAATGCACACTTTGCACTTTAACTACGAGGGCATCATTTTTTAAATATTATAGAAATGAAGCAAATACCACACCCACCTCTCAGATAACAGTAATTTACTAAAAATCAAAATATGCGATATTTGACTATTTCGTGGTTCTGTTTGAATAATTTAACTAAGGAGAGAAATGTGTAAAAGGCAAAGTTTTTGAAAAGGGACGGGGTACATACAAATCGCTTATTTTCTTATATAGGTCACTGATTTTATTGCATATAACAAATACTGTTTAGTTGAAATAAAAACCTTCGGCGGGTATTTAAAGTTCGGTTTCACCCGAATTTGGATTCTGTTTCATTGATTTGCTTTAATTTTTTACATTTTGCACTTTTTTTCCAGATACAAAAAGCATTCCAAACGCAGTTTGCAAGCTTCACGCGCACCAACCGAACCCTACACAGTGGGCATGGGTGTGCCCACGCTCTACTACTCGGAACCCATCTACGGCCCATTGTCATAGCAACCAATAATTTGGACTAGCCTAGGCAAATATTAATGAAAGTAACACATAAAACACAGTTATGAGTTTAG
Organism: Anomoia purmunda; assembly: GCA_951828415.1. Taxonomy (NCBI): domain Eukaryota; kingdom Metazoa; phylum Arthropoda; class Insecta; order Diptera; family Tephritidae; genus Anomoia; species Anomoia purmunda. Next base: position 44,918,537 of record OX639996.1, read on the forward strand.
TTTTAAGAGTATACATATAAACAAACATACATACATACATATGTAGATGTATTCAAGCAGGGTATTTTAATTATACGGCATCTAAGTCTTTTAAGCCTTATTCATATGGTTAGTGATCAAGACTGCGCATATTATTTAATTATTGAACTAAGTCGAGTTGTAAAAATTAATAATATGCCTGTGATTCAATGTTTACTTACATATAAAATAATATTTTAATTTCATCGAATGTTGTGAGTGTGGAAAATGCCAATTTATATGAAAGACGCATGAAAAAAGTATATAATAAAAATGTAAATAAATAAATTAAGTCATTTAAGAGCCGAAATAAAATGTTTTTTTTTTTAAGATTTGAATATCGATACATATTGTATTTCACTATATATATACATATATATTTGAGCGAATTTAATTTCTCGGTAAGTTTTCACACAAAGAACGGTCTAGCAGTCTCGTTAGACTAACTTTTCTTCAAAAGTAGAATCCTGAAAACCAAGATATATTTCCCAAGCAATCATACATATGTAGTTGTAAAACTCCGTAGCCTTGATCTACGGTTGATTTCGATGGAATTTCTAATGAAATTTTCTTCTGAAAAGTTTGTCGAAATGCCGATCAGAACATGGTGATATTACTGTGCGCATGTTTTGATGGTAAGCACTTTTCCCTCTCCCTTCGCCAATGGCGCAAGCTAGATAAATATCACCTACATGAAAGCCAGCTAGTTAAATTATGGTTGATAAAAAGTGGCAAAACAGTGCACGTTAAATTTGTTTACCAGAAAGAGTTTCAAATAATGTTTTCTCGTTTATACATATAAGAACCAGCAGAAGTCTTTAGAGTATTTCAGACAAGAACCAATAAAATTTGTTGCTTTCTATCTCCATTTAACCAGTCCATTCGGAGCATATAGATTTTTGAATACAATTTATGGTCTTATTCAAGGTAACATAAAATTTTATTCACTAAGAAATTGTATTTATCCCATGCGACTTTTCCCTAACTTGTCTAGATAGATTCGTAGCTTCACCAAACCGCTAATCCAAGTTTTGGTAAAAATTTTCACAGGAAATTATCTGATTGGAATTCATGCTGTGTTTGGTATCATTCTTTAGAGAATAAAACGTTGTTTAATATTATTATGAGTACTTATACTCGCATATTTATGTAATATATTAAAGGATAAATTTCGATAGAAGTTGGCAAAATAAAACTGCTATAAGTTTTACATGCAGCACAGTATTTTTAAAGCATCAATTTTAGAATAATCCTATTTTACAAATCGGGGCGGATCCAGCAGGGGAAATGGGGGCATCCCCCCCAAGAGCTCGATTAAGCGATTAACGGAAAAATAAATGTTTTCTTTCACAAATAATTTTCAAGAATTTTGAGACTGTGGACAATTTAGAAATTGGTCTATAATTCTAATTTTATCACAACATTTGAATGCTCGATTAGTATGAGTTACATTGAGTGGATAGGTAGACGCAAAAGAGGCTTTAAAAAGATTGGAAGATAACCCTCAACATCAGCATCTGTAAATAGATATCTTTAGTTGCCGAATTACATTTTCAACAACAGAAAGCGTTACGGATAACGACCTAAGATTGACTGGGGAATTTATACTCAAGTGACTTCCACAAACCAACTCCGAGTCTACTTCAAAATTTGAGCGAAAGAAATAAGCATACAGATTAGCTGGCTCTAGAGAAGAATGCGCTTGAGTAACAATACAATAGACAAAAGAAGAAATACCTGAACATGACTTCTTGGATTTAACATATCGCCAGAAAGAACTAGGATTTAAGTTTATGCCCGATTCTAATTTGAGAATATAATTTCTCTTTAAACTGTTATCCAATAATTTAAATACTCTGGCATATTGCAACTGTGCAACTTTATGAGCAATGGAGTTTGATAACTTAATCTTTTTGAAATATTTTTTTACCAAGTTTGTAAATTTTTTCAGTTCCTTAGTGGCCGCGGTACCATATTACTAGTCTTTTTTAGCACTGGTATATTTTCTTTACAAATTTCGATTGTCTTACGATTAAAAATATTAAAGCATCTGGTAACTTCAATCCCACTAGATAGCCACCCCAGTCTATAACGTCAACTGCTTCATTAACTATTAACCGCATGGAGCTTGGCTGTAGTAGTCTGAAGGTATGTTAAGCATCATTTTAAGTATCTTTTTCTGACATTTCTGGAGGGATTTAATGCAATTTGCGTACACTTATATTTAATTTATTTTTTGTTTTTTCACTTCCGAACACAACATTTCAGGTCGGATATCATTTTACGGAGTTGCTTTATATGCATTTTGTTATCCCACCTAGTGTTTTTTTGCAACTAGGTTACAAAGCAATGGGCCCATTGTTAGATGCTGAAGATATAATATTATCCACGTGTATTTCAATACTTGACGGCGGAATTTAAGACGCATAAAGCAAGAGACTTGAAACACCATTCACAGTAGGTACACCCAAAGCTGATCCAAGAGTGTATCATGTTTCGATATTCCCTATTAGTATTATTTGTTTTTAAATCGAAATTTAAAGAATAATCTAGATTTGCGGAGGCTGGTATTGGCCCGCTAGTTTAGTTTCAAGAAAAAAATATATACACGAAGTAAAAACCTAGCACGTAAGATGAGCGGAAGGCAATTACTGCTTTGAAAATTACAACAAATTTGAGCAAGCACTGTGTGAAAAATGAGCACAAAATTAAGAAAAAGAAATTTAATAAATGAAATCAAAGTTCTATATACAATACATATATATTCTTATCACACAATTGACAATTCATCAGTTTTACTAACATTTCCATTACATTTCGCATTTTTACGCCACCCATATTCTGCCCTCACTATTTTTCAATTCGCATTGGAATACCTACTACTTAACTATTTCCTATCCTATATTTACATATCTTATCTTACATTTACTTAATTTATGCATAACAAGTGCACTATAAATAACGTAAAATATTTATGCCAACCGCAAACAATTTTCCAAATATTTGTAACAGAATGTGACTTATCCCCATAGTCGTTTTACGCGTCGGTCTACAGTAGAAATCAAGTAGAAAATTTTGCATGTTTAGTTGAAATTAACACGTGTCAAATGAGCATTTACATATGTCTGACTTTAATTTTGGAGCATATGTACAAATATACTTAAGCAACAACACGCATACTATTAATATTAAGTTAAACAATATTTATCACAACTAGGATAGATGGATTTGACTGGCCGCGAATGTTGCATTTGAAAAGACATAGTTAGAGCTGTGGGGGAGCATTGTCAAGTTGAGTAATTACAATATGAGTGAATTGATTGAAAACTAGGTACATATTTAATAAATATTTGTTTGTAGCACATATGTTTTTTTTTGTACCAGAAATGTAACTGAGTGCCACCAGTATTCTCCAATGCAGATATTTCTCTCGATTTTGGTGATTTTAAAAGGCCATTTGGGAACAGAATATTTCCTTTGGTGATATGGCGATTTTCCGGCAGGTTCAAAATTTTTTGTTGAAATGGGCTCGCACACCCATACACATACATATATGTAATAAGAAAATACTTTAACAAACTCTAGTAAATTTGGCACGCACTTTATATTTCATCTCAATAAGCAAAATTTCGAAAATTATAGATATTGTACAAAAATCATGCACAGCTTTTACATAACGGTTGTTCACAAAAACTAAAAAAATGCGTTACTGTAAAAGTAAATATACCCTAATTTATCCAGTTTCAAACAAATTGGTGTTTCTCAGGAACTACTGTATCAAACTTTATCGAATTTCAAAAATTAAGCACAATTTCACAAATTATAGAGTTTTCGGAAACCCCAAATGGCCGAACTTCGGTTTCGGTTTCAGCCATGTTCGGCCGCCACAATTCGGTTCGACTTCGGCAAAACAAAGCCCGAACTTTGCCCGAACATTTATCAATTTTTTTGAGAATGTTATGAAGTTATACTTTTAATATGCTTATCTTTGGTACAATCAAAAGAACACTTCGGATTTGGATGATAGCTTTGTAACGGGGATTTCTTTTGACATTTCTCTTCAGTAAGGTTTGCCGTTTCATCATGGAAAGATATACGATCCAACAACGAGTCGAAATTATTAAAATTTGCTACCGAAATTTGGAGTCAATGGCCTCAACTTTAAGAGCGCTACGTCCAATTTATGGTCGTTGTCATTTCTGGCCGAATGGCTTCGTCAATAAGCAAAATATGCGTTATTGGACAGGCAGCAATCCACACGTACTCCATGAGTCAACATTGCATCCCGAAAAAATTACGGTTTGGTGCGGTTTATGGGATGGCGGCGTCATTGTGCCGTACTTCTTCCGTGATGATCAAGACCGGCACGTTACTGTGAATGGGAATCGCTACCGCTCAATGATAACCGAATATTTTTGGCCCGAATTGGATGATATGGACTTGGATAATATGTGGTTCCAACTGGACGGCGCCACAAGCCACACAGCGAATGTCACAATCGATTTATTGAAAACCAAGTTTGGTGAACGTGTTATCTCACGAAATGGCCCAGGCAATTGGCTGCCTCGGTCGTGCGATTTGACGCCGTTAAACTATTTCCTGTGGGGCTACGTCAAGTCTATGGTCTATGCCAACAAGCCAGCGCCGATTGATGAACTTCGTACGAATATCGAACGTGAAATTGCAGCAGTATCGGCCGATTTATGCTTGAAAACCGTCGAAAATTGGTTTCATAATGGCATCGAATGTACTTTCACATTAATTAAGAATTTAATTCATATCCCAAACCGCTTTTGTTTTATTTAAAAAAACTTTTGTGGCTTTCCTATTGAAAACCCCTCTATATGAATTGCGGTAGGGTTAAGTTAGGTTAGCGCGGCTGCAACCGTGCAAGTCCCGCTCGCGGGAACCATGCATTTTCTTCCTTCCTTTACCACCACAGAAAATCGGGCATACTTGCCGACCTTAGGTCGACCAAACAGTCTAGAAGCATCTATTTAAGAATTAGTTTCGAGTATTGGCCAGGGCGGGACAGTGACAGAGATAGTGTTGGATGCTCTCCACTTCTTCCTCGTCCCTGCAACTTCGACAGAAATCATTGGTTAGGCATCCAAATCTCTCCAACAATTATCCTGAGAGATAGGAGGTCAAGGCGACTCAGCGCTTTCGATGGCTTTGCGTCAATCTTTGGCCAAATTTGTCTGGTAATCCGACAGGTGGGTTCCATGACGCACCTGCTATTCACCTCCTCGATGAGTTTTGTCTTTAAACTTTGCTTGCAAGAGATGAGAGGCGTGCCCGCTTCTAGAGCACAATTTATTATACGTAATTCCGTCCGTTTCCTTGCCAACTCAACTGCCGCGTAGTTGCCGAGAATGCTACTGTGTCCAGGGTGCCATGTCGCAATCCCGGAACGCTTACATGTGAGCAGATTGAGAAAACGTCTGCATTTTATGGCAACTTTGGACGATGCTTTGTGAGAATTAAGAGATTTTATACCCAGTTGATTGTAGGAGTATATAGTGACAAGTCTGTATGTAGGAGCGGACACTGTTAGAGTTCGGGCAGCCTCCGTTATGACATTTAGCTCTGTCTGGAGAACGCTGCAGAGGTCGGTAGGCGAAGGCTACGGTCCAACGCTAATTTGTTGGAGTGAATCCCGCAGCCCACTATTTCGTTGATTTTGGAACCATTTGCATAGATAGCCGTCGACTCTGGGTATAGGTCTATGGCATCTTCCCATTCGTTCCTCTCTGGGACTCTTATGGAGAATTTATTATCCATGCAGAGTAGAGAAATAGTGTAATCTAGCTTCCTTATTGTATTTGGAAGAGCTTCCAAGCCCTTTGCTGGATCGTGTGTGAGTGAGTATGTTTGTTACCTTTTCACGCTAAAACATCTCGTCGGCTTTATATAAAATTACGCACATACATAGCCAATAACCTGAGTTAACATATAAATTATAGTTGGCACCTGCTAAAAAATTGGTAGTCAATTATTGAAGTACGGTAAATCCCATATTGCTATAAAACGACTGGGAAAATTTGAATAAGACCTTGTACATATATAGTCCGTGACATGGGTTACCATAGAAAAATTTTTGCAAAGGTAGTTGCCACCCATTAAAAAAGGTAAATTTAATTGAAACAACGAATGAAGTCATACATATATTTCAATTTGAGTATCAAATATTAGAGGCTTAAGAAAGCCTCATTTCCAAAATGTTTTGAAAGAAGACTGTCGCCTGTTTAAAGTAGTTAATACAAATAATGAAATTGAATTAAATTTTACACCATGAGTGTCAAACTACAAGTTTTAAGAAAGCTTTATTTTGAAGATATCTCTGTAGAGGTTTATCAAAGAGATATGCTCAATAGAAAAATATAAATAATATCCTCAAACAAAAGAGGTTTACGAAAGTTTTATTCTGAAAATACTTTTGGAGGGGGTTGCCACCTGCTTAGAAAAGAAAACGAAATTAAATTAACTTAAAAGAATGGAGTTCAAGGGAAGTTAGATTAAGAAAACTTGCAGGGAAATTCTTTCAACTCCCTACAGTCTCTATATCTTTTGTAAAACAAATGTCTCTTTGATGTCTTTCGGAAGATGAATTGAAAGATACGTTAAAGAGCAGGCATTACCGTTATATTGTTTTCATGAAACTAATGGTTTAATATACAAGGCTATACACATTTTCAACAAAATTTCAAGAATGCAAATTTCAAGTAAAATGTGCAAACCCAACGCCAGCGAGTTGAAAAAATATTACAAATAAATAAATCTATAATTTGATTTCACAAGCCCAAAGCATCGAGCCTTGGATTATAGGATTGACAGTCACGGGCACACCAACTCGGCTCTTGTGGACAGTGTTTTTAATTTGCTTATTGTCTTTAAACAGTTTTTGAAAAAAAAATTATTGTTTTTTTGGCAATAAAACTTTTCACTAGAAGACCTTTGCTTGTAAGATTTTCGTTCCAGAATACAAAAAGTCTATCAAGCTGTCTCTGCAATTGTCTTTCGAAAGACTGTAAACTATCTTTGCCAGAACCGGCCTGTTTATCATGAAAAGTGTGTAAAGAGTGTTGCCACCTATTTAAAAATATAAGTGTAATTCAATTTCTAAAACTGCTGAAATATAAAAGCATTGGTGTGAAACAAAAAGATTTAGACATAAACACAATCCCATTTGGCGTAGCATTAGTGACTCACGCTGATCTATGGTTGCCACTTTGCCGCAAATGTATTAAACTTGCGTAAATACTTAGAGCATTTTGGTTTGAAAACATTTTTTCTACTTTTTGAGTTATTTTGAGTTCATTATAAAAATCCTAATCATAAAATCGCTTAAACTGAACAGAAAATGTAAAAGTTATTAGGTACAAATTCAATAAAAGCGGTCAATTTCAATTTTTGGTACATTCACTTATTCAGTTGAAAATCTGCCAAAACTTTTCATTTCGCGGTGCAACAGTTAGAATGTTCATTTGATGTACATAATATCACATTTTATATGAATTCGGGTCCGCTGATTCTAAAATTGGCACCCAAATTTATCCACCACGTCTAGATTCTGAGATACAGAAAATCGAAAAAATTGCATACATTTTCGAGTTATTTTTAGCTATAACTTCTGAAACTCGAAAATAGGATTTTTGTCTATATCTCGAAAAAGCCTCCTTGGAAAAATAATTAGTCTAAACGATAATTTTTAATCAAGTACTTTTTTCGTGTAAACTAGTGTTGTTAAAATGTTTTTGAAGAATAAACTATAGGTCACATTCTAAATGTTTCTAATGGTTTAACATTTCACAAATTTTTGGAAAAATTATTATTTTAAATGTTTTTAATACGACAATATTAATTTTTGAGCTCAAGGCTAGTATAAGGAAAGTATTTTGGAAAAAAGACAACAACAGTAAGGAGTCGTAGAAATTATACATATCCATTTCGGAGATCACCACATTTCCTCATCAGATTTCTTTCATGACTCCACCGGCATTTGAACCCACAACCTACGACTTGCTGGGCAAGTGCGTAGCCAATGGACCATAGTCGGCTTGTAAGTTGCTATTGCTTTTTACCACTTTCCTTATATCCTACCAACACAATATATCGATATTTTCAATACTAGTTTCAGTCCGGACTTACGACTTGCAGGCAGGGTATGCCAAGCTTGTACCAATATATGAATAAATACGGATGTACTTAAATATAAATTCAAAAAATAACTTTTATTTTATAGTCAAAGAATTTAACACTTTTATGTTCGAAGCAACTAATAAAACTGAAAAAATCATATTTTTTGGGTAATAAATAAGACTGCGAAGATAATTTGGTGATTCACAAGATGTCATAATGCATCATAAGTCATAAAGTTATAAAATTAAACAAAAAAATACAAAATTGGCTGAGTGGGTTGCGTGCTTGTCTAGCAACTCCATGTACCATGGTTCAAAGCCAGGTAAAGTCTAAAAAGAAAGAAGTCTGATGAGGAGATTTGGTGATTTCCGAAACAGCAGCTATCACTTCTACCACTTTGCAGAATTGTTGTTTTCTCATATTATTCCCAAATACATTGTAATTATTTGTTTTATTTACCTTTCAATATGATTTTTTTAGTTAAAATTAAAAAAATAATAAATATTTTGCGTTTCCTGGATTATTTATAATGGTAATTATTATTTTCTCTTTCCTACCTCTACTGATTTGTGAAAGCATGTTTTGCATTACTGAGTTTGTCGCGATGGCAGGTAATCTGTAGACTTGTGAGACGGTAGACGGTATTCTCATTTGAATATCCAGTTTGATGCAATAACTTGGAACGGCTAATTGATAAATGATAATTCGTCAAACAGTATAGAATAAACATTACACTTATTATTTGCATACATACTTACATATATAGGTATTTAAACTCTACGCCTAACAATTTAATAATTATACAATATTTGAATTGCGCCATATATCAAAGAGAACCAATAGTACGAAAAAAATCCCTTTGCCAACCGAATAATCCTGAACGATTACAGGATGGACGCCAAGCGGTATTAGAATTCGTCGGTTTATTGGCGGCACGAGCGGGTACTTGAAAGTGATTTATGATGTTGCGACGATATCATCAATCAAGTGACGAAAGTGGATATGTCACAAAACCGAACAAACACACATACATAAGCACACCTACATACATATATATATATATATATGCGGGGTATCCGCAAGTGAGATTGTGGCTGGCGCTTTGATGACTGGGATTAACTCGAATACCCGCGATACGTGTAAAAAATGTGACGACTCAAAGTGGCACTTTGATTGACAAACAAACTATTAAAACTAAGAGATTACCCCCAAAAGAACAAAAACCCAAAAAAAAAATTATAATAATAAACAAACATACACTATGATATGTAGATATATGTAGGTATTTACATATTTTTTATATTAATAAATCTATCTGTACTTGAGATTATTTGCTCTTGATGCATGATTTTCTCAATACAAAAGTAGTAATTAGATCCTTAATTTTACCACCCGCAAATTATGGCAGACTTATTACTTTTACTTTATAATTATATCTTTGCTTACCCTTGAGCTTTGCCAGCAGGGTGGTGTTTCAATTGGAATGCAAAATTGAAGAAGTGTGGGATGTGCGCATTTTAATAACTTACCCCATTTTTTCTATGTTGCAAGGGAAGTGGGCTTAGAACTTGTTATTTCTATGCGTGCCTTTGAGAAAAAAAAATAATTTGTATGTTTAATTTTGAATTTGAAGCGAGAATATTGTATACGCGGCGTGTGGTTATATGTACATACATATATATATATATATATATATATATACATAAAAGTGTATATCTACATACAAGTAAGTATGTATGTAAGCATATATGTGCAAGTGTAATTAATTTTTTGTTGGTTTTGGTATCTTCGGTTAGTAAAATTTTTTATATAAACTTAAACCTTAAGTTAAGCATATTTAGAGTTGCAGTTGCGAAATAATCAGTGAAATTGTCTTTTAACAAAAAATTTTAAATTATTTTACAATTATTATAGAAAAGGTAGCAATCTTTGCCAGCTATCTAAAAAGCAGTATTCACCACACATAGTATAGAACTCCACCCAGTACAACGGAAGAGGTAAAACTTACTTTGCGTTATCCCCATCAAATGGGCACACCCATACGAAAGTTTTCAAAATCGGAAGTGAAAGCAGCAATTGAAAAGCTAAAACCAAAACAGGCACCTGACTATGACCTAATTACTTAAACAACTACCTCAGACGTGCATGACGGTTTGAACTTATCTGTTTCATGCAGTTTTGGCAGCTTCATTTCACCCCTGTGGAAAGTTTCACAATTAAAAAAGATACCTTAAAATGATACTTTAAAAAAGTGCTGATAAAGTCGAATTTTATCGGCCTATTAGCGTGCTACCCATCCTCTCCAAGGTCATGGAAGTACAAACTTCGTTTGAAAAGATTGCTTCCAATTATAGAAAACCGAAACCTAATACTCAGCCATATATTTGGATTTAGAAGAACCCACAGCATAATCCAACAAGTGCATTGACTTTTTGAGAAAATATATTCTACATTTGAGCAAAAAAATATTGTACACCTGTCTTCGTCGATTTATCAGAGGCACTACTTTTTTGTTAAACAAGCCGAAGAATGGGCTAAACTGCATGAGAGCTTAGCTGGTGTACCACAAGGTAGTGTCGTGGGTCCCATACTATACATACCTACTCTACACATGCGATCTGCCTATAATACAAGGACTCATCATTAGTACTTTTGCAGATGATTCTGCTATTTTAGCAGAGGATACTACTCCACGTTTGGCTTCGCTCAAACTTCAAGCAGGTCTTAGCAAGATCGTTGACTGGTTAAATGGCGAATAAAGTTCAATGAAACTAAATCCGTTCAGGTGACTTTCACCTTCAATCGAAACACCTGCCCACCAGTAAAACTGAATGATATTAGTATGCTCTAAAGCAACGAGACCAAATACCTTGGCATGCACCTCGACAAAAGACTAACTGGAGAACTCACATATTCAAACCGAGAGCTAAAACTCAGAAACCTATATTGGGTTTTCAACCGAAACTCTCAACTATCAATTGACAATAAACTACTCCTGTACTCCACTATCATAAAACCAATCTGGACTTACGGTACACAGTTGTGAGGTACTGCAGCTAATTCTAATATTGAAATCTTGCAATGATTACAATAATAAGCACTGATAATGCTTGTAAAATCACCTCACTAAGTCACAAATGATCAATTACATCGATATCTCAAGGTTTCCAAGAAATTAGAAAGTATGCTGCATCTCATAACTTAAGACTACAGAGTAACATTAATCCACTTATAACAACGACATTGCGTCGAAATATTTTTATACGACTCAAGAGAAAATCAACAAAAAATCTTCTTCGCTGATTATGTAAGCTAATTATGCGCAATATATGATTGCTCCACGGGGCATACTCCATACGTGTATATACATTTTAGAATAGCACAATAAAGCAAAAAAATTGCTGATTGCAACACAAATTGATTTCTAAAAAATAAACAAATTACTTGTTTTGCAAATTGTATCCTTATGTTTTGCACTTAAACGCCTGTAACTCCAAAAATAATATTCCGATTTACACAAGAGATATATCTGCGTAAAGAAGCTGAATTTAACTACTATATCAATTATTATAGTTTCAATTATTTTTTAGGTAATAGCTGTAAAAAGCCTCGAGAACAGGGGTTTGCCTATATCTCAAAAACCACCCATTTATCAAATGATTGTAAAGTAATGTTTTCAATGGTCGAGTTCAGGGGTTGACAGGTTTGAGAATCGATTCGATAATCTTCTTGGATGTTAACAGAAAAAATATGGTTATATAATATGATTAATTACGCAATATGTAACTTTTTGTCTTTTGAGTACTCGTATCTAGATGTACTCAACGCTCCAACAACAAGTAATCATATTTCGCTCATCTGGATGCCGGGTCATAAAGGTATCGAAGGGAATGAGGAGCTGATAGATTAGCTAGAGACCTTGCGGCAAAAGCACCTAACCCTTACTGGATATCGGTCAATACTCTATTAAGAAATAACTTTAAAAAAAATAAATACTTAAAAGGAAAGACAGTGGCGGGGTTACTATAGGCAAGGCTCCTATCGAGAGGCACAATCGCAAACGTTTTAGATAGTTCATCAACCTCTCGAAGGATCACTTGAGGATGCTGACACCCTTTTTCACAGATTGCGCAGCCATCTGCACATGCCTGGAATATAGTCGAATGAGTCATGCCGGTTATGCAACTCAACCCCGGAGATACCAATGCATCTGATTTTCGGGTGTGACATCGCCTCGCGAAAACGATAGAGACACCTTAGCTTACCGAAATCTGAGAAGGAACATTAACTAATATCTTAGACTTCCTAAGGCCCTACGAGGTACTGTAAAGAGAAGAGCGCGCAATGGAAAATAAGGTCCAAGTGCTAAGCTCACGGATTTCAAAAACCAATACAGTGGTTATTTCTAAGACCTGAGCATAGAATGAAGTAATTTTTTTGCGAAACGAAAAAACCTGTTATTGGAATTAATTTAGAAATTGAAAAATATTTTTCTACAGCTGGCTTTTGATTTTAGTAATAAAAAGTAAAATACTCAAGTTTGATATGCAGGGTTGGTTTGGAGAAAGGAATACGTGGGTTAAACAAGTTTAGAAATAGGCGTGGCTCCGCCCAATTTACAGAAAATTGGCATGTCTCAGAGCCTCAAATTTTGTTCACACATTACATTTAAAGGATTTCGAAAATTATAGAATACGGGGCAAAAAACGCGCGCATCTCTCATATTACAAATCAAATGAAAATAGTTAATACTTTATTAAATTATGTAAGAAATTCGGGTTAATGTTGACTATTGCAATTTTTTAATGTCGTGTTATACAATTTTGTGTGGTAAGTGTGTACTGAAAATGGTATGGCAAATGAGGAACTCGTGTATGTACATAGTTACTTAATCCTACTTCCTTATAGGGTTATTTTTGACCCTATTTTTTTGCTTATTCTTTATAAAATAAATGGAAATAAATATGGTAATTTTTTTTACTTATGCAATAATTTTGTTTGCCCATGCCAATGTGAGCGTAAAAATAAATGAAACATGATTAAAAAAATATTAAAAAGCTTTTGTTTAAAAGTGTCATTTTTTGCCCTATCAAGAAAATGAGGTTCGTTTTTACGAAGGAAGTAGGGTTAAAAACGATGGCACAGCACCGCAACTGGTTTATCTCCACAAGCCTATTTTGAATAGAATACAATTTATATGGCAATAAAAATCGTTTCTAAATGCCTATGTAAGTCAAGCCCAGTCTGAGTCTTGCATTACCGGCTCATTAACAGAGCATCTTAAAAGTATTATCGTAAAACTTAAAGAGCTTAATTTTGGTGATATAAAATCTTCTCTGAGTAATGGTTGTAACATTCGATAAGTATATTTTAATCCAGCTGCAAGCCATCTTGCGTAATACGATATGTATTAAATACACAACTAGATTCACATACTGTCGTCTAGTACATCCATGTTAATCCCACCCCCTTTTTTTGCGGATGCAAGTGTTTTAATTTTTTTTGTTTTTTTTTTTTACTTCTGCGATGCCTTTGTTATTTTTGCATTTCAAAAAGTTACAAAAATATCCTTGCAGCACTCTATTGTTATTTTTGCTGGTAGTATAATTTTCACTACCTATTTATGTACATATATACTTTATATTCATATGTATGTATGTGCGTATGTATGTTTTATATTTTCCTCCCCTTCGTGCACCTTTCACTACACTCTTGCCAGCCTATCCTTACTCAATAATATTCATTGCACCCTTTGAATTAATTGTGCATTCTGCTTCATTCTTCTTTAACCCTCTGTTGATTGTTGATTTGTGCGGCAGTTTTTCTCTCGAGTACTCAACTTCTGCGCACCCCGTCGTCAGCTCTTTTCGTTCGGAATGCTACTTTTCATTTCGGCTGCTGGGGTTAAAACTGCTTATTATTTTAACTACATTTCATATTTATGAGTTTTTGCATGTAACATTTTGTTGTTGATTTTGTTGTAATTTAGCTATTTTCGTTAATTGTGGTTTGTTTCAGCATGGGCAGTGAGAAAATTGTCATTATGACGGATTTATAATTTTCAAAAGTTTATCAAGCCCAAAGTGTTTTTGGTAAAACAGATTGTTGTAAAAATATGAAATATGGTCTTCTTGTAGAGTTACGTATTCGCACTTCCATTTGTACATTTTTTTGTGTATTTACATATGTATGTGAAGATCAGAAGCTTAACAAAGGATACTTAGTTCATTTCGAATAGAGATGAAACTTAAGAATAGAATACCATTGAATAAAGGACTAAGGACTTAAGCGCTTTTGGCCGAACTTCTCCTACAATTTTTGGTGTGTGTTTTGATGTTTTAACACAAATTGAGGGGCCTACAGTTTGACGCCGACTCCGTACAGCGAATATTTTTTGGGCGAAGTTTTTTCATGCCAGAACTACACTCGGAGGTTTGCCATTGCCTGCCAAGGGGCGGTCACTTTTAGAAAAAAATTTCTATAATTTTTGATGTTACTTGCCCCGGCCAGGATTAGGGCCCGGGACCCACCGATTGAGGCACGCACACGCTACACACTTGGCAACGGCGACCGAAAACATTTTAGGCATAACTCTTACCTAGTACTCTTACCAAGTACTCAAATTAACTTGCTATCAAAGATTAGCTATCACAACATCTTCTGCTACAGTATTTAGAATGAAGCATTCAAAGTAATTTAAGATGGGACTTAACTTTTCAAGTTCCATATACTTCGCCTAGTCATAAAAGCCCGGGCACACTATCGTAATTTATGACCATTCTTAATTTATGAGCAAATTACGATGAAATTAAGATATATATTAATTAATTTTGCAATACATTTGTACTTAAATTAAGATGAAATGGAGCATTTTACATAAATCAATACCCAAATCATGAACAGTTCCAAAATTTTATCGGTACTAATCAAAAATATCTTCTCTAAGCTGAACAATGCAATTCGAAATATTAGCATTTCACTCAACTGTTCCTTAATTTTTACTGCATCTAAAAGTTTTCTTTCATTAAAAAATATATTATCACAATAAAATTGAAATATATTAAAAATGTATACAATGCTCACATTTTTTCCTTTGATCAAAGTACTAAGCAATCCTGTGGCTACAGAATTGTCATGATAAATTAGGAATGGCAAGTGTAGACGCACTTGGTTTATGCGAAGTTATTTGGACGAAAATAAGTAATTTACGTTGTAGTGTGTCCGGAATTTAAGTTAAACGAAAGCAATGAAAGTTATAATTAAAGACATGATAGCGGGTCAAATTCAAAGTAACGCTCTAAAGGAATCAAGTACACCTAAATATCGAATTAAAAAAAATCGATACCCAAAATATGGATACTAAATTAAAAACTATGATTAGTTGCAATTTCGTATACAACTTTACCGGGTTTCCCTTAAAAAAGTTTTTGCATAACTACCAATTAGGTCGATAGTTTAACATGTCGAATTTGTGGGTTGAATTTTGAAAAATCTATATTTTTATTATACTAATTTTAGCATTTTTGTTTGTTCCCCCAATGCGATAGTTCCCACCTGAACAAAGTTGACATTACAGGACCTTGTGCTTTTTCTGCCTATTTTTATTCAGCTTGCTAGGGTTCAAGTACTCCATTCCGAAAAATATAGCTTTGAAAGAACAGATCAAAAAATATCGGCATCAAAAGCCAAAGGTATCGTTATGTTATGGTATCGTATCGAAATTCCTATCAACAATATTTGTTTGAGCTATCCTTGGAGATCATTTATGATAATTTCGTTGTAGAGACAGCTGAACAACAGTTTCATATGCACAGAGCTAAAAAGTTCACCTATAATTAAAGAGATCGACGTCTACAAAAGTTTGGTGGCTAGGTGAGCGAGCGGGGGCAAGATTGAAAAGATTTTTGCTATGAGAACAATTATAGAAAACCATAATTGGTTTATTTGGGAAATTCAAAGCATTTAGTTATAGAAATTTTACAACTCAAAAAATAATGTCTAGCTTATCTCAAAACCGAATTTTAATGTTGTTGGAAAGTCAGGCTGCCTTATAAAACTGCTCACACATATTACTCCGGCACCATTCAGTTAGATTCTTCTTCTTAATTGGCGCAATAAATTTCTGGATGATTTTGACCGATTCCAACTTACCACACCAGTCGTTCCTTTGCCTTACTAACTACGGGCAGCTAGAAACTCCAAGTGCAACCGTGCCCTTCAAAATCTGGCCTTTGCGAAAGAGAAGAAGCCTGACCACAAGCCACTGTATTTTCATTTGGTCGGCTATGTCTATGTCCCTATAAGGCTCATACAGCACATCGATCAATCGTAAGTGGTATTAGCCATCGCATAAAAGCAGAGATTCAAAAATCTTTCAGATAATCTTTCTTTCGAACACATTCGAGTACTTTGCTATGTCCTCGTTCACGCGACCGATGGCGTCGGTTTCGTCAGCATACGCCAGTAGTTGAACACTCTTATAAACCATGGTGTGTGGCTGATAGAGTTATGCAGCTCTATTAAGCTTTCCAACATAACAGTTATGTTTGAAATCTCGGTTTGGTATCAAACGTCTCGGGGAGGTCCTTTCCAATTCTGACGGAGCTGGTGATGCTGTTCAACGTAATTTTCGGTTTGCGGAGGTATTAAGTTCAGACAATGCAGGATTAGACAACTTATTCTCATGCTGGCAGATTTAAAGCCGACAAAAAGATGGTGTGTAATCGGGTAATTCACCAAATTTGGCATCTCATGAATATACCACTTGCCAGATCAAAATCAGTTTGCCAACGGTTAGCAAATGGTTATTCTGCCAATAGGCTGGTGCAAGCGCCTTTACAGCTCTTCTTCGCCACCATTCCTGTATATCTCGGCAGGTAATCCATCGGCCCCCGAGTGTTTGTTGTTCCGTAGCCGCGTTATTTCTACTCGAACTACGTTGAGGTCAAGTGATGGGATGTCTTTTCTGGCGACGTTTTTTTAGCAAAGTATACTGTGGACATCAGCCATCAGGTTGCCTTTCTTACACTTTCAGTAATTTGGTCCGATCATAAAACCTTCCGTAAGTTGCCGCTCGCATTGCGTCCGATCGCTTACTGAAATCCAATAACTTCCTCTTCTTCCTCTTCTTACTGGAATTCAAAAATTTCCTCAGGGGCTTTAAATAGAAGGCGAAAAATGTGCTCATGGATGATCGTCAATTCCGGTTTGCTAAGATGTACTTTTAGCGAGCAGGTACGAAAAGTAGAGTAGATAAAATAGTAGCTGTCCGCTCCGATACTCAATCCTCGGAGTTTACATGCGTCTACTGCACTGAAAACATGCCGTCTATTTCAATTTGATCGATTTGGTTTCGCAATTTTCAATTTAGAGACAGCCACGTAGTCTGGAGTATTTTATAATGCTGTTACCTGGCGCTACAGACTACCATGTTCCGAGCAAAGTCGATCAGCCTCAGACCGTTAACAGAAGTCTCGTCGTGCAGACTGAATTTTTGACTTTGATTTCTTGCCCAGGTCTTCCTTTCTACACTTTATTTACCTTCCTTTTTTGTATGGGGTGTCACACACTGTAGGTCTTCTACTTTCGCTACCCATAAAAGATCTTTCAGAAAGGCGTTTGAAGGTTGTGTGACGAAAGGCGCTCTTATTTTGCTACTTTCAGAAGGACTTCAAGAAGCGTGTTTGTCGGACCAACTTCAGAAAGCAGTTTGAAACAATTCCTCTAAAGCTATTTGTTAGAAGACATGCGTGTAAACTACTTTGAACTGTGTATATCTGAGTACATGTAACAGTCGTAATAATAATAATCGAAAGTGCTCGATTCCTTGCGTTGATAGCTTCAAGAAGGGCGCTCTTAATTTTCATTAGAGACTGTTTAATTTTTTCTAGATGTAGTCTGATCAAAAATAGATGAATTACTGGACTGAAAAGTATTTATGTGAACTGCAAAAATAATATACATTTCGTCTTATAATTAATATACATATGTAGGTTGATATATATGTACACACGTAAGTATGTAAATACATACCAGTCTCTATAAATGATTACAACACAACAATTTACATAATTAACGACTTCACACCCACTGACAAAAATAAAGCTAAACCAAGCCTAACAGTAAAATTGCCTACAATATTAATATGCACCCAGAAGCACATGCCAAGGACTATTAAAATAAATATGTACATATCGCTGTATTAGGCTGGGGCATTTTCATTATTTTTTTAAATTAGATTATGGTTCTGATAAATTCTTGAAGGCATATTGGCCCAGCATCCAAATTTGCTTTATTTTGGCTTTGGGAAATATTATAAAAGATTAATATGAAAAATGTTATTATTTTGGTTTTCGTATCGCAGATACTTTTGCTGAAGTTTTAAATACGCACATATCTATATATTCCAGATGTTCCAAAGCTCTTTAAAAAAACAATTGGCCCAGCCTAATAAGTCTCGAATATCAACGCTGCAAGAATTCATATACGCGCGCATTTACAACCAGCTAAAGGATAATTTTAGCGGCACAGTTCATTGTTATGCAAATGCAGTTAAACGTAGTTTCCGTAGTGAAATGCCAAATGACTGTATTCGTACAAAATACAATAGGCAATACATGTATATACGTTTGTATGTATGTACATATGTAAGTATTGATGTCCTGCAACAGTAGGAAATTAGAAACAAAGGGTAGTATTTTTGATGTGTCGCATTTTTATTCCATTTCATTTCAGTTTCTATTGTCGCATTTTATAGAAATTCTTTATGGGTGACCAGGCGCGATGTCAATATAAATAGGATACTTGTGTACATACCTACATATGGAAATAAGTTTGTTACTGCAGAAATTTACAGTGGTGCTGAATTGAATCAATACCCCGTACAATTTTGATGAATATTTTGCAAATAAGTGCAATACTAATTACCTTAGAATAGACCGTGGTTTTCAATTCGAGGTGGTTTCTCCAATGTACTGTTTCTGAGGACTGAACCTATCAAATTCATTTTTTATTTAATTTATTCTATGAACAATATATTATATTTATTACAAAATGTCAGAAAGTCTTTAAGTCATTAATTTAAACTAGGAGTGCTAGTTACTGTCAAAATTCGACTATTGTCCTAGATTTTAACATCGCAGATAATTAGACTTAGAATATTAAATAATTTGCATATGTGTGTACAATATTCAAAACTACGGATTTAGAAATAAAAAGGATAAAAGATAAATAAAATGATAGAAGTGAAAGGCGCCGAGTCGAAAATGGAGAGTCAAATTTTTAAAATAGATTTCCTTACATAGTTGAGACGAAAGATATCACGTAAAGAAAGGAAGAACGAGAAGACAAACGGCGTAAACACAGCGATTATTTTACTTTTCCTAAAAAGGGATTGTTTTGCGCATGCGTGAATGAGAGGTGGCCGCCGTAGTCGAGAGCGTAGAGTTGCGCGCTTTATTCGGATCCTGGCCGGGGCAATTAACATCAAAAATTATTTCTAATAGTGATCGCCTCTCGGTTGGCAATGGCAAACCTCCGAGTGTGTTTTTGTCACGTAAAAACTTCTCACAAAAATCATTTGCTGGATCGAGCCGGCGATCGTAGTCGGCATAAAACTAAAGGTCACTCAATTTGTGTTACAATATCAAGCGCATACCACAAATTGTAGGAGAACTTCGGCCAAACATCAAGAAAGTAGAATAAACACGTTGACATTGTATAATGTGCCTGTAGATCAAATATATATCGAGTGTGCATAAAATGCTTGTAGTAATCAAAGGTTCTATAAACAAAGTATACATACCTAAAACAATTAGAAAAAGTGAGAATGAATTGGCACTAAAGAAACATTGAAATATTTAATTATAAATAGATTTTTATGTTTTTAAGGGAATAACGAAAATGCTTCTTTGATCCTAAGATTTTTTCTGATTGCGCATACGTTATTACATTATCTTCAAACTTTTAAGCGTAGCAAACCTCATCTTTGTAGTGTAGTCAGGCGCCACCTGATATGTGTGAGCTATATTAGTATACTGTATACTGTGACGAACTCCGGGTTCGTGCCGGGTGATCCTCAGTGGTTGTACGGATTCGATTTCGCACTAGGACGCTTAGTCCATTGCTATATTAAAAGAGTGGAAGTAGGACCTACTCACAACCTTCCAAGAGAGGGAGTAGAACCTGCCTGTCTGCTAATACCTCCTAATACATCCTCAGAGCAGAGGAAGTAGTACCTTCCCGTCTCCTAATACCTGATACCGCATATCGGCAAAAAATGTATTATGCATTTCATATATACACTTGGATACTTGATATCCGATTAAAACCAAAAACGATATACAATATTCGCCAATACCAGTCAGATTGGAAATTCATATCGGATTAGGGAAATTAAACTCAGTACATGTTTGAAATACTCGCTTAGATGATGAAGCAAGCCAGAAATTTTGTCACATTGAAATTTTTTACAGAATGTATAACAAAAAAGTATATGGATCGAAATTTCAAAGTTCGCACAAAAATTAGAAAAATTCTACAAATTATCATCAAAACTTCAAACCTTTTTTTGTTGAAATTTTTTAACATTTTTCTAGAGGGCACATTTTTTTTTAATAGTAGGACAGTTTCTTTGTAACCGAGTTGCAAAAGAACTCGAGGTAGTATAAGAAATAGCAAGTAAAGCAACAACGCTAACTCGGAAGAATATGCGAATTGAGCCAACTCGGTAAAATGATATCTGACCTGAGATGCAGTGTTGGGAAGTGAAAAAACTGCGCTACTGTGAATGAACCTTAAGAAAATACACGAAAAATTTAAGTTTAGCACTTAATCCGTTTTTATTTGCGTATTATTTTTAGATATTGTATATAAATACATCAACCTAAAATTTGCTCGCAAAATTATTTTCCGTTTTTAAATATCACTAAACAAATCGCTTCTTTAATAAAAAATGCGAACAGGGTTGCTTTTGCCACTACAGGAAATTCTATACGAGCGTTCGTTTGCAACTCAGGTATAAAAAGACGTGCCTAGTATAAACTATGCATATTTTAATGTAAAAGTAAAAAAAAATTTGTTAGAAAAAAACATTGCGAATACTATAAAAAATATCTCTGTCCCAAAACTTATTTGATTGACTGTACATAAATGTAAGTAGCTAAACATGGTCAACTAGATGAGTATTATATTTGAGTAGCAGATGAGGGATGTTTAAAACCACGCATTTCGCCAAAACAACACACTGTCCGTGACGCATTTATTGTAAGTGCGAGTGTAACAGCGCTTGCTATTTTGCATATCATAAAGTGTTAGAAAAATATTTAAATTTGAATTTTTCATGGCATTGTACATCGAGTGGGCTCAAGCGGAAACTTTTAGCATACAAACACACCGACTCTAAATAGCCGAGAGTGCAGCAATTCTACATTTGTGTGTTTCAATATTGCGCTGATCGCTGTTAATTAAAATGCAATGCCACCGAGAATGCCAGCAAAACACTTGAACGAAATTCAAAAAGTCGAAGATGTACTGCGCTGATGCCTTTTTCTTTTTTTTTTGGTGGTTCGTAAATAATTAATGTGACTTTGGTAATTTATGGTTTATTCTTGCAAATTAGACGAAGGACGAAAGGATATGCAAAGCATTGATGGGGATACAAATGGTTGAAGAGTACAACGCCATCGTTGTTTTACCGACAAACGGTTTCATGCCTAGTTAGGGCGAATGTAAACAATATTTGTATGTACATAGCTGCGCAAAGTTAATGGTAAGTTTTGGAATCACGCACCTTAGGGGTGTTATCTTGTTAGTGCCGTTGATTTTGATTTTATGATATTGTTGTATGTGGCACATTTGAATGTAAATGCAAATGATGCAAAATTTTGTAAGCATCTGGTAATGAATGATTATTATTTACAACACAACACATATTTAATTTTTTTTTTTCGCAAAAAAAGTAACGTATTTTTTGACGTTGATTGCGAGATGTTAATAATTTTTATTGATCGATCTGCAATCGTAGGCAATTAAGCTAGCGCAATTGCATTTCGGTGGCAATAAAAAGCAGCTTAACTCGGATTATCACACCAGCAGCCGAGGGAGGACACGGTAGCAAAAACTGAGAAAAAATATAAAAGGAAAAAATACATAAAAAACTAGTAAAAAACCATCAGAAAAAATACGGCCAAACTTAATAACCAACCAACAAAGCCAGAATAAAATACAAAAAAAAAACAGTAAGCAAGCATCTACCACACTAATCCCCCTACTCATAAGTACATACATTTTTCTCTACTTTCCTCCCAAATTTTTGGTACACCATTTTTTCGCGCATTGTCCTACAAAATTAAATATAGTACGAGTATTATTCCGCTACGCTCTTATTACCCGCAGCACAATGGTTGCTGCCGCCAAATGTGGCATACTTTTTGTTTAGAAATTTTATTTATTTTTTATTGCGCGCTATAATTTTTTCTCAATCAATTGTGTTGATTTAGTTGTAATGCGCTACATTTTCCTCTACTTGTCTATCATATCCCTATTACTTCCGCTATTGAGACACCCATTAATTGTTCGAATGAATGGCCTTAGCGCGTGTGCTCTAACTATTTCGACATCTGTCTCTAAAACGGCTGGCTCGCAAAGTGTGAACGAGTCAAAAAGCCGTCAACTGCCTATACTCTTCGTTGAAGTTGTCCGTCGAGGCTGTACCGAACCGCTACTTTTTTTTTTACTCTAACCTCTGTATGCGCTGCACACCTGCCGCAATGCTCGGTGATTTTTTAACTGCCGTTTTTTTTTTTTGTATTATGTTTACATATATTTTGCGCGTGCCACCAGTGACACATTAGTGACAATGTGTCATTGCGTGTCCTGCATGGCTGAGTGACTATTTACTTGCTACTGCAATTGTTGTTTCTTGTTTACAACAATTAATTGTTGCTACGATTCAGTGAACGTTTTTGCATAGCATGGCTGGGTGCAAGTTGGAACAGGTAAACACGATTTGTGGCAAGATTTGTATCTACTTATGCTACTGGCGGAGATATTATTGTATTACATAATACGTTTTCTGCATCAGGTATTTTAGATACGTATTAAGAACAAAAATTTGCAAATTTAAAATAGCCGCTTCTATTTTATGCGCAACTGCTAGTTACTTCTATAATCTTCAAGCAATTAAAGTTGAATTCTTATGACTAGCAAGGTTTCGAAAAACAATTTTGCGGACTGCCTCATGTTTGGGATTTAGGTAAAAGTACATTTTCCTCGTTGAAAAAAAAAAACTAATTTGGACTAGGGAGGCCTAATACTATTTTTTTAGATCTTATTACTGTACCTACATATATCGCAAATGAATTTAAAGTCAGTCTAATCGCATCACCAGTGCAAAAATGTGACAATGCCAGTTGAGTCAATAGAATGGAAATTAGTTTATTTTTTTTTCAAAAAGTGTTGTAGAGTACTTCGAAGCTTTCTTGCTAAAAAGCTTCGAAATTTTTAGGCCTGGTCTTTCTTTTCTTTTCGTCTGAACTTTCAAGTTACCCTGGTACAACAAAGTTTTACAAAGATTCAAGAATCTGAGAAACAAATAGATTTAAACAAAGATATCTCTTTAAAGAAAAATGTATTCATTATATGGCCAATGTTAATGTCCTTGACAAATTCTTGTAAAAAAAAAATATATTTTTAGGTATGAAGAAGAATTAAGAGAAAACGCCAAAGCTTTTTGAAAATATCTTTTTGAAATAACAAAGCTGATTTTTGAGACTCTTGTGAAAGATATCAACAAAATTATAGAGTACAATTTTGCCGCGAAAAATGAGTTTTCAACTAATTTAGGTGATTTACAGAGTATCCCTCAAATAATTTTCAACAAATTCACGGATTTAAACAAATAAAATTTAAACAAACAAAATTTGCTTAAAAACTTAAACGAATAGTATTATTTCTGTTCCAGTAATCAAAGAGTTTACAGGTTTTTACCCGAACTTACAGAAAAAATGCCTTTGTACATCCAAATCCTGCAAAAGAGAGCGATTTTTGGAGAGTTGTGTAGAGAATAAATTTGCAAGATTTTACCCGAACTTTTTAAGCTGGTAAAATCATGAAAAATGTCAAGCGGTCAGCTGTTGCATAAAAGTAAACATAAAAACTGTGCCTGATCAAGTTGATAGCCAAAAATACTAAAGTAAATTTTAATCATTTTGCAGCAATTCCACGAAACAAGCTTTTGATTCATTTCCTTGCAATTAAAATTTAAAAGAAAACTGTTTGACATTTTTACACTCCCAAGCTTAATTTAGCTGTTTGACTCTTCCAATAAATAATTATTTGAAATAAAAACATGGGGCCTCCTTTACACGTTATTAAAGCAGTTGACGCTCAACAATAAATTGATCATAATATAGTTCTTAAGTGGCAATTCATATAAACAGCTGCCACTGTAACCTCAAGAACGGGAGGAAACACTTATCGAAAAAATTAGTTGCCATTTTCAGCTCCTGCCATCAGGGGATGTCAATCAATGTGACATCATTCTGCACTTTTGTAAAGAGTTTCTTCCAAATCTAGTATAGACTCAAAATGTCTGTTATCATATTTTCATATCTGCAGGACGTATTTTGGTCTTGCTTGCTGTTTTTTTAATTTCTTGCCTGTCTGCGTCTTCAGCGTCTCAACTTCATTATTCACAGGATTGTGTTGCCAAAAAGTTACTAGTCTTTTATAGTTTCGACTGACACTAATCCTTTAAATATTGACTAAAGCGATTTTAACGGATTAAAATCATCAATTGAAATTTTAAACAAAAAATTATCACAACTCAACACGCAAACATCACTGTCACTGCATACAAATTGCGAATGGTTACAAAGAACAACAACTATTTTACAACGTCGATGTGACATATCAAAGGATTAAAGTGAAAATACAAAATAAAAAACGCAAAGCCGAAAAGAATACTTGTTAGAAACACTCGCAACTGTTTGTTTATCCAATGTTTTTCGGTTGAAAAGATACACAGACCTAGTTGCTAGGACGCACCATACGCGAAAACTGAAATACTAAAAGCCAACAACACTAAGTACACCACGTGATGCTACAGCACAACCCAACAAATACTTTGCTGTCTACATATGTGTGTGTGTGTTAAAAAACGGTAAACGCGCGAATGGGTTGAAATTGTTACAAAATCCTTTAACCCGAAAATGCAAAATGAGAACAAAAACAATGTGACAGTAGGGCAGAGTGCACATTTCACAGATAAACCAATTCGAGCAGGGTAATAAAGCATCCGATAAAAAGGTACTCGTACATATGTAGCTGAGTGAGGGGAGGAAAGCAAATAGCAGTCATCGCTTGAGGAGTGTAACTCTACAACCAGAGCAAATTTTAAATTGTGAAAAAAATGTGAACTTTTATTTGCGAAAGGGTTTTATTTGATTTGATTTCCGGCTACGGAACTCAAACCCACTTTCGCTGCTATTTGCGCTTTGGCATTTATGTACGTAATAGGCATGTGAGTGTATCGAAGTTGCATTTTCGACACTTGCCCGCTTCATTTATTGCGAAATTATTTATTGCGCATAGATATTGTCTTACGAAGTCAGTAAACTCGAATAAAATTTTGTCACAGCGAAGTCAGGGCGGGCGAATTAATTTCGATAATTTTTTTGATATTCGCAAATTAAGCGTTTCATTGAATTTCTGCTGGTGATCGTTTGGCGATTGGTGACGGTGCCAAATGTCATGTTTACAAGTTACAAAACAGCTGGAATATTTTGAAAGTATTTCGAAAGCATGGTCGTCATCGGATTACTCCACAAAGTCATTATATAAGTATGCAGGTTATTGCTCTATGAAGAAATTACTTACTTTTATAAGAAGAGATGGTACACTGCCTATAACGATTTGACTACAAGACTATATCCATTTTCGAAAAATATGCTAATGTAAGAACGATTTTCTCGGCTGCCTGCTACAATGTACCACCACATATACCACCATATATGTATCCTCTTTAAACGCGTTTTCGTTTTCTCAAGTTAATCCCGTTGACAAATTTAACAGGCAGTCAAATCACTACATGGCATTTGAAGAGTCGCCTCAACTGACGTTGTAAGCGACAAATATTCACCTTTTTGTTGAAGTAAAACTTCTTAGCGGCAGCGATTTTTTACATCGCGTCACGCAAGTCGCGTCACGTCTATGTATAAAAATATATGTTTGTACTATGTACTATGTATGTATGTCCATTAGTATCTACATACATATGTAGCTTGGGACCATTTCGTCACTAGTTCAGGACTATTTGAGGGCAAGGGCCGTTTCGGTACTGGTTGCGGACTAGATATTTCGGTATTATTTCAAGACCTTTCGGTAGTTCGGAACTAGTTCACCACTACTACTAATACTACTACAACAACTAATTACTACTAAGTACTATCAGTAAGCCTACTACTGCTTACTATTTTTACTAATGCTAATACTGATTTCTAGTACTATTTTAACTTATACTAGTTACAATTACTCTTTTTTATAATTTCTACTACTTTTTTTCTAATTCTACTACTATTTACTACAACTACTTTTACACATTTGTACTACTATTTTTACTTGTGACAAAACTAATTACTCTTTCAATTTTTACAAATTTTACTACTATTTATACTAATTTCTACTACAATTTTTACTAATTTCTACTACTATTTTCGAGAATGCTACTAGTAATTACTCCTACTATTTTTACTTGTTTCTACTACTCATTTTTGTCAATCCTACTCTTATTACTACCATTTTTTACTAATTTCTCCTACTGATTTTACTACTATTTCTACCAATGCTACTACTATTTACTACTACTATTTTAATTACTGCTACTACAATTTTTACTAATGCTAAAACTAAAAAGCCATAAAAGGATGTCTTTTAAAACTCTCCCATGTATTTATTTCTATTATCTCTTTGTAGAGTCGGCACAGAAGTTTTATTTCTGGATCGCGCACTTACGTTCAGGCGTGTTTTTTCAGTGTTTTGCTGATTTATTCCATACACGTGTACACGTTCTGACAAGTGTTTCTTAGTTGGGCTGGAATATTCGGCTTGCAATGAATTTGTGTATTCTTTAAACATGGCATTGGTGATTAATAATGCGCGCTATGTCTTTTGATATATAAAAAATCCAAAAGTTCGACCTCAGCGACATTTATTCAAAAGCAGCAACTTGCTGAACACTCGAAATGGTAAAGAGCTGTTTCCGCACAAAAGTGAAAAAGAGCTACCAAATTCGTATGAGAAATAAAATAGTTTTCTTAGAAGTAAAATTTCGACTCAAATAAGTTTTGGTACAAAAAAGTACCCGATTCTTTAAAAAAAAAACCCCCATTCTTAAAATAATCTATACCAAAGTACTCGATTCTTGAAAGTACTCGACACTTCCTATTACTATTTAATATTGATTTATTAGTAAAGTAATTTTTTCTTACCAAAAAGACTTTTTGAGCGTAAAGTCAGTTTTACATTTGGAATATTTTTGGAAAAACAACAAGAACAGTCAAGTACAACAGCCAATGTGAACTTAATTATGATTTTTTACACCTTTTAAGAACATGAAACGGTATTATAACTATAGTCTGATGTTTGTAAGTATAAGAAGAAGAAGAGATATACTCATTTTCAAGTATACCAAAATGGACAGGACCAGAGATCTGACAGCAACTTGGTAGACAGATGTATTTCTATAATATCAGAACCGCCCAGATCGGAGCTTATTTAATTACTATAATTTGATTATGAACTAAATGTGTCTAATACAAATCATCAATATCACCGATCCCACCGATTGTAGGACATTTTGCGTCACAAATCGTGCCATTGCAATGAAATCAATCAAAATATTAACATATTTCGATTTAACGTCAGAGCAGAGTATTTTTCCATTCCGTGTTATATTTCGCTGTCAAAAATTGGACCTAATAAAAACGAAGCCATAACTCAACCCTTTCGGGCATATTGGGGCATATGCGTTCAGGCAGAAGTTTTCTCATAACTAAAATAGAAATTACATATTGCAATTGATTTAAATATGTCCCGTTTGGTGTTTTGAGAGTCAGATAACATCTCAGTATTATTTTTGTGCGAAAAACGTACCCTCAAGCCATTCAGTGTTCTACTGAAGGCGACAGTGCTCATGCAGAGTGCTAGTTTTTCATGAATATTTGGGTTCAGTTATTCTATTATATTATTATCTGGAAAAAGTGTATATCGAGTAGCAGTACTTGGGTAAATAAGTTTTACTCTGTAGTATTTTGTTAGTTTACCGGTTTTTTTTGCGCATTTTTTTCCGTTGCTTATGGGTTAGATTTATTTGTTGATATTAATATGTCCCGCTTAACGTTTGTGTTCATTTTTTCACCCTTTGACACTTACAACAAAAATAAAAAAAAATCTGTTTTTAAACGCAATTCATATAGAAAAAAGTAAATGAGCGCAGCTAATGGTTGTGCTGATTCTAGTGACTTTTCTGGCAACAATTTTTCAGGCAGCAAAAATTGGAAATAAAACAGTCAAAAAATATGAAGATGAGAGCAATCAATCCGAAAAATCGCATGAAGATAATGAAAACAATGTGTTTATTGTGTTTTGACCGTTTATCTACGAGTGTACGCACCTATTGGAGTTTTAAATTTAATTTGAAATTTTCTGCGTTAAGAAGAACTTACTAACACAAAAATTAAATAAAGGAAAAGCTGTGTTCAGAAGTAGTACCTTTGGACTAATGCCCTCAAAAGGGCATGTTAAAAAAAGAAGTAATCCTTTTAAGCAACTGTCGCAATGACGAAACGACAACCGTCGGCAAAAAGCAGAAGGATGTCCGAAAATTATAAAATTGTATCGAGAGATTGTGAGAGCAGCCGATCGAGCAGAGGGAAAAAAATTACCTATTTTATTGCCAGGATTTTGAATTCAGAACTAAGACCTCAGAAATGGCTGTCGCTTAATTTTGTTATAGTTTTAACAGAACAGCACATTGTTGAAGGTCAGAGAACGGTGGCAGTAGTTCGTAGCGGACGATCAGGTCATATTTGCAAAAAGAAGAAGGAATTCTCCTACTTTTTTTTTACTAGTTGAGGGCATCACATGCCGAGGATGTCGCTTAAAAAAACTATCATAACTATAGTTTTGCTGATACTTTTTGATATTAATAACTTTTGAAAGGAATGAAATAAAAAAACTTTAGTTAGCAAGAATCGTTAAACATAATGTTTTACCTTTATTTAGAATTATGCTGTAGATACCTAATGGTACTTATACGTCCCGTCCTAAGCCATATGTCCCACCCCTCGTAGGCACCCCTGAAGAAAGTGGAGGTTTAATTTTGCGATTTTTATCTTTATATTATACATATATCGAAAATATAATAAAACAACTAAAGCCGAGATTACTCTGGTGCTTGATTTCCGGTGCGAAAGGGTTAAACAAAATTTCTGTCAATCAGAGGCATGTTAACATTTGATTCAAGCTAAAATGAGACTGAACCGAGTAACTCACATGAAATTAAAAAATTTATTTAGCACTACAAGGAAATATCAGCATTTCAATAAGTTCACTCTATGACAGGTGACTAATAAATAAAATGGCGCTCTTAAAAGAATATTATTATTATTTTAAAACCACGTTCATCTAATTTTAAACTTAAAATCCATTTTCAAAGAAAAGGTGTGTTTTTAGTTGCCTATAACACAGTTTAAATGGCATTTATTTTAAAATACAATTTTAGTTGTTAAAGCCTGTTTTCAATTTCGTTATAACTACGGGCCGCTGTACAATGTAGCGCAAAACTAATCATTCAATTATGTTTTTGAATAACTTTATATTAAAATGAAAAAAAAAGTTGTTGAGGGAGGCAAATTTTTATTTGGATTTTTGCAATTTTTTCTGTTAAGTGGAAAAAATATTTTCCATAAAGTGGCTGCCGCCGGTGTTGATACAGATTTGTGCTCATTTTATCACATTTTACATGTAACAACTGTTTGTTTTCTTGTTGGAAATTTTTACCTTAACGTTTGCAATTGCTCGAGGCTTGTTGGCATAAACCCGCGACTTCAAATAGCCCCAAAGAAATAAGTCTGGGATGGTTAAATACGGCGATCTTGAATAGCCATTCCAAATCGGCAAAATGCACTGTTTGCACTTCGAACGGGAATATGTGCAAGTTTTGCAGTAAAATTTGTTGTAGGGTACATCTGATGTTTCTTCGTTCTCATTGGAATCGGCAATCACAGCCGCGGTATTCTCGGTTGAACGAGCAGTACGGAGGCGGCTATGCCTTGTCTCGTTCCAATCTGTTCGACACAGGCAGCTAAACGCTGGAATATTTTACCCAGTTGGCGCTACACGATTGGGAAATCGCCGTCGATATTAACGCTGATCCAACAGCATCGACCGATTAGTGGTAAAAAAAATTGACACAATTATTCCACGCTCTTGCGGAGTACAGTGCTTCATTGCTTGTACTATGTTGATTTCCAGCAGCAGTCTAGTTCACATACGACAAATATTATTTACTTAGGACGTCATTTACAAAAATTATAACACCTTTCGAAAGGGGGATCAATTTTGCGATACCATCATTTTATTTGATAGACAAACTAAATAATACGTTGAATATTTTTATGCAGTAATAAATTAAAGTTAAATTTGTATATATTTAAAGGTATGTAGGCTTCGGTAGGCCCACTTTTGATTGAATAATTTGGTTTCAAATTTAACCAGGCTAAACATGATATAATCAATAGAAAAACTCACTCTTTGCATACTACTCTTACGGTCATATTATTGACACCCAAATATGTCGTAATATGGCGGAATGACAATATCTACAGATTAGGACAGAATAATTTGTAATAAATCTATTATTGAATAAAGCAGTAAGAACAGTTATTCCGGAGAATAGCAAATTTCTCTGATAATTATTCCGTTCTCTTCACTAAAAATTTATTATTGGCTTTTGAAATTTTATTATTGTGCATATTTATGTACATATAATAAATGATATTTGTTTTCGAGATTGTAAATTTCGTTTTATTAACAAATTACAACTCCAACTAGAGACCACAGAAGCGATCCTCGAGAATCGCAAGCAACACAAGAACGGTTTCAGTGAGTGAAATGATCAAAGGCTCTGGCATGCGTCTTGCAAGTTCGACCCCTGTACCTATTGACACTTACCGCTGTCACATTGGAAATATCTGCAAATACTACCCAATTAGTTTCAAACGATTCTGCCGCAGCAGGGGTTGGTGAAAAACTAATTTAACTTTATTTAAAATAAACATATGTACGCCGCCTGGTTCAAAATGCCATTGTGACCGACCTCAACAAGTTCGCGCACGAAACGCAACGTCTGCTCAGCCGACCAATCCATTTACATATATCGGCGCTCGAGAGACTCGCGACTTTTTCTCATATTTATTATTTTTCATATCACACGAAATCACAAATCAAAATTATTTGCAAGTATAATAGAAACCCAGATTGTGACAACGCCGGCAGCGTACACATCACAGATGTTCATAGCACAGGAATAGCGAGAAGAAAGGGAAGGTGGTAACTGCACTTGGGCGTTTTATTTTCACTTCACATTTAGTATTCTGTGTTTAACTTTTTGTAAAAATCACACAAAACTCAGAAAAATCATCTTTTTAAGAGCCATCTATGACGTCAATCCTTCAAACGTAGCAAGTACGAAGTAACGGAAGTGCTTTTGTCATCACCTTCTTTTCACTGCGTCGTGAATTATTTGTAATATTTTGACACTCCGAATGCCAATTCCCCTCTTCGGAAAAACGATTGGAATAGGCATTTATTCCTCGACCAGAGAGTTATTCATCGTTATTCCACAGTGAATAATTGAGAAAAAAGTTGTTCTGCAGTCTCACAGACTTGCTCAGATTACCTAATCCAGGAAAAGTAGCAACAAGTCAATAATATAGCTGTTAGGCATGGTAATTTCTTTTTAAATTTTTTCTTTGATACGTTGTTATTTAATGCAGGTTACCATAAGGAATGCAAATTCTATCCAAATAGCATAACTTTACACATTACATTGACTATTTGGCATGCCTAGCTTAGTTACCCCATTATCCTGCAATCACTTTGCAAAAGTATTCCTTTGATAGCTTTAAGTGCCATTGGTAGCCACAAAACAATAACAAATCTGTCCGTTCGATAGCCCATTCATTCAGCTGTTGAATTATTTATGAAAGGAGATATTTTACTAGTATGCGTGTGTGTATGTATGTTATTTGTGCAGTTGAAAGTGAAAGCGAAAGCGAAAATTGTCAGTCATGCTAGGACCATTTGTACGAAAAATGCGCTCGTACGTAAAGTTCGCGTAATCACTGTGCCAGAAGCAATAACAATAACAATGCGCAAAATGATCAAGTTAATTCCCAAAAGTATCAGCGACTACATTGATTGGCACAAATGTGATGTAAATGTTGGATAGTAATTTGTTTCCTTTTTGGTTTGCTTATCATTTTGTGAATATCAGAAAATTGTTTTCTATTAATAATTTCAACTGAACTGCATTAACATACTTACATAAGCATGCGGTAGTGACGTTAAGGAAGGCTGAAATAAAATATAGCAATATAAAAAACAAACTCAAAAGCAGACGGAATTCAAAATTGAAAGACGAGTGGGCTCGTAACAGATCAGACGTAATTTGATGGATAAGAATCTACCCTAGCGGTGCATAGCACCACAATTCTTACGCGGAAATGTTTCAATGTTTGCCAGAATACTTTTATTCATTTCATTTTATTTCGGTTTTAAGCGGAATGCGCGCCACAACCCCTCTGCTTTATCCGCCATCAGTCAGTTGGTAGTTCGAAAATCCCAAATCTATCCTGCTGTGTATTTGTGTGTCTTTGTATGGATTTCAACAAATGATGGCAAAGATAAATCCTAACACCTTTAACAAAAACTCACAAATGACATTTTGTGCCACACACCAGCAGTGGATGGAGGATGGTGAGCTGTGCGCCATGTGTGTTGAAATTATTGTGTACATTTTGTTGGCTCTGCAGCGCTCTAATGTGGATCAAATCATTGGTATGGAATAATCACTATTTTGCTACGAGTAGTCGTTTGATTTTCGCATTTTTCAGCCAAATTACTAATTCCAAATAACTCTGTTGTAAATATTCGGAATAGGAAGGGGTAGCAGCTAGATAGCTCTTTAGTTTAGGGTTTTGATAAAATTCATTCCTAGCTTTTGGTCATATTCCCATTCTCTGTAGGATCGAAAATAGAAATAGAGGAACTCAGAATATCCTTTGAATCAGCGAACTTGACACAGAAATCTGGGAATTTTTGCTGATGTTGAGGGTGCTCTTGACAACGCTACCTTTGCTTCTATGTGCTCAGCGGCTAGAAGGCAAGGGGTAAATGAAACAATTATAAGATGGATCCATTCCATGTTACATAGGAGATTGCTGACTGTCGCCTTTCCATCTGTCAGAGGTTGGGAACTATAGATAAAACAAGCATCGGCAGTGACAGATAACCTTTAGCACGACTTGAGGTCTGAGGCTGGTTATGGCACCTTGGTATACCCAGCACGCGTCAGATCAATCATGTTGTTGTTGTTGTTGTTGTTGTAACAGCTAGCCACATCCTGTAAAGATCGGATTGTCACCAAGCACATCTAGGGGGAGGCCCAAGAAACGCGCGCTTGCGACAGGGTCGGAGCAGGAAGAGAGGGGTCTTAGATGAGTAGATTTGAGTGAGCATGTGAATAGGTGTTTGGTGTCGTGCGGCGGATCTCCACATGCCGAACATATATTTGGTATTTTAGGGTTGATGCTGGGTAATTAGGAGTTGATTCCACTATAATATCCAGATCTTAGTTGGGCCAGAATAGCGCGGGGCTCGTGAGGTATCGCTTGCAGAAGATGGTGGTCGGACTCCTATAACGGCATTTATACATTCATATATTGCGGGTGGCGATTATCGAGCAATCATCTGCAAATAAGCCTTTGGTGACTCATTCTGGCGATTGAAGGACCTTGGAGATGAAGTGGTTAAACAAAAGTGGGGGTAGGATGCCTCCCTGTGGTATCCCTTATTTAACTCTTCTTTACTTGTACGTCAAGCAAATGATTGTAGACCACACAGGTAATTTTCGGTCCACCAGTTCAATCCACGTCAGAATGGCTTACCATGGCAAAAGCCATGCGGCTCTCTCGCAGGGGCGATTATCGTTAAGCCCGCGGTACACCTGCGTGTTTATGTCATTGAGTGCTGTATGTGTGGTATGTGCGGTACGGGAGGAGTAGAGCCTCAAGCGTATTTATCATCGATGAAAGCAGGGAAATCGGTCGACCAGGCCCTTCAACTCGCTAAAGATAAAAGTAAGGGGTGAGCTTGTATTGGACTATTTGCGCAACCTACTGATTGCCTTTGGTATTATCCACTGATAGATGCAGTGTAAATTGTCGGCTGAAATAGCCCGCGAAACTCTTCGGGACCAACGAAGCATAATCTTCAAATGAGATTTGCACTCGGTCATCATGCTTCGTCGTGTTAGATAAGAACCACACGGTGGACCAAGTCTTACCCGCACCTGAGACTAGGTTACATGACTTTAGATCCTCCTCCCATTTGTTCCGCTTATGCTGGTCGATTCGCACATTAAAATCCCTGATATGGCGATTACGGGAATCGGAGTGGCGAAGATGCGCCTTCTCAGGTAACTCCGCGAACCCGACCCAAACAGCTTTTTTAAAGCTCTACATCAAGGAGCCAGGCAGTCACCCGAACACCCGAAAGTGACACCAGCCTTGGCATGAATTACACCTGACTGATGGCCCCTTCCGATATATTCTCACCTGACACACAGAACAAATAGTGCGGAGTACCAGGAGCTGCTGGTTTTTTCCCACACGAGAGATGGAGCAAGGTGGAGAGGGGGAGCCTCCATGTTGTTGTTGAGCGGTTCATTGAACCGTGGAGGTTCATATGGTGCTGGTAGGCACCGGTACAGTAGGTGTGGTTGTAGAGGTTGTGGGCGCCGTGGGGCCGGAAGAACATAGACCACATAGCTAGTGGACCACACCTTATGGGTCCTTAGGCCTTAGAAGACCTAAAGATGGAGTTCAGATGGAGCCTTTTCTGGCAAACGTAGCGAAAAGAGGAAAAAATTGCATTAAAATAAGGAAAATTATTCTAAAGCTCTTTTGTTTTTTTTTCAGTGTATTTGAGTAAGATATACAATATGTATTAATAATAGAAAACGTTCATTCGCTATCCATCGGCTGTAGGCTAAAAGGTTGCTAACTTTCTTCTGTCACATGGTGACCGATCATGTCAAGTGTACCCGCATGTCCCCTCAAATCGGCAAAACCAAAAACAAACGTAATTTTTTCGCAAGCCGTTAAAATAATTTCTAAGCATTTTGTGGATCATTTCTGAAACGTAAATACATTTTCTGAAAACCCTCTGCATATCGATGGGACGTCTGGATAAATCATCCAAACCCCAAGAATAGGGGTTTAAGAAAGAAGACGATCAAAAAGAAATGGTTTAAGAAACCGTTACTACAGATTTATTTTTATATTTTCTTATGCGCATGCTGTATCCCTTCTTTCCTTCGAATTTAAATATCTTCAACCATAGCAAGGCGGTGTTGAGTTCTGCTAATACTTAAAGAGCGACATAAAGTATTCAATTTCGAACTTGCATAGCTAAACGAGACGATTTTGACAACAGTTTCCCTAAGTGAATCTTCTAACTTCAAATATGAATAGGAAGTAATATCAATTATGTGTATGTACAAAAGTAAGCTATTCCCCTCGAATGATTGCAATTGCGAAAACCCCCTAACCAAAGCCCGCCCGCCTGAATTTTTCGCCGAAATTTTAAAATCTTCAAAATTTTACCAACAACACATTATGCGCCTGAATTCAGCTCAGCGGCTCAACGTTCTCTTGTCGATGCAGTGAACTAAATAATTTGAGTGCCATTCACGTCTTTTAGGTCCATTGCTCATGTTTCATGATTTTCCTTTCTTTCTTTTCATTTTTCTCCTTGCCGCTGCTTTGCTAACGGGCGAGCTAAGTGCAATGTATTTGTATGGCTGTGTGTTTTTGTGTGCAGTTATGTTTTGCCTGATGTTTAGGGCAAATCTGTAATTCAGCGCCCGGTCATTGTGTATGATGGCAGGTGACGTGAAATCGTAAAGTTTCCTATTGTTTTCCTGCACTCACTCACTCACTGCTGGTTGGCTTACTCACCCCATAACGAATTGTCCTGGTATGAATGTACATAGTACTAAATATATATATACATGTGTGTGTGTGTGTGTGTGTGTGTATTAAAGAACCCGCGGTTTTTATGCGTATGTGGTCCGCAATGTTCCTCGTTATCCTTACCGTTCGTTATTATTATTTATTTGAATTTGACGTCTCTTTGCATTGTCGAAATTTGCAGTGTAGGGTGATTTCTGTTGTTGGTGCTGCTGCTGCCGTTGCTGGTGATTTTAGTGTTATTGTTGCGGACGGACAGAAGTGAAAGAGCAGTTATTTTGGTTTAATGACTTTTAGCGTATATATGTAAGTATGTGTGTACATATGTATTATAGTTATGGACATCGCCAACATAAATGCACACAGGTAGTATGAAGTTTTGATAGCTAATGTAGTCTCTCCATCCAATGTATACAAAACTGGTAAGTATATATTTGTTTCATTTTAAAAACTTTTAGGTCCACTTGCGAGAAAGCAGGTTATCTATTTAATTCAGAGTTTACCGGTTAAATTGATAAATCGACAGTAATGAGGAAGCCATCGAAAACGTTGGCTCCAACCCTTAGCAGATCTTTAGCAAAGCGAAGCGATCACTTCCACGATATTAGAGATCAAGCATACCAAGCATTTCGTTGTTGTACTAGAACCTGCAAAAATTATTTTGATTTCAAATTCCAAATTTCAAAGAAAATGTCGAAAAAAAAGAAAAATACATAGCCTGGGTTACTGTATTTATTTGAGGCAAGACAATGTCTGGGTTACGAAATTAAAAATATGACTCTGAGTTACTTATCTCTTTATTTATAAATTTAACTCTGGATTTCTCGCAAGTGGGCCTTAATTTTCTTTCATGAAATTGTTAATTTTTCATAATAACATGTACTCTCTATCATTTTTATCAAAATGGATATCTCAAATAAGTACTTTCCTAAAATTTAGTATAAAACACACGTATGGACTATTTATGAATGTCAAGGGCCTAAGGTGTTATACGTCTGGAACCGGAAAATTGGGAAGATGTCTTTGGTTATCAAACGAGGAAGACGGATAAAAAAACAGACTGCCGGACCTTGCAGTGTCTAGTACAACTGCGATATGAATTTGTGGCAGCAGAGAGATTTCGCCGCCTTAGTTTCATATTATGGACGAGCCTTTCACACCATACCATAGCCAGATTCATCACATTTTGTTCATTGACAACATAACAGAAATGCTAGCTAAGTAGAATATGCAAACATATACGAATTAAAAACTAACAGTTTTAATTGAAAACAAATCGACTATTACTCTAATTAACATTCAAACACCGAAATTGTGAAACACACAAAATACCAAATATTAATCTCATCCTTATTGGTAGTTTTGTCAGATTTTTATTATTAGAACCGTTTCTTTGTAACGGACTTCCAAAAGAACACTAGGTAGGCAATGAGCTGCATATAAAGCGGCAACGGAAGCTCGGGAAAATATGCGAGTTGAGCCAACTCGGTAAAATGTAGTCCGATCTGAAATGTAGCGTTGGGAAGTGAAAAACAACGCTATTGTGTATCAGAAAAACATGGAAAATTTAAATTTAACAACTATTTTCCGTTCTTAAATAGCAATAATCAAATCGCATGCTTTATGAAAGATGTTAACTGGTTTGCTTTTGTAACTAAAGGAAATTTTATCCGTGTTGTAGTGTTTTTTGCAAGTCGGGTATAAAATACCGCCTATTGTTATTAACAAATGTCCTACATACATATGTGTAAACAATTCCATTTCAATTCATAACATAAATATATTTGCGATTAAAATTTTAATGCTCCAAAGTTAATTACATTTTGCGCGTGTGTAGCATGTGTGCGCTTCATTCGTTGTGCTCCTGATTCGAATCCTGGCCGTGGCAAGTAACGTCAAAAATTAGAGAAAACACTTTTTGCATAAAAAACTTCTCACAAAAATCATTTGCCGTTTCAAGTCGACGTAAAACTGTAAACACTGCAAATTGTAGGAAAACTTCATCCAAACATTAAGGTATGATGTAAGCACCTAATTATTACCATCATTAATGAGCCCGTTTCTTTGTAACCTAGTTGCAAAAGAATACTAGGTAAGATAACAAATTGCATGTAAAGCAACAACACTAACTCGGAAAAATATGCCAAGTTGAGCCAACTCGGTTAAATGATATCCGACCTAAGATGTAGTGTTGGGAAGTGAAAAAACTGCGCTACTGTTTGTTCGTTTTAATTTGCATATTATTTGTAAATATATAGTTATATAAACTTAAAAATTGCCGGCACAACTATTATCAGTTTCTAAATAGCACTAAACAAATGAAAGCGGCTAACAGGGTTGCTTTTGCATGAATAAATGAAATTTTATCCGAGTTGGAGCGTTCTTTTGCAACTTGGTTACATTAAAACGGGGCCAATATAAAAATTATAGCCTATAGTCATTTCCACCTTGCAACCGATTAAAATTGCTCACTAGATACAATAGGTGGATGAGTATACAGATATTAAAAAAAAAATTTAGACGATTAAAAATTGACAAATACGAGTATTTGGCTAAAGTTCGCCCATTCAAACAAAAAAATTACACACATATGTATGTCGTTACCCCACCCAAAGAACCCAATGTGCATGCCGAGTTTCGTTGAGATAACGCAATATTTACTCGAGTTATCCAACCTACGTGCGAACGGGGGAACGGGCGGGCGGGCAGAAACGGTTTAATCAATTTCTCAATCAATCTACAAAGTACAAACATTTTGGTATGTCTACATCTATCTCGGTTCTTTTATGTTGTTAGAAATAATCGTTATGTGAACCAAGTTTTGTAAGCGTGGGCACCAGTGGGTTCTTCATTTTGTTTGCAGGAGGAATGTCCTACGCGATGCTCATCATGGTGATCCGTGAGTTACTGTGCCAGACAGAAATAAATATTAGAAATATATTTTTTTAGGTATTGTTAACAGCAGCCCAATGCCTATTTTTAT
Source organism: Anomoia purmunda (assembly GCA_951828415.1). Taxonomy (NCBI): domain Eukaryota; kingdom Metazoa; phylum Arthropoda; class Insecta; order Diptera; family Tephritidae; genus Anomoia; species Anomoia purmunda. The sequence goes on from OX639996.1 coordinate 44,957,993, forward strand.
GATTTTAAACATGACTTTTGCTCACCTAACTTTTATTAAGCGAAACACTGAGTCAGCAAAGAACGGTGCCTTACATTGTGGTACCCTGTTGAGATAATTTATTAAAAAAGAAAAAGCAAAAACGCTGAAAAATATGGATTAAAATATTTGTGGGGATGGCAATGAGAATAATTTAATGAAAAAGTCGCCACCGATGTTTCAAGTCTATAAACATCGCTGTTACTCGAAACGATGATTTACTTCGATGCTTTTGTCGATTTTGCTGCGTAACAAAAATTAAAAAAAAAACCTGCGGTCATGATTTTGTTAATAGTTAATAGTTTTTATTAACATTAGTAGCAGGCTTACGAACTGTGTTTTTACTTTTTTTGGATTGGCTCTAGTTCTTGAGATAAACGAAACTTAAGAAATTAATGAAAAAAAGTTATATGACCCAGTTCCAGTTGTATTAATTTAATTATTTCTCAATAAGTTTTGTTATATAAATTATTAAAACATGATGTGATGATGTGGAAATGTCAGAGACATCAGAAAATCCGACAAATAGCAGTGAAAGTGAGTTTGAAGAAAGTAGTTGTACGAAACAGGGATTTTCTACAGAAGAGCTCAATGACTTGGTTCGTGACTTGAATTTATCAAAAAAGTCGTCTGAACTTCTGGCTTCGAGGCTAAAACAAAAATCTTGTCTACAACCTGGTGTTGCTATTATAGCCTTTAGGAACAGAGAGCAACACCTTCTGCCTTACTTCACCAAAGAAGACAATCTTGTATATTGTAACAATATTTCTGGACTCTTGAGTGCTATGGCCATTCCCGAATATAATCCCGAACATTGGAGGCTTTTTATAGACAGCTCAGAAAGAAGTCTGAAATTTGTGTTGCTACACAATGGAAATAAACTTGCTTCGGTTCCAATCGGTCATAGTACCAAACTAAAAGAAGAATACGAAAATGTAAAAATTGTTTTAGCAAAGATTTTGAATGCACAACATAAGTGGTCAGTATACCCCTGTTTTATGTGTTTATGGGACAGTCGTGCAAGAAATGAACATTGGATTAGAAAGGACTGGCCGGTGAGAGAAAATATGGAGGTAGGAACAGCAAATGTGGTTCATGACCAACTGATAAGCCGAGAAAAAATCATTCTTTCACCACTTCACATCAAGTTTGGGCTAATGAAACAGTTCATTAAACCCCTTGATAAGACAGGTGACTGTTTCGAATATGTGTGCAAAAAATGTCCAGTCTTTAGTATGGAAAAATTAAAAGCAGGAGTCTTCGATGGTCCGCAAATTCGTACCCTTCTAAAAGACACTGAATTCTTAAACCATATGTCACAAATTGAATCTGAAGCCTGGCTAAGCTTTCTTAATATAGTCAAAAATTTTTTGGGAAATCATAAATAACCAGACTATAGAAAACTAGTTGCTGATATGCTACTCAATTTTCGCAAACTAGGAGCTAAAATGAGCATTAAATTACATTATTTACATAGTCATTTGGACAAATTCCCGGACAACCTAGGCGATTACAGTGAGGAACAAGGTGAACGGTTCCACCAGGACATAAAAATAATGGAAGAAAGATATCAAGGTCGATGGGACAATCACATGATGGCAGACTACTGCTGGAACTTAATGCGGGATTGTCCTGAACAACGACATCATAGGAGGTCCTACAGAAAAAGTTTTTTGTAATTTTTTTTTAAATTAATTAATGGAAAGAATATATTTTTTTTATTTTTGTATTTTTTGTATACTGGCGCGCAATGAAAATATATTTTAAATCCATATTGGTATTTTTAGTCTTTATCTGAAAAACTAGAGCCAATTCGACAAAACTGATATTATTTTCGTAATCAGCGCCCCCAAATTACCCTAAATCGACTTAAAAATCTCCGACCGTAAAATTTTGTTCCGCAGTGTTTTCTTCAAAATTTACTACAAACCTTTAATTCTATTCTGATGCTAGCTACTTAATTAGACCTAATATTAAAATTACTACATTTAAAACATGGCTTGGCTAAAAGTTGAACAATTTAAATGGTTTTATAAGTTCTAAGATCATAAAAATTTAGCTCACCAGAATAAAAAATCTAAACAGTTATCTTCCTCGACTCTCACAACAAAGGAGGCAGAAGTACAAGTGTATCTTATAACAGTTGTTGCTTCTATTAATCAAAATCTAATCGAAATTTGGAAGGCTATGAAAAATTTATTTCAGGGACTGCATAAATTTGCTTCCAAATATTTATCCATCGTGGCGACTTCAGTTCCAAGTTAACGACTTTTTTTCGAAAGCAGGAGCAACTATGACGCAGCAGAGACCCCGTTTGACATGGAAGACTTTTCAAATTGTTCATTTTAAATTCTGTGCAAAATGTTTTTGGTTTTTATTCATTTCGAAAGCCTTGTATTTCTCTTATTTATAGAGGAAAATATTACTCGGCTGTCTGCCAGACTTTATGTGTCCGGAACTAGCAATCTTACACTATGAGTGGTCATTGAAAAATTTGAACAACCATCGATGTTTCGGTACATCGATGTTTTTACTGTCGTTGTTTTATTGCTAAATGTTTTTTTTTTGTGCAAAACATTCACACATCGAACCATCGATGTTTTATTTTACAATGCTACTCTAGACTAGCATTCAAGATGTCAAAAGATCAAGTAGTCACTACTGAAACATCAGCCACAGAACAGTTTGGAATCAGCTAAAACTAAAAAGCCACAACAGGTGCCACATAATAAACGCAAATTTTATTGATCGAATTGCCATTAGTGAAACACTGCTGAAAAGCAACGAAATCGCACCACTTCTTAATTGAATCATTGCGAGCGATGAATAAGTAATGCAGGCGATCATGACCAAAGACCGATGACCATCTTCAAATGACTTCAAAGTCGAGATTGACGGTAAGGAAGGTTATGGTAAGGTTTTGATGGGATTATCATGAAATTGTCCATTATCAATCGCTGTAACGTGGCGACCGTTTGAAGGGATCGGGGACTTTTTTATATGACCACGAATGAAAAAAACTGGCTTGGGGTTTAGATAAGAAATTTAAGCGGTGTTGAATTTTAGTACCTAATAAATATTTCCTATGTTATTCCGAAGTTCACATTAGTTCCGTCTTTTGTAACCGAGTGGCAAAGAGCCCGCCTACTCAGTTAAATATTTCCATTTGATTGCAAAATCAAGCCTTCGAAAGACTCGTATATATTTCGAATCTAGTGCTCTTTTGCACCGTGGACACAAAATAATAGGCCTATTATAATAATTTAAATACCGTTTTTTCTCTCTTTTACACTTTATTTTCATCAAATTACATTTCTTACGATACGTATACATTCCATTACAACCTGTATCAACTAGTTCTAGCTTTCTTCTGAATAACTTGAAATATTTAAATATCCTTCACTCATTATACCTATGCTCTTATTTAATTTTTGGAAATGACTAGCCCCGTTAAATGTATTACAACAAATTCCTAGTTTACAAAAATATATTTTCGTATCTACATATTTAATTTGTATGTATTTATATTTATTTTCTCTTTGGTAAATATCAAAACTCTCACATTTCATAAAGCTTGTAAAAAATCTACACAACAATAAGGTACCTGATTCGTTGGGATAACCTGATAGTTATGTTTGTGATTTTAAAATTGCCATTCTCTGAAGTGATCGTCAGCTACAAGAACTGCTGAGGATCACTTGAGAAGGAGGTAATTTTTTAACAAACGGTTAGTGTAATTGTAGGTGACTGAAGACAGTTTTACAAATAATGGTGACATAATAAAAAAATTAATTTAATTACAAAAAAAAAAAGAGTATGAAGTAAACAAATTCATTTAAAATCTTCGAAATATAGCAAGTCGAATTTTTTAACTAAATTCATTTTTAGCAAAGATTAGTTTCGCCTATGCCAAATTTATTTGAAAGCTAATATAAAATTTTCAAAACAAAATAGTTCCTATAACTAAATTTACCCAACTTATATTTAGCAAATGTCAGTAATTTTTTTGTCGGTAGAAAGTGTTGCAAAGAATATCGACTTGCAGTTTTTTAACTTTAAAATTTTCAAAACTGCAAATAAAGATTCTTTCAAAGAAACTTAGCAAAATAAAATTTATAAAATCTGCATCTGTATATCCAAAATAATAATTATTTCATTGTTCAGTTTTAAAAAAGTCATGCGAAACCTTCGTTTGGTAGTAATTACGAGTGTGAAATTATTTAAGACCTATATTATATTTTATATTATGAACGAGAAATCCATTTTAATGCCTTTCAAAGCAAAAGGTATTATTATAATAGATACAGATTAGAAAATAAATTAACTTACATAAGTCTTGAAATATGGGGCCTCGTTCGGAATAAATTTGGTTTAAGTTCGGGACCGTTTCGGGATAGGTCGAGATCATTTTGGAAGAGTTCCTAAATTACACGAGATAGCGCCAAACGATGCCCGAACTGGTCACGAAATAGTTCCGTATTTCAAGAATTAAACAAATTTTTTTACTAAAATTTTTGATACCAAAAGTATCAAAATAATAGTCATCGATGACTTAAAGAATTTTATCATACTATTGTAAAATACACACAAATCATATGAAGTTTTTTCGCATCAAATTGTTTGTTTTTTTCATGTTTAATAAAAAGAATTTGAATAATTATTATGCAAAAAATATTGACGTGGAGTTTTCGTAACAGTTACATTTTTGAAACCTTAAACCAAAATTCTTCTAAGAAGGTAAATGTTTAAAACAAAAAAAAAACACATTTAATCAAACTAGTCGATGTTTGCAATATTACAATAAACTTTAAATATTGGAAATTAAAAAAACAAATTTTTTAAAAAACATAATAATTAAAACTTTAGTATTTTTTCGTTCTATTCAGGTCACTGAGTCATCGTTACAACAAAAAATATTTACATATTTCTGTCCCAACAGGGAATAGCAACTAAAGTCGATTTCAAGTTAAATTGAAAATTGAGAATTCTGTTAAGAAAAATTTAAGTTTAAATATTAAATTTCGGTCACCAAAGTTCTATGTAATAATGAAAATACTCAAAATCAAGTTTTGCTGTTATTCTTTAGCTGCTACAGAAATGTGCCGGATTTCATCATAACAAGGCATCAGCTTTGAATTCTTCAATTAACCGCACTATTCCAACACCAATGACAAAACGCTTGGACATGACAATTGTTATAACCACTGCGCCTAAAACTATGACCCAGACACTAGATTTAAACGCATAATTATGACAACTGACATCGTTCTTGTTAATAGCTACTGAGTACGTGACAACGGACGAAACAATCTTTGTATTATGCATCATAATTTTATGTGGAGTTGCAGGGGCAGATGAGACTTGTCATTGAAGTCGGAATAGGGCGATAAATAGTATTGTTAGATTACGGCAGGTGTGCCTAAAAATATGCAATATCCGCTGACGCTTATTACTTGCTCGTAAAAGTTCTTGAATTGAAAAACTCAATATAACACTTTTAATTTCAATATTTTCAGACACACTTTTTACGAATTTAGCAACTTTTGGCTACATAAATTATCTGCAGCTACTCCTAGTATTCCACTAAAGCATTAACTAGCAATTGCAATCTTCATTTGTCACATTTTGAACTCTTAATCAAGGGTATTTGATTCCCTGACTAATATTTCAGAGTTTTTGGATTATAATTTGTTTTATTGTAAATAAAAATAAAAGGTTGCTGCATTGAACATGTTACTACTGAATAATCTTAATTCGTAGTGAAACTACTTATTTAAACTATTTTTGTGTTATACGCATGATTTTCTTATCTAGAGTAGACAAGTACGCTGACTCCTCGCCGCTAAAAACCATCCGTAGAACTCAAAATCAACCAAAATCTGTCCCCCAGCACACCTACAAATTGTTTGATACCTAACCTCACTAACTGCCACTTTCAAGATACCCAAATGACCCGTTATAAAAACCACTACAATCGCTAAAAACATTTCCTGCTATACTGCGTTGGAATATTCTTCGAAACTACTGTTATTAGTGTTCACCATCTGCTCGCTGTAATCCTTCCAAGGCGGTGTTTGTGTATAGAAACTGCTGGTCTGATGCAACATTGACGCTTGCGCTTGTTCTCTTGTGATGCCGGCGAGATCCATACGCGCACCTTGGAACGTCATGGGTGGTGTTGACTGATCCTCTGGCAGATAACAATTAGTATTCCTTGGCAGTTGAGTGCATGCGGGCTGTGTTCGGTATCCAGCTGATGTGAAATCCGGTCTATTCACTTCCTCCGCGTAGATGCCAGATGTGGGACGTAAGTTGGCTGCCGCTTCGAAAGTGCTTTTATACAATTCGTATTTCTCTTGCGAAAAATGTGGATGTGGCGTCGCTCCATCACGCGGGAGATTATGTGTTTCGTGTTGGACATTATAGGGGCGCATATCACTGCCGTAGGTGTAGCCTTGTGGTGGTCGGCCACGTTGCAGGAGTTGCTGCTGTTCTAGGAAGGGGTGTTGTCCGGCCATTGGCGCCTGATGTGGATATGGTAAGCGTCCAGCGAGACCGCAGCCCATGGAGAAGAGGCTCGTGTAGGGTTGTGGATTCACGAAAATTGCGTCGAATAACTCTTTGGTGATGCGCTCACCGCTTAGCGTGAAATTCTGCAACTTTTCCAGATCCAGATTGATGGTACCACCACTTTCCAGCACCTGCTCGAGCGCGAATATGTAGTTGTGTGCAAATCGCAATATCTCGATCTTGGTCAGCTTTGTCTCCTCTGGCAGCGAGGGTAGAGTGACGCGCAGCCGCTCCAAGGCATCGTTCAACGTATGCATGCGATTGCGTTCACGATCGTTCGCCTTCATGCGCCGAAACTTCTTGATGCGTACCACCTGCAAAGGGCTGCGCGAACGCGTTACACGATTTTTGCCGACGGCATACTTGCGCTTGGGACGCGGTTCAGTTGATTGATCACTATTGTTGCCATCGATCGCACCGGCGGCATTTTTTGTCGGCGTTGATGTAAGTTTGGGTGCGAACTCTGGATCTGTCGGCGGTGCTTTTCTGATGACATGTTCGACTAGGGTGCGCGCACTACGTGTGCTGTGATTGCTGCTAGCGTCGAGTAGTGCTGGAAATGAGGCGCGCTCCATGAGCGGACCAACGCCGTTGCTACCGTAACAACCGGTGGGCAGTGGTGACTCGGCGCTGGCATAGAAATCCGCGCCATTATCGAAAAAAAGTTTACGCGGCGTCACTTCGGTTTCAAAACTTTTTTCATAACCACTGTCATACGACGAATCCTCAAACTCAAAAGAGCGATCATCAAAACCGCTATAGCACGAAGACATTTCGCTTTATTGGCGCTAACGGATTTTTGAGCACTTGTCTGTCACTACTACGCGGCGGGTGTATGTTTGGCGCGGCACGCAGTGCTTTTTCGCTTGACGACCTAGTAACGGTACGTTACATTTCCGTTAACATGCATTTTCAGCGCACGAATATCAATGTTTTATTCTTTTTTTTAGTTATTTCCTGTGATCTCTCGTTTTTGATTTAGTTGTTTCCCGTTGCGCGTTTCTTTACCAACTAAACAGACATTAAGGGCGCTCATTAGTTTTATATTTGTCCATCACAACAGCAATGCGTTAAGTAGAGCGCACACGTGAGCCATCTGAGTAGTCGGAACAGTACAACCCTCTGCGTATTGGTATCGGTCGTGACGGCGCCATCTCAAATCCTCGCGATTACAGCAGGGGGTTGGTCTAGTTTGCAGCAACCACAACAACAATTGCAGTACTTTATGTGCGTGTTGCGTGTGGAATGGCGTTGGCAATTCCACCGTTAACATTACCGCGCCACCCTTACAACCCACCCAATACTGTAGCGGCGAAAGGAGTTTGCGAGATACTACTACCAATCGGAAGGATGACTTTGTCGAGCGGCACTAATGCTTGTTGCGCGATCAAAGGGATTTGGCTGTAATCGGTTGCCGGTCAGAGAGTTACTAGCATAGAGCAGTGTGTGTGTGTGTGTGTGCATATGTATATTAAATATGTATTTGTATACATGTATGCAAGCTAACGGTGTTGACTCATGGTGTGCAGTAAAAATATGAAATCTATATTTATGTATGTGTTCGCTACTTGTGTTGAGGGTTGCCAGTTGATTCCATATTTAGAACAGGTTGACTAAAGTTGCTAGGCTAGCACATAATGATTTCAATTCACGGCGAAAGTCCTAAAGATCTTAAATGAATTGTCGGACCTATTTGTGTAGTAAATAATTAATTTTAGTAAATTATACTCAAAACTCCATTTCTTGGGGTCTCACTAAGATTTTCCCCATATCTCTTAGATTTCTGAATCAACTTTTAACTGACGTTTAGAAGCCATTGAAAAGATGATTTATATAAACACCGTAATGCTTGGTTTTCATTAAGTAAAATATTTGCCGACAAACTATGACACGAAATGACAACATGTTGACAGTTTTATCTTTGCATTGGTGTGAGAACCTTACACAATAAAGGCCGGGATCCGAGCTGAGAGCAACTGAAAGTGACGTAATTCATGGTAAGAGGAAGGAGCGAACAGATGGCAGAAGGCTTAAAAGTTTTGTTTGTGTAAAAAAATCTAAAAGAAAACTTATTTTATTTCGTCAGCGAGTGGGTTGATGCTGTCAAATCGACAAAGAGGGATTAACGGTTTGCGTATTCTATCATTTTTGGGACAAGATATGAACAGGGCGTCATTTTTAAAGTAGTTGTCAGGATTTTTTAACGCATAATCAAGGAATATAATTTTTTTATATTATGAGGTCACTTTACACATTCTCGTTTATTTAAGAATTTAGATTTTTACATTTTCCTCGAAAAGTAGCGAAAATATCAGCTGCCGTGCACTGTAGTTCGTCATTTGACAGATCAGTTTGTGTTATCCTCAGAGGCAGCAATCTTAATCTGAAATCACACTTTTTTAAAAAAATTTAATTTGTATGTTTTGAGGAGTGTGAAAATAAAATATGATTTTTCATCTTTCCCAACAAAAATTTACAAAAAATAAACAATGATATAAAATATTAGCGTTGTTAATTTTGAAATCCTCAAAGCCATTTTTAGAAAAACTGTATAACGCTGAACTGAATTTTCATTTAACTGCTTATAACCTAAGAACGGACTTTAATTTTGAAATCATATTACATAGTTTCAGACGCAGTTCGTAAAATAAAATTTAATTTTTGAAAAAAATTTAATTATCATTTATTATGGTTTAAATTTAATTTAAAGCTTTTGTTTATATAATGTTCGTTTCTTTATTTAAAACCTACATATATTTCCTTCAAATAAATTGTGATATAAAAGATTTAACAGATAATTTAAGTACTAAATATGTCGATTTGACAGTATCTACCCATTCGCTGAAGTAATAAATTTATTTTTCTTTTATGGTGACATTTTCTGCACAAACAATGCCAAATAAATTTTCAACAATCAATTATCTTTTCGCTCTTTCTCTTCTGCAGAATTTCTTCTTCGCTCTCTCATTGCATCATTTTCAGTTGCTATACTATATACTTGGACTGCTCAACTTTACTTGTATTGATAATATTTATATCGTCTGTAGGAACTTATAAATTCAAAAGTGTAAACAAGAGAAGGGTACTTTTGTTTTATAGTTTTCTTTGATTTTTTAGCAAAACAATTTTCATATCATGGTGTTAAAGTATGGACATATATTTTGTTTGATTTTCATTTTAGAAACTATCGTTTTCGCATATATTATATTTGCAACTATTGCATAGTGTAATATAATACCAAAAATTTTAAATTTAATCATATGTAAATCTTAAAATAGCTCATATCGCTAATCTTCTATACTATAATAAAACTTCTGAAAAATCTTGTCTGTACATTAAAAATTGGCCGCCATAGCCGAGTGTGTAACGTATGCGTACTTTGTTCGGTATCCCCCAGGTGCAAAACCCGATCGCGGCAAGTAATCAAAAATTATTTTAAAAAAGTTTCTTTAAATAGCAGTCACCGCTCGGCAGGCAATGGCGAACCTCCAGCTCTATCTCTGCCAAGAAAAAACTGCTCACAAAAATCATGTGCCGCTCTGAGTCATGAAATAATTAATTTATTTATTTCATCAATTAGTTGTACACATATAGATAACCAGAACTATGTTGGAATTTTAAATTAGTTTTAATTATAAGCAATAAAGTTTTGAGATGGTGTAGTAAATTTATTCGTGTAACTATCCCTACTTTCCGAGAAAAAATCCAAATGACTGCCTATCACAAACGAGTGCTGAATACAGCGAGTAAGCGGTTAATTTAAGGTCCTACGAAGAGGAACACGAAATGTATAAGACGGTCTTACATCACCCCAATATAAATTGGAAGTTAATGCGGTCTGTCACTAAGTTTCTTATAAACAAAATTTCCTATGTGTCTCTAATGTTGGCAAACTAAACTGGAGTTACTTGCTTCTATACTCGGGCCCGTTACTATTTGTTCCAATGATGAATCGTTCCTGAATTCGGTATAGCGGGGATCCCATATTATACTATATTACTCAAGGTTGGATCTAACAAAGGATAAGTAAATCCGATAACACGCGTAGGTTGGGATATCTCTACCAAATTTGGTACACTTATTGACTTTAGGCCAATGTAGGTCGGATAATAAGTACGCCCATATAACGGTATTTTGCGAAAATAAAAAAGTTGGTAATTGTTGAAAAGTACTCTGCAAATTAAATATTTGATAAATATGAGGCGAAAGGAGATGGCTCGTGAAAAATCTGGCAGTCAGCGTAAAGAAGACGAATGCGGTATTTGCTCCTTCGTATTGTAGAAATCGGCATTCGATATTTTATTAAATCAGGCAGGAAATTCACTCAACTTTAATTAGAGAAGGGGATGCATAAAAATCAAGATTTTCGAAAATGGCATAATAAAGGCCTAATTATCAAAATGAAGGTTTTTATATTAACCGTGTATTAAAAGTTCGGTTTCACTCGAACTTAGACTCTACTTTACCAGTTTTTTACTAAATTTCTTTATTCCAAAAATTTTCGAATTTGTTCACGAGGTACTATATTTGTTTTATGGCAACTCTAAATTGTGCAAATATGGTTAAGGTTTTCTTTGGAAATTGTTTTTGTTTTGATACTTATTTGTGCTAGTAGATGAAATTGCGACGCGTACAAACCTACAATCATTCACTATGTATATTCATACATACTATACATATGTACATATGTACTATAGGTGAATCCATATCAACGTGTCGCCTGGAGGCTTATCAGCGGTATAGTCGGACGCTTGCTTAAGGGTTGATTCAGTTGATTTACTCTCGATTTTTTTGCGTGTCCAACGGCTCCAGAGTGCAGTGAGTGGGTAAAGATTGCACTGCGCGAAGTATTTACTCACCCCGGGGGAAAATATATAAATTTGTTTATTTCCATACATAGTCTCAATATAATGGTAAGCCAAGTTGAACCAAGTGGAAATGAAAGGAAACGAAATAAAAAACTTCTACGATTATCCACTGCCCAGATAGCGACGCATTGCCGACTAATTGTCGGAGTTGGGGAGCATTGCCTTCAATGTCCATCAACAATAACCACTTGTGCGAGTATGTTTTTAATGGACGGAAATGGGTAGAAACTGATACGACATGTTGGTGTTGTCTTTCCTATTATTTGGTTTAAATGCCGGCCGGCCTGGTGGCCATTTTGGTTATCCCCCTATGGTACAATTTCTTTATTTTCTCCATTGCAAACCACAAATTATTATGCCACAGAGAATCTTGATTGTTCATTGTTTTCAAAATTTGTTTGTAATCATTTCAAAAGCGTCTTCCATTATGCCCCAATCACATTTTTCAAAACAATGTAAATGGGTAAAAAAAAGGGATTACAATAATGGGAGGCGTTACATCAAATAAGTAGTTATACTGCTATTAAAACAAACAAAAAATACGGTAAATACCCTTGACACATTTAAGAGGCATACTTTTGGTTTTTGTCTGGAACTTTACATGTGGAAAACTTCAAACACAAAACAACAGCGGGGACGTTTAACGGGAAAGAAACTGCATCTAACCTGTGATCGAGAAGCGAACGCTTTGCATTCATCTAATTTGTATTACATTATATAGGACTTTTTTATTCCATTGGCAATGGTCATTGGCGTTAAACCAGCACCAAAAATCGAATAGCCATTAAAAAGAATACTCGGCATAGTTCGAACAAGATGAAATTTTGCTTACAATTGAGGGAATTTCATTGATTTTTTTAAAGCAAATATTTGATGTTGGAATGAATTTTACAGGAAGATAAATCAGTGAAGAATATTTTTATACCCGAGCGCCGGGTAAAGTATTGTAACTTTATTCACGTAACGGTTGATTTTAACAGCCCAAAGTAACCGATATTTTGTATAGCCGTTTACTTATATTGTATGCATACTAAAATTTTTAGAATGAAATATGAAATAGATATGTCTGTCTGCCAGTCAAACCTTCTATGCGTAAGTCCGAGCACCCTATAGTTCGGGCACAAGATTAGATTTTTATTGAAATTGAAAAATATACCAAATTAGTATAACTCTGCAACTTCTCTACAAAGTGTGCGAAATTTGGTAAAATATAGAAATTCAATCACCCCCATTTCTCATATAACGGTAATTTAGCAACACCCAAAAAATCGATATTTTTGTAACTAGCATTTGATATACAGGATTGGATTGGAGTAAGAAAAATTGTACTAATTATTTGAAGCATCCGCTAGGATTTGCATGAATTCCCAATTTTCCCATTTTACACCAATGTACAGATGCCACTGTCCTGCGCGTGCCAGAGCTTCCCTCCTTCAAATCGCCAGAAACGTATCCAAAATGCAAGGTTTTTTTAAGTCCACAATTTTTTTATCAGTAGCGAAAATTGCGAAGTTAGATTTTTTTTGCACCAGAGTACGCATGGTATTTTTCTGAAAGCGAATATCGTTTAGATTGCTTTTGCTGTACAAACTTATTAATAACCTTTAAAAAATCTTGAAAACACACAATTTTCCACCTGCAGTGCATATTTTTGAGCTGCCTTAGAGGAATTAACCCGCTCACAGGGTCTGGAGCAGTCGACCACTTACTAACTGTATGCTCTACAATCGTCCCATCCAACCCGTTTACACATTATATCTCGAAACTGCAGCAGGCGTCAAAGGGGGTTTACATCGGCTCGTATGCCGACGTATGTTCGATAACTGTAGCTGGCAGTGTTATTGAAAACCTAAGCTTAAAGTTAAACGGATATCTCTCCGCCCGGAACGGAACCTCGGCCATTTTTCCCTACAAATTCTACGACGACCCTTGCAACTTAACCTCATACCCCATAACCTCAATGATTAGCCTTCGCTACTTCAAAACACATTAAACGGCAAGCGTCAATAAAGTGGCTTAGAACTACATAGTAGAACACAGTGGACGAACAGGTCAATCAAAATGCAACACTACGGACGGAAGCATAACTTCATGCACAGCAAGGGTCTTGAGAAAACATCTCCTGGTACGTATTTGCGATATCAAGACGCACTTGATACATCTAATCCGCATAACTGCATACAGACTGCCCATAAATAGCATTCCTTTTTTAGCTCTGGTCCAATGAATGTCGTTATTGGAGTCACACCACCACCAATTGCAGTGGAGCTCCCGCTGCCTCTTTAGTCCCGCGTTACTCTGATCCACCCACGATCTGAATATTGAAGTAGACTCAACTGCCATTATTCAGAACCAACCCATACATTCCCAATACATATCAGTCATGTGGAGATTCCCTGCATGACCACTCCTCTCCATTTAATTCAATCCGATCGGAACAGCACGTTTCTCGGACCTTCCCTCAGGTAAGTTCGTTGATAACGAGCATGGCTAAGCCGACCATACGGGATTTGATTTTAGATGCTACAAATACAACAAGAACAATATTGAGCTTTTCCTTTATTTCTACCCACCTTCTTCTACTGAGAATCGGCGAACTACATTCTCTCATTCCACAGTAAATTCTTATAATCCTTCATTTAAGAAACCAGGCTTCCACTCTAGACATAAATACTAAACACCATCGACTAATCCACAACTAAGGCAACAATACAATTAATCTTCTATACCGCGTAGGTTAAACCCTTTTCAATAATGTTGGGCTTACATAATTGATTCTTAAACTACTTCATCAAATTCACAGCCAACTCCATTATGAAGTGAATATTCAACGCCTACGGTAATTTCCGAGAATACATTACATAATTTAATAAATTAACCCTTTCAATCTACTTTTGGTCATAAGCAATTGGACACTTCAGCCATAATTGTATTCACACTCAAGTGTCCGTATGTTAGCATGTTTTGTGGGCGGGCGGGTTGTCTATTGGTTGCGATGAAACATTTGTGGTATCATAACATGGCCACGTGACAGACATGCGCCACACGCATACTCAGCTAGTAGTAAATATATTTAAATATAATAATAACGTAATTACATAACAAAAGACGCAACAGCCCGTGCAAGTGTCGGCCGATGACACCGTAACCATTTGAGCCGGTAATTCTACGCAGATAACAAAACGCCCATTTAAGGGCTAAAGCGAATGAGGTAACAAAAAAAACCGAACGGTCGGTAAGTAAGCGGCAGAGACTGGCGCCTGTCGCCACTTACATACATAGAACACCCGCACGTGCCTTCCAGGATCACAATGCAAACAAACAAATGGAATGCGCGCGCTACCAAAGTAGCATGGAGTTTGGTAATATACATTCGCAAGTGGTTCAGTGGTTTATGCCACAAGTCTTTAAGTCATTGTGTTGTAGTATGGCGGCGTTAGTGTCGCGTGCCATCAAACACTCGATGTGCTGCTGCTGTGGCCACAATTGCAACTGTTGCAAACGAATAATTAAATCAACAATACGCTGAGCGCCCGCTGCTAACTAGTATGACAGTTGGCAGGAAGCGGCTTACAGCGCTAATAACAAATTGTCTTGTTAGCATAATCAGCGGCACGTGTGGCTAATAAAAATTTAAATAAACACAAAAAGATGAAATTAAGGGCGTTTGTTAAAAAAATGCATTATATCAGGATTTTAAGTGGACTTTTTTTTTAGAATAATGTTACTTTTATGCAGAGTTCAGGCATGATGAATATGAGCTAGTAGTTATGGTTCAATTTCCACACCCTTCCAAACCCCACCTAATCTTAATACTTACAAATTAAATTTTAAATTGCGTTCCGATTTCCGAGCTAATATTGAAAAAGTATCCTCTCAAGATTTGCCATATGTTTAGAAAAAATTGTTGGTGGAACTCATAAAATTTACAGTCAGGTGAAAAAAATATGAACACGACATTTGGAGCAGTTTCGCTACTATTCTTTTCTTTGTTATTTTTTTTAAAGAAATCTAGCTCATTATATAACAAACACGTTATATGTTTCAAAATTCGTAGAAAAAAATAGAAAACTTCAAAAGTTTTGACGAGAAAAAGAAAGTTTTTATTCAAAATTCGCAAAAAAAACTCAAGTATACAGTTTTATAGCCTATTAAATTCTAGTATAATAAAATGCAACTTTCAAGTAGCTAAATATTCCAATGATTTTTGATAATATGTTGTTTTTTTTGTTGACGGGTGTCACGCAAATTCTTCCATACATATGGAGTATATTCGACAATAGTGTTCCTATTTATTCTAGAAACAAGAGTAGAAGAACCAAACTGGTCAAAATATCCCTATTTTTTCACATGACTATATGTACAATATGGCTGGGTTTTTCAACTAAACAGAATATTTGAATATCCGGAAACATAAACAAAAAATTTGCGGTTTATGGGCTGGCGGCATCATCGGGCCGTATTTTTTCCAAAATGAGGCCGGTCAGGCAGTTACTGTGAATGGTGTTCGCTATCGTGAGATGATAACGAACTTTTTATGGCCCGAATTGGAACATATGGATGTGGACGATATGTGGTTCGAACAGGATGGTGCCACTTGCCACACAGCCAACGAAACAATGGCTCTTTTGCGCGACAAATTCAATGGCCGTGTTATCTCACGTATCATGTGATTTGACACCGTTGGTCTAATTTCTTTGGGGTTATTTGAAAGAAAAGGTGTACTTCGATAAGCCAGCAACAATTCAAGAACTAAAGGATGAGATAATTCGGCACATTAACGGCATAGAACCTCAATTATGCCTCAGCGTCATCGAAAATTTGGACCAACGGATGGAGGTGTGCCGCCGTGGTCGCGGCGGACATTTGGCCGATATTTTGTTCCATACATAATTGAACCACACCATATTATCATAATAAAAAGAAATTACAATAATTTCCAAAATAATTTGTGTTATATTCAAAATCAACATCGGCCGTTAAAATTTAACCACCCTTTAGTTGGATATCCGGATACCAGATATTAATAAAATACAATATAGGGCAAATAAATAAATAGGTAATAGGGAACGTAGATAGTTGGCGGTATTAAGGTTAGTATATTTGTGAATATAATAATACTAATGAAAATATGCAAGTAAAGGGTTTTTCAATAGGAACGCTACAAAAGTGTTTTTAAATAAAACAAAAACGATTTGGGATATGAATTAAATTCTTTTTTCCTGTGAAAGTACATTCGATGCCATTATGTATGGAACTCGATTTCTTTTGCATGGGCACCATGGGCACGCTTGCAGAAGTCCAGGCGCTGAACCAAACTTGGTTTTCAATAAATCGATTGTGACATTCGCTGTGTGGCTTGTGGCGCCGTCTTGTTGGAACCACATATTGTCCAAATCCATATCATCCAATTCCGGCCAAAAATATTCGGTTATAATTGAGCGGTAGCGATTGGCATTCACAGTAACGTGCCGGTCTTGATCATCACGGAAGAAGTACGGCTCAATGACGCCGCCGGCCCATAAACCGCACCAAACCGTAAGTTTTTCGGGATGCAATGTTGACTCATGGAGTACGTGTGGATTGCTGCCTGTCCAATAATGCATATTTTGCTTATTGACGAAGCCATTCAGGACGTAGCGCTCTTAAAGTTGAGGCCATTGACTCCGAATTTCGGTAGTAAATTTTTATAATTTCGACTCGTTGTTGGATCGTATATCTTTCCATGATGAAATGGCAAACCATACTGAAGAGAAATGTCAAAAGAGCTGGAAAAAATATGGCGTCGTTTGCTGTCACTATCGGATCACTTTTGTAGCGTCCCTATTGCAAGACCCTTTACTATATGTGATTTATTAATGAATGGAGAAGCGATTTATAAACGCACTACTTTAAAACTGAATTGAAAGATAACCAAAGCAGTAATCATCAAGGTTTTTTTTTAATACTTTATTGTTTATAGTAACCGTAATATTACATAAAAGAAAGAAAAATAATTCTTATAAAAACATTGAAAAACTTATATGAAAGTGTTCTTAGTAGTAATTATTTATATGTGCATGGTAGGTTTTCCAGGTTTTATTTAGTAATTCCGTGTCCTCGATGGGATTTAGGTCTGGGCTTTTCGCTGGCCAGTCCAATAATGGTATATTTCTGGACGCAAAAAACCCTTTGGTAAGTTTTGCGCTATGAATCGGCGCATTATCCTGTTGAAATGTCCAATTGTCCCCATATAGCTGCTCAGCAAATTCTATTAATTCATCATCCAATAAGGTCACGTACATTTGCGCATTCATTGCAGTTGAAATAAAACACATTTGAGATTTTCCTTTATAACAGAATGCAGCCCAAACCATGATCGATCCTCCACCATAAACACGACGATGGAATGTTCGCCGCGGTTGGCTCATTTGCTGCCAATACCTCTTGGAACAATCAGGACCGTCTAAGTTGAACTTCTTTTCATCGCTGAAAACTACGTTCCGCCACTCTTCATCCCAAAATTGGTATTTGACAGCGAACGCCAATCGAGCACTTATATGCCGAGCCAAAAGCTGCGGTTGAGGTTCCATGGAAGTGTATCGAACGTCCGAATTTTCGTTGAGGATTTGCACAATTCTATTTCTTGTCACTTCTAGACCCAAATGATGCTTGATTTGTCCACTACTCATCCCTTCATCCACTGCTAGGCGTTTTATATGCCGTTTACCTCGAGCATCAATAGTTGGTTTTCGACCGCTGCGCTTGATAGAACCGTAATTAAAGGGCTTTTTTAGAAAATTCGTAATAGTATTTCTATGGCGATTAAGTGATGCAGCAATTTCAGCAATTTGCGATCCTTTTTCACGCATTCCACGAATTTGACCCTGCTCAAATTCAGAAAGGCTTGTTCCACGTGGCATTCTGGTCTAAATACCAAAAATTATTTAACAATATTTACAATTTCGTTATAATTTATTACTTACGATTTATTTCACAACTTATTTTTACAAAACCACAGCTTACAAAGTATTTTCACCAGCGATCAATCAGCAAATGACATAAAGCACATGTAATTATTTACTATGAATCACCGAAGGTATACTTGCACTTTTCAAATAACGGTACTGCGAATGAAGTGATAATGAGAAGCTGTTGTATTGCAAATAGCAACAACAAAATATACTAACGTTCTGCATATACGAAATAGTAAGTGCGTACTTAAAACAAAGAAAAATTGAAAAAACAATTATGCACATATATATATTTGTATGAGGTATATCTTTCCATGATGAAATGGCAAAGCTTACTGAAGAGAAATGTCAAAAGAGCGGGAAAAAAGATGGCGTCGTTTGCTGTCACTATCGGTCTACTTTTGTAGCATCCCTATTGCCAGGCCCTATACTAATAATTCTCGAGGTGCCTGATTCCATTCGTTCGCTAAAGAAAGTTATTAGACGGAGCTGAAGATACATAAAATAATTATTCACAATAAGTATTTCCTGATTATTGCTATGCCCATTTCTTTCTATCCGACTTGCAAAGCAACTCTCCAACTCGGATAAGATTTCCTTTAGTTGTAAAAGCAACCCTGTTAGCATCTGTCATAAAACATGCGATTTGATTAGTGCTATTTTAGAACGGAAGATAGTTTTGCTGCCAAATTTTAGGTTGATGTATTTATATAATATGCATAAAAAACGGGCTAGGTGTTAAACTGAAATTTTCCATTTATTTTCTTAGGACTCATTCACAATAGCGCAATTTTTTTACTTCCCACGTGAAACGTTTTTCCTATCTAGTGTTCGTTTGCAAGTCGTGTTTTGTGTTTAATTTCATAGTGATATCATTTATTGTTTATGAGATATTTGTTAAAATCCTTCAAATTTTCAAAAGCGGTTAACTTTTGAATATCGGGAAAATATTTTTTTGTTTTTATTTTCAGCACAGCGTTTTTCATGAATTTTTATATTTTTTGTTTGCTAGGACCCCGGCCGCTCGATATCTTATAAAAATATTTTTTTTATAATTAGTACAATATAATAATAACAAAAAAAATCCTAGGGGAAAAGTAATTTTTCTAAAATACTTTTCTGTTAAATAAAATTGTATTTGTTCAACCGTATTAATGATGATAATAATAATAACAACAATTATTTGGCAATTTCCCCATATAGCTGGATGTTTGACCGAAGTTCTCCTACACACAGAGAAAAAATTTAGGTAAATTAACCAAACTCGTCTATGTGCGGAATACAAGAAAATTGTGTAATCTATCAAAGTACTTATGGAATTTATACTAGACCATTGAAAACAAAGATTAGCTAATTTATTACCCAAACACTTACCCTCACAAAAATTTAGCAAGTTTTAATTAAGTTACCTTATGTAATTGTTATACCCACGCGCACTGTCATCCAGGGTATTATAATTTTGTTCACAAAATATTCGTTTATAGCAGCCGAGAATACTTAGAATTAATAGCGAAATTTTTAGCCGACTCCATCTGCCCGTCCGTCCGTCCGTCTGGGCAACGATAACTCGTGTAAATATTGAGCTATCTCAACGAAACTTGGTATACACATCTCCCTTGGACCCAAGGTACTTTGATATTGCAAATGAGCGAAATTGAATAAATGTGTGCGACAACTCGGTAGCCAATAAAGGTAATTTGCTAAAAAAAAAATTGTAATAGCCAAGGCACTGCCCACTTTTGAGCAAATAGGTATATTTCGCAAACTATGCTACCGAAGTCTATCAAATTTGCTACACACATTATTCCAAAAATTATAAAAATCATACAATAACTATGCTCACCTCTAGTAAAAACAAATACACGATATTTATTAACTATACAATGTAATTTGCTCAAATTTGATAGACCAGATTGGGTTTGAGAATGAAAACATTGAATCAAGACTGTTGGGAATGGATATATGTATATCGCCTATACTTCGTCAGATTCAACCACAAAACGTACACTTTGCAGTTCTATTCAGAAAGCAAAATTATAGAAATCAACTAAAACCATGCTCCCCTCTACTATAACGGTAATTTAAAACAAATCAAAACATATGTTGGGCCTATAACTTAATTCGTGCGGTTTGCTAAGAGATGGCGTAACTTGTATGTATTCCATCGTTCCAATATATTCCGAACATACGTTGGAAAGCTACTGTCATTGTACATGAAATTCGGCCAACCAGCCAAAACAACGGCTAAGCCGAATATCCATGGCGCGAAGGTAATGCTCTGTATTTGGTGGTATCCGAAGGGTGTGCTGTATTATGAGCTGCTAAAACCGGGTGAAACCATCAATGGAGAACGCTACCGAACACAATTAATCCGTTTGAAGAGAGCAGTAGCCGAAAAACGCCCGGAATATGCGACCAGAAACGAGGCAATAATTTTCCACCATTACAACGCTCGGCCCCACGTTGCTATTCCGGTTGCGAACTATTTGGAAAACAGTGGATGGTAAGTTTTACCCCACTCGCCTTATAGCCCAAACCTTGCCCCTTCTAACTACCATTTGTTCAGATCGATGCAGAACGCCCTCACTGGAATACGGTTCACAACAGAGCAGGATACCAAAAATTGGCTTGATTCATTCTTGGCTGCCAAGCCGGCGCAGTTCTTTTGGGATGGGATCCACAAATTGTCAGAAAGATGGGAAAAAGCCATAGCTTCAGATGGGCAATACTTTGAATAATACTATTGCACATGTTTTTCTTAAATAAACGTTCAAAATAAGTTATAGACCCAATAATATTTTACTAAATCAAGTCGGTGGTGGTTGAAAATTTGGTATAACTAGTTTAATAGGTGGAGAAATGTTAAAAAATAATGAAAATTTTGAAAAATGGATGTGGCGCGTTAAAATTATACTAATTTATTTTTGTTATTATTTAAATCAATAAAACTCGTTTAAGGTTTCAAAATGATGTTATACTTGTGCCCCCGGCTTGCTTTGCTGCGCTAATAAACACATACATACATTTTTTTACAAAGCGTGTGGGCTTAAAATTTTCTTTATACCTTGTTCTAAAGGAAATATGTATATATCGCATGTCATACTTTTAATTTTTATTTATTGTAATTGGCGCTATAATCGCTTAAGCGATTTTGGCCGAACTTCCCCTACATTTTGTGGTGTGCGTTGTGATGTTGTAACACAAATTGAGGGGCCTACAGTTTTACGCCGACTTCGAACGGCGAATGTTTTCTGTGAGAGGGTTTTTTCATGGCAAAAATACACTCGAAGGTTTGCCATTTGCCTGCCGAGTAGCGACCGTTCTTAGAAAAAATTTACTATAATTTTTGATATTGCTTGCCCCGGCAAGGATTTGAACCCATGATCTACCGAATGAAGTGCGTACACGCTATACACTAAGCCGGTGTATATTTTTTGTTATTGTCAGAATTCTCGCACGCAGTTTTGTAGCGCGCTTATTTTCAGCTAAATAAAGTATCATTTGTCTTTTCATTGAATTAGGTACTTACAAAAATAGATTTGTATATGATCGGAAAAAATGCTTATTCTATCGATTTGTATTGCTGTGTACAGGCACGTTGAGTTCCTTTATATTCTCTCTTTCGCTACGTTGCATCTTTAGGTTCAGCTATGTATGTAACAAAATCAGTTTTAAAAATTGGACTCTCCAAGGTAAACAAATTTTGGTATCTAATTTGCCTGTTAGTTAGTTTGTTTTGTCGATTCAATTTTGAATTAGTTCCTCGCCAATTTTACTGGAGGCACTTTTGACAATTATATACATAAACGAACAAAAATTGCAACAATTTTTCAGTTTCTATCTTGCATTTTTGAGTGGAGTGGCTTTGCAAAATAATTATTACTTTTGTTTTTGTCGACACTATAAGGCAGTTCGAAACCAAAGTCTTTCCCTGCAGGGTAGGTACGAACAACAGTGGCATAAATGCATCTTTATTTAAACATATCTACATATGTATAGGGTCTTGCAATAGGGACGCTACAAAAGTGATCCGATAGTGACAGCAAACGACGCCATATTTTTTCCAGCTCTTTTGACATTTCTCTTCAGTAAGGTTTGCCATTTCATCATGGAAAGATATACGATCCAACAACGAGTCGAAATTATAAAAATTTACTACCGAAATTCGGAGCCAATGGCCTCAACTTTAAGAGCGCTACGTCCTGAATGGCTTCGTCAATAAGCAAAATATGCATTATTGGACAGGCAGCAATCCACACGTACTCCATGAGTCAACATTTCATCCCGAAACAATTACGGTTTGGTGCGGTTTATGGGCCGGCTGCGTCATTGGGCCGTGATCATCAAGACCAGCACGTTACTGTGAATGGGCATCGCTACCGCTCAATGATAGCCGAATATTTTTGGACCGAATTGGATGATATGGACTTGGACAATGTGTGGTTCCAATAGGACGGCGCCACAAGCCACACAGCGAATGTCACAATCGATTTATTGAAAACCAAATTTGGTGAACGTGTTATCTCACGAAATGGCCCAGTCAATTGGCCGCCTCGGTCGTGCGATTTGACGCCGTTAGATTATTTCCTGTGGGGCTACGTCAAGTCTATGGTCTATGCCAACAAGCCAGCGACGATTGATGAACTTCGTACGAATATCGAACGTGAAATTGCAGCAGTATCGGGCGATTTATGCTTGAAAACCGTCGAAAATTGGGTTCAGCATCTGGACTTCCGAAAGCGTGCCCGTGGTGCCCATGCAAAAGGAAACCAAATTCCATACATAATGGCATCGAGTGTACTTTCACACGAATAAAGAATTTAATTCATATATTCATTAAAAAAAACTTTTGTAGCGTTCCTATTGAAAAACCCTGTATATCCAAATATACATATATTTTCACTAAACACTCTAACATATAAGCCACTGTGCAAATTGCGGACAATCTGCCAATCACATTAAAATTCATTTCGCTCATTGTCCTTGTCAATGTCATTGTATTGGAGTGTCATAAAAATTTTGTGGCATAATCGTCAAAACGACCGCCACTGCAATGGTCAAACAAATGAAAATAAATGAAGACAGCCAAGTCCTGGGGTATGAAATTCTATTTACTTTATATGGGCATTTGAATTATTACTATTTGTTTAAGACCCTGTCATACATACAAACTAATGCAGAGAGACAGGACGAACAGTAGAGATGGATGAATTTCGTTCATTTGTTGGAATATATACTCGTATATACTGTGTTATTTCTTGTTTGAGTGAAGGTTTCATGTAGGTATGTGAGAAATGTATGAATTGTTTCACACATCGGCGTAGCCTAATGATAATCCCAAAGCGGGGGTTCGCTTACAACTACATACATATATGTATATTGCTTTTACATTGAGGCAATGCATTGTTTTCGTTATTGATGTTCCAACAGAATTTAAGTGCACTTTCTCCAAATACACCCCTGTGTGCGTGTGTGTATGTGCGTAGTTTTTCAGACTTATCGTTATGTGTGTTTACTTAGTGGCTCTCTTGCAAGTTAATGTCAAAAGGCTATAATCTTGATATAGGTAAACATTGTATTTTTTGTTGGATCGCAAATTTTGGCACGACGATGAATTGATTTGAAAATAGAAAAAAGTAGAGACTAGTTAGGCTATGACGTATTTATTATGCACTAATTTAGAGTCATGCACAATAAACAATATTTATCTTCAAACAGATTCTAAACAAGTAAAGAGAATCTAAATAGGAGTGAAAGCGAAATTTAAATACGCGGAGTATGTTTTTGCTTCAAATAAACAGTATTTGTTGTATGCAATCAGGTATATTCCCCTGTGGCCATCAGCAAAAAAGCTAAATATTATTCGAGGCATATTAGAATTTTTCATTGGTGAATACTTTTTGCCTTTCAGGTTCCAAGCCCAACAAACAGGCAGATCCTGAAGCGTTTTTTCTAACGAATAATTTGAATAATTTTTTAATAAGCAAAACGAGAAAATAGAGTAAAGCTTCCAAAGACGCAAAAAATGTCAATCCAAGAGTTCAACGTGGTCGCCATCCAGCTGCTATTATGGTTTGGCGGGAAGACTCGACACGTCTTGACTTCTGTGAAAAAGGTGTTAAAACTGGGGTAAAAGTGTAACAGTAGGATGTAGTAAAAGGCGCGATAAAGCAGTTAAGCAATACTCTCTTCGATGGAGAGCATTGGATCTTCCAGCCAGATTCTGCTCCAGCACACAAGGTAAAAACCACCCTGCAGTGGGTTAAAAGGAATATTCCTGGTTTCGTAGCTGTAGAGGATTGCTCGTCTGGAATGTCCAGATTTGAATCCATTGGGCTACAGTTTGTGGTCAGAATTGGAGAACATGGCCTGTCGAATACCCCACAGATATTTGGAAAGTCTCAAACAAAGCTTTGGTTCGAGTAGCGTCGTCAACACCAATAGAAACTGTGGGTGCTACTATTGATCAATGGCCGAATCATTTGGGGGCTTGTGTGAAAGCAAAATAATAAATATTGTACATTGCTCATTTAATATTATAAATTATTAAATATTATCTTAACTTAACTTTATTAAAAACTGTATTATAGTTTCATTTTTATAATAGCCTGGGTTTGTAATAGGACTAAGAGTATGTCCATATTTATCTTTATTGCTTTATGCTGTTACAAAAACAACCGGTGAACGAAGTTATAATACCCCGCTTGGGTATAAAATGTGAAAATTTGAATTGGCTAAAAGCTATCGTTGATTTATTTACAAAATATATAAAATTTCCGTTGCCATGTGTGTATTTCATAACTATAACCCAGCCACATATTGACTGGTTTTATATTTCGCACAATCTTTTAAACTTGGATTCAGACTGTTTTTGTTGTAATGATGTATACTTTTATAAAAAAAGAAAACCCAAAATTAAATATTAAAAAGAAAAGAGTAAAAACTTATCAATATGTGCTGGGGCAATAGTTATGAAAGGCACTATATGTATTTGAAAAAAAAAAAATCGGATTCAAAATTTTTAAATTTTGATAAAATTTTATTGAATTTTTTTAGTTGTTGTTTTTGTTTTTCCTTTAATTTCCTTGTGAATGTTGCAAAAAAATCCTTTGTGGCGAAGAGTTTGGTCCATGAGTTGTATGAGTTCAAAGTCATACTTCTAAAATATTTTTTCTCACTAAACATGCGGAGCATAGTTTCTCTAAAAGTTGTATCCTTATTTCCTTTTACTTAATTGAATTATGTGATTTCAACATTCCCTTTCCGTATTGTAAAAATTTAGTACCCAATTGCATCTTCTGCTTATTTACAATTTCTGTCACACTTTTCGTTCAACTCAGCTGTGAATGCAGAAAATTCGAATGTCCACCGAAAAACACGCACAAAAGCCAAATCGAATTCCAGGTGCAGTCAAATAAAAGCGATTTACACGTTTTCCATTCAACGTCAACGCACTGCAACGAATCGGGGTGGGAATTCCTTTAACAATACCGCGCGAATTGCAATAAAATCTCAAATTACAACACCAACTATCACGCAGGCCAACAAAACGAATGAAGATGGTGGTAGTGGTGGTGTCGATGTTGCAAAGGTCGTCCGTTCGTTGATGCTGATGAATTTCAACAAACATACTTACAACTCATCAATGAGTGTTTGTATGGATCTGCGGGTCTTGAGGGTAGTATGAGCAAACATAAGGAGCGTTACGAATTGAATTTATGCCGCTTGTTAGAACGCAATTAGCCCGAGGCAACTAGTGCTCGAGCTATCAGGCATAGCTGCATACATCACAACAAAAAATTAACACACACACATATTTACATAGTTATACCCTGATTAAAATTTAATGTTTGATTTTCTTTACATAAAAAACGCAATGCATAATTTATTTGAGTTTTAGCATTGTGCTGGTAGTAAGCCCGTAGGCTAATGGTAAATATTTTCAATATAGCCGTTCATAAGTAAATAATGTGCCTATCTACATACACAATATATATGTATACATACACCAATGCATACATACATATGTATGTACGGTATGTATGTGCACTAAGGTGGTATCTTTCCAAACAAGTCAAACCCTAATATTATTTGTTTTCTTACTATCATCAAAATAATTTACTTAGTACTGGGTTATTCGAGTACTGTGGCATTTATAGTGCAATGGGTCACTCTACAGTGTACGGGGTTCCAGTTGTGCGTCCATACTCAATCCCGATCCTTACGTTCCGGTTCGTGCACTCTGGACAACGTGAGCAACCTGTATGCGAGGTGCATGTAAAGCTTGAGGTCACGGTTGAAACTACTTACTTGATTTAAGTGCCCACTGAAATCAGTAGCATCTGTTCACCAATATCGTTTGTCTATCTTGGAGCAAGCGGCTCGCTATTTAAATGTGTATCAGTTTTGAAATTCTCCCTGCCATGGGTTGCGCGCAGGGTTGGGAACCGCTAAAAACACACTAGCATTGAAAATAATATACAAGCCGTTATGCGCTGATATACGGATGGATCAAAAGGGAATTCGGTCCCCAGAACACGCTTGTCTGTGCCAATGGGTAAGATGCCAAGCATCCTCCAAGAGGAGGTGTACGCCACCCTCCTCAAGGCACTATCATCGTATGAGATCAGATCCTCATTGGTGCTTGAGTGTGTAGAAACACTCAACTCTCTAGCAACCCACAATCACATCCAGCTCCTCTGGGTTCCGGGCCACATAGGCATTGAGGGTAACGAGGAGTCCGATCGATTGGCTAGAGGTGCGGCGGAAAAAACACCCATAGGACGCGAGCCCTTCCAGCTGATAGGTCGACATACCATAAGGGAGGTTTTCAGGATAGAAGAAAATACTTTAAAGGACAGACACTGGCACCAGATGGCAGGGTTACGCCAGGCGACTTGTCTATTGGGAGGGTATAACAGTAAACGGTCTAAACAGTTTATTAACATCTCGAAAACCCACTTTAGGATACTTACAGGTTTTCTTACAGATCATTGCAGACTGCGTAGCCATATATATATGCGGAATATGGTCGAACGAGTTGTGTCGCTTCTGTGACTCGGATCCGGAGACCCCAATGCACTTGCTCTTTGAATGTGAAGTCGTCTCAAGAAGACGGCAGAGATATCTGTGCTCATATATCCCCGATCAGGAACTTGTACGCTTACCATCATCTTAGACTTCCTAAGAGCGTTGGGGTTAGATGAGGTACTATAAAGAGCGGAGGGCACAATGTATCGCAAGGTCGAACTGCAAACCTCAACACCAATATCTATACAAGCCTCGAATAATTATCGTTGACTAACGCCGTAAGCGGAGTATATGGAATCTCCGGACCCTCTATAGAGAACGTGTCTCTACCCAACTCCTGGATGTCCTTGAAAAATATACGGAAAACATCATCGTAGTAAAAGAAATAGAATGGGCATGACTGTTAGAAGCTGGAAGATCAAACAAGCACCGCATAACTATCCCGCAACGTTGACGACCTCCACAAACGAAAGAAATGGAATAACTAGCTTTTCTATATAGCGAAAGTTACCAACTACTAGAAAAATACAAAGCCGGCATCACCGTAGCTCTAGAGATGCGATAGACAGGACATGGCTGTGAGAAATATCCAGTATGCGAATGTTTTTATAGCAGCCAGGAGACGGCGCACAGGTTTGGTGTGGAATTTGTGGTTGGGCGAAGTCTCCGAGATCTTATGTCCACAGGTTCACCAACCAGAGGTAAGTTCACAACCTTACCTTAATTTTTGCGCTTCGATACCAGGTGTAATACCAGGCTCCAGCATCGAAACATCTACAAAGCCACGGGTATCACCTGGCCAGAGGACGAATAATCAAATTCGAGTGTACTTGATTTTCAATCTATCCGAAGAGTAAACATCAACCGGGGTCAGTACCTTGACGCAGCTAAGGTCCGCGTGCAGCGAAAAGTGTGCGTCAGGAAGCGAACAAAAGCCATCCAAAGAATTTCGCACTGGCCTCTCAATTCTGCTTAAAAGAGCAACTCCTTATAGCGTAGACACTAATAAGCAGTGGAACTCACACTCCTCCAGATAAATACGCATCGTACAAAGCTATACCGCAGCCAAATCCTACTCGAGCTCGGCTGAAGTGCTCAATGCTGACGTCAAGAGTTGACAGGACGCATGCACCACTGATGAAATTATGCCGTGCGTTCTATCGGGCGATACTACGCGAAAAACTGAAGGCCAACTGATTAGAATTTATCAGTGTGACTTCAGATCTTGCAGGTGCGTCAAATCGTGTTAAATACCATAGATAAACGAATCGATACACACCACCTACTTCCCAACTTTCGAGCCGCTTCTGATAGCTTAAGAGGAGCCATCTCTACGACGCCTTGTCTAAATTTGATATACTTGCAAAACTACTATGACTGTGTATAGTGAAGTTGAGCAGAAGTTTTAGCTCCGTTCAGTTTGGGAAGGACCCCTCCAAAGCGTTCGATATCTAACGAGAATTTTTACGGAGCTAATTACTCTTGTGTGACTTCTTCAATGTGATGCAAGAAATCATAATCCGAGCTTAGAGAAGGAGGCAAAAAGATTTGTCCATCGGCAAACGAGGGCTAAACCAAGTGCCTGCTGGCAACGCACAAATAATAAAATGGTCTAAATAAAATGACTAAATAATAAAAAAAATTAAAATCCGATTCAAAAAAAAAAAACTAAGTATTATATGCATGTATTATAGCAACCTTTTAATGGAATTTTTCGCCAACTAAAATCTCTTTCCAAACATAAACTGAATTGGAAATTTTAGCGATATACATACATATGTATGTATTTATGGGATGTGAATGGGTTATTTCACATAAAATCATAACATTTCAGTTATTTTCAAAGTTATATTATTTAAATTCCTTTATATCTGCTTTAAAATTTAATAATTTAATGATTTTACAATACGACTTATTACTGACTCTTGTGAATCTCCTAGTTGTATACGAAAATTAAAAAATCCGTTGACATGATTATTTTCATCGAAACTGTAATCTGTAAAAGCTAGCATTAAAAATCTCATTAATTTGAAGTATTAGCAAATGTTAAAAAAAATTACGCAATTTTCTTAAATTAAGTTTTTAGTGTATAGTTTGAAACCATTTGAAAAACTTGATTTACAGTTGTTTTCGCAATACGATTACCACCGGGAATCACATTATTTTGAAGTATTTACAAATTTCTGTACATACATATGTATAATTCGACTTCATGCTATTAATCTTTGTATGAAAATTTTTTATTTCATTTGCATTTTAAAACTCACTCATGATTAATACAATGCAGACCAAAAAGTTGTTTATATAAAATACTTACAGTAGACCAGGGAAGTATAGAAGCGGTGACAATGTTCAACGACAAGTTTTCAGGTATTCCTTTGTACATTTCATATTCCTTTCTTTTTTAGTAAGGAATGGCACAAACTGAAGGCCTTCTACTTTCGCTATCTATAGAACGGCTTCCGGAAAAGCGTAGCCCGTAAGGACCTCTTATTTTTTTTTTTTTTTGTTTTGCCTAAAGAAGGACATCCAGCAGGGTTTTCTAGACATACTTTAGAAAGCCTTTTGTAGCGGTTTTTCGAAAACTTTCTTTATTCATAAAAATCATTCATATGAAAATTATGAATAGAATATTCCTGTTAGAAACCATGCTTCCAAGCTATTTTTTGTGCACTTCTCGGTTAGGACTTCCCGAATGGCTTTCCTTAAGAAATAAATATATGAGCTGCATATTTGCCATTATAAAGGGATGGTCTAAAAAATTCAAGAAACCATATTAGCTAAATCTCTTTTTAGAACATTAGTTAGACCGATACTAGAATACGCTTCCATAGTTTGGAGTTCGCGTTATCAAGTTCACATAGATCCTTTGGAATCAATTCAATAATAATTCTTACTTTTAGTCCTAAGAGATTTTCGTTGGGATTCTCCGTTTAATTGTCATCGTCACATCATTATACTAATCGCTTAAAACTAATAAATGTTCCGACTCTTTCCAGCCGCAGAGAAATGCTAGGCATAATTTTCATGGCTCAACTACTCAAAGATTCGAGTGCGAATATATTCTGGTTGTCGAAGTTAAACTTAAGGTTCCTTCTCGAGCCTGAAGACGCTTTAATCCTCTTTATTTAAAACGGCGTGAGACCAATTTCAAATTAAGCGAACCTTTCCGATGTTTGTGTCAAGATTTCTAATGTTTTCTAGCACCTTTAATAGTTCGAACTCGCTGTACTGTATTTTCTCAAT
This sequence comes from Anomoia purmunda, assembly GCA_951828415.1. NCBI lineage: Eukaryota > Metazoa > Arthropoda > Insecta > Diptera > Tephritidae > Anomoia > Anomoia purmunda. The sequence goes on from OX639996.1 coordinate 44,988,678, forward strand.
AAATTATTAACGACGGTGTAATACGTATTTTATTCAACTGATGAAGTTTTTTGTGTAGCTGAACAGTTTTAGATCTCAACGCCTAACAAACTCTTGCCTTTCGACGACTTGGCGCAAACCAAAAAAAAAGCACAGGGCGAGGTGGAAAACAGTTAGGTTTATTATTATTAATATTATTATTATTATTATTCCAAGTGTTCTATGTATAGTATAACCCCAGGTCATTACATGAAAGCAGCTTAATTGACAATTTAACAACCGTTCCTACGACAGTCGATTCTACGATACCGGACCGATCCGGATTTATATCCGGCCAAGGACTGTCACTTCAGCAGGGATTGGGTTATGCTGATGTTACAACAACAACAACAACAATTTAACTCTTGTCTTCCGACGACTCGACGCAAAACAAAATAAACCCATTTGTTTACTGCATGTATAGGTATACCATCCTGAAATCTTCCCAAAACGATATTGTATTGTGCAATCAACTCTCTCGAACACACTTGTTATGCCCCGTTTGGTAAAAAGTGTTAGTTATTATTTTTAATAAGAGTGTGAGGCACCCTAATTTGAGCATCAGCATGCATCAATATTTTAATCATGACATACAGATATATGAACGAGTTTTCACGTCATGCACTACATATTTTATGGTAAACAATTTAAGTGAAATTAATGCAAATGATTTCAAAGAGCGGAAATAACATTAGGGATGAAGAGGTTAGCAACTAACGAGTGGTTTCGTTTATGTAGCAAATGGGCCATGGGCTACACCAAACTGCAATGGTAAGTTAATAATGTATTAAATAAAAAATTCAAAATGCATTACTCAGTTATAGGTATATACGTAGACAAATCATTATTTAGACTTCATTTTAAATAATTACTGACAATTTTACATAGTTTTGCAAACTTCTATTCATAATACTTATTCACTAATATACAGCGTTATAGATTTCAACTAAATTCTAAATATAGGTATTTCCTCCTCATATAATGGATCGAGATTCACATCCATATCCATATCATCTTCCTCTCTCACCACGTCCAATCGACTGAAACGCTCCAACTCATCCGATGATGATGAAGATGATATTTGTATATAATCAATAATAGGCAAGCTATTAGCTTTGGAACTACCACCACCACCACTAGCTGCGGCACTTGTGGTGGTCGCGTTGGCACCGATGCTACCGCTAGGCATTTCGTTTGTTGAGATGCGAAATTTCAAGCCACTTGCACTGCGTGGCGTCACCTTTAAACTCTTTAGTCCCAAACGTTGTTGAGCCCTTGCATGCAGAGCCGAACTACCGCCCCGCGAACCACCACCCCGTGAACCACGTGTTGCACGACCTACACGTCTTTTTTGCTTATATTCCTCCGACTCTGTTGACGATTCCGAGGAGTAGAAGCGTCGCTTTAGTGTACCATCTAAAGTTTGTTCACCAGAAAAGGAACAACTGCTTGATTTGGACGTTTCATCCGAATCGATATAGACTATAAAGAATACAAGTGATAGGTATATAAAATATTTAAGCGAATTTAAAATCAAACGGTGAAATGTACGCACCTTTCCGTTCGGCACGTCGCAATTTTCCCACTCGATCGGCAACCGCTTGTAAATCCATACGTTGTAAGCGCACACTTGGTTGTCGCAATTTCTGCACATCGGCGACTGTTAGCCTACGCAATCTAACACATAATTTCCTTCGCATGCAGAGTTTTAATAGATCCCCTTCTTTTGTGGCGTCCTCTTCGTTATCGCCTTCGTTCGAATTTTCTTCTACTTGGCTGGGCGCCAATTCTGACAAGCTCGGTCCATTGTTTGCTTTGGTGGGAGTTTTATTTTCTTTTTCGGCACCGGATAGTTGATCCTCACCTTGTTCGTCTTTACTTAAATCATTAACTTCGTCACTGTCTCGACGTGCAGTTGTAGAGACGTCACTTTCATCATCGTGCTGATTAAATTTGATTGATAAATTATTACTATTTTAAGGTCTATTTTGAAAACACCAATAAAGAATTACCATTTCAATGTCAGTCGTTGTTTCGTTTTTATCATTATTCGTCTCTGTGGGGTCTGAAGTAATATATGGTAAAAAAAACAATATACTTAGAAATATAATAATGATTATGGGGTATAGATATTATTTTAAGTAATAAAAAAAATTTCCTGATTTATAAAAATCTCGTGCCACGGTGTTTGTGGTCGAATTCCTCCGAAACGACTCGACCGAAATTTTACATGTATATTTGGCAGGTATGAGAATAGGTCGTAAAGTATATATTTTGCTTGGGAGAGGGTGGTCAACTGTTTTCAAAGTCAAATTTAATTAAATTCTACACAAATTATATGAAATAAAAAAATGGGTGTCAAACGTTTCGTTCCGGCGAGGAGAAGAATCTTACATATATTTTAGTAACGGTAGCTACCTGTTTGAAAATCGAATCTAAGTTTCTAGCTAGCTATAATTTAAGGAAGGTTACCACCTGTTTAAATAGTCGAATTTATTCGAATTATACTCAAGTTATACAAAATAGTAAAATATGGGTGTCAAGCGTTTTGTCACGGTAAGAGCTTTCATGGCTAACATTATGAGGGTTGCCACCTATTTGAAAAGTCGAATTTAATATAATTACAAACAAGTTATATGAAACAGTAAAATATGGGTGTCAAACCATTCGTTTCGATAGGAGAAAATTTATAGGCATATTTTGAAAGGGTCACCACCTTTTTTAAAGTCAAATTTAATTAAACTATACCCAAGGATACATGTACAATTTTAAAATATAAGTGTCAAACTGTTCGCTTTGGAGAGGACAAGGTGCGTACCTATATTTTTGAGAGGGTTGCCACTTGATATCAACAAGTGATAGAAACCGAAATGCGTTTTCTAGTTAAATACGCAAAGAATAATTAATAAATTAATATAGGCAGGTTTGCCGTAGATTTTTTAGGTATTTAAAAAAAATCTACTCGAACAATAAAAATCCATCCAAAAATTTTAATTTTCGAAATACAAAACTCCAAAGAATTCACCTTGATCCAATATATTGAGATGTTAAAATCAGCTAAAATTGTTTTAATATTTCCGTGTTGAATTTTGAATACTTTATCATGAGAGATTACTTGAAAGTGGTTGAAAAATTGATAAATAAATTGTGATCCATGAACTAATGTTATATTAAATTGGAACGCCGAAACGAGGAACGTAATTTGGTACAAATGTTGTTGCTATTGTATTAGCTGGAATGTCTTTAAGAGGATTAGCTTCTAGCCAACGTGTAATGACTATCAATAATTGTCAATATGTAGCGCTTTTCTTTTGAAATAGGTACTCGTAATGAACCAATAAGATCCACATGAACGTATTCGCATCGTCCAGAGGGAATACTCAATTTTTGTTTGAAAATTAGGATTTTGGGTCAGCTAATACAAGCGGAACTATTTAATAGGTCAAGCATATTTCTCTTGAATCAAACGTCTAGTAGTACAAACACTTGGATGTGACTTTCCTCCTTGAATTTGTGGCAATTGTCCTAAAAAGTTGTAGGGAAATATCACACCAAATAAATATTGAAATTAGCGGACGGAATATTAATATATTTTACACAAAGTAAATAAACCCTTCAATGATACAAATAGAAATTAAAAAACAAAAAATTAATTGTAGATGTTCTTAGCAGGCAAGAATGTTCGGAATGCAACATTATTTGTACGTAATATTGGTCAAAGGGAATTCAATATATTAACTAAGTAAAGACTATAGACATATAAACAGTTGTTGTTCAATTTCTAAAATTTTCAAAATGGACTTAATGCTCTAAGAGGGGCGGTGCCAGTCCCATTTTCTAAAACTTTTGATTCCATGCATTTCCTTCTCCCTTGAGACGTGGGCGTGATTTTTCTCCGATTTTTCTAATTTTTGAAATTATGCTTACTGGATCAAAATGTACAGTGTGCACCAAATTTGGTAGAGTTTGATAAAATGCCACGCCCATTTTCCAAAATTTTAATTTTGGAGTATATCACTCTCTAATTAAATTCCCCATATCTTCGAAGTTACTACATTATTTTTTAAATATCGTATTCTTTAATATTTTGCAAATTGTCGTTATATGAGCTGGGGCTATAATTTGCGAAATTGAGCTTATTGAGTTGAAATTTAAACTGTCTACCAAATTACCCTATTTAATCTAAGGTGGACGACACTTTTTCTAAATAAAAAAAATAGTTAACCGGCATATTCCTTTCTCCAACCCAATCCGGTCTATGAAATTAAAAAAAAAATTATCTTTTATAGTCACTTAAATTTTCCTCTCTTATGGGCGTTAGCCATATCATAACGGCAATTTATACAAAATGGAAAACAATATGATACGATAGATCGCATTAGAAAAAAGTACATGCAATTAAAAATACTTAAAATTGGTTATTGAACCGCCTACTATAAGCAATAAGGTAGGCCGACTGGAGACATTGCCTGACCACTTTCAACCCGAGATTTCTGAAAAACGAGAACTGATGTAATAATTTGCACATCAATATCTGACAGACTTATCCTATAATATCTGCTTGTCAAGTGACAGCTTCAAATGTGCTACTATGCCCACATCTTTCACAAATAAAAAATACTTTACCCTTAAGCAAAAATAAACAAAAAAATTAACATACTTTTCTGCATACCTTGTTTCATTGTACCTTCTGCCCTTTTCATCTCCTCAATTTCAAACTCCTTTTTACATCGTACCTCTTCTAACATTTTATACTTCAATTTCTGCTGATGAAGTAATTCTTCACTTTTCATTTTCAACATTTCCAAATTGGCCGATTTATTTAATAAGTTGCCAGTCTCCAAATGTGGTACATTTTTCTCGATTGCTGTCAATTCTTGTCCATTCAAACTCCAAATATCCGGAAATGAATTAAAACCGCTCGTACTATTATCGAAGACTTTGCGCTCATTTAGAATTTCTCTAAAGTCACGTTTGGTTTCGTTTGTTGTGGATGCACTAGCAGCAGCATCGTTTTCAGCGCAATCTTCTTTTTTCACGTCCACCAGCAACTCGTCCGAGTTTTTTACATCCTCCTTCTCATCACTTATTCCAAATTCATCTTTTTCCATAACATTCGCAATCATTGCAGCGGCGCGTGCGCGTGTACGGCGAGTGCTCATAAAGTACGAGTCGAATAGTTGCGAATGGTCGGATTTTTTAGCTGAAATTTATGTATGTATGTATGTATCTGTATTGGTGGGCATTTAAGGTGAAAAAAAATTTAACTTACGTTCATGCTTAGCCGGTTCATCTAAATCAGAATCGGCTTCAAAATCTTCCGAATCTTCATCCTCATTCTCATCGCTACTATCTTTACTGAAATTGGGTATATTTGAATTTTCATAGCCCCGCTCAATGCTACCATAATCCAGCTGCGGACGATGTTTATACTTTTCATAATCAACTTTCAAAAACGTTAGCCGATCATTTGCCTCGGCCATATTCAGTTCAATGAAGCGACGTTTCAGTTCGGTGTCTTTCAGTAAACTTTTGCAACGTTTACGCAATTCAACCCAATTGAGCGCCCATGCAAAACTTTTGTTACGTGGCAGGAAGATGATAGTAAGTAAATCTTTAATGGTATTATCTGGCAATTTGAAGGACCGCAAAGCTTTGTATAATTGTCCATAATCAGCATCAGGTGCGTCGTGATTTGCCAGCTTAACTATTTCTTTTACATCAATTGTTGAGCTCAGCAGTCCGTATTTTGCATTGATGGCATTCACTTTTTCGCCTTTGTCACCCTTTTCGCGGCGATCTTTTCTACTCTCATATCTATCTTCATCATCGTAGTTTTCACCAGTTTCAAAGCGATGACTCAAACGATTCGAACGCATACCACTACGTATTACAGTTTCATAATACTTTTTGCATGGATTTAAATAAAAACCAGTCAACCAAAATTCCTGCTCCATGAAAAGATGCTCCTGAAAAATTATTGCCAGATCTTCGAAGTGTCGCGAGAGTTTTACTTCGAGGTTCAGCAAGAACTCTGGTGTTAGGCCTGGATGGTAACGCCATGTTTCGATGGCATTTAGTTGCAAGCCAATGATTTTGAGTAAAACTATGAGCTTAGCGAAATACCAGCCACGGTGAGTCTAGAAATTTAAAAAATAAGTATCACGATTTTAAAAGCATGTAGTTATTTGTTGCGCTTTTGCTGATCCAATGCCATTGTTTTATAGAAATTGTATTGTAAAAAAATCTGGCAAGTAACAAAATCGCCGTGATGTCCCGTAAATAAATCGACTAAGAGCACTTTATACAACGATAAATATAGTCATAATTTGAAGCCAACTTTCGACAATGCCTTTCAGCTACGGACAGCAAAGAAGTCAGCTGCAGTGCAGAAGTCTAAAAAGTCGTGCGACAACTCTTGAATTTGATCAGCTGCATAAAAGGCCCCGACAGGCGTCCATTAAGAAATTGATCAGCAGCAGAAGATGATTTCGAGCAAACTCTCTCACAGCTAAAATGTGAATATTGTAGTAGATTAAATGTTGACTTTTCTAGAACTAATCCCGGCATATTTCAATTATGTCCTGCATGTAAAAAAATCAACCTTGATGCCTATTACTTTCCACTAATGGCGGAGACTTGATAACAACTGTAGCATTATTTTATTGCTTTCAATTAATTATTTATTACGAATTTTCTTGTTATTTTCTCACTAAATTTTCAATTACATATAACTAATTTTCCATTTTACTGACGCTTGAGCCATCACTAATTTTTCACTCATTACTCATTTCTCACTCAATATTAGTTTTTCATGCATCACTTATTTTTATATTTACTAATTTTCACAATTTACTAACTTTTAAATTTGTTAATCGCTAACAGTCAATTATCCACTTATGACTACTTTTTAACTGATAACTATTTTTCATGCACTAATTATTTTTCACTGATTTTTCACTATCACAAATTTCAACTTTTCATTACCACTAATTTCATACAGCATATTAACTTTTCACTCATGCATACAACAACAACCAAATTGCATAACCAATTTTCCACTCATTACTGATCTTTCCCTTATTACTGAATTTCTTTAATTCCTTTTCTAAATTTTTTCATCACTACTTTTTAATCAATACCAATTTTTCACTCATTATTTACTAATTTTACTTAACTAATGTTTAACTCATTATTAGTTTTTACGCATTGCACTATGCACAATTACTACTATTTAACGTATAACTACTGGTTTTTCTACGCATTACTATTTTTTAAATTTTTAATCATTCTAAATCCATTCCTAACTTTTAATTCATTTTTAAAAATTTAATCGGACATTTTCCCCTATACCTAGTCGATAATGTTAAGAGTTCCTAAAGGTGACTACAAATTGAGGTCGAAAAATCGAAAATAAAAATAGCAATAACTAAACAGATAATTTATTCAATCCGGCCTTGAGATCGAAAATTCAAAAATAATACTACAGCAAACAGGCAACTTATAAATTTCTATCACTTTACTTACCCGCTTCACTAGCACAGTATAAACATAGTGCAGCACATCTTCATTATTCGGTAAATGCTGGAAAATTGAATCAACGCGACGTTCGCTTTCCTCCTCTAATTTTGTAGATTTATTCTCCTCTCCATCTGTATGCTCGGCACTACCAATATTACTTAAACGATTTCCTTTGCACATTTTAGTATAGAAATTTGTCATATTTTCATTTGTTTTAGACAAGCTGTGACTGTGACGTTTCTTTTCTTTTTTATGCAATTCGTTCAACATGAATTCTTCACTGCGCTCCCTTTCGATTATGTACAAGCGAATGATGCGTTTGAAGTCCTCAATACGCTTATTGAAGTCATCTTCATTTAATTTATTCATTTCCATTAATAGATTCCCAAGTAGATAGCTCATGTAAGATTGTGATATTACACCGAAAAGACTGACGAAATTTTCATCGTACGAATCGTATATGAATGCGTCAATGAACTCATTACTACTTATTTGCAAATTGATACAGGTTATGGCAATATAGCGGGCTGGAGTATATTCCATTTGTTCCGCTGGAGGTTCATTTGTGTTCGTTTCGTCTATCATGTTTTGATAGTAAAAACGTATGTTATTTAGCTGTGGTATAAAAAAAAAGAGTTTAGGATCAGCTGGGGTATGCTAATAAATATAGAAACTTTACTTACCATATTATCGATTACAAACCCGCGTATATCATCCATTTCATATATGGCCATTAGGTAAATATGGCAAATAAGTATTATACACTTTTTATCTTGGCTTTTAATCTCTGGATTAGAGAGATTTGTCTGAGCTTTACGTTGTTCATACTCGTGATTGCATGCAGCAATAATGCGCATTGATAATCGACGAACGCCTTCCAAAGTGCCTGCATCAAAGAGTTTAATAAGACGCAGCAAAAGCAAAACTAACCCCTCTTTTTGTAGATGATCGATATCTAGATAATATGGTACTCAATATTAGTAATATTTATAGCATATATATCAAATTCGCTTGCCTACCATCTGGCGTAGCTGGCCCCTCCAAATGCTCACTCGATTGTGTCAAGCTTTCAGCTAAATTTCTATCACATTCCATAAACTGTTTTATATACGGTATATCCCATGGCTTAATACCCAATTGTAGTGTATACTCCCAATCGAAAATATCGTTGCCCAGTAATTTTTCCAACAAAGGTTGTGCACGCTTCATACACACAACGAGCAATGCTTTGAATTGCGGTTTACATCCTTCCCACTCTTTGCTAAACCATATATCCAGTGAATATTGTGTAATTTGTTTAAGCACAGTGTGTAAATATGGTGGTAGCGTATTTTGTATTTGCAACTCATCCCAATGCACCTGGCATACTTCCCAACCGTATAGCACTAAATCCAGTCGCTCGCGTCCCATTAGTTGAAAAACATCCAGATCCGAGTCCTTCATTGTGTACAACACTTTGAGCTGTTGGAATACCAAACAAATTATTAATTGCCGAACAGCACGGCCAACACCGGCATGCCATCAACTCACCGCAACGAATTCATGGAATCCAACTTTCAACGCACAACTGCAGAAGTGTTCTCGGTCTTTTGTGTTGTAAGGCAGTATAATATCCATTTTCGTTTCTTTATATCGAATTTATTGCAAAATAAATTGTTTTTCTGACATTATTTACACCCTTCCGAGCATTTGTAAACTATTATGCGACGCCGCATACAAACAATTCTCAATCAGCTGATTTTAGCACAAAGTGTTGGAAAGTGTAAAACTCGCACAAGCAAAGTCACGTAGACCGATTGTCGCTGAATGTGTGAAAATTTGTTCGCGAACAAACATAATTATCGTGTTAATTCTGGATTGCGAACGAATAATTATTCGGGAAGAAATAATCAACTGAGCACTGTAACGGTATTAACTTTTCAATATGTTTAAATATGAGTATTTAAATCAAATAAAAATTGAATTTCATGTTCAATAGCATATGCATTTAATTTCAAAATATAGGGTACGGTTCAATTATTTATTTAATGGTATTAGGTTACTGTGTACAAATGCGACACCCGATACAAAGATTATTATTACATACACGCATACACGTGCAATTTACAAACACGTACAATTTTTTTTTAATTTCCGCGCACTACTTTTTTAATATATTCCATTTAAAAATTGCAGTTTTTCGTAAATACGCAGATGGGAGTTCTACGCAAAAATACTACGATGGAGTAGCAATGTTATTTTCTTCAATTGTTTTGTTTGCTAAAATTAAATAAAAAAGAAAACTACGACAGTAGCTTCACGTTCGTCATTAGTATAGTATTTTGCAGATTAACTATTTACTTAAATATTTATGAAATTTTTGTAAAAACCTGTATTTTAAGATTTAAGATTTAAGATTATTTTTGGGACTCGAAACACGGTGTTAGTCTCACCCAAGCTGTCGTATGTTTCTGTATTTGCATTCTCTAACACGAATTCGGTTCCCTTGGGATAACTAGTCTTTTACTGATTGTTTCATATGAAACGTAGCAAATGTGAATTTTCTAACACGAACGCGACCTATTATGCCGGACACATGTAACGCAAATTACTTGTTTTCCTAACTATTGTGCACATTTTTAATATATTTAAGTTTTATTTTGATAACTTTTTTTTAAATTAGTTTTGTACAAGCATATAAAGGATTACTGTTTTATTTCATATTATTTTTTAATTCATAAATATGTAGTAGTAAATCTTTGATGAAAAATTTACTAAAAATAAGGAAAAGAAATAGATAATACTGCAATAATAAGCAATTAAGAGTGAAACTCCATGAAACAATGTCTATCATTGTTGATGCATATGTAGAAATATGTCGCAGGAAATGAAAAGCGTGTTTTTTGATTGCATCCTTCTTTACGACAACGCATAAACTTATTTTTATCAGAAACCGCGCAAATAGGTAAATGTTTATTCTTTGATGTTCGCACATCTTTCGGCGGCAGAGGTTTTATGGTTCTTTTCGCCCTTTTTTGCGGTGGTTCATCTTCTCTCTCTGATGACGATTCCGCGCTGTTCTCTAGTATAGCATCAGCAATTAAACATTCGGCGATATAGAATTTAAAATCGAAGTACTCAGAAAAATAGTTAAAGGGTGTCCACATCTGTCTATTATCAACATCCCATTCAACTGCGTGGAAACATTGAGGAGAATCTGTAAAGCTTTTTGAAAACCATTTTAGTCTTCGGACTTGTGTTTGTGGCATAACTTCGAGTGGGAAAGATTCTTCTTCATCTAATAACTCCACAGTTATTTGCTCCTCAAAATCTATGCCATTCCGCTCTTCCATGTCATCTTCATCGTCTGACATATCCTCAATATCGCTTTCCAAGAGCATGTAAAAAATTTGCTGTTCTGATAATTTACCTGCCATTTTTTTGTTAATATGTTACAAATGTGCAGCGGGCTGGTCGTAAAAAAAAATGCCAAAAATATGTGTAATAGAATAAAGTTAGTGGTAAAATTTATCTGTTACCTTGTTTATTGTAATTGTAAAATTAAAACTAATAACGCTTTTGAGTTTTTCCGTTACACAGCTTTCAAAAGTTTAACTGCTTTTCATTAGCACTTTACAAAATCTGTTTTTCGTTCAGCTGACTACAATTTTTGAGCTTTATTTTACAGTATCACCAGCAAAGACAAAAAATTTCTTGTTTTAACTACAACCAATATTTCCAGCTGTCTGTACAAATGGTCATCAACTCAAAAAGTATTTTTAAAGTATTTCTACGGACACTTGAAATATGTTCAGTAGGCTGCACGTGAGGACCGAAGAGGGTAATCTGGTCCTCAATCAGTCTTGACTCAGTTTGATGTGCTCGTGAAAGAGTTGGAGAAATATCCAGATTCGACAAGAGGCGCTCTAATGTTTGATGCGAGTAAGAGCCCGGTTGACCTGCAGTGGGCGAAAATATGCACTTCCCACTTGTTTTCGCAGAATATTACGAATAAGCCATAAACAACTGGTTTTCGTTGTCGTGTGGACGGGGACTTGGATTAGGATTAATTTGGCTATGAAGCAGCCATTTGAAAATCTTTGGATATTAGCCTTCAAAATTTAGGGGAATTGACTATGCTACCCAGTCTTTCACCTTCTTTACGCGGATTAAAGCAGATGCTATAGTCTTGGGAATGATAGAATATAAGATTGCGCTGATTGATCTGAAATTCGGAGAGCAACTTGGCTGTGACGCCACAGCAAATTTACCGGTTGAGAGGACTGAGAGAGAACATGTTGGCTTAGATTTTAGAAAGAATACACACTAATATGGTCAAAACGTTGGAACAAATACACACAAACATCCACGGTTTTTATAAACAAAATCTGTTGCTAGGAAGAAATTTTGACAAAATTTTCAACAGAATTTGCTACAGTTCTAGCAGCTCGAATACTAATAATCCGATCTGATAATGTTTTGTTTCGCTGCATTTATTATATATTTCATGATGATATGCAGAAATATTTATACAACGTTGGTTATTTCAGGGCTTATTGAAAACTGAGTAACACTAAATACGCTTTTATCTACGGACTTATAATGGTCATTAACATACACACAAACATATTTATAAAAACTATATCGGAATATCAGAATTAAGTCTTCGACCCAACTCCCTTTTAAAATAGTATACGAATAGTCAATAATGAAAAATAAGCTGTACCATTTATATTCCATTGCATCTAATACTTTATTAATGCAATTTTGATATCTACCACAATACGTCACATTTACTGTGACAATAAACAGTGTGATAATTATTAGTTGCGGCCATTGTAACCTTGTGTATGTATATGCGTGCTGTTGCCCACAGTGTCGTGGTTCAAATGCCGGCCGAAAATTGTAACATAAGAAAATAAAAGAAAAATATTTTTTTTAAATATAAAAGCAATAGTAATTTACCGTCTGTCATTCGGTTTCGCAGTCGGTAGGCCCCTCAATTGATGGTACATCATCGAGAGTCGCTCGAGAAGTAGAAGGAGACTTTAGACCAAAATTCGAACTATATATAGAACGCACTAAATTATCATTATTATTAAATATTATCCTTGAGAGGTTAGCCCGCATTTTTCATTCTGGGTATTTAAGCCAATTAAGGTTAGGTTAGGTTATTGCGGTTGTCTTCGGAAGCAGAATTAGGCTCACCGGCCCATTGTGATGCCTCGTGGAGGACAACAATTCTTAATTCCTCCTAAAGCCACTTTGAGGTTAGCAGGAATCTTAGAAGATAATTTCTACACATCTATGTAAGTTCGTCCAAGTTATCGAATAATTGCCTAACTAAAGTGAGGAATCTTCGTTTGGGATAGGATTGTCTTCTTCGTCCTGACAACTCCTATAGAAGTCATCTAATCATATGGCTGATCATATCGATGTTAAGCTTATTTAGTTTCAATAATAAACCCTGGGCGCAATTGCAAACAATACCTTTGATTCAACCGCTTACTGATTCCGAAATTCAAGATAATTTTTTTTTGTTTATATGGAGAAATTTTTTAATAATTTTTTTATTTAGCTTTATTCGGCTTTAAAAATATCACAAATGAAATGTAATAGAATTTCCCATAATCTAGCCAATTGATTATTAATTCCAGATATTTATTTGCTTTATGAAAAAGATGACGAAACAATCCAAATTGTAACATAATGTTTCTTTTTAATTAAATGTTTTTGCTTTACAATAAAGCCTATTTTTCTACTAAAAAATCATGCTACTAATATCATTCCTAACAATAAATTTTGTTCATTCGTTATATCGAAGAAAATGCAGAACACCATCCGAAAAAAATTATCAAAAATTAACTTAAACTTTAGTCATTTGCACTTTGTTATATTGGTATTGAATTGGCTATAAAACAGCATACCCGAAAAGATTCTTCTTAAAAATCGGATTACAAATTTGAAATTTAATGAAAACTGTTTTAATTTTTGGCCTATTTTTATACAAAGCTTGTAACTTTGATATATGTATATGGTTTATTTTACATAATGAACAAAACTTTTATCTATAACAAATATTTAACATGAGAAACATTTTTATATTATTGCATAATGGAGAAAAATTCACCGGTCGCATACTCGTGGTGGTGGATGCACATGGTATATGTAACGCCCACTTTCCTTATTATTTTTTCATTTTAATTACATATGTATATTACTTTATGTATATGCAGCCATCATACATTGTTACAACTTTGCTTAAAACCCGATGAGTGGATTTAAACAAAATTTGGGCAGTATATTTATTAGAGCCGTCGCACGGCAATAAGTTATATTTTAATCCTTTAAGTGGAGTATGAGTTGAGATATTCAGAAATCGGACCGTATTTATGGTCCGATATTGATATTAAATTTATAATGCTGGTGCAGTAAAAAATAAATGCGCTAGGCTTGAGACGAGTCATTCAGAAAATCTGTATTTAGGATCCGGTTTTAATAAAATTAAAAACGTACAATGAAGGTCTGGTGGGCCACTCCGACGATTTCGGTTACAGGGCGTCTGACTTGAAGGAAGCGGCTGTCTATATAAATGTGCCCAAAACTAAAAATACTTAAGAAAATGGTAGTTCACTGATCTTGCTACTGATCACGCAAAAACTGTTACCAATGAAAAGGCTCAACAAGCCTTGGATGTGACCCCCTTATTCTGATGGCGACCACGACAAACCTTTCGAATACTATCATTTGAGGGCATGCACCTTGGGTGTCCCACCCTTAACTGGGAAGGTGTCTATGCACGGCAGTTTGATGTCCTCGTAAAAGCAAAGTCTGGCATCGCTACCATCCAAGAAATGCGATGGGCGGGAAGATTATCAGACCTTACTATTTATACTACATTTGTCATGTGGTGGAGAGAGAATACGTCGCAACTGATATCGTTCACCCCAGTGAATGAACGTCTCGCTCTAATTTGAATTAAAACGAGAGTTTTTAATAATTCGTAAATTTGTGCCCACTCCTCTTATGAAGAGTAGGAACAAAGAACGCAGATTACAAAGAAGATGCATGGTGTTTCGTTTCTTGTGGAAGAAATTTTTGTTCAATTACACCACACCATAAACCAATTGGATTTAATCAGATTCTAATATCAATCAGCAAACTCAAATTATGGGGAAATTTTACAAGGTTTTCTGTTAGATGAACGGTGGGAGTGACGCCATTTCTTTGTAATCTACATTCTTTGGTAGAACGATGTGACCAAAGATGATATAAAAGTGCGTGGCGATTTTAATCTCAGGGTAGGAAGGTAAGGGATCTTTGGTCCCACAGTTGGTAAATTCAGCCTATATGACGAAACATCCCCTCACGTCCAGGTTACAGCATAGAAAGATACATCAAGCTATACGGTTGTCTCTTCATGGCAAAACTCGAAGCTAAATTGGCCGTTCTGTGGTAGACGAAAGACGTACCTACTTCCTGTGTCTTGAACGAGAGTACCATTCGAGGAGCCAATATTGTGCAGTAAAGATTTGCACACTTCCCTGTATAGCAAAAAGCTTGCGTTCATTGACGCCAAGAAAGTTCGACGTCAAAAAGCATCAATTACAACATATAGCCAAATAATTCACCACTTTTCTTTCACTCCTTACATACGATTTCAATGTAAGAATTTCTTGTTGGAATAAAAACAACTTCCTGTTGACCGACATACATAGACACTTTCAATAGTAGAGCGTTCGAGAAAATCATTCTATAAAAGATGTTTTGAAATTTGCGTCTCTACGACGAGAATTAAAAATCAGAGGAAGATCTCCTCTGAGTTGAACACTTCAAGTGGAAAAGGAGATGAGATTACTTTTCAGATGTCAAATCGGTGGAACAGGAGCAATCATATTTGCATCAAATTTATATTTCTGTAAATTGCAGGAATAATAAAACAATAAGTAAATTAATAAATTAAGTTCTACTCCACAAAAGATGACAAAAGTATATTCCGTTTAACAAAAAAAAAAAAACGGCCGATTTCATACATTAAAATATTTCAAATATATGCAAATATTTAACTGAATATGTGAATTTCAGGTCAATGTAACTATTTCGAAGGTTGGAATTTATGTATATAAAAAAATTTAATTGCGAGTATATTTTGCAAAAAAAACTTTTTACTTCTTTGGTATTTTACTACTTCACAATTGAAAAAATTGGTTTAATAAAACATGAACATTAACAGTTTATTAAGCAAGCGTAGTGATGACTGTCAAAATTTGGTTGAAATTTCCCCACAAATTTGTCACAAATCAAACACGAAACAAAAATTTGCAAAAAGCTAAAGTTCAAAAACAAACGTTTTGCAGCTAAACAAAAAAAATGCATTATGCTAATGAATAATCAAAAATGAATAGACAGTAGCTCTCAAAGATTGTAAGTTTTCATCTATGACGTCACAAAAAGGGCTGATTCTGTCAAGTGTTTAATGCGTCCCCTTTGGATACTCTGCAATGTGCTCTGAATACATATTGGCGAGCAATATGTATTTATTCAGTATTTAAGTATTTCAGATATAAATACTTACCAAAGTTTTTCAAGCTCGCAATTTGTGCTAACTAACTAAACCCCTAAAAAAATATAAAATAAATTCGCAAAGTACCTGCCATTTCCAATAGCGTACAATTTTAGCTCATTGGCAGTAACGGACATTATCGCATTAACATAAATGTTTTTTTTTTCACAAATGAAATGATAAAAAATATATGTACATATATGTTTACGCAAAAGTTTTGTTCAAATGAAAGCAATCTAATTACACATCATTTAGTAACCTTCATGAAATTATCAGTTGTTATCAGTCATGTTAATTTATTGCCACTAAAACGCATCAATTTTGCATGTTAAACAAGTTGTACACTTGACGATGGAGTGTTATTTGTGTTTGTAGAAAGTTTATAATACCAAATATAAGCCAGCTGATTGTATATATATTTACTTATATAAAAAAGTTTGGAAATTTTATATGTAATGTAACATTTTTACTGGTGATTTAAAGTTAATTCAAATGCAAATAATGTCCAAGCTTTAAATTAGAGAAGATTTCATTATACAAGTTTCACTCGAATTAAGAAATTTATGTGCACATATTTACCTACAGGCATACATACATACACAAGCACATATTTAGAACGGTGTAATTTTATCAACTTTCCAAGTTGTATAAATTAGTAACTAGGCTCATTTGTAAGGATAATATGTCGGCTATCACTCCAAATGTATATTCAATTTTTTCGCAAATATAGATAACTTAAAAATATGGAACGCCTTGCAAAAATTGCTTATATTTTAAATGATTTTTTACAGAAGCATTTATTTATTGGAATAACTTTAATGGTTTTCGATGCAAGAAACTCATTTTTGGGTTTTACATTTTTTGTCAATATGGAATAACAACTTAAGTCGTTTAAGGATACAAAAAAAAGTTACACAGGAAAAAAGAGAAATGTGCATCCCCTATTTATGCTAGAAGCTAGATTGCTTTTTAAATGATCAAGTTTTCGAGATATTTGTAATTTAACATTATTCTTAGATGAATAAGTGGTTCTACATAATCCCGTATATATTTCGGACCAGATAAACAATCTTAATATTAGCGACAAAATTCCCCATAAATGGCTCACATATCACTAATTCTAACAGTTTCTGAGAAATTAATTAACTTCTTCATATTTTTGATTTTTAATGAAACAGAACTTAAAAAAAATAAAATATTGCAAACTTTAACAAAATGAACACTTAAAAAATAACTAATGAATTGTAAATTTTTTCCTTTGAATTAAAGCTCTGTTTACGGGATAAACACCTTACAGTATCTTTTAAATAGGGTGAAAATTGACAGTTTGTCACTTAAATTAATTAAATGTTTTTCTATTACATATGCGTGTTTTCGAGCCGCTTCGATAATTTTCGTACCTATTATGTTTTTGCGCGAAAAAATGACGTTTCCGGCAAAATTTCACTGCAAATAATAGAGTATTACCCTTAGGTTAGGTTACTGTGGTAGTTCCCCAAAGTGAACTCACTTAGACATAGTAGGAGTCCGTTGTGATACCACCTAGAGTATTACCCTGAAAAAAAAAAAAATGCAAATATCTCGAAAAATTGTCGATATTAAAATAAAAATTAACTAAATTTTCGGGATCAGCGAGCGATTGTGCTTAGTCATCCGGCAGTGGTATTCGGAGCCAAAAATGACTAATGATTTGTGATCTAGTGCTTTTATTTATTACTTTACAACGATTGTACAAGTTAATAAGTAAGTGATCACAATAATACCATATTTTTTTAATTAAACCTTCCCATATTAGCTTTTGCTATGATTTTAAAATTTCAGGTGTAATTGCGCTATTTCTCTGTCCATTCTATTGTGCTCCTTTCATGGATTAAATGCATTCTCCATAACGTTTTACGTTATAAGATCTTAAAAGATTACTTTGAAGCACTCCAAGCTTGGTAGATTGTCCTAGTAGAGTTTTTTGTGGAATTCCTCATCTTTGGCCAGAAGAGCTTTTGGCCTGTAAATTAAGTTGAGTTTATGAGAAATCTCGTTTTCGTCAATGCCAGAATGACCAGGAACCCAGAAATCCAAAACTCTATAAGTTACAGTAAGTGAATACTGAACTTCACTCTATCGTCAGTGTTGAAGTTACCTGGTCAGATCAGAGCGCCGCTTGACTGTCAGTGAATATGTATGGCTATGTTCCGGTTTCGGTAGTTGCGGGTAGTATTGAAGTATGCAAGATGTGCATTCGGTTTCCCATGGCTTTCGAGTATCTTAGCTTTGGGCCAGATACACCTACCCCATATAAATCTGCCCACCATCCGTGTACTAGGTACTTTAAAGAATCTTATATATTTTTGATATACATATATACCCACTCCTTTTTGTAACTGAGTTCAGTTTTTAAACTTTTATACAGCTAAACTATGGCTGCACGGTACGAGTATTACAGTTTTAGGGCATAGTTTCTAAGAATACCAATCATCCCACGACTTAGATCATGGTGGAGGTGGAGACATATAACTCTACTGCTCACTCTCGTCCTACTTACTGTGTCAGTGATCCTTACGAAACCATCAATGTTGAAATTGCTCAGATTTGGCGTTTTATCTTATAAACACGTTTTTTTTTTTAATAACTGGCATCTATTTATTTCAATTTATTCATTTGATTGATTATCAAGATCAGCTAAATCAGACGCTAGCATCTTATATTAAAATTAATGTTTGATTTTCTTTTGAAAATAATTTTGTTTTTATTAATGCGTGGGCGGCTATGCACAACGGTCTTATTTATTTTTAATTTCGGCTAAACGAATTACTTTATTTGCAACCCGTATACTTATCTTTTAGTTTTTCCTGTCAAAAAACTGCGCTTTTAAATATTAGTTAGCTTCGCACTTCAGTTCCACACAGAATATGTAGGTTTTGCAAAACTCCAATCAATATCTTGGTTGTTGAAGGCCACTTTATCGTTCATCCGACGGTCAGTAATGCTAAATATAAATAAATCGGTTCCTTCATTATCACATTAGGTAACGCCTTCAGAGTTGGTACATCTACTTTTGTTTTGCCGATTTTGACAATTCAAAATCTTTAAGTAGACCAACCTTTTTCGCAAATGGTTGTCGTTTTTTTTTAGTATTTTGTAGATTTATTTACAGCAAAATTAAAGCATGTTTCTCACTAAAATATTGGAAGGTATTCTTTTTTCCTCCCGTTTTCTTGTGTACTGAATATGAAATCTGTTAGTTCGCCAAGGGAAGGCGCAATCTTGTAATCTATCATTCTTGAGTTCGAACGGGCATATACATATGTATTTCTAAGAAAGTCTAAGACGAAAAATAAAACAAAATATTGGAATTCATTAGAATAATGCCACTTGGAACTGAATTAACAAATAAAGAGCGTGAATTGATCACGGGAATGAGTCAATCCAGCATGAAATTTGGTCAAATTGCAGCTTTTATAAAGAGACTCAGATAGATTTGCTAGAAAGCGAACTCTTAGATTTTTTCTGGTGATCAACATACATGGCGACGAATGGATTTTCTAGCAAGATAATGCACCGATCCACGTTACGAAAAAGACAAAGTCATTCTTTAACTTTCGAAAATTTGAATTGCTGGAGGGACTTGCTCTAATCAGGGGACCTTAGAAGGACTATTTCCGCTAAATATATTTATCTTCCAAGAAATACATAGTCTTAAGCAGCTGAAAAATTAAATTTTATTTGAATGGGACAAAACTGATGTGTCTGTCCGTAACCGGATGGTGACTATACAATACAATACAATTTATTTATTTGTTGTTTCTCTAAAATTGTAATACCTTAAGCCTTGCACATATAATTAATTAACTGAGGTATGTACGTTGAATATATTCGTTCGTAGCAAATCGGATTCAGTGATCGCATAGCCCCGATTATGTCACACAAATTTAGATTTTACCACGAATCACACTAGATTATTTGCCTGTTGAAAAAAGTGAACTTTGTTTTTTGTTTTAATTTTCTTTAAATTTAGAGTATTCAGAAAAAAATACTCACACTGTATTTGCTGAAAACTGCATTGCAATAATGACGCCATGCAAGTGCCGCAATTGTAACAGCTTTTGAAGGGTTCCCGGCGTCGTTTCTAATGGTGATCGAAGTGAAGCCTGACATTGCGAAGCAATGCCTTTGGTGATGATGGCTTGATGGCTTAAGTAGACCAATACTGTTCGATTCAATAGTTCGAAGTGGCTTATGCAAAGCGACTGTAGCAAATATAAAAAAGCATACATATTTTCATTACATTACATTTATACCCTCTCGGAAAAATGCAGGCAATCTAAAAAATTTACCACTTAAACAGTATTATTACAATTTTTCAGTGTAAAATATATTTTCAATAAATTACAAGTATATCTTTATAAAATTTAGTTTTATTAATCATTATTTTATAGATAAATAGTAGCTATATATATTTGGTTTAAGACATGCAGAGTTGCAGTTGGTCGAAATGATACTGCTTTTTTTTTTTAAATTTTGATTTCAAAGGTTTTTTTTTTAGATTTTTTGCCATTTTCTTGACTTGGTTATTTCAACATATTAATCCTTTTAATATTTTTTAAATATTCTTATTTTGTATATTGTACTGAAATAAAAATGTATTTTTCTTTAAACGAAAAATAAAATTTGTATAGTTACTATAAAGTAGACTGTGCATATTTTTAAATAATTGGAAACGGATAGGTTTGGAAGTAATTGGTAATTAGACTAGTTTTAAAGCAGTTTCAAATAGTTGGAAATAAAAACATTTTATTGCAGCTGAAAAAAAACCAATATATAGATGCTCTTTCTGTCAAACATATTTAAAAGTAATTGAAAGCAAATGCAGAGTAGAGCTCTTGTTAAAAATCGACTAGTCGATTAGAAACTAATTTAACGGTTGAAAATCGAATAGCAAGTATTCGACTAACCGCTCACCATCGAGTACTCTGAAAATCGACTAACCGAAATTATTCGAATAGTGAGAGCCACTCACAATAAATTCAAAAAAATTGCATTTTAATGGAAAACGAGCTTTGCCAATAAACACAAACATTCAAATATATATAAAACACAAATTACAATTTAAGTTCAGAATTTCCACATTAAATTCAGAAAATTACAATTCAAATTCAGAATTTCCACTTTAAATTTAGAAAACCCAAATTTAAATTCAGAAACTTACAATTTATGTTCAGAATTTCCATTTCAAATTCAGAGTTTTTTTTACTTCACATTCAAAAAGTTGCAATTCAAATTCAGAATTTCTATTTCAAATTCAGAAATTTTTATTTAAAATTCGAAAAGTTTCAAATATAATTTCTGTACTAAAATTGTAACTTTCTGAACTTTAAGTGGAAATTCTGAATTTGAATTTTAATTTTCTGAATTTGAAATAAAAATTCTGAATTTGAATTGCAACTTTCTGAACTTTAACTGAAAAATGTGTAGTGGAAAAATCGAAAACGAACTGGTAGTCAACTAGCTGTTTACGAGCGGTTAGTCGAAAAACGGCAACGGTTAGTCGATTAGTTGAAGTCGACAATTTTTTAATACCACTTTTGCTAATCGATTAATCGATTAGTCGACTAGTCGATTAACAAGAGCTCTAATGCAGAGTCAGATAATTAACTTGTTAATAAAAATAGTTGCTTACAAGAACTTGCAAAAAGGACTTTTTAAATTACTTACTTTTATACTAATTCTATTTCCGATAGGGTATGTACATATAGTATATCTATGACAAGCCATTCAATCCCACAACATGCATTTATAAAGTGCACATTGAATACGCGGACATTGTGTTCTATTAGATATATATAAGTTTATATATAGTCCATTTGTATGTACGCCATATGTATGCATGTGATGTTCGCTGGCATTTTTCAATAACGCTATATGCAAACAAACACAACAATTGCTGGTCCATGGCATAGCAAATGTGGATTAATATGTAATATGAAGTGAAAGAAAGAAAGGCTATTTGTTGTTGCTCCAAAGGAGTGTTTAGTGGCTTCTGCTGCTAATGGGGTGAGCTGTCGCCGCTGTGCATAGTGCATAAAATTTGTTTAATTTTTTCTCTGCATCGGTTGCGCATCACGTATTATTCATATTTTGCTTTTGTGGCTATTATAATTTTTAATATTTGTTTGTATTGCCAGCATATGGAACTATAGAAGCTAACACAGAAGTTCATCACAAGCTCTTCTAAAACCTTTGACCTTTGCGCAAGCAGATGTCAACAGATCATCATTAGTTGTGGACTCACAAGGACAATTGGAAGAAGTTGGAAATTGATAATTGAATAAAATATTTGGAGCTAGATAGAAAATATGAACTTCGCACTTCAGTAATGCGATTTACTAACTTTAAGCGATCGGACAATCGAAATTTTTGTCGACAATATTTATTGTTTGTAGTAACGATTGTCCGATTCAGTAACCTAATTTAATAGTAATATTGATTTGAGCGCGCTTTTATTATTTTTAATCAAAGTGATATAAAATACTAATTTATTTCAGATTACAAATATTTATATATTTTTATATATGTATGTATATTGCAATGATTCATTGCAGCAGAATTTCGGACTCTCTTTTGGTTGATTTGCTAGAGACGTCAGCACACATGACCCCAGAGAATACCCGGAATCACCAGTAAACGCTCATAAAGTTTAATTTGAATCATATATCTACAATTTAAAAATAAGCTATAGTTTTGATTGACATATGAGAACAATCGATAGCCCCAATGACAATGTGGAGGCTCCACTTGCCTCTAAACATTGTCAGGATGTATGCTACCTCTTACCAATTACTAGTTTCTAATAATCTGAATGAGCTAGAACCTAGCAATAGAAAAGAAGAATTTAATACTGCATACAAGATTAAGTTAAGATCGTATTCTGCAAGTACTATTGCATCCGTGTGTGAAATCACAGTCTCGCCAGCTGACCGATTTAAAAAGTTGTGTACAAAAATATTTTGGTTCCCCCATAAGGCCACCATTACAATCCAAATGTATACAACTGTTTTTCTAGGATTTATGTTTTTCTACTTAAGCGGTGTTTGTTTGTAACTACAAACATGAGTTGTTACCTACATCCTGGAGCAAACATCGATCCACTGCTGTACGGGCTTACTTTCTCCTCACCTCTTGATAAACCATGGCTTTGTCAAATATTCATTGCAGTACATAAAACCCCGAACTTTAAAATGTTTCTTTCGACTTAAAAATAACGGAGTTTTCTTTTCTCGATTGAATTAACAGCTTCATATTTGTTGTCGTTTAGTTTTCGGTTATCGACTAGCTAAGAGCAACAGCCGATCCAGCGATAGCGAATATCGTTAAAAAATGGAGGCTAAATATAAAACCCTTTAAAATATTTGTTAAGATGAGCTAACCATGCGAATGTCGTTAAAACAAATTAGTGAATCCCATTACAGGTTCAGGTTAAAGTGGTTACCCCAAAAGGAAGTTCAAGTTTTTCATTAACACTCTTATAAGTTGTAAGATTTTAAAACTACATCCAATTACAAATGACATGCGATACGCATTACTATTTATTACGTAGAAAATTTATCGCAGAAATTATTGTTTACAATTTAAACTATTGTAATAGTATAATTTGGAAAATTAAAAATATTTCTTGTATCTTTTGCGTTTGATTTACATAAAACTGAGTATATTAACAACAAATTTGTCTAGTTAAAATTTTCAAAGTAGATTTCTATTACAGTTTTTCCGTAATAAATCCTTTTTTTTTTATCAACATGCAAAAATGCAGGATCGATTCAAAAATGTTAAAGTTTTGGGCAGAAAGCCTATGGATTTCTAACGCTAATTCTAGATTTTGCGAGTGTATTTGGTATATTCAATATACATTTTTTTATTACTAAACTAGGCCCATAATATGTGCATTCCCAGTTACACGACTTTTTCCCAAAATTTTGTTACTTCGCTCATATTTTACTAAATAATTAATTTTGCATCAATGAGGTTTTTAGGCTTACTTTTTTGGTGCATGCTCCTGAACTCGTGCGGTAAGCATTTCATCACCTGATTTTTTTATTTTCTAGATTTTTTGAAGGAATTAATACCAAAGCAGAAAATCTTCTTCCCAACCACCTAGCATTAGTGCCAAAAGGTTTACGTATCCGTTATTGATCAACGTTAATACCAGTGTTTTTGTTTTCTAGTAAATACCGATGGAATTCATCAGCCAACATATGCAGATGACATCTGATATTTTCCCTAAATACGTTATACTTTTAATATGGGTTGGGAAAGATTGCTTTATATGGAAGACAGATTAAATTAAAATATTCGACAAATTAAAACCTAAGGCATATCGTTAGGATTCATCTTAAAGAGAATCTGGGCCTGATTAATAAATAAGTATACAGCAAATAAATCTAACAAATAGTTTCTCTGAAAAGAAGGGCAAGAGCTCTGTTAACTCGCAATCTTATTTAAGGAAAGCATATTTTTATTGCATGGAACAGCTTTTTAGAAAATTATAACTCCATAACGAGCCATTTTTTCCAAACATCCTAGGCAGATAGTTTAAAGTCCAAGTTGGACTTAAAGCAAATTGACCCGGCGAACTAAGGCCATAGAGGCTTTTATGATATTAACCTCAAAAAATGGGCAAAAACGGTGCGTGTTGCTTTTGTAGATGAGGATATTTCAAAATCCTGACGTGAAGTAGCGTCCAGAGTTCGATTCAGCGCATCAAAAAGGTTCGGAAAATAGTATGGCTTTTGGGTGAAGAAGTCGATACCATTTTGTTGGCTTGTATTATCAGTTGTAGGTGACCTAGAGGTTAATTTAAAAAGCAAACACCGGAAATATAAATATCAGTTTATGGTTAGAACGGCTTTTTGTTAATTCAAATGCCATCAGGTATGACTAGGAAGGCTTAAGTAAATCCTGAAGAGATTCCAAATTGTATGCAAAATTTTGATTACAGAATAAATAAAATTATTAACTCAGAAACTTTTGTTTTCTCCATTGCATTGTTAGGATTATGTGGAAAAATTAGGTATATGATTTAGGAACGCACCATGTGCGATATTGTGACCATATGTATTTCGGTTAGACTTTATCAATGGTATGACGTCATAACACTGAATCTCGGTGAACTACAAACATTTATCCTTTTAATAGATATACATTCATAATGAAATCTCAATTCATTTGCCATTAATCAGGCTCAGTTGCTACAAATTCTTATCAAATGTTCACCAAAACAAAAAAAAACCAAAAAACCCCAGTAGCAGTGAGTTGTGCCATGCTAAGAGCATTTATATACATATGTATGTGCAGACACCTCATTCATTAAATGAAATGGACAGTCAGTGGTGTCATAAATTTTCCCATTGTCTACCTATGCGTGTACAGTACCATGAATAAAAAATGAATTTTAGAATAACAATTTACCAGAATTCTGTAACTTAGAAAGTTACTCCGACAGAATATTATTTAATATCCAATAAGAAGTTATAGTTTGACTCGGATGAGGAAGCAAACTTTATATTTAAGTTTCTCATCGTAGCCATCATATATGTTGTGGAACTATCGGGTGATTCACAAAGGGGGATAATATCATAATATCATACAATTTTAGATTTCAAAAGTTATGTTTTTGGGTTGCATTGGTTTGGGTTGGGCTGCAATCTATGGGAAACGTCCACAATATGACTACGCTCGACGATGAATGGAACACAGTAATATGTACTACAAGACCCAGCCAAGAGGATCGATAAAACTAGACTGGGTACAATGTTGAAATTTGAAAAAATATTAATTTTTTGAACTATTTTATTGATACAACTTATCTGTATGAGGTATGCCGGAAGGAGGGGAAAAGATAAACGTGAGCGGGTTCTTGTAGTCTGTAAACAACAACATCGTTCTTGGAATGGAAAACAAAAATTCTACAGCTAAGCGAATGCGAACTACATAGGTATGACGGAAAAATGTTGATGCATCGAAAATGTCGAGGCGTTGCATCAAATGGTTTTGAAAACTGACAACTCTATTGTGTAGGAGATAGGAGATAGAGTTGTAGAACACTACCTCTGTCACTCCCCCGCCATGACAAAAATACGCTATAACGCTTTCTACAAAACTTTCAGTCAGTGAAAATTATCGAAATGTTATGACTTAAATTCAGCACCCTGCACCGCTTCGTCAAAGAAACACGGTGGTTATATTACACGAGGAACTGAGAGAATGTAGCAAGAGAACTCGCACAAGTAGCATTGCAATGGGACTAACTGACCTAAGTGTGTCTCAAGGATGGACTAGGCAGGGTGGCCAACACCGTTCCAAAACAATAACCAAATGCAGATTGTTGCATCGATATAGGTCCTCCGGTGTATTGAAAAATATCCATGTAGATTTCGATGTACCGAATCAAAGAAATATATCGAAATACACTAGCCACTGAGATTCTTAATGTGAGCCATTATTCCCCGTTCGATTTCAGTGAGCCAACGGGAGCCAGGCGGCGTCAATGCGTTCAGTGACATTTTGCGTGCTGTTATAGTGTTTGTTGTAAGAGCGACAAGATGAGCCATAGTAGCCACGGTAATCAACATAGCTGTTTTTTTTTGAATGAACAAAAAAATGTTTTTTCGGTACATCATTGGTTTATTTTAAAGTGCAAATATTTCCGATACTTATAGAATACGATTTCACTAATAACCAACAGCAGATGGCCCCCAGTTACTAAACCGATCAAAATAGTTTGTTGTTTCATGCACATATTGGCTTGTAATGTCTAATAGATAGAACGCTGGCTGTGATTTGGGGATAAACCTTTTACGTACTAGTACATTTATGGGTAGCTTTGGTAAGAGAGGAATTGAGAAGTCCATCAAAAAATGTCTAGCACCCAATGGGGAGGCTGAAAGCACCTTAGACAACTCAGGTTTTGGTTTCGGCCACACTCTACTTGCTACCCCTCTACCCAACATAAAATTGTACTGAATGTGAGGGAGCAACGTAACATACGACATTTTGAAGTATCTTGGAAATCCCTTGGATCCACCAACCCTCCAATTTCGCTTTAACACTATTTAAATAGCAAATTTTGACTGACCGATCGTTATATGAGCCGATTTTTCATAGAACTGAGCACAAGAATTTCACAAATTGAAAACATTTAGGAGGTGAATTAAAAGTATTTAATATTCGTATAACAGTAGTGCGTTTCTGTAACTTTCGTTATGCATTATAACGAACGAAATAACGAATTGAGTGTGGCGGTGTTTCTGTAAGTGTGGTGATAATTATTTTCGTTATAATATTCGTTATTGTTTTCGTTATCATATCACACACAAAAAATTAGTGATATTTGGCGCAAAAACAGAAATGAGTGAGGTAAGACTAAAAAATACATATTGTTTACAGAAAATCCCGCGCTCATGCGACAAGCACTCAAAGACTTTTTTCAAAACTCCATTAAGCCTTTCCACGCAGTTTCTGGCTTGAATATGGACCTTGTTGTAATTTTTTTGCCTAACTGATTCCGGATTTCGATATGGCGTCATAAGCCATGGCTGTAGTGGATATCCAGAGTCTCCAATGAGCCAATTGGAGTTTGAATTAGCAATAAATTGTGATTCCAAATACTCCTTGCATTTAGAATTTTCCCATATGTTGGCATCATGGGTACTTCCACCAAACCGTGCATTGGCAGACAATATATTGAGGTCGTAGTCGCATATTAGCTGTACATTTTTAGAAAAATACCCTTTTCTATTTATGTAACAGCACTCAACATCTATTGAGGGGTTTTTTATCTTCACGTGCGTACAGTCGATGGCACCAATGCATCCGGGAAACCCAGTGCAAGAAAAAAATCTTCAATTATACATACAATTAAGTATAGAAAGTAAAATTGTATTAACATATGTACATATATAACCTTTGTTTAATTCTATTGGACTCTGCCAAGTTTTTAGGGTAAATTATATATTTGCACATAAGCTTGTTTTGTATAATGTACGAAACTTCTTTGACGGAGCGACACACAATTGTCGTGCTCATTGAGCGTACGATCCTGTCGCATAATAATATAATGCTGCTGAAATCCTCAATGGTTTTGGAATAAAAGTTAGTATTACTCCATCTTTCATGTGAGGGCGTATTTCATTTAATAATGCTATTGCTGCATCTTTTTTGAATCTAAAAAGATCTTCAAATCGCGCTTCCGGGAAGTGAGAAGGGTCAGTTGAGTCTCTAAGGTAACGTCTATGTATACGTAGCATATTTCGCTGGTCAACTAATATTGCCAGTGTGGCAGCTGCAAGCATAGTCACAAGCTTCAAAATAATGAAATAAGTTAACACTTCACATTTACACACATACTTTATTTGTCTATACTTACTTTTTTAACAAATAACTAAACAATACAATGCAAAAAGTAAAATTTACAATTAGAATTTATGTAAACAAAACAACTCAGCTGTCAACGACATAATAAACAGTGTTTTGTTTCCACTGTTTCATACACTTTATAACAACTCACCACAGCCATAACGAAAGGTGACTTCTCTGAGTTACAGAAACACTTCAAAATAAATGTTCGTTATAAACCTTTCGTTACGCAAAAGTGATATTTCTTTCGATATCATAACGAAAAGTTACAGAAACGCACTACAGATATACATTTATTGTAAAATCTTTATTCATTTTCCATTAATCAGGCTCAATTGCTGCAAATTTGTATCTAGTAACCAAAAATAAATAAAGTAGCATAGCCAGACAAGGCGGCTTCAAATGACTTGAAGAACGTCTAAGAGATCTACAATCTTTTTTAATACCCCATAGTCAATCTCTACTCAGTTTCAGGATGACATAATTCGGAAATAGATTTCAGAAGTTGATTTTATGCTAACTAGTTGAGAAAAAGGCTAGGGCATGTAGCATCAGCAGTATCGTGCCATGTTTCGCCTATAGAAAAACACAGTATTTTCTGAAGAAAACGCATCTCCTCATGAGAATCCAATTATCAAACGGAGCCAGGTCCGGAGCTCCGGATAAATATTTTCCCAGAAGCTGTTGATACAAGTAATACCGGTATTTCTGAGTGAACGCCCCAAGTTTAATGAAAATTACTTCAGATTTCTTGGGCCTCATTTCTCTAAGGCCTAGATAGTTTAGACAGAGTTATAAGAGCTGCCGCGATTTGCAAAAAGATTGGAGTGTTTGAGAGTAAGAATATAATTAAAGAAACAATCTTCGCACAGCACAATGGTAACCTGGCGCCTAAAATGGAACTCTTGCGGATAAGCTTAAACTAATATTCATATTATAATTTTTTTGTTGCAAATATGTAAATTTTCGACTTATCGCAATCTCCAAGGTAAAGGGCTAAACTTCCTAAGTAAAAAAATATATTGTTACTATTGTTGCCTCCACTATTGCACGTCTGAGTTGCATTTTAATTGCTTGCCACTATAGATACGGAAAAACTTGCTCAATATATGTATGTACAATACTCGTATAGGGAATAGTGCGGAATATTCAATGCTACCTCGTTGTTTCATTGTTTCTGGTAGTACATATAAACACTTCTTGCCCACGCCTATATGGTACAAATGCATAGGCACAACGCTTATGGAATTTTTAACCCATTAGCCATTACGACATCAGCTTTGACACACGCACACATAAAAACAGACAAAGCAATGGTCGGTGTGCAAATAGAGCTGAGTAGGAGCAACCAATTCGTCAACAATGTTAAGATGTGTTGTCACTATTACGATAAACGCAATTTGTAAATATGTATGTATGTATGAAATAAAAGAAAAAAATGGTACGCACGCAGTGGAATTGCATAGAAAAAGCTATTGAAAAAGGACATTTCATGGACGTTAAAAATATGAAACGTTGCCATCATGAATATTCATTGTGGATCAAATAGAATTTGCAAATAAAAAAGTGTAAATAAAAAATACAAAGAACGCGTGCAAGACAATAATTGAATGAAGGAAATGAACACAAAAAAAATAAACAAATCAGTAATCGGGGTTGCACCTGACACCAAGGCGAATTCATACAAGGTGATAGCATCCCATGAGCTGAATGATTGTTTTCTTTCCAAACCCGCTAGGTTGTTTTGTTTACACAAACAAAATACATAAGCAATACTGGGCGAATTCAGATTTCGACATTTCACACGCAAAATTACACAAACAAAATACATAGCGGATTCTCCTTATTTATCTTGCTATCACCTTCTATAGATCCATCTTGCCTGACACATTGCAATTGAAATTGAAGGAAGATGATTTGGGGAAGGAACATTTTTTATACCGCGCCCACAATCCACAAAATAGTAAATATTATTTCAAGCTTTTACATAATATAAAAACCAATTGTCGGGGAGCAGCAGAAAGTGCATATATCCCTCATTGTAGTTCTATCACCTCTGAGGTTTGATAACAGTGATGGAGAGTCCGTCTATATGAAAGCTCGATTGGTATCACACACCTCGAAAAGTTGCTTGCTAATTCTGAGGAAGCTGGTGCTAGTTTGTGGGGATTTCAAAATCAGAAATCGCAGCAGGTAACAACACCGTTGTCATTGTAATACATATATAAATTCGCCTTGGTAACGAAACCTTCTTTAAATTGCCGTTCCTTCAGGGAGATTTTCGATCGCTATCACTGCCCGCTATCATCTCAATCTCTTTGCATTCACTTTTTCCGATCTCTTCGGCATTTTTCACTTCTGTTTCCTTTTCGAACGAATTCGCAGTACTCATACGAATGGATTAATCATTCGGTCCGCAAATACATAGCCTCAAACGATGCCATTTAAGCGTTCGGTATTGGAGTCATCAAATAAAGAGATCTTAACCGAGCCTTTAATTTTATTTATATTAGAAGGCTTCCGAGTCGCAAACAGCTGTTTGGCTACAACCCATGGGAAACTTAACTGAAGCCTTGGAAATTTTATCTTACAAAAATGATATCTACACTTGAAATTTGCGGTCAGGTAAGTACTAAGATTTTTCATATCCTCCTGACTAAGTTTTCGAAGTTCTCCAAATATCTTCCGAGAAGTAGATATACAGGGTCCGCCAATTGAAGTATTACCAACCTTACCACGGTCATATTTGTTAAACTTGTCTTGACAATTACATCAAATTTATTCTGATTCCAGTTAAAGAGTAAGGTGAGGTTAACATAATAATAAAATAATAATTGTTAATTTTTTTTTTTTTTGGTAGCTAGGGTGCTTGTTTTGCGACGCCGAGTACCTGAGGTGGATTCCAGGTCCAGTCTCGAAAAATAAGTGTGTTGAGGAGATGTGCTGCACTCCAAAATATGAGCTACAACTCATACCGCTTTGGCTCAGGAATGTTATAAGGAATATCGAAATTATTCATGCAGATTAGATTTCGCAGTCACAGTGAGCTTCGAAAAGTCTCTTATTCAATTAATATGGTAGCATTATCAGTAAGTTCGATAACAGATTATCAGCCGACCTGTGGATGCTAATTGTCGGTTTGGGGCTGCGACTTGCCTCCGTTAGATTTATTTGGTGAACAATAAAAAGGTTTAATATCGCAAAGGTCAGAACCTGACACCAAGATATTAGAAAATAAAATTTCGAGTAGGGACACGAATTTCATTACGATACGATCACATATCGTTACTTCTGGCATTCGATAACGATATTTTTAACTCGATAATTTTTTCGAATCGAGTACTTGAACCCTAGTATAATGCCGCATTTGCGCAGAAAATTATTTACAAGACAATACGACCGTACTACGAAAAAAACATAAGCAATACTTTTTTTTTTTAAATTCCTTTTTAGATCATATATAAAGTTCTGAAAAATATGTCGCTAACACTTTTTCGCGGTACGGGTTCGAATATATGGATACGACAATCGGCAAACACCTTCCAACTACAAATACGAGTAAAAAATTTGATTGGACTTCATTTTTAACTTACTATTGATATTATAGGGTTTTTGAAATTCGATATTTAAAGCAGTATAATGATAGCGCTAATTATATGAAAATGATAATGATGATGATAATGATAATGATAATGATAATGATAATGATAATGATAATGATAATGATAATGATAATGATAATGATAATGATAATGATAATGATAATGATAATGATAATGATAATGATAATGATAATGATAATGATAATGATAATGATAATGATAATGATAATGATAATGATAATGATAATGATAATGATAATGATAATGATAATGATAATGATAATGATAATGATAATGATAATGATAATGATAATGATAATGATAATGATAATGATAATGATAATAATAATGATAATGATAATGATAATGATAATGATAATGATAATGATAATGATAATGATATGATAATGATAATGATAATGATAATGATAATGATAATGATAATGATAATGATAATGATAATGATAATGACATATGTACTTAAAGGTAGTTAAATTAATTTAATATTTATTTATATGCAACTATGTATATTTGAAGTCGGGCGGTAGAACTATGTACAAATGTCCAGACGCACGGTTGGATATTTGAAATGAGAAATTAAAAAGATTGTGTTTAGTTTTAAAATGTAATTGAAATTTATTCAAAGGTATATATGGAGATATACTTACATACATGAATGTTGCTTTACCTGTGGTGTGAATCGGTGGTAGACCTGTGTCGCTCTTGAAATCCTGAGATCGAGTGCAAGAATGAAAAAACGTACGGTTGCCGTCAACCGCAGTTTTATTGGAAAGGAAGAAATTGGAAATGTGAACAAAAGGAATTATCCGGCGGGAAATGCGGAATAATTCGCAGTTGCACATGTATGCGTATGTGTATAGGCGCGCGCATTAGGGCGGTTAGAAAATATTTACGATGCGGCGTAAACATGCCGGCCCCCTTGCGGTAAGCAAAAATCCTGAGCGTTGACAACAGTCTACTACCAGTTCACATATTTTATTAAAAAATGTATTTTTTTTGTTTCCAATGAGCCGCTCCGTGCTCCTCCGCCATCGTCTCCTGTGCCCTACTGGTAAGGATGGTAAAAAAAAGAAACGATACAGTAAGAACATACGTGGGCTTTTTTTTCAACTTTATTTCTGTATAGTGTATAATAGGTTTGATGTGTTTGATTATAAAATAATTTTCTTTTTTTTTTGTTTATTTTGGTTGCGCTCCAGAGAGCATCAACCCGAAAATGGTCGCCTGAGCCAGCAAGCCGCCGATTGATGCAGGTGGGGTGCCGCTAAGCATTATCTGGGCGTATGTGTCGACGCCCAATGTCAGTCGTACCGGACCCGCCACATAGAACTCAGGGTCGGCCAACCGCATGAGTCGGAACGGAACCGCGACCTTGGAGTCGAGGTTCGTTCGCGGGCTCATGCGGTGGTACCCATCGACCACGATGGCTTGCGTGGTTACTCGTTCCGCGACGCCATGTCTGCCCCTTAACATGAGTGAGCACGTCGCTCCGCGACCCGTGTGGTTTTGCTCCAGTCTGAGCGTTTGTGCCAATTCGCTGGAGATTATGGTGCTGGGCGCGCACGGATCGACTAAGGCCCGCACTAAATGCAGGCGGCCGCCTGCCTCTATTTTGACGATCGCTGTCGGGGCGATTGCCTCATATGCCCTCATGAGAGGGGCGGTTGTGCTACCGAGCAAACGGCCCGACCGGAATGTTGGTTGTTGTTGTTGGCGCGCTATCTGTAGCGTATCTTCCTTGTGTTGTGGAACGTGGTATGGGGCGCGTCGTGGTTGTGATCGGGAAGGACGGGTTCCCGAGTCACCTCGCCGCCAATTCGCTGCTATTAAAACAGTATACATATGTACGCAACTGTGAGTCCTATATATGAATAATCTAAATTAACTTCTCTTACGTACATCAAACAGTATCTAAATTAGCGCGAAACTAGCTTATTCGTTAACCCCAACTACATGGAACTATTTGCTAGCTGTCACCTGTTGCATAAGCTGTGAAAATTTTTACATTCGCCATCCACTATCCCAACTGGTCTTCAAGTGAATAGAATTTCTCGGTGTTACTCTAAGAAGCCCAAGCGATATTCCACACTGGAGGCTATGCATAATACAGCTATGCTTGTTGTGCATGGCTTAATCTGTATGCATTGCAATCAAGAAGCATTAACACACCAAGATATGCAATTAAGTGGAAGCAATTACAATTGCAGTATAGAGATTTTGAAGGCAATATCGAGACAATATGAATTTTTCCAACTATGTGTATGAACCTTTTATAGTAAGTATGTACTTCGGGAAATTGTTGTATTGTGTCCATATTGCAAAAGAGTTGTCCTCCTCACCTAATGCCTCTCCAGTATTCTGCATGTGCCATGTGTAATGTGCACTATGGGTGGAAATGTCCACTATGCGCGACGTGAACTTCACATGTGGAAATATTAAGGCGTAAATGACGCAAGTGGCCACTAAATTGTTTCTTAGGAATGTGATGCAGGCCATGTTAAGTAGTGTGGGTGTACATTTGAGTATTGCATAGTTCTAATAGATTTTTATTATATTTAAGATTTTCATTACATTCACTATGTATGCTAAGTATGCATTGTTTGTGTTGTCTTAAGTATTGCCATTTGAAGAAAATAAGCAAGGCGAATTTATGGGTTCGCCTTGAAAATAAGCTTCTGAAAATTAAAATGTGAAAGAGAGAAAGCTACAACGAATTCACGTCGCAATATACGCTTTACGAACGTACTAAATTCTACTTCATCTGCCCTACTAGCGATCGCCTTTCTTCAATCCACATATTCTCTGAATTAAGCTCTCAACGACGCTCGTCTGTCTCATTTACGCCGATCAAAAATAAATACTGCATATGACGCACGACGGTTGTTGCCAGAGAGGGACTGATAACCCGTTTCTTCTTCATTGTATCCTTTCTTCGTGGTTCTTACAGCTTAAGGCACTTGCAAGATTTATGCATAGAAATGAAACGATAACATTCAGGTAAGTGGAATTGCCTTCTGTATACGGTGTCATATTATAATCAACATTTTAGTCCACAGCAGAATCATAGAAGGACTCAGAGAGCTGATCAAAAAATTTTTATCACTTTTTATTCACATATATAGAAGCACAAAAGGTCACACAACTTTCGTAAATTTTGCAGTTTTGTAGTTTTTGGCGTGGTAAAAAATTGTACTAACCAATTCGACAATTTCTTTTATTGCACAAGATATTCGCGATTGACAATTTTCAATTTAAAATAATTGTTTTTTAAAAGGAAAAATTATTTTTTCATACAATTTTAGGAAATAAGTAAAATGCTTATGTTATTGAGAAATTAATTGCTTTTGTTAATTTATTTTCACAATAATTTTGAATTGTTCAGAATCCATGCCAAGAACATCATGGATTTTCCCAAAAAAAAATATATTTATACAAGGCGAATCCATACAAGGTGATAGCATCCTATGAGCTGAATGCTTGTTCTTCTCTCTGAATTCGCTAGGTTGTTTTG
Source organism: Anomoia purmunda (assembly GCA_951828415.1). Lineage (NCBI taxonomy): Eukaryota > Metazoa > Arthropoda > Insecta > Diptera > Tephritidae > Anomoia > Anomoia purmunda. The sequence goes on from OX639996.1 coordinate 45,024,298, forward strand.
TTTACACAAACAAAATACATAAGCAAACTGGGCGAATTCAGTTTTTGACATTTCACACGCAAAATTACTCTAACAAAATACACAGCGGATTCGCTTTGTTTATCTTGCTATCACCTTCTATGGATACAGTTTGTATTTATATAATGCTTTGAAATTTTCTTTAAAATATAGTGAACTTTTGAAAAAAGTGTTTCTATTTACCCAATATGTAAGTTAGACATCTCGACTTCCCGAGGGGATTAAGGGGATAGATAATAATAATAATTCTCCGCTCTTTATGAGATTTATATCAAACACTATCATTGCAATCGAATAGGTCTGGTCAGACCTTCGGTGCACGGTAAAGGTAAAGGTTTCTTTAAATTTTGAATGAAATATTTGTATGTGATTTATAATTAACCCAACATAAATACGTAATCGTGATTTTTCTTTCTTGCTAGACATTTTTTTTTTTTCAGTGGTAAAAATTTTTTTTTGCAAAATTTAAACTCAATATTTATATATTATTTAATCATTTTATCAATATTCGGAGGATCATCCATTGTACTTCAATACAACTATCTTGACACAGCTTCCAACAGCAATTTGAATTTCCTTTTCCCATTTTACAAAAAACTTTAGAGTTTTGCAAAAATATTCCTAGCCAGAGCTTAAGGAGATTTTTAATGGAAACCGTAAAATAATTCTAATGGAAGGCCACTTTCACAGTGGGAGGTTTTTTTTTTAAGATTGTAACATTAAAATAGTATATAGAATATTTCAAAACAATTTTCTTTTAAATACGTATATGGTTCAGTTGACGAAAATTTTAAAAATAAATAAGTTTATCATCCGAAATTTTAGGCTTGGTCAAATGTATGCAATTAATTTATATAAATATATACATAGCTAAACCACACACATATTATACCTTAGGCCAAAAACTGTGTACATATGTAATGTTGATATTTAATATTGTAACTGTTAACATACATACGTACATACACACATGCCTACGAATTTTTATATGGAAAAGCACTCAAGCAATTTAATCCCACAAATGTACATGAGAATATAGTTTGGTTAATTTTCACACAATTTCATATTTATTCCATCAAATTTTTTTTTTTTGGTATTGGTTTGGTGAAAACCTTTACACATTTTCATGCCACCAGTTGTATCGAGGACTTAAAGAAATAAAAATAAAAATAACCCAACAATAGCAAAACTTGTCCGCCCTTTCTCCTATAGCAGTTTAATTAATAATCAACCCACGCATCAAGGCCAATTGCGCCTGAGCTGCCACAATAACTAAATACTTCGTTAAATACTCGTACATCAACAATAATAAAAATAAATTTCTCCGATTGCGAACTCAAAGTAATTTATCAAATGTATCAAATATCTTAATTGTCTTTGTTACCTGAATGACACCTTCAATGGGCATACGGCAAATCGGCAAATCCGTGCGCAAACAAATTTTAGAATTGCCATCATATTTTGTGGTTAAATGAAACAAAAGCGTAGGCAGATGGGTAACACTGTTAGCCGTTTCCTACTTGAAAATATTGTTTATACCTAAGTGTAAATGTAAATATGTATTTGAATACAGCAACAAAGTCATAGCACGCACATTGTTTTATGTGTATTGGTGCATTTGATAATTTTCAACTATACATACCGTTATGCTCGTACATATGTATGTATGTATATGTATATATCTACATATATAAGTAATTACCTTCCGTACACTCGTCTGCATGTCTGCATGTGTGCTGTTATGCTTGCCTGTGTGTATGTGCATTTCCGCTTTTCAAACGATTCGTGTTTATCGTTGTGAATTTCGCCGCTCGGAAGCCACTTTCAGTTACGAAGCGGCACAATGCCTCGGAAGCTCTTTCGGCAATGGCCATATGCGTATTGCTGTCGGCACAATTGGTCCCCTAGCAGTGGCACAGTATTGGAAGGGGATGGAAATGGGGTGTCTGAAAAGTTACAATGTGCAACAATTTCAGTGCATTTTTTTTTTGGCGCTAGATGATTCCAACTGGGATCAAAGGAACTTTAAAATTATTGGCATCATTAGTTGTTGAAAAAGTAGAGCAAAAGGGCCACACTGCAAAAGCGAAATAACAAGTTTGTGATGTAAAATTTCACGAGACATCATTTTGTGAAACTTTTATTTTGTGATTATTACTTTTTCGATAACAAATAATCGTTATTCTTGGATTAAAAAAAATCTATCAGTTTAATTTGATTTGAATTTTATCGATCATAGTAAATGCAAAACAATCTATTGGTGTTGACAATAATAGCAACAACACCAATTTATGTTCGAAAAAATTAAAATCACACAATAACGATTACACAACGATTTAAATTTAAAAATCATCTACATAAAAATAAGGTCAGATTTGCCTAGCATGTGTCATCGGTATATTCGAGTTTTATTTTAACGATTTTTTTCAATGATTGTTTTATCGGAAAAACCAAAAAAAGCGATAATTCCCATAACGTACATCAAAAAAATTAAAAATCGAGTGGCCTATAATTTTCAACTCTTTTTTACAAAGTAAAAACACACGTATCACGTGAATTCAAGAATGATATCCGCTTTCCCTAACTATATGTAATACGACGTTTTAAAGAAACGTCACCCTAATAAGATGTAAGAGTATCAAAGATTTTCTTCAACTGGTTTAATCTTTATACTGGCAATCTTAATTTGATAAAACAAGACATTTTCAATGAGAGGTTGTATAATTATTTTAAATGTGCCTACAAAAATTCGGATTTAAAAGATCATTTACGTAAGATGTCTGCGTCCAAATGTTGTTCGAATGAGTGCAAAATATCGATTATTTCGAATATTAATATTCCGTTATGTTCAGGGTTGATATATGGAAGTAATCGACTTTCAATATTGACACCACTCTTCAAAATATATGTAGGTAGGTAATTTAATAAAATAAAATTTTACAAACAGCTAGCAACACTCTTCAAAATATAGGTATGAATCTTGCCTCACCAACTCACCAAGACGAACCGCTTTACACCCATCCTTTTATATTTCAAATAACCTTTGAATAATTAAATTAAATTCGTCTTTGCAAACAGGTGGCATCCCTTTCCAAACAAAGTCATGCCTTAAACCTTCTCGGGGTAGAAACTAATAACTCTGCAAAATTTCGGGTAAATTCGTGTTGTGGATAAACAGTTATAAGGGCACAAACGGATTTCCGCATGTATTTTTGTATTGTAGATATATGAAAAACTTTCGAGTTGATAAATATATTCATGAGTTTCATTAAAAAAAGGTTTTTATCATCGATTTTTCACATTTCGATATATATGCGTACCTTCTTAACCCTAGAACCCTAAGACAGTTTTACCCTAAGTTATTCGTAATATACGTAAATTTTACGTAGTTCACGTAATTTTAAATAAATATTTAATAAGAACTTAGTACACGACGAGTGCACATATCGATTGGGCATACTTACATACAATACATATTACGAATGCAGGATCAAATATAAAACATATGCGAAACCAAATGACCCCTCCTTTAAAACAAATTCTCTCTACACCCATGTTGTCGATGGCGCATATAAATAAGTGCCCTCATAGCCGGTTCGAGGCATTTAACGTCGATCAACAGGTATAAGAACGCAGTTGGCTTGGTTGCAGTAAACAGTAAGCATTCGATAGCCGCAGCAAGTGAAAGCACTACATGGCTGTTCATTGAGACGCATCATCTTTGACTCTGTGGACGTTAAAAAATAACTGTTGCTTGCGTAATTTGAAATTAGTGAAACCATTTACGTTGCACGCAAATTGAGTTTGTCTTATTCGCTTTATAATTATATTAGAAGTGTAAAGCGGTGAAATTAATTAAACGCAGAGAACCAATAAAGTTAGTTAGGAAAGTGGGAGAAGAAAAAAAATCGTACAACAACGAATAGTAAAAACAAATTGTGCATTCAAAGGATTTAACGCTAAGGAGAAGCTGTGTGCCAACGTTATTTCTAAGTTATTAAGATACCAAGGGGTAAGTAGGTGTTTGTTTTTTATTAGTTTGTAAATTTTTCCTGCTGGCTGTGAGTTGGAGAGTTTTTAGTGATTGAATACAACAACAAAAATTAAATATTGGGAACTAAATGAAAAGTATACGCATGTTTTTAATTAAAGCAGTACAAATTTTCATAAGTACTAATAAAATCAAAAAATCAATGAAACAGCCCATAGTTTTTCTTTAACGCCGATTGTGAAAGGTGTTGGTATAATTATTTATGATAAAATTTGTTATTTACATTAATATTTTTTGCCAACAAATGGTTTTGATTCATATGCGATTATTTCGAAATTCAAAACTCCATTCTTTAAAATTTTAAGTGAGCTAAATTTAAATAGAAAACATTCGAAAGTTTTGTATGATTAATCGTAGAACCAAATAAATTCATTATCGTACGTGCAAATTATATAATATTCTCAACACTTGACTGAATAATTTTTAAATTGAAGTAAATCATATTGGTCATATCATTTTTTTCTAACTGAGATTTATAATTGCTAAAAACCTTTTTTGTTGCTGAAAAAAAATTTCAAACATGGGCTAGGATAACCAATACATTTTCTTCTAACCGAGAATTAAAAAGTGCTAAGAATATTTTTATTGTAAATTTTATTAATTAAATATGATAATACACTTTTTTGTTAAATTTTTAATAGATACTTTATTTTTTTAATTAAATTCAAAACATGCTAAAAATATTTTTTGTTGTAATTATTAATTAAATTTGATAATATACTTTTTTGTTAAATTTTTAATACTTTATTTTTTTTTTAGTTCAATTTTAAAAATGCTAAAAATATTTTTTTGTTGTACATTTTATCAATTAAATTTAATTGATTACTTTTTTATTAAATTTTTAATACTTTATTTTTTAAATTAAATTAAAAAAATGCCAAAATATTTTTTGTTGAAAATTTTATCAATTAAATTTTATAATATACTTTTTTGTTAAATTTGTAATACTTTATTTTTTATTTTTTTTTAGCTTATCCACAAATAACCGTTATTATTGATTGTAACTTTATGATAACAGCTATTCAAGATTTTTCTTTTTAAATGCCGCCACCGATAAAAATTAAACATCGACTTTTATTTATAGTATAAATAAAAGTTACTGGCAGAAATGCCCTCTCTCGACCAACCAAAAGGCACGATTTTTGGACCTTTACATCTTTACCAATTGAGAAGGACAAGACTGAATCATATTGATTATTTTGTAAAACAGAAAATCAGAATGAAAAATGTACAATTGACATTCGTGTTGGAAGTAAAGAAAAATCATAAATAATAGTTGATTTTCCGAATTTAGAAATAACATTCCCAAAAATGCGTGTTTCCGTCCTTACTTGTAAATTTCTATGAACTCGAACCATTAGATTTAATATTAGGTTTTCGATCGTACTTCTTTTCCAATCAAATGACCTATCAAAGTTTTAGTTTTGCCATTTATGATGATTGGGGCAAAAGCTTTATATTGTATTACAAAATTGGTATGTGAATAATATTGATTTGATAATTATTATTATTTTTATATTAAAAATATCGCTGTTAAATAATGACTATAAATTGCCATGATTACCGATAAAATGAATTATATTTTAAGAATGTATTTAATGATTAATTACAATTGTTTCGACTTTTTAATTTTCAATGACCGGCTACCATCACCATTGGAAGAAAAAAATCTGAATAATCAAAAACCAATGCGATTACTTTTCCTATAAATGTATTCTTTTTATTATTTTTTATTTTAACGAAAAAAGTATTTTATTACAATTTAAATGAACTACAGAAAATTATAACAAATAATATGAGAGATTAATATTTTCTGAATCTCATTTATTGCTTAAGAAATAAAAATTAGTTTTTTCCCATAGGAAATAAAAGTTATTTTTATTTTAATTTAATAAAAATATAACATGAGCCTTAATATATCTATATGTATCCATATTTATATTTACTGAAAACTAACTTCTTATTTTCGAACCAATATACATAAAATGAAATTTAAAAAACTTGTTTTCTTAGCAATAAATAAAACTCAACAAAGAACTATTAAAAAATTATTTTTTAAATAAACTTTATACTTTTTATGGTATCTGGATTTAAATCTTCCAGGTAATGCTGGTTTTTTGTTTAATTAGAACTTATTCAGGTACTCAGCGCATCACCCTAAAAGGTATTTATCTTAGGCTTCCATAAAACTTTCATTATGGTGAAGGTGATGACATTTTGGTAGCTACAAATTTCTTTTTTGTTAGAAATTACAGTAAACTGCATGGTAGATGAGTTGACCAAGAAAGATAACACCGAAACAATACCACCGAAAAAGGAGTGGAGTACTCCCATTTTGAAAACCAGCGAACTAGAACTAGGACTAGGACCAATATTTGCTCCAAAAAATTATTACTGGCATCCAGTCTAACCTATGATATGAGGACACATACTAGAAGGAAATTTTATTACGAATTGTTTTTTTTTATAACAAAGATAATGTTTAGATAAATATAATATATTTTTGCGTGTGGTTAAATTCAAAAAAGTAATTTGAATTTAGCATAAATATGCAAATTCTGATATCCAAAAGGTTTACATTCTTATAGATTATCTAACTGTTAGAATCCAAGAAAGCAAGGGTTTGATTATATCTCGAAAACACTTCTTTGGAAAAATAAATGAAACTCAATTTTATGTTAAACGATTCAAAATTAGTTTAATAAATATAATAAACTTTTTAATGATTTCTTTTTGTTCTTATGATTTTTCGGCAAAGAACGAAAAATGACTCTGAAGATGGCACTACGCCGAAGCCGGTTTGTTTCTAAAGACAAACCTGACAAGGGATGGAATTGTTTCAATATACTTTAACTTTTTAATGGATTATTTTTTTCTGTACACTAGTGTAATAACTACAGTCTCATGTTCAATTTTTTTTTATATTGAAATCAGCATTGCCAAAACCAAAGGCAAAATCTCTAAGAAATTTTTTAGTCAATAAAATATATTTAAAATAGGCAAATATAAGTACACAATATATACGTATATTTTAATAATTTTTAATCAAATTAAAAGCTGAAACCCAATATTCATTCATACCTTCGATAATTTTTTAAGGAAATTTTCCATGTACAGACCAGACTTTCCTACAGTTTCATTATAGATATCCATTCTCTAAATTAAAAAAAAGACAATGTTTAGACAAATATAATATATTTTTGCATGTGGTTAAATTCCAAAAACTAATTTGAATTTAGCATAAATATAAAAATTTTGATATCCGAAAGGTTTACATTCTTTCTGTATTTTTGATAAAGGAGTGCTTTCAGTTTATCTTCGTCCCACAAGAAAATGTAGTTTATAATAAAAGCTGACTTATAGCCATTTTTTCTCTAAACTGGCTTTACAGAAATACAAACGTTTCCTAAACTTGAAAACTACCCATTAACATTAATTTTGAATACTTTAATAAAAAATAAAATGGGATTTCATTCAATCAACGTAATTTTCGTTTTTCAAAATTTAAGTATGGAAATTTTGATTTGCATTAACTTTGAAAAATTAATGAAATCTCATTTTACATTAAACTTACGGCTAACATAAATAACACCAGTTCCAGTTCACAGAAAAATGGCAAGGCAAAAGCAAAATGAGATCCTCATTGGAAAAAGGTCGTGAAACTTCTCAAAAAAACTGAATTTATCATATTGTAAGTTTCGGAAAGTACATTGACCCAAAAAGAAATTGGCGCACTTGTTTGTTCTGTTTTCAATACTTTGTAGCTTTGAAAATGACCCAATCTCTCACTCGGAAGCCAAAATACAAGATGTGTACGTATATTTTAAATAATACGGTATACAATTGATATTTAATCCTTCCCTAAATTAAAAAAAAAAGACATGTAAATTGCAATCGATTTCTGATACGTATTCAGCGCCATGAAGTACAATTAAATTTTCCAACAAAGAAGTAATTCAACGTTTCTAGTGATTTCGCTATAGGATAGCCTGACTATACGTACACTCATATGTAATTGATTTTGAAACTTAGCAATAAATCATGTAGTAGATAGTTCTGTTTCTGTATTTCAGTAAAAAGTATTGACAGACGCTGGTCAAAGTTGTCTTATCAGAAAAATAATCAAATCAATTTCAGTGTATGTAAAATTTAATTAGCTGATTAATGGTAAATGTACAGGTAGACCGTTATTTAATGAATTACTAAACCAATACGAAATATCCCACAAGACAAAAATTACTGACTTTTACCTGTCTAAACATGCCACAGTAACGACCGCGAAATAATCCAAATTTGTATGTGGAGCTGCTTTAACGCGAACCCTTACTATCTGAAAATAAAAACATCATATAAATACGAACAAAGAAACGTTAACTGAACAGAACAAAAACTTACACTGAAGATGCCGAAACCGTTTTATTTCCAAACCAAACTTGACAAGGGAGGACGGGAAATTGGTACAGTAAACGTCTTCAATAATTGTTGTCATGAGAAAAATTTAATTAAAATTATAAAGCAACTGATTTTTGTCGGTTAATTGAACGAAATCCGAACTTATAAATCTTATTATTAGAGTTATCAATTAGAAAGAGAAACTAATTGTAACTAATGAGTAATTAAATAAAAAAATATTAAAAAAAAATAATCTTCGTAGTTTTGTCTGATTAAATCTCGTCACAACAAGGCGAATATCAATTATTTTATGTAGCCGGTTATATTAGTTTGTTGAACCTAGGTATCATCATTTATATTTTCATAAGTGTAGGAGAGTAAATGTTAATTAAAATGAGAGAAACTAGTTAATGTCCAATCACGCCTAAAAATTTAACTAATATTTTTGGTCTATGTATGGGAATATGGGTTTGATTAATCATTACAAAAGAGTAATGAAAAGAGAGAGTTAACATCAGAAACAGTAACAACGGAGGAGAAATTTTTCGACAAGTCCAAATAAAAATAATTAACCATTAGTTTTGGAAAGAATCCTACACAAAATTTAGCATTAAAATAAAATACACCCATTAAAAAAGTTTTAATCGAGCTGAAACTCAATGACTGTGTCACGAAAATCTTTTTGAACAAAATCGATTATTATAATTGATTACACTGCGTAACAAAAATTTAAAAAAAAAAAACCTGCGGTCATGATTTTGTTAATAGTTTTTATTAACATTAGTAAGTTAGTTTTCTCGTGAAATATTTAAAAGTCTTTATCTGAAAAACTAGAGCCAATTCGACAAAACTGATATTATTTTCGTAATCAGCGACCCCAAATTACCCTATATCGACTTAAAAATCTCCGATCGCAAAATTTTTTTCCGCAGTGTTATTTAATATAACAAACAAGGCGGTTTGTTAGTAGAATTATGTGTTTTTCCTTCCTTATGGGTAGAATCCTCGTCCCCCTCATCCATTTCCAAATTAAGCGGTCAACATTTTTCTCCGATTGATCCACAAATAGCTTAACGTTCTAAAGTGGAAGTGTCGGATAATTAAAAAGGACGTGAACGATGCGAAGGTTTTTACAAAGAGAGCAGAAACAAGGAAAGACAAGTAGAGCTTATATGTTGCTTTTGTAAAAAAAAAACCAGTCTGAAAAGGATATCTATGCACGTACAGTATGCGTCAATGACACAAACGAAATGTAAAATTTAGTTTCGCACACACGATTTACTGCTTTGAAATTTTTTCATACAAAATATAGAAATCTACCCATAAATTTGGAAAACATATGTCGATTGTAATGTCACGGTTAAATAATCGCGATATAAGTAGTGGCCCAATTTATTTAGCACAAGTTTGCAATATATTAAGGTCCAACGATGTCTTAACGTTTGTCAAGCACAATAAATCTAACCGAGAAGCCCTCAAGTAATATTCGGTTTTCGAAACCAACTGAGGGTAAAGGAAAATTGGTATTTTATTATAGAATCATACAAGTTTTTACCAAGCTGCAATGCTTTTTTAAAGATTTCCATTTCTGATTTGAATGAACCCAATTACATTAAAAAATATTATAGATTCAAGACAGATTGCTGTTGTTGTTCTAGCTTTTGAGCTAAAAAAATGCGGCATGTCATGGATCTTTTAGCGCTCTATGAACTCGCTACTATGGATAATGTGTATAATACCTTAATAAAAGTTTATAATTTTGTAAAATTAACCTTTTTCCCTTAAATCCCCTTTGACGTTTTTCTAACAAAAGATAGTCATCATAAAATTTAAATATAAAGGGTGTTTTTTTAGACTGATAGAACTTTAAATTACAATAAAACGCACAAAAAATGAAGTATGATGCCAAATTTTTTTTTATTTGAAAAATATTTTCATGACATTTAATATTTAAAAACGATTTGTGGCATATGCCCGCCACGACTAGCTTTGGTGAATCGGATGCGATCAGTCTAATTTTGAATTTCCATGTTGTGGATGGACAAAGTCCAACTTGTTGAGCACGGCGGCAATTCGCATCTTCTCCAACACTATCCCTTGCAGCACCAATATTTTCTTCTGTACGTACAGTTCTTTGTTTTGTTGTTGGTTTTTCATTAAGTAGAGTAAGTGTTGTTCGAAATTTAGAAACAGTTCGACGAATAAGCTGCTCTGATGCTCGACTATGTGGACTATAAAATTCACAAAGTGCTCTATAAGTTTGGCAAACAGAACACTGATTTTTAAAGTAAATTTCCACAATTCGTAAACGTTGTCATTCTTTCCATGATGATTTGTCAATGCTTGCTGAACAGAAATGTCAAAACGAAATGTCATTTACCAGCTGTCAAGTGACAGCTATCCCTATCGAAAGTTCTATCAGTCTAAAAAAAACACACCCTTTATATTTAAATTCTTAAGCGTTTATAATTTCAACACTTTATAAAGCTTAAAATGGATGGTGCTTTGCAGATTTTTACACAAGCAACTGTTAATACTTTTAATGAATAGCACACTTGCCAAACGCAAGATAGTTCAAAATTCAGCTACAATCTATTAAAGGAACCAAACAGAAAATATATGTCATTCAATTGATTGCCTGCATCGCGGGGTATATATGTATTTTTTTGCAAATACTTTTTTTTTTGATAGGCAGACATTTGTCTGAATGTATTCACTATCAAAATCATAGGAATTGTTTACAATATTAGTAGTCTTCTTCCCAGTCCATTTGCCACCTTGCTCGCTTGCCATATATGTATGTATCTCTATCCAAGGTTTTTTTCTAACCCTAGTCGCTCATCAAATGCCATAACGTTCACTTCTGCTCTGATTCATTGATGATGTGTCCGAATTTGATTTGCATCATTATTGGCCCATATGTATAAATTTAAACTGTTTGTTAGCTGGCCCTGTTCCAATATGTACTTCATTAAAAACACATTTGCACACACATAAATACCAAAAGTTTTGAACATTTTCTTGTAATAAATATCCTCACTTAAAATTTGTTCATCTTCTCGTGACGTCAATATTGCGTGTGTAATCAAAATAACAAAGCACGAGTTAATGTTTAAGGATTTCCTAAAGCTTTGCACATGTGTCCTTGAGCCTAATATTCATGAAAAAAAAATTGTCTCATCCTGACATTTCGCAAAGTAAACGTGGAATCCGAATTGATGATTTGCATTAAAGCATTGAGCGTTTCTTACTTATTAATAATGGTATTTTTACGAATAAAAGGGAGACATATTTTTTGTTTTTTTTTTTGTATTCATTCAGATGTGCATATACGAGTATATATATACATAAAATTGCTTCGCCTTTACATACATTTGTACTTATATTTTTCACAAACTTGCCGGTTCGCGTGCATGATTCGGTCGAATGCAGGCTATATCTGGCTATGGTGATGGAGTTTGAGTAGAAAAATGGTGAATCAAAATTGATAACTAAAAGTAGCTATGGCATGTTAAGGATATTTACATTTTACATGCTTATGTAGAAAAAAACACATGTGCTTATTCAGTTTGTACACTCACTCTCAAATTTTAAATAAATTTATAAATATTTAGCGACTCTGGAAAATAGAGTTCTGTTTTACTCAGCGAGACCTTCACAACTTTGCTGCAGTTAAAATTCTTCAGGGGATACGTCGAATTACTTGTGTACAAGGTTGATAGAAGCCAAGATTGCGACTAAGAAAAGGATTATGTGTTTAATTTTTTTTGGACAATTGTCGTGGCAAGTAAAGATTTTCCCTAAATCAGCTCTCTATAACGGTAACTTACAAAAATTCAAAAAATCATTATTTTATTTACTAAAAACATATACATTTGATATTAAGGATTGGGTTGCAGAAGGATTTTCGAGAACTTGCCTCCCATCCCGCCTCAGCTGTTTTTAAGCCTTGTCTTCTGGAGTATTGTGATGTATCTCCCTTGGGTGCCTAAGTGCATTCAGACGCCACTAATCCTCCACCTACCTTCCGTTTGGAGTCTTTGGAACCGGGCTAAGTTTTATGAGCTTTGGTACCCTTGCCTTCCGAACGCTTGCCCGTTCTGTTTCCCTGGCACCTAGTATTTTCGATGTTTAGCTCGACCTGGTTCTCTAGTTCTCTTGCGGTATAAGGTCCCGTTAGTTTTGGATGTTTTGTACGTTATCGGTGAGATGCACCGCTATACCACAGTCATCTACCCTCGACTGCAAACCAATTCGATAGACGCAGTATATCCTGGATTATGGGGATGTAATGAATCCCCAGTCAAGAAATCGAAGAGAGAGTGAAAAGTTGGATGGCAAGGGTAGATAAGGGGATAGATAAGGTTGGAGTCTGTAGCTGGGACAGGAAGACTGGACGTAGGTGCCGGTACAGAGTGCCAGAAGGCTAGTATCACCCTGTTCTTACGGCCAGACTAATGTACCATGTTGAGTTTCCCTCCTAGTTCATGGTAGCATGAATCCCCGGAATTAAAAATCTTTTGAAATGGGCGTGGCACCGCCGACTTTAGAGCTAATGTTCATATCTCCGAAACTTCTTTGTCAAACCCGATGTCATACATGCAAAAAGTCAATCCAATTAGATGGAATGGGTGTGAAATGTAACAATTGTGTTGAGATAGTGAAACTTTTATTGCTAAAATAATAGGTAAAGTGGCGATATTTTGACATAATTATGCCAAACTTGTGTGCAATTCTTTTTTTTTTTTAAGTGGGAGTTACTTTTTTTTAGGAACATATCCCTTAGTTGTGGGAGAATATACTCTGAATATTAAATTAATCTTATTTAATAGCTTATATTTTTGCTGAACCCCAAATAGCTATGAATGTTCACGCGTAGATTTGGGACATTAGTTTTATGTGACGAATGAAGACTTTCGCTTTTATTTGCCAAAAAAGTATACTTGCCAAATTTCTTCACCCAAGCTTGATAAGTTAGACATTTAATAGCAAAATTAATATAAACAAGACGTATCAGTATTAAAAGATCACAAACGATCAACACTTAATCGTCGCATTAACTAGGCTATATTTTAATGCACGACAGCGGCAGCGCGCACCCCCGCAAGCGATGAGGTTTTTATTGCCTAACTAAAATTAAAACGTTAGAGGTGCACGGTTATAACGCACGTACAACGCGCATGTCGCTCGACAAAATATCGAATATTTACGAACTTGAGTGGGATCCCAAAGATTTTCTTCCAGTATCTAAAGTCAATATTTATAATAAATATAATCTATTGAAAAATATGTTTGCAAACGATTGAGAACGTTAAAAAAATGATTTGTTTATAATAAATGTTATTAAAAAGTAGGAAAAAATTTATTGTTATTAGTGTAAAGTTTTTTTCAATAAAGTTTATAGTCATTTTAACATACCCTGAAAATTTGAAATGATTCGATCGAGTAGTTTTTGCGTAATTAATGTAGATAGAAAAATTTACGGTTTTTTTTGTATCAACAATATATAAAAAAAACAAGTTTTTGGAAAAACGACTCCGTAACCCGTTATGAGGATGTTTAAGCCTACCCATTACAATAAATAATAATAACCCTCTTGGCATTGTGAAAAATCGAGTGACCACTTGACGGATTTCCACTCATCTGTTAGGTGGCGCATAAATTGAGATATTCGGAAAATATGAAATTAATAGCGCATAATTTGGTTACAATGAGAAATACTTTTGTGAAAAATGTATCCACTATGTGGCGCTACAGTCGAGTTATTCAAAAAATTCGTATTTATAGTTCGATTTGGAAGATATTAGAAAGCTATACTACTGGTACGGCAAAAACTACTTTTTAATAAATGAACGCGCTAGATGGCACTAGAAGCAGAAAATTTTATTTTATGATCCGATTTTGATGGAATGTGACGAAAAATGGATCCGATAGATTGGACCAGAATTGAGTTATTCAGGAAATATATTTACTAATTTATGGTTCGAATTAGTTTAAATTTAGTAAGTTTTGAGCACTGTGAAAATGGGGCTAGATTTTTAGCTTTAGAGCTATGTTGTAAGTAGTAAGCAACGCAGATGAAGTCGCGGGTATCAGCTAGTTTACATAGTGTATACTAATAATTTAATTTGGCGCTGACGAGCCTACAGTCTTACGCCGACTCCCAACAGCAGATGATTTATGGGGAAATTGTTCTTTCATGGCAGAAATACATTCGGTGATTTGCCATTGTCCGCCGAGGGGCACGCGATATTTGAAAAAGATTTTTATATAATTTTGTATGTTACTTGCCACGGCCGAGTTGCAAACTTGAGACACTCCAAATTAGACGCGCACACGCTGCACACTCGTAGTTGCCGTATTATTAGATGATAGATGATTAGTGTAAACAGCATTTGCCCTACGCCCATGGAACAACACTTTCTGTTGCGTATACGCAACGGCGCACAGTATAACGCGACCAATATATTAAATTTAATTCCCCGGCAAAAATATGAAAAGTCTTAATTATTATTACGTCCAGCACCATTTCAAACAGACATATTAGATCGTACATGATTTTGAAGAAATTTGGATCACAAAATTTCAGCCAAAACCAAAAATATTATGCGCATTTTATTCAATTTATCATAAACGTTAACACACATATTTTACTCATAATAGCATCAGCTCAATTGATAGTGATTATTGCCTAAATGTATCAACATTAAATGATGCTCGACAAATTAAATATGCATAAAATACTTTTTTTCCAAACAAAAAAAAAAACGTCTTAACCACAGCAATAAAATAAAATGAACAATTTGCCGTTGGATTCGATTCTATTCGTTTAGCAGAGCTTTTAAACAATCCAATGTTGAATCTCTACGATAAATTTTTTATCAACTGTAGTAGGGGTAGAGTGGGTTTCTTTGCTTATAGAACTGAAGATCTCGGCCTCCGGAAGCAAAAATTTTATATTTTATCCTCACTTTTTCATTTGTAGTTGAATTCAACTGAAATTTGGTACCTACTACGAAAAAATTTTTAACAAATTTACAAATAAACCCTTCTGCGTTGGCCGCCTTCAGTCGCACTTAAAAAAATAGCCACTGTAGATCAGGCTACGCCATCCATAGTATTTTTGTGCAACAAACCCTTCTCCTTTTTACAAAAAAAAAATCATATTTCAAACGTTATTTATTAATAAATGAATTTTTGCAAATTACATTGTTCGATTTCTTTACGCCTCACAACATGTTGCAGAGTGAAAATAACTATAACATCGATGTTTCGATGTACCGATGTTGTATCAAAATTACATCGATGGCAAAAAGCATCAACAGCAATAACATCGATTTACTGGAACATCGATATTTTTTTTTATTTTTTCAATGACAACTCATAGTGTGAGAGAAAAAAAAACTGGTTATGTACCCATAAACTCGGGCAGCTAATTTACCGTGCAATCTTTTCCTCTATAAATAACAGAAATACGAGAATTTCGAAGCCAAAAAATTTATTTATTTAGCACAGAATTTCAAAACAACAATTTGAAAAGTATTTTTCATGCCAAATGTTTTCGCTGCCGCGTGATTGTTGCTCCTGCATTTGAAAAAATTCGTCCACGGATGAATATTTAAAGCATTTATGCAGATTCGGAATGGAGCTCTTGCTAAAAACCGACTATGCGTCTATTCGACTAGTCGATTAGCAATTTTTTTAATAGTTGATAGTCGAATAGCAACTATTCGATTAGCATCTCACTTTCGAATATCCGCTCACAAGCGACCAACCGAAATTATTCGAATAGTGACAGTTACTCACAATAGGTAGGTAGGTTGGAGTGGCAGCCGCCTACAGCGGCTCACTGAGGCCAATATTAGGAGGCCCATTGTGTTACCACAAGGAAAAATTTGTACCATCCAAAAGGAAAAATTACCCCTCACCAAACCATTTTGCCTCGCTGATGAACTTCAACAGACAATTTACCTCGGTGCTTGAAACCTCACTAAGGTCATCCAAAAACGGTGATCCCAGATATCGCATTCTGCTTTTACACAATGCAGGACACTTACACAGTAAATGCAAGATTGTTTCCTCCTCCTCGTCGTTCTTGCAGCTCCTACAGCATCTTCGGAAGGGTACTCCCAACCTTTCAGCATGTTTCCCTATCAGACAGTGCCCTGTTAGAGCCCCGATGACGTTGGAAATGTTTTCCCTACTTAGAGAGAGAACGCTGCGCGACCGTTTCCGGTCCCATTTAGGCCACATAAATAAATTCATAAAAAAATTATCATGGTTGAAAAGGAGTTTTGTCAATAAGCACAAATATTCAAACACATATATAACACAAATATTTATTGAAAGAACCCCACTAATCGAAAAGTCGAAAACGAACGGGAAGTCGACTAGTTGTTTATAGGCGGTTAGTCAAAAAAGTCGAAAGGAAACAATGAGTCGATTAGGTGAAGTCGACTATTTTTTTGAAACAACCTTTGCTAATCGATTAACCGATTAGTCGATTAGTCGATTAACGAGAGCGCTATTCCCAAAACAACTTTTTCATATCATTCCAAATTTCGGTTGGATTTTGATTAGTAGGGGTGACAGAATCCAAAAAAAAAGTTTGGAATAAATTTTGAGGAAATCGATATAAAAAACATCAATGTAGAACCTCACTCCGAGTCACAGCTGATGTTATCAGATTATAAGCATCGATGGCAAACATCATTTGTATCCCTAGCAATTATAGCAGCCGTGTCTGATCCAACAAGACAGATCTTGAAAGTGTTGCCCCCAAATCGCGCTCACAACTTAACGCCTACTAATAACCATAAACTAATTTAGGCCAGTGGATCATTGCGTTAACGGGTACATTAAACAATTTAAAATGTAAATAACACGAATTCAAGTACTCGCACATTTAAATGCGGTACACTTCTAAGAATGTGTGCGTGTTTATTTATAATTGTACTGAAAACTGCGAATATGAGTAGCAAAAAAGCAGCATTTTATTTACATAATTTTGATGCACGTTCCCAGTGGAGATAGCTGGCGTTAGCCACGATTTTCCTTTTGCCTGCTAGCTGTTTATTTAAGCGGTTGAAACTTAACCAGACGTACGAGTAGCTCGTGCTTTTCGAAATATTGATGTTGCTGCTGCTCCTACTGCTACTTACTGTTGCTAGTAATTGTTGTATTTGATGATGGTCTGTGAAATCTATGTGATTTTATGTGTGTATATTATTTATTTAAGAATTTGCGATTGGTTTCGATTTTGGAATTTCAATTTTCCAATGGCCGCACCAACACTTCTGCGCCATCAATAGGTGGTAAATGAAGGCGTGTGCGATTTTCTGGAAAGGCTTTGTGTTTGTAGTCTGTAGGCTTTTTCCTAACGCTATGTATGCCATACAATCCTTCATAGTGCAACAACATCAACAAAAATTCGCTGTTGACATTGTCAACAAAATTAAGACGTTAAACATCGTCGAATGTTTTTGTTATTACAGTTAATTTGAATGCACAACTGAAAGTTGTTTAGTATGTGCGATAGAACGTACGAGCTATTGTTGTTGTTGTTGACAGCGGTCCTATGCAAACAACGCATATTCATCATGTTCCCTTTTAACAAATATTGATTTGTTGGTCTACCACTTATTGAACGGACACCAGTGTGCATATAGGCAACCTACTGTAAAATGTGAAATTAGCCAAAAAAAATCTAGTATATAAACTGATATTTAATGGTGGTAAAAATATTTAGGCAATTGATGTTGAAAGTCAGTGTGGCTCTGCGAAATCCATTTTCTAAGTGTGGAAATCGCAGTTCCTCTAAAAATATGAGGTGTTGGTGTTCAGATTTGATAAATCTAGAAAATTTCTTAACAAGGCTACTGTCTAGCGATTTGTTTTACCTTTGCTCGAATATCTGCGAATCATTTAGTCGATCCTGTCTAAGCTAACCGCCGCATCTGGGGTTTGTAAAACTCGCAGTTGATGGTCGAAAAGCCAATTCATAATCAAAGTAACAGTTTGGAGCAGTGACATTATTGGGCCATTTTTCTTTAAAAAATTATGCTAGAAATGTTATTTTAGTCAACGTTAAGCGCTGCAGGGGTATTATAGACGATTCTTTTGAAGACGTGAACTTGGATGATGGCGTGCCACAATCGATCGCTTGGGCGCCAAGTCATCTCGCCAAGGCCCATCGTCCACCTCGAAGGTGGGATTATGACAATTTTAGACTTTTTTTGTGGAAACGATGTTATGGGAACAATCTATTAGCATTTTAGGCTCATAAGGCGAATATCGGGCAAGCCTTTGGTGATATAGACCCATAAACCAACTCCAAGGTCTTGGAAAACTGGGTTAACAGGATGCGATTCGAAGTCAGCAAAGGCAGCTACATGAATGAAAGCGTGTTCCAAAAATAATGGGAATGTTTGCACTTTCAAATAAACCCATGATATACCCATGTGGATTATATGTATGTTTGTTCACTCACAATAATATACCATCTATGTAATAAAGCAGAGGTAACTGATCAATTGAAAATTTCATCGACTTAAAATTTTTCTACATTGACTTGGACATCGCAGATCCGCGGAATTACTAAAGAGGAGGTAGTAATTTAAATCGAAAATTTAAACAACTCTAAGCCAATATACTAGGTTTAAACATCCTTTGTAAAGCTGTGTACGAAGAAGAGTGCAATTCTTCAAGCGTTGATAGAAATTTACAATTGATTTGAGAACCACTTTGGATTCCCCAAACCACCCAGCGTATATCCTTTGAAGATTGGCAATTGGGTTTGTGAAGAGCTAATTTAAAATTTTCGTTTTCGTGAGTTAAATAAACCATTTCACTTGCAATTTTATGATTAGCCTATCCAAGCTAAAATGTAATTGAAAAGTTGTTGACTTGCTGGCACATTTTGGCTAAAGTGGCAAATGCGCAGGTGTCAAGTGTAAACTAATTGTGCTACTTGTTTATTTATTTAAGTAGGTAGGAATGTTGCATACATACTACATAAAAGTACAAGATACGAATGTTTCCAATTGAAACGTCAATTAATTTAAGTGTTGAAAGAGTCGGACACAAGAAAAATACATTTATATTTTTGATATATGTATCACCTGGCAGGTTTTGTATTGTTGGAAGATGGAATTTAAACTTACTGTACGATTAAAAAAGAGAATTAAAACTCTTGTCATAGATTAATTATTTTCACTGACGAGAAAATAAAAACAAAAGAGTGTGTGCTCTGTCCGCCCTTGTGCTCCTTCCTTTAATATAGCCAGACTTCTGTGTTTGAAGTTTGAAGAGAATGCGACAAGTTGATAGGTTAGGTTAGGTTAGTGCGGAAGCAACCGTGCAAGTCCACAGGTGCACACGTATGCTAACACAGTCCGTTGTGATACCGCTGGCGGGAGCCATGCGTTTTCTTCTTCCTTCCCTTAGAAGGTTGTGGTGATCTTCGAAATAGCAGTTATCATTTCTACCACTTTGAAAAATTGTTGTTTTCTCATGTTATTCGCTAATACAAACCTGGCCACAAGTTCTATAAATTATACAGATGATTTATAAAAAAATAAGGCCAAAAATAAAATTATTATTTTTTTTGCATTATCCCTATCTCATTCATCATCGTGTTAATCGTAAGGTTGCTTTGAAATATGGAGTATTTCACATACTAGGGGCTCCGCATATTGCCCTCAAGGTTGTCGGCGGAATAATTCTGTCGTTAATTGAAATCGAAGGGCAAGAGTAGTTTTAGTGTAAATGTTACCTATACACTCCTAGACTCATCGACTAATTTGTTGCGGCTGTGATTGGGTTCGAGTTCAAACTAAGTGGAGCTGTATCATCCGCAAATGCTGATGTGACTAGATTTAAGTTTGTGGCCGGATCACTTGTATAAATTAAATGTAAGACTGACCGTAAAACGCTAACTTGAGGAACACCAGCAGCAATGGGGTAACTTTCAGTTGTGTAACATTTTTGTCTAACACGCAATTTCCTGCCAACAAGCAAGTTTTTCAATCTGAAGGGAGTTTTTTTCGTGAAACATTATAACATATTTTCTTGCATAATTTGAGTTTTATAGAAAGCGGATTATCTATGAAAAACTGCATTGAATAGCGATCATCTTTTGAAATAAAAAACACCTTAGTGGAAGCGCAGCTATAGATTTTAAAATTTATGTTGGCGAATTGTATGGTTAATTTGTTTGAGCTTGATTGACCAATATAGTTACTCGTATCTAGTGCAATTGTGCATATGTAGTCATAAAGTTTTATCTGTTTGTTTTTGTTTAATTTCATTCGAAGTTAACATTTGTTTGCCTCATGCGGCATTATTTCTGTTCTAAAACCACAACCAGATGTGTAGAAGTTAGCATTAAAAAATGATACCAAATAATATCAATAATATTGATGTAGCGCTTCACATTTTAAGTGCAATAATATAATAGAAATGAGCGGTAGGAATGGCAATGTATACAAATACTGACGTTGTTATTACTCGTATTGGGCTTCCAAAGCGTACAGTCAACCCCGGCAAAAAGTGCAAATCAAACTAAACAGAAGATCTATTTAAAGGCGTTTTATTGAAAAACTTGTAGACAGCCAAAGGCGAAATAAAACATATCTGCGAGGGATATTTGAGACATGTAATAAACATGGTGGTGGTATTCATTACTTTCAAAGTAAACCTGCTAACTAACTTCAAAGGAATTTTATAGGGCAGTCAAAAAAAATAATATTTTTCATTTGTGGCATTTTCTGCGGTTAAAGTCTTAGTCACATTGAACTCTTGCTAGCTATCACAATAATTAACATCGAGAAGATTTAACCAAAAATCGTATGACTTGTAACATTATGGAGAAATCTTTTTTCTTTGAGCCTTTCCACATCTGTGGAACTATTTATTCAAATAAAAAACCTTTTTATACCCAAGCGTATTGGTGCCCACGGCAGTTTAACTTTGTGCACCTAACGATTATTTGTAATAGCATAAAGAAACCCACGATAGATGTTAACATATACAGCCATGTCTGTCTGTTTCAAGTAACCAAAACTTCGAAAATTATAAAAATCGGACAAAACCCACGCTCCCCTCTCAAATAACGGCAAAATACGAACATAAAAAACCCGATTTTTATTAAGTATACAAGGTAATTTGTTAAAATTTAAATGATAAGATTGGGTTTGAGAATGAAATATGTATGTACATACATGGAAACATAAATGTAGGGAATGGCCATCGTGTCGCCCACCTTAGAGCAAATAGGTATATCTCTGAAACTTCTTTGTCAACTTCTACCAAATTACGTACACACTTTGAAAATTTGAGAAATCAGACCAAACCCCACGTTTACCTCTCATTTAGCGGTAATTTACAACCAAACAAAATATTCTACATTTTACTAAATCACATCACGAGTTCTTGCACTGAACAGTTGTAGATATAAGACGAACTCAAATTTTCTCTTCCATGGGGCGTGGTACCACTTTTCCAAGTTTATATCCTATGTTGGGCCCGGAGACCACATACACCTACTGTAAATATTTCTAGAATGAGTGTTGAGTACTTTGGGCGCCTATAAAAGGCTCACATTAATTTTTGTATATAATATAAGATTAACTTTTTTGATTGCATACAATAGGTACTGTTTATTTGAAAAGGAAACTTGGTTGTATCCAAGAATGATAGAATACAAGATTGCGCCTTCCCGCGGTGAAATGACAGATCTCGCCTTTAGTAAACAAGAATACGGGAGAGAGAAAATTGAACAACTTCCAATATTTCATTGAAAAACGTGTTCTAATTGTTCTAAAGTGTAAAAGTATGAATTTATAGGCAGACATTTAATAAATAAATTCGCAAAATACTAAAAAAAGTGTCTCTTTTTCTTAATTTGTGAAAAAAGCTTTGTCTAGTTGAAGTTGAGAATTGTCAAACCCGGCAAAACCAAAGTAGCAGTACTTCTAAAGGCGTCACCTTCAGTATTCAGTACACCGTGGTTGTATCTACTATTCGTTTTTGAAAATTTTACAATTCTTGCTTAATTTGACATCCTTGTTTTTAGTAACAAAAATAAATTGCCATTTTTACAATTTAAATCATGTACGAATTTTTGTAGCTGTTTAAACTTCAATATTTTTTGAGGAACAGAGTGGCACAGTAAAACCTACGAGTGTCAAGGTGCTAGCGCAATGCAGGCCTGCTTTGCTTGCCTTGCTGGCTTTGTATTGCATTACTTTATTTTGAATGCTTCTATGGTCAAATGGTAACTTTAAATGCTGCCAATGCAGCCAGCTGTCAGTCTGAAACTTCAACGTCTGTTCGGAAGTAAAACTAAGCAACGAAATTTGGAAAGCCTTTTATTAATTCCACGGAATAAAAATTATAAAACATAATTGTAAGCTCAGATAATTTTGCCGATATCATATTTACTTAGGCTTTCCGTTTTTTGGAATTGACAAAATTTGGTTTTCAAAATTTGTAAGTTTTGTACGATTCTGGAACTGAAAAATTATTGTTAATATAAGTAATGTCAGACCTAAAATGAATATAAACACATTTTTTGGACACTATTTTTTTACTTTTTAGTTTTCTATATCGATATACTCGAGAATTTAATTAAAATTAGAGCATAATATTACGAATTTTCCAACCACATATGTGGTCTTTGCGAATATCTGCACTCCTGCGCCACCAAGCGACGATGTGGCAATCCTCTCAAAAATATAGGTATGCATCTTATCCTCGCGGGGAGGAGAAATAAATTTGGTTTTTTAAAAAGGTGGCAGTCCTCTTCAAAATTTACCTATAAACTTTCGCCTAGTGAAAAAAATGTGATGACACCCATATTTTCCTATTTCATATAACTTGTGTATAATTTAATTTAATTCGAATCTTCAAGCAGGCATTAACCCCCATAAAGTTAGCTATCTTTCCGATACGAACCATTTGATACGCATGTTTTGATATTATATATAACTTGTTCATAATTTAAGTAAATTCGGCTTTTCAAGCAAGTGACAACCCACTCTCAAGCATAAAATATACTTTACGACCTATTCTCATACCTATAAAATATACGTACAAATTTTATACACAAGATTATTGTTTTATTGTTTATTGTCAATTTGCATGCGCGTTTCATAGTCACACAAATATGTAGCACTTTTTAGTCAAATATAAGTTATACTCGAGATGTATAGGATTTACGGTATTTCCACCCTTTTTAGTCATTACGGAACATGCACTGTTACCCGAATGGGAATCATTTTGGATCCCCCTTTTAAAGGAGAGGGGTTTGAGTAGGCGAATAATGAGACACAATCAGCTACGAGTATAGAAAGGAAGAAACTTAATTAACGCACAGAAATAGATTGATTTTAATTAAAATTATGTATATAAAATAATTATTTCAATATTTCCTCATTGCATTTTAATGTAATAGTTTTGTATAGTTGAGAAATGTATGTATTTGTTATAAATTATACATTTACTAATATTTTTTTTAGAAATCGATAGCGAGCAAGGGTTTCAAAAAAACTATCGCATTTATCTCAATACAAACATAATAGGGTACAATGTATTATAAGTAGCTTACATTGAAAATGACAGTAACATAATTAGACCATAATTCAATCTCATCAATTAGTTGAAGTCTCTGGATGGTAGGTCTGACGTTGTCAAGCGTTTCATTGTTGGAGTGGCTTTTCAGGTCTATAATATGTTTTGTGCTGATTTTCTTATTTATTTCTTCTACCGTGCAGACTGTGAGCTCCTGATGTAGGGTGTCATTTGATTGAGCACACTGCATTTTTGCGACGTTTGTTTTCGATGCGGTATCCCATATCTGGATACCATAGGTCCATACAGGAGCTATGACAGTCTTATATATTAATATTTTGTTACTTAAAGATTTGATGAGCTTGACTGTTTTCCTAAAATCCATTGCAGTTATCGCAACTTATTTTTTATTTCATTCCTCTTCTTGTTTATGTGTTCATTCCATGTATGTTTAGTATCTATTGTAATACCAAGGTATCTTGCTTTATTATCAGTTTTAATTGGGTGGTCATCTACTTTAATTAGTAGCTGTTGGTGGATCTTACGGTTTGTGTGAATTACTTACACTGCCTTGTCTGCGTTTATTTGATTTCCCCAAGAGTTGAATCACCTCTGGATGTCGTTGAATAGGATTTGCAAATTTTTCTCAGCTACGACAAGATGTTTGCTTGAAGAAAGCAGAACTGTGTCATCTGCGAATATAGCAATCATGTTATCTACAATGATTGGAACAGGCACATCTGAAGTATAGATAAGGTAGAGTAGAGGACCAAGCACAGCACTTGTGCTGAGCATTTCAGAATCAACTTCTTGGAAGTTCCTATCACTAATGCAGATCGAATAGTCCGTTGGTAGAAATTAAGTCAGTTTGTGAAGTAGGCCCTTATGTCATATGCTATCAAATGCTTTTGTGTAATAAAAAAAAATATTTGACATACGATAACCAATGTTTTGGTATCAGAATTGACATTATTTATACATCTTGTCTGCTCAAAACGCACCGCATTTGCAATTGAGAAATGGTACAAAAGTATTCATTCATATAATCACATTTACCTTCTCCTCATTAATT
Source organism: Anomoia purmunda (assembly GCA_951828415.1). Lineage (NCBI taxonomy): Eukaryota > Metazoa > Arthropoda > Insecta > Diptera > Tephritidae > Anomoia > Anomoia purmunda. Next base: position 45,049,401 of record OX639996.1, read on the forward strand.
TCTCTGCTCCAGTCTTCCGGGGTGTTCACACAATTAAAGGTCATAAAATCTCCGCCAGACTAAGCAAATAACAGGAAATCCGCATTTAGTGTGACGCCGCTCAAACAAATTCTTATCAATTCTGACCTATTTAGTTGGTTATATCGATAGACATAATTGTACACTTCATTATCTTTTGGAAGCCGGAGTTATTTATACTATGTTCTCTTTGTATTGACATTGACGTACAACAGCGTCTCTTCTATTGTTTTGATAGTATCTATACAATGTTCCAACATGATTTTGCTTGACTGTACTTTAGATATATAGGTATGTATATTAGATGCGCCATATCTAAATATTATACATAGATTTGTATTTGCCCAACACACAGCCTGTTTGCACTTGCCACGTTTTTAGTGGTACTTGAATGTTTTCACTTTTTTCATTACCCCATTTGAAACGTCATATATTTGCAATATTTGCATTGAAATTGTGCTGTAAAAGAGCTTTCAATCGTTACATACTTATTTTCCCATTTTTATTAGCATTTTTAGGCGCGCACGCCATAAATTTTGTTTTGCATGGATACAATCGTCAATTGGTAGCCTATACTTATCGCATATGTACATATGTATGTTTGTATACATATGTATGTGTAGGTGTATTTTTTATACCTGCATATGGTTATGATTGATACTTATTCTGCATACACATATGCGACTTAGAACTTAGACAGCATATTTGGGAAAATAACAAATTGCTAACGCTAAACTTTTTATGTAAACATTAGTCAACCCGATGAGAATATGCTTTTACCATTTAACCAAATTTTACTTTACTTTTGCATATAAACATTAACATGGGTGCGTACCAGCGGCGTCCCAACAGAGCGGTGAGGTACGAATTATTCTGGGTACCCCAAAAGTGTGGTAAGCTTTAGTAAAAAGAAAATGAAGAAACGAAATATAATGGAACCAAGGCGTATTCTTACCAGGTGGTGTTGAGCGCACAACAACAAAAATTTAATCTAACAAATTGTACGAACAATGACAGTGATAGTCAATGATAATTACAACAAACACATAGTTTTCACATTCAGCCCAGCTGCTTGCTTAAAACCACCATATATGCATTCGCCTTGAGTAGAACGCAGTAATGTTATGTCTATTTTTAACAACACATCGGTATTTGATGAACTTCAAATATTTATTTGCATGAAAATATATTAATATTACTAAATCAACCTTTTTTCAATTGAGAAAAAATGTTCTTTGAAATTCTAAGGCTGAAAACAATCTTTATTTTGATTTTCTCGGTTAAAGAAAGACCATTAGAAAGATGTTGTTCAAAACAAAACTATAATAGGCCCATTTCTTTGTAACCGAGTTGCTTTTGCAACTAGGTAGTATAACAAATTGCATGTAAAGCAACAACACTAACTCAGAAAAATATGCGAGTTGAGCCAACGCGGTAACATGATGTCCGATGTTTTCTGTTTGCTTTTATATGCTTCAATTTGGTTGAATTCAAGTTTTAGGTTCTTTGCTACTATTTTGGCATTTAATATTGGCGGAATTGTCAAATGCAAGGGATAAAACAAGAAACTTGTAACAACTTAACTGTACATACAGATGAGTGGTTTTCGCTTCCCTTCTCATCCCCTCTCTTCCAGAATCGAGCAGAATTGAGGCCTCTAAAAGCCGACTCAGTTCGGATGAAACCGAACCCTAAATACACGTATAAGTAGTATGCTTTTAATGCGCGATATAAATTTTCCGAAATTTTGATTTTTTGAAAAGCTTTCTCATGGCAGAAATTTTTAGGTCAATTACCGTTAAATGAAAGGTAGCCGTGGTTTTCATCCTACTTGTACCATTTTCAAACTTATGCCTACTGAGTTAAAATGTAATGTATGTACCTCGTAATTCCTTCTCCAACCCAATGTTATACATTTAATTTGATGAAATTTTTTTTTATAGTTACTAAAATATGGAGTTTTTTTATTTTTTGTAAATTACCGTTATATGAGAGGTGGGCATAGTTTTTTGTTCGATATAAAATTTCGAATTTACTGGGTTGTAATGCGAAATGTGTGCCAAATTTGGTAGAGTTTGCTGAGGTATGTCTATTTTCCCGAGTTACCTGATGACGGACGGATTGCTGGACATACAGATAAAATTATTATACCCTGGGCACAGTTCACTTTGTTGTTGGAATTTGTAAACAAAATTAGTATTTGTTGTCGTAAACAATAACCTGATAATTTGGATGACGTGAATTCCCAAATAGATTATTATATTTTCCTTCTAGGGCCCTTAAAATACTTTCGCCGCCTCCAGGCCTCGAAAAACCCGCGTGACGGCGCTTTTTTTATGCATACACAGACTACAGCACAATTATACTATAATCCTATTATTAATGACTTCATGCCGATAATTCCACATTGTTATTGTTATGCGAAGTTAGGACCAAAAATAACTAAAATGGCAAGTCAGTTAAGAAAGTAGTAATTCAATGCTTGTTGTTTCGATTTGATACTAAAAGTTGAATAACATTTTATTTATACTGTATTTTGCCATGAAAATGCTTCTCGTAAAAATGCAGTAGTCATTTAAAAGGGACAAAAGAGCCGTCTTCTTCTAGAAGTTCCTGATGAGTTTTTGTCAAAATAGGACTTTGTGGTTGACACCTTCCTGGATATTAAACGGGGGTTTGTGTAAAAAGGCGAATAATGTGTGAAGCTCGTATTCTTAATGATGAGATGCAATACTCGTATATTCATGTCTACCTTCCCTTAACTGATTGCGTTTATGACACAGCAAATTAGGTAATACCTTTATACCTTCACAGAGAGGCTCCAAGGTCTCCCAACGAACGAAAAACATACTACTCCTACGCGTCGCATTAATACGAGTGTTGCTGCTAAAGTGTTCAGATATGGCAACACTTTGACATTTCTCTCGCAAATTTTGGCATTTTTAATATGAAACGTATGCAAAATGTTTTGTCATACAATTGCTATTTGTGTTGCTTATTGATATTTTTAAAATTCATCTCGGTAAATAAATGGATTCAATATTGTGAAAATTTTTGTACGATGATTTCCTATGACTTTTAACGTGGATTTAACTGGCAGCTGAGTTCCGATCAAATCGTTTTAACTGTTAGTGAGGAAGCAGCTCTTCAAACCTCGCTGATTTTCTAAAGCCAATCGTGATCGGACTTCGCTACGGGACGAATTTCATGAAGGTCGCCTAAGAACGTAAGTTTTGCCCGAAAACAATGACGCTGTTCGTGAACTGATATTGCAAGATAGTCATATTGCATATTTTAAGGGTCTTTGAAGCAAAATCTAAAAAAATTATTCGCGCACGTAACATTTAGAAGAAAATGGTAGCCTTTTTATAAATAACTGGACACGTCGCCAACGTACCATGAGAGTAATGTAAAGCGGCCGATTATTAAAGGTATACCAGCATTTGTTTGCCAATTGCAGAAGAGGAATTATTCTCCACAACGACTATTCAAGCCTTCACCCATAATTTAAAAAAAAAAAAATTTCGAGAATTGAGTCCTAATCATTTCTTTTTATTCCCGCAGATTAAAAATAAACTTCGAAGTCAACGTTTTTCAACGACTGAAGAAACGGCGGATATGTTTAAAGTACATGAGGTATTTTCGCCTCATTCGGAGTGAAAATTTCTATTCGAAAGTTGGTAGAGAATATTTTTTAAAACAATTAACCACTTCCGGTTATTAATTTTTGTTTTGATTTATTTATTTCAACTCTTAAGCCCTCTTATTAAGAGGCAGTTGGAGATTTTATTTAAACTTAACACACTTCGAAAATATTGGACAGTTTCGTACTATAACCGAAGAACAGCGTATACCAAGGTTGCAAGCAAATTATTCTCAACTCAACGGATGATTAATCGACAACAAAGGCTCTATCCTTTTGTTTCCATAAGTTGGCGAGAGCATAGCAAAATATATTTACCTCTAAACGTTTATTGGAAATGCGGTGTGGATTTTGAGTTTTTTGTCTGCCAAAAAAATTAGGCGTAAAAAACTTTCTTTTTGTTTTAAAGATAAAACAACACTTAAGAAATTAGTTTTGGTTGAATTATAAAATATAAATAAAAATTATTTCAGATCAAAGTTTTTCCAAAGATAAAGATTATTTTTGATCAACAATTCACAAAAAAATTAATAATTAATTATAATTTGATTAGATATCGCTCAAAATTTTTTAAAACTTAACAGATTCATACAAAGAATAAAAAATATGTATATCGTAGTACGAGTACATATATTCAAAATTGTAATCCTATTTTTACGCTTTTCATTAGCAATTCAAGAATAATCATTATTTTCGAGCTTCTGGGGTTAGAGCTTAAATCGACTCCGAACAGCAAAGGTTTTTTTTTTTGAGCAGAAATACACTCGGAGGTTTGCCATTGCCCGACGAGAAAAAACTTTTCTATAATTTTTGATGTTACTTGCGCCAGGATTTGAATATGGGACCCTAAGAATAAAGCGCGAATACGCTACATACTCGGTTGTGACGGCCGCCAGCGTCCATGCTAAGGCTTAAACTACATTTTGGTTTTTAATTTTTCCCCCATTTTCATTCCTGATATAGAAATTAGTGTCCTGCTGAACTTCCTTATCACTAGGTTAGTATTTTCCACCCTTAACCTCCCCTTTGAAAGGGGCAGTCAAGGCTCGTAGCATAAACTTCTTCAATACTCAAATAATAAGACTTGAGTGCCTAAAGGAAAAACTTCTTTTGAAACCTCCTGTCTTTGGAAGTGGCCCCGAAAATTTAAAGAGAAACCTTAATAGTTATGTGGGAATCATGCGCTACTAATATTTAATATTTTGAAAATAATGCTAATCACCAGCGAATGTTGTTTTTAAACATTCAGCCAGTTTAGTTACCAAAATACCAAAGATATTTGCACTTCTAAGTGCTATATTTATTTATAGATATCTACATACATATGTGCATACTTTTTTTTGAACAAAAGCGTACGCCTATTTTATAACCAATATATTTGTGGCACAAACATTCGTCAAAATAATTTAGCTTAGATATTTTTATATCGTGGGTGGTTTGAGCCCGAAACCCACCATCTCTATTCGCGTACGCATTTGTAGTATAGTATCCTTTTCGTACGTGATGTTTCCCTGACGGATTATACCAATTGTAAAGCTTATCACAACATTTATGCAACGTGACTTTTCTAACAAAATTTGCATGCGCATTTGATTATAATTTTTGCATATTTTCTAATAAATGTTAAAAATATTTCAAAATTTCACAAAAAAATGCTGCTGATGTTTAGAAATTCGCATATCACTGAACTACTGGGATTTGAGTGGAAGAACAATATGGTCAATATAAAAAACATATTTGGCATGAAACATGGAAAAACTCAAACTTAACTTGAGCAAATAAGATTACTAAGTAGTTTAAGGCATTCAAGGTTTTACTCCTGCCATTGATGTTTCTTCGCTTCGGGAAGAAAAAGAAGCAAGTTTTAGGAAACCATCTAATGAAATTTTACACAGAGCTATTAATTTTAGATTACGATTAGTATTCAAAACGACTACTTGGGTGCGGGAATCATAATGATTAAACCAGATCGTAAATTAAAAACCAGTTATAATAAAAAATAATAAGAAAAAAATCATTATTATTAGCAATTAACAAAAATAATCAAACAAATTATGAAGTGCTTTTATAGGCGTTTTTGACGGAGCCTCTCTAGATAGTATATCATTGAACGTAAGTCCGAGGAAGGATGATAGAAATGAGGGATAGGGGAAAATTATACGGAAAAAGGTGGGCGAATATCTGGCCCAAATGCTTATACTTCGTCTCAGCCTAGCAAAAGCAGGACAGATACTGAGGAAATGCTCTGTGCAATCCTCATCCTCCAGGCACATCGGATCATCGATGATGCCTATGGTAACCATGTGTTGCCTCCATGGATTGTATCCTATAATCAAATTCTCTATCTAAGAAGGAATTTTGCCACTAGCCTGACCGGTATATTCAGGAAGCACTAGATTGTTTTGCAGGTGTCATCCCTGATGCAGCTAACCATCACTGCAGTGCTTTTCCCTATAATTGACTCCGGTTCACCGCACCCACAGGAATCTAGCTCATTCGATTTCCCCACCAAGTTCGGCCTCGCTTAGTTTCTTGGACAATTTTTGAAGAAGTGTGAGCAGTCACCAAGACCATTAGCGCAGCTTGGTTATCACTGGTATCTACGCCACCTTTTGCCAATAATTTATTATAATTATTAGGCTGCCACCTTTAAGTATATCAAAAATCGTAGTTTGGTAAACCGTTTGTACCATTGTACATAAGGTAGAAAAGCATCTGAAATCGCCATCCAGCTGTCAAACAGATCCAATCCAATTTTTCGTCTTAAACCAGTCAGTGTGAAACGTTTTCACCGGCATACCTTCTACTAAGTCAGCCTTTCGGTATCAGTCTGCCATTTAGAGCCAAAAACAAAGGCCTCTTGCCCTTTCAAACAATTTTCTGTGCCCGGAGTTCTTGTCGTCGTACCACAATCTAAACTGATGTAGTCGACACATTATTTGTCATTGCCTCCGCTTGTATCGTTAAAGCGTTTAGAGATGCTCTTGACGTCGTGCTGATGGCGCTTACCAAAATACATGATGATTGGTCTGAAAGTACCACTGCTGGTTTTATTAGGGGTTCTCCGACACTGTTTAAACACTCACAATGTTTGATATGAATTTTGCAAGTAATTTTTCTATCAAAGGTTACACAGAAATAATTCACTTCCTCAGAAATTTCTAAGTTTACGCCGCTAAGAACCGGTAGATTGAGACTGTAGGTCCCTCACAGCACAAATTGAGGGAGAAGTTCGGTCAAACATCGGATTATATGATGTAAGCGCCTAATTATTGTTTTATATTATTATTAGCTGCAACAATTTTTGTATACACACAAAATGGAAAACTTTATTTCTCCAAGCAAAGATGATATAACAAATCTGATTCAATGTCAACATTATAGTTATTTAAGTGATTCAATGATGGTAGTAGAAGTTAGGAAGAAAAATGAACTATTGAAAGGAGCTGTAGTTTTATTGAATAGTAAAATAATACGTTATGCCTTAATCGAGTTTTCTTTCGATGATTTGGTATTGGTAACGTTAACTTTTAAGCCTCTTTAATGAGATTGTTTAATTTTCGTACTGTTTAATTTATAGATGCGCGTTAATTATGTGCATACATATGTTATTTGTTATAATTTTCTGGAGTTTATTTAAAGTGTAATAAAATACTATTTATTTTCGTTCGAAATAAGAAATTATTAAATATAACAGAAAAAATTAAATTCATTCGAAAAGTAATGGCATTCGGTTTTTTGATTATGACTTATTTTTTATTCCAATTATTGAAAATATGAATATTTTTAATGGCAACTGAGTATTATCATAAAAAAGTAGAAATAATGGAAATTAAGCATTAAATAGCTCTATAAAAAATATAAATTAATGGGTTATCATTGCAATTAATAATCATTATTTATCAGCGCTATCCTGAACATAGTTGAAGATTTCAAATTTATTTATGTAAAGCTAATAGTTCTAAGATTTTGGTAGGGGTTTGAATTCCACAACCAAGTTTCCATTATCAATTATATTGAAGGGGGTTTCACCTTAGTTTTATAGATTATGTACTAGATTTTATTTTTATATGCTGGCTACTAGATTTTGTTTAAAATAACTTGATCTTAGTCTTACAGATTATCTCTTTTATTTTATTTAAAATGCATATGCAGCCGTAATAAGAAGGACTTTTTATTGGAAAAGAATCACAGAGAAATTTGCAAAATTTTGTTCGGATTTATTGGGAGTTTTAGCTGGTATTTTCGCTCTGTGTAAGAATGAATTTTTACAAATGCAGCAAGATCCAAATTTTCTAAATTGATGCATCAATGTGAGCAGTCCAGTAAAAACGCATAAAATAAATTTGTATTTTGTGACTTCAAATACTCGCATCTCCTTATTATTTAATTGTTTTACTTTGCTAATTCCACTTCATTAAATTTTAGTAGAAATGTAAGCCCGGATAATTTACTAAACTATTTATAACTTTTACATTGATGTGTCAATTTTGAAAAGCAGGGTATTGCGGCATTTGATGTTCAAAAAATAAACTGAATGTAAACGTATTCGATTTTGTTGATATTGATATCAAAAGTAACATTTCTTCGGAAATTTGAGTAAAAATTTTGCAAAATTATCGATAAACCTCTGAATGGCTCCTAACATAACAATCCGATTAGAATACATTGTTCACACAAATGATAGGAATTTTTTTTAGGTTAATAGAAATAATAAGAAGTTCATATTCATATCCAGATTCAGTAGCAATTTAAAATTTTGATTCACCCTTTCTACGACATATTTATGTAGTCATTAAAAAAGACATAATTATTAAATTTCTTCAATATCAATAATTTCCTTCCTGTTACTGTCTTTTAAGTCCTTCGTTATTAGATTTATGTACATATAGTTACATACATACAAACTACATATTTACATCTGCACATAGTATGTTGGATTCATTGTGACCCCTTCACATGTCACATGAACGAAAGTGATTTAAATCAAAACTCATAATTTCTATGGTGTGTACGGAAAGCCCAAGTATTAGAGCGCAGAGTCTCTATTCGTGATATCCTGCTAAGTATTAGAAGCCACCATCCTAAAGACATAGTATCAGGGGGCAGAGCATGAATAGAGCCTATGAGAAAAACGAAAAAAAAATAACAGTCACAATGAAAGATGGATTTGTGGCTACCTTTTGACACTTCCTGTGTTGCATACGCTCAGTGAAATACAAAATCGCATATAGGGATATATTCAAATACATACATACATACATACATACATGCATTTAAATTGATTTGCAGCTGTATGTTTATTAGGGTGCCCCTGATATGAGAAAAAAATCTTTAAATTTAATATATACAGAAATATAAAGTTTCAGGATTTTATGATCATGGGAAACCGTGTCGACTTGACTTCAAAGTTTTGCTTGTTGTTTCGACGCAATACAAAATAAACAGTAAACAACATAGAAACAACACACATATTTGTTATGGCCAATGAAATATACGAACTTATCGCAGATAATGATTTTTGAAATCCGAATAGAGCTTTCTGTGCTCTTGTATACAGCGTAACAGAAATTATGTCTGATATTCTTCAGCGGTGACCAGTCCATGAAAATCTTGCATTCGTTTAACTGATCTACAGCCTTTAAATACGATACTTTATGCTGCATTTCAAAATATTCGGCATTTTCTTTCCATAAAGAGATAGTTTCCGGCAAAATGCTTTCGCCAATTTTCAATGGCTTAAATAATTTTCTAGTGCTTTTGGAAAAAAATGTCTCCAAAGATTTGCCTCAAAATAAATTTAAATCCCACTTCAAATGGGTTAATTTTAGCAGTAAGCTTTTCAAATGCAAAGATTTTCATAGTTGTTCGACAGATGGAACATATCCGTTTCCTACGTTGTATAATATTTCACATTTTAAATTGGAAACCTTTATCTTCGTCATACGATCATGAATCGAATAAATAATACAACAGGCGACAGAACTTGCTCAAAGCTGATTTTGAAATTAATTTTCGTTCGTATGATTTCAAAACTCAACAAAAACATAAATTTTGATCTGGTGCTTTGAATGTCAATCCATCAAGTCTCGTTTGACCTTTGTACTAAGTTAAATGTGAAAATATACCAGAAGGGTCAACATATTTTAACTTTTTTTAATGGCTTGATTTTATGACTCTTTGCTTCAAAAATATTTGAGAAGTATTATATTTAACAAAGTCAACATGGAAAAAGTAACAACTCTCTTTATAGCTATAGCTCCAAAAGATCATAAGCTCCATTAAAACAACTTGTATTGGATGCCATAGTATCGCAGCACATTATTGGTACCCTGTGACTGAGAGACCTCAATCTTAAACACGTTTGAAACTTTTGAAGCTAACATTTCCCCTGCCAAATTCTCTATTTCGGTACATCTAGGAGTTGTACTTTACCTGCATAGGTAGCTGTAATCAGTTGTTGTTCTTTCTTCATGATTCTGGTGCCTAGTCCAGATACCAATTTGTCTTACAAGGTGGCGTGCATAATTTTAGGTCTATTGTTTTCAAAACTAGTTATGGCCTCAGTTCTCACGATGATCGATGCTCTTTATTCGTTGTATTGACGACTTGTTAATAGGTAATTCATTAACACTGAAACCCTTTGCTCCTATTTTAAAAGCGCAACTAACTTTGGTTTAACAAAATCTTTTCTAACTGTTTTTATCGCAATTTGAGAGGCTGATATTGCGGGTTTTATTTGAAAAAAGTTGAAAGACATTTTCAATGGAACAACTGGACATTGAATAGAACGGTTCCTCAGCTCTTCTATTTTCATCCTATGAAGATTCTCTACATATGCGATCTCAAATAAATTATCCAAACTCGTTTAAAAAAGCTTAAAGATATTGTGCATTTTTTTTTTTAATTATTGTAGGTTTTGCTAAACTTTATAAAGATACAAAATTTTTAGGAAAATTTGGTGCCGATCTTGTCGGTATTTTTGCCTTTTTCCAGAAGATGATACGTTCACGAATCATTATACGGTAATTTTGCCCTGGTTACCTGATGCTTTATATTTCCCAGCAAATAAATATCTTTTTAGTATTTCGTAATTCAATTGCCACTGTTTTGAAAGCAAATTATTTTGTGGCATACGCACCTAAAAAATAAGGAACACCATATTGTTTATCTCATATATTAGTATGCGGGTAGACTGATATCCAGCGCGAAGTCCGATGGGGCGTATGATGAATATTGAGACCATGTGCTGTCGTGATTTATAAGCTGTTGGGATGGCCTACAAAGACAGGTTTTTAGAAACACAAATTCTAGGTAATTTTGGATCGCAGATTCTTAAAATAACCTAACACTTTTCTTTAAATGATTTTTCCTTGCTAAAATGATATTAAATGCTGAAAATTTGTATGATTTACGCTGAGAACGCTTTAATGGATTGTGCCGTCCAATTTTGGTTCATTAGATGGTTCTGAAAATTTCAAAGTGAAAGAAATACCTCCTCTGGTTGGTCGGTCAATGAGAATGTTGATGCAATTTTGCAATTGCTGAAGCTAGACCGGCATTCGAGCTCTCAGGAGATAGACGATACGTTAAACATCATTCAAATCTCAGTTTGTTAGTTATATTGAGTGTTTGATAGGACTGGAAGTTACGAAAGGACGGTTAGTTAGTTTAGTTATTTCCTCGTGACAATGCCGCCTTTGATTACTTGTAGCAAATTGATGGAACTTTGTTGCGAAGTTTCAATGAAATCGCACAGCCCGGCGTTTGAACCGACTGACTAGCATTTGCTTCTACCTCTGCAAAACTCTGTTGATGGTAAAAAATCGGCCTAACGCAAACGTTCTACGCCATTGGAATTATGAATCTGCCTAAATAATTACAAGAGATCATAGAGGTCACATAGATAGAAAGCATTTTATAGTCGCACTTTTTGTTCTAAAGGCTTTAAACTTTTATCAAATGTAAATATACACTTGTGAGGTGAAAAAGTTAAACGAAAATTCTACATCGTACGATGAAATAATTAAAGAAAAATTTTGAACAAAAATAAAATATTTTTGTTTTTTATTAAAAACTCTATTTGCACTCATAAATATCTAAAGTATTCGTTGCCAATAATAACAAAAATATATAAATTAATCCTTCAATTCAATAGCCATTGAAAAAGGAGAGGTTTCTAAAGTTTCGGAAAAATTCTCAAATAAAAGCTACATTCAATTAAATGAAGAGTACGCGAACTGAAATTATTCTAGAATCCCTACTCGCCATTTCGGCTGAATAACTGTGTTATTCCACTTATTACTAGGAATTCGATTTTTGCACGCACATTCTCGAATATTTCCGGTACCGTTATGCTTATGAATTTCTCGTAGTATCTCGTCGAGTATTTATCGACACAAGTACTAAAATAAGAAAGCCAAATTAAAGCGTTTTTCTTGAATGGCAAACTTAAAGTATTTTGCTTAAAAATTTTGAGAAAGGTTTCCAAATCGAGTCGATCGATTTGAATTTCGAAATATGCCTTTATATATTTTTTAGCTACATTTTTGTTTTTGACACGTTTTTATAAAAACTAATATTAGTAGGTATATAACAAAAACTAAATTTTTAAACTTCATACCAATTTTAGGAAAAAAAAACTGATCTCAATTTTGAACTTCTTTTAGAAGGTCTATTTAATTTTAGTAGAACAAGTGCAGTTTTTTAAATTTTGTTCTTGGACACTTTTTTCATCCAAAGAACGCAAGGTGCGAGCGGATGAAAGATTTTCGTATTAAAATTAATATGACAGTTTTTGAAGCTCAATAAAACTGTAGTTACAACATGGAATTCTCTATTTCTTTTATAAAAACTGACATTTCATGCAGAATAACCAAAGCTAGATGAAAGCGGCAACCGACTACTATTAACGCAATGATAACAGACTTTTCATCTTATCTCCGTTGCTATTGTGTTAAATTATGGGAGCGAGTATAAGAAAAGGAGTTAATTTTAGTTCATTGTAAATATCGTACACTCTTTTCAATGAGCGAACTACTTCGGGAACTACGGCTCTTTAATATTTTTTTTAAATTTCTACTGTAAGTCGAACTGTGAAAAATTGAGTTTTACTCAAAAAATGTTGCTTCTGAAATACTCCTGACGTATGTATATCACATTGTTGTTGTAGCTGGTGATGATTTGCTGGTATAGCCTATCAATTTACGCCTATTCGCCGTTTAACTCGTCACCCAACTCAGCTAGCTGTTGCTAATTTCACCTACGAACAACAATTGGTGTAACTATGTCTGTATGTACGTTTGGATGACGATGGAGTTACCGTCGGCGATGAAGTAGCGTAACGCAACGCCATGCAAACAGTAACCAAACACAAGCGAAATTTCATGCACCACAAAGCAAGAAATGAATGAACAAAAGCTGCCCTTTTAGCCAAGTGCCAACCATTTGGACTACTCCACAATGTCTCGTCACCGTCACCGTCACCGTCGCCGTTGCTGTTATCGCTTTTGTTACTTTTGGCATATACATATTTAGGTTTTCGGGTTGTGTTGCTGCCTCGCCCACAGCATAGAACAGTAAAAAGTAGACATACCTACATATGTGTGCAGGTATGGGCAGATATGTAGCTACATGTGTATGTGCGTGCGTTTGCTGCTTAAGTATTAGAGGATCATAATTTCTAACTGTTATTATACCTTTTAGCTGTAATCTCATACCACAGCGAGCATGAAGTTGAATGGAGTTACGTGCGTGTCAATTAAAAGTACAGTACTCGTATGTACCGAAATACAAACATATGTATGAACAAACTAGTAGATGCTATGTACAAAAATATTACATGTTTTCTAAAGTGCGTAGGTACTTGTTGCATTTTTGGAGGCGCTTGTTAACAACGCCACCAACTCAATTAGGCAGGAACGACATTTTTGATACCACAACACAGTTAGGCATTCGTGAACTTCACTGATAACACCGGATTGCGTGAGAAATGGCGCTGACGTCATTACAGTTGGTTACTATTGATGTTATCAGTCTAACAGACGATGTGTAGTCAGTATCTTCTAACCCGTTTATTGCTTCTTCTGGTGTACCGCATGGGAGCATTTTAGGCGCTATGTTTTTTGTTTTATTTATAGGCGTTGCAAGCAGATATATATGTACAGTGAAACCTCCCACAACCGAACACTAACTGTTCCACAATTTTCGGCCGATTATGGGTGGTGTCCGTTTCTGGTAGTGGGCGAATAAAAATAAGAGTAAAATTTATACACATCGTTCTTAAATAAAATTGATTTCTTTCACAATATTGACAGCATGGAATTTTCCAATATCGAATATTTGAAAGCAAATATTTCATACAAGATTCTATCTAGCGTATTGGGTGAAAAGTTGAAGCCAACCGTCAACGAACTGATTGGATTACATCAGTGTGGCTTTAGACCTGGTAAATCTACCATCAACCAGATATGCACGATAAGCCAAATAAAGATTTTTAAAGAGAACTGAACAATCAGTAGTATGGGAAATACACTTATACATATTAGCGCATAGATCTTGGGCATTTTCTCAGTTGATAACTGAACAATTAAATATATGGGATATCTTTATATAACTTATAAAGGTCCAAATATGATGATCGACATTGTACACTTTTTGTTCCTTATCGATGAAAGGAGTGTCAAATTTCATGTTCTTATCTGCTCTAATATAGGATTTATAATTCAAAACCTCATCAGTTATAAAGTTATAAGGGAGTTTTAGTGATCCAATCTTTATGATTTTTATTGTTCACAATAAGCAACATTTCATGATGTTAGCTAATTTAGTTTACGTTAGTTATAACGTAAAACCCCCATATCTAAACAATCACTTGTATAGCAGCTTTGTGTTCTGGCAAATCTAATAAATTCCTATCAGACATCTCTAAAACTGAGGGCCTAGTTTGCATTTAAATAGACAGACTGACAAATAGACAAATCAACCACGCTTCGATTAATATATATCCGTTCTAAGCTGAATGGCTTCAACTCAAGCCACTTCTTTTTATTTATATTGTATTTTGTAGTAGAAAATAATTAAATATTCAAATTTATGCAACAAATAATTGATGTCCGAATTTCCTTATTTTCTTCCTCTTCCATAGTTACAATAACAATATCCAAAATCAAAATGCACCACCATAACTGCGAACGGCAATTAAGGTGTAAACTTCTTACGACCATTTCGCATATCCTACTCACAATCGCAATTTTGAATATCAAATTGTCCGTTACGAATGCTGTGCCAACATTAGGAGATGCTGCAACTGGTGCCGTGCTGCCGGCGGGTAATGAGGAAAAACGAAATTGGCAATCACTTCAGGGTCCCTGGGGAAAACGGGCACACTATTCTGGTCCGTTGTTGTCCGAGGCAAGTGAACAAGAAGATGAGGAGCGGCTAGTACCGCTGCTGATAAGCAATGGCGAACGCGATGAGCCATATCTCAAGTATTCGATGATGTATCTAACCAATGCCGGTACGCTGGATCGTTTGTTGAACGATAGGCAAGAGGAGCAAAGTGGTCTAAGATTCAATGATGATCTGATAACGTCAATGGAGGAAAATGGCGTATTTACCAATAATATCAATAATGATGAAAACCCACTGGTTAACGAGAAGCGCTCCTGGAACAAGATGAACGCTGCATGGGGCAAGCGACGTAATGCGCCATCATGGAATAAATTCAAAGGTAAGTGAATTGCAGCTGAATTTATAATTGAAAGTTTTTTAATTGTTCTTTTATTATCTGTGATACTTCCTAGGTGCTTGGGGTAAACGCGAGCCTGGCTGGAATAATCTCAAAGGCATGTGGGGCAAACGCGCATCGAAGGATTGGGTAAAATTGCAAGGTGGTTGGGGCAAGCGTGCTGCAAATTAAACGGATGTCAGCGTACTGAAGTCAATTTTGGCGTTAACCCTTTAACAACATATGCATTAAAAACCTGACCCACATTTTAAACGGAAATAAAGAAACAACTAACTGATCTTAAATAAAAATACAAAAAATCAATATACGAAATACATATGTACAGGGTTGTAATCATATTTGCCTATTGTACATTTCAACTAACTTCTTTGCAAAATGAACATTTTTTTTTTTTAAATTACTATATGTGTAAAATAGTAGTATAACTTAATTCATATAACGGGAGCTATGCAAATGTAAGCTAGACAACTACATACATTCTATATAGTATTTAAATATACAACAATCACACATATAAACATAAACAAATATATTAATATAAATGCACAAATATCTGTATATATGTATATACTAATATATATATATATATACAAATTAATATTTAAGCAAATTTTAACACTTTCAAATATGTATTAAGGCATAATAAAAATAAAAATAGCAAATGTGCAGCATTTAAAGGAAACGCTCAATTTAATTAAATATCCGGATTTTTATGTGAATTTTTAATACCAAAAATGTATGAAAGCCTTAAATGTTCTGTGTATGTATTGTATGTAGAGGTGCATAGTTTTTTTTTCATTTATATTTACATACATATTTCGAAATGAGTACTAAAATGTTTCCCCCACTAAAAAGCAATTTCGTATCTGAAATGAACTCATAAAAGGCCGAAGGGAATGAGAAGAGCAACCAACAAATCCAGTCAAATTTGTGACTGACTTTATGTATAAACTATTTAAAAACCTAAAAAATAAATTTGAACAGTATTAAAAATAAAAATTATTGTAAAGATATCTAAAAAAAACATCTGTTTAGTTATTGATTATGATATGGAATATCCGTGTACTCCGTCAGTGGCAACCCTCCTCCTGTCTCTTGATACCCTTATTGTAGTAAATATATTGTTTATCAAAAATGTTTCGAGATTAGAATATCAAATCATTGCTATGAACTACAAAAGAAAGCCGAACAAGAAACGCCACAAAATACATAGATGATATCTACTTCGTGAGGAAAATTATACGTAGTTTTTAACTGTATTTGAAACTGGCAGAAAATATTTGTAATTTTATGGATCATTGGTAAACTTCTACCCATGTTTGTCTGGCCGTCCATTCGCCCATACATCGGATAATTCAAGTAAATATTGAGGTACCACAATGAATCTTAGTACATAAATTTTCCTTCACCCAAGATGGGTCGGGCTAAAAATGGACGGCATCGGAGAATAACTACGCTCACATAGCTGTGCTTTACATATGTGTATTTATATATATATATATATATATATATCAGTAAATATAAAAGCCCATTTACTCAAATTTGATACATATATAATATTGGGTTGGGAAGGGAATACATGGGTGAACTTTATTAAAGGAAACAGGAAACTTTCTTTACCAAATTCAATCTCATTTGGCATACACATTACATTTTAAGTCAGTAAACAAAATTTCGAAAATTATAAAAATCAGACAAACCCCATGCTCACCCCCATATAAAGGTAATTTGCAAAATCAAAAACCTTCATATTTCTGTAACTACCAACGGTATTTTCCAAAATTGAATATGCAGGATAGGGTTGGATTAGTAAAGATGCAGAATCAAAAAAATTTGGAAATACATAGGCGTGACACCGCCGACTGTATAGCAAATTGGTATATTTCAGAAACTACTCTATCACCCTCCACCAAAATTGTATAAATCGGTCATTTCTTTTATGAAAGCGTAAACAGATAAGCCGCCTGTTATGTAAATTTCTAGTCAGATGGGGCACCACGCTTGCCAAACCGAAGAGTTTTGGAAATTAATTGCACGCGCAGTCACATGAGTAAGTTTCTATTTCTGTATTGGTTTTGGGTAATGAAGCGCTTCAATTCATCAGGTAGTGCAATTCGGATAGAGAAATGCATGAATACCTTTTTCGATTAGAATGGACGCTCGAGGTTTACCTCTATTACTCTGGTAGAAGAGGTTATACTTGTTAAAGGTGCTAATTGTTAGCCTCAGGATCTGTCGGCAGGCTGATGTCGATGTTCCCGTCACCGAGGACGATTTACAGATTATGTGTCGCACATTTAGAGCTCGCACCTTCTCCGATTAGGGTTCTTCATTTAGGATGAAATCTTTGAGGAGCTTGTTCGTGTCATCGACCTCCTCTGTATCGTCTACGTCAGGAGCCTTATTTTCTCGGAAGGACATCATATTAGCCTGCCGCATGCCAAAGTTGATCCGATTGTTAGCTTTAGAGAGGGCATCTATAGAGTCCTCGCATATTACTAAAAGTAGGGGGCGGCTTGGTTTATAAGAGACCTCAATTTTGATGAGTAGCCAGTTGTCTTTTGCTGGTATGTTTGTATTCTGCAGCTTAAGGTATCGCAGCAGCTTTTCGCCTGGTTCCTCGAGGAGGAGTAGCCAAATGCGCGCCCGAGGCTTCTGGGGGCATCCGCCTATCGGATCGTCCAGTAACTTCGGAACGCGCCAGGAAAATCGAGTTCAGGATGAAGGTCTTGCCGGATTGTCGAATCTAGTACTAAATTACGTACTAGTAATAAATTACATGATCGACAACCTGACCTCGCTCCCCACCCAGTGTTGCTGTATCGACGCGGGTGAGTTACTGCAGTCGTCCACTATCACGCAATGGTGACGCTGGGCTTAATCATCTCCTGAGGGGCGGCGCGTAAGGTGCTCTCGTCGGACTCCATAACGAACGGTTCCGGGCTCCGATAATGAATGGGGTTAGAGGATTGCCTGTATATCACTGCAGTTGGCGTCATCGTTGTATTTATTTCAGTTTGTTATGTTTTGAAAAGGGTTGCATTGAGAAGACACTTTAATATCTCCGATCTTGCTCCGGCATTGGAGGGGATCGTTTGCGGCTAGCTATAAACACTCGCTGACCATTCAGCCATCTCCAAGGGTATCTCAATATCTTGGCTTAGGTTGGTGCTAATACATGCCCTCCAGTTGCGTTAGTGGCATTTAGACCGGTTAGTTACTGTTAGCACATTCCGCAGAGAATATAAAGCCTTCATTTTCTCGGCTAGTGAGCGCTCTTGTCTCTGGTCGCGTTTTAAGCCCCTTCGCCCAGATAAGGCGACCAGAATGAAGGAAAAATAAGGAGTAATAACAGAAAGCCAAAAATATGACCCTAAGGTTCGCAAAAAAAAACAATATTATTACATTAAAAATAGTGAAAAAAAAACAAAGAAAAGCTTTTATTACATATTTTGATGCTAATTTTGCTTAAAATTGCGATATTTTCTACTCATTGGGTAAAGGTTTCTTCAAAATTAATAAAAATCTATGTACATGAAAAGAAATCTGTCCTCCAAAACTAGTATATATTTTTTAAGCGAGATTTCATCTTTATTTTTCGTTTTTTTTTCTTTTTGTGTTTTTTGTTAGCTGTTTTTGGACAATCTATACTTTTTTTTCATTGTTGCTTTAAATAATAAATTTAATTTACTCCTTATTCTTGTAATTGAACACGAGGATACTTATGTTTAATGTATGTTTCCAAAGAAGCCAGATATAGGCAAATATACGATCTTTTAGGTCCTCTTGCAGTCATTGGAAAAAAGTCCAGAACATTAAATAAAAGTAATCTTCTATAGATACTGTTTTAAAGATACATATGTACATATGTACATATGTATATTGTTGAGCTTCTTTACGCTGATATACTTTTTGTGGAAATTGGAAAATTCCTCATTAAAACTTGCGTAATTTATTTTAGAAAATCCTATACTGAAAACATCATTGTAACGCTAAGTCCTCATCGAAATGCAAAACAATCAATTGCTCCACTCAAGAGATCATGTAAAAATACCAGTACTGAAATGGGACGTCTACTTCTCAGAGTAAGCAAACTGATTAGTTTAGAAATATAAAATTAAGACGGAGTAGGAAAGCATTATTTGCACTGGCACAATGTACATATTATGAATTCCATATTAAAAATTCATACATAGATCTAATAAAAGCATTTTTGTAAAGGGATCCTTAAATTCGATGCAACTTCCCTTAAGGCTTCGGGGGACAGCACCAAGATCTTTAACTCAATCGCTAAAAATCTAGACAATTATTCGAGATAGAGTAATCCACTGTTGTCTGGATATCGAACCTTGTGATAGTTACAAAAAACACTTATGTATTTATTTATATACATATTGATTGATGGCTTGGAACTGCAGTTAAAAATATATGAACAATTTAAGACGCTAACGTTCACTGCTAAAGTGGAGTTTTAATGAAACGTAAGCTTTACTCAAATAATTGTTATTCATTAAAGGCGCAAAGTTTTAAGTTTGTTTTAAAAATGCTTGATAAAACTAGTACATATGTACATATGTACATATAAAGATCTTTAACAAATTATCTTTTTTATGTCGCTGAACACGAAAATGAGTTTATTTTTCCAAGCGAGCGTTTTCGAGATGTAAGCAAAAAATCTATAACTCAATAAGTGTAATTCTGATTTACCCAAAAATATCAACACGAAGAAACAGAATGCACCTTTCGAACGATTTCCATAAGAAGTTAGTTCAATCGGCTTTTCTAGAGTTTTTTATGGCAAAAACTGCAACCTTTTTTTCCACAAAACTTTTTTTTTTTTGCCTATACATATGTATGTCGAAACTTTATTTTTTAACGAAGTACATACTCTTTCGTGTAAACCATTGGCTGGCTAAAGCTAAAGCTTTGTAAGATGATACAAATTTAGTTTATTATCTATGTTAGCTTAAATAAAAACTGCCAAAAGAAAGAAGAACTTATCGTAGTAAAATTTGCGTAAACGCGACGACTAAATCCGATTTGATACACTCAAGGTATATATGTAGTGCTACACAAGGAACAATTAATTATTGATTATCAACTTTTAATATTTGTGTGTGATCAGTTTTTATTACGGCGGCCGTCGTAGACGAGTGTGTAGCGTGTGCGCTATCGAGCTATCGTGGAAATGTCGGGCTTCAATAAGAAATGTATTTTAATTTTGCGGAAATTTAAATAAAGGTTTATTTACATTTACTTGACGATTGTCAAAATCGGCAACGCCAAAGTAACGGTATCACTGGTGGCGCCATCTTTGAAATCTGTATTCGCTGTATTATAGGGAAAATATGCTTAAAATGTTATGGCAAAAGTATTTTTTCCCTGCGAAGTACTTAAATATTCATTGTAGAATATCAAAAATCTAAAGATTTGATTTCCTCTTAAAATTCGCGCAAACAAAAATGTATCTCTAAAATTAGCAAACTGGCAATATTTATCACGATAATTATTCATGAGCTATCTCCATTAGCAATACATATTTATTACCTCTGATCCTGTACTCCATGAACCTACAGGTGTTTGCCCAAAACTTACAGCAAGTTAGTGTAGTGTAGTGTAGAGTTGTGTAGAGAATGAGTTGCAGGATTTTACCCGAACTTTTTCTTGGGTAAAATCATGAAAAGTGTCAAACGACGAGTTGTTGCACAAAAGTAAAAAAAAAGCTGCACGTTTTCATGTTTGTTGGGAAAAATATTGATGTATAATTTAATCATTTTGCCACATTTGAACGAAATTAAAATAATTTTTAATTTGAAAGAGACTGTTAGTCTCTTTTTAGTCACCCTCTAGAGAGTAATTTTGTTATATGACATTTTAACAGGATTTTACTGGAAAGGAGCGATCAAATCCATTGTGTGATAAATTTACCATGATAAAAAATTTTCCTGTAGAAATGCCCCGTAACAAATCTCAATTGTACCATTAACAAATCCAACCCAACTCTTCAGCCATGACTGTAAACTCTCCAATGTCGCAATTGCTTAGCAGAGACACAAGTCCAACCTCAAAATACGAAATGACGAAAAAAACAGCTGAGTGCAAAGGCGCAAATTTATTAATTGTCCGTCGTTCTTCTTGACAAAACTCTAAATTTTATTGTATTTTCCGGATTTAATATATAACTCGTATAAATATTAAAATAAACTATGCAGTGTTTAAAAAAGCATTGGTAAGCTATTGCATTTTTTCATAAGGCTAGAAATTTATAACTTTCAATCTTAGCGGCTCGCCGAATAAGCTGGTGGAACGAGGACTGGATTTGCATCTGCGAACGAAACGCGCCAAGTATTGTCTCCGTTGGGGTTCCTTTAATGTGGTGCTACTTGCTATACTTTTATTCGATATATCCAATCAATGCCCATATTCCCATTCTAAGTTGTATTATGCAGAGTATTTGGCAGCGGTGCTAACGGGACTTGGTGCTTTCTCATGCTTCCTAAAATACTTCCTATATTTATTTAATACAAATGCATTAACGGGCACAAAGGAACAGAAAAATTTGCTCAAATTTGATGACTTTGGTAAAATAACATACTGCCTACTTGAGAACTTATCGAGTATTTATTTTGTCTCGTTATATTTTAATATACAGATTCATCGTTTGTTGTTACACCTCCACCACAAAAAAAGAAGCAAGTGTGTGACGATTTGGCACCTAATCAGATCAACAACACTCTCTTAAGCTGGCATTCATCATTTAATGATTGTAAGTGTAATTACTGGGTTTAAAAATGTTTTTTGCTAATATTCATAAATTTGCAGCACGAGCTGGCATGTCGCACAATTGGAGCTATAGTCGCACAACACCTCCGCGGAACAGTTTTAGTCCACAACAGCCACAGCAAGGCCTTAATGCTTCATGGAGTTCTCCTCTGGGCAACAGATCAATTGCCCTTGCAGTGAACAATAGTGGTTTGAACAATACCAATCCCACCTTAGAATCTTATTCTAAATACAGACGCGAGGAAATGATAACTGACGAAGAAAGCCTTAAGCAGTATTTAAAGTAAGTCACAGTGGTTTTGAATGATCAGAAGTACACGTATTTGAATTAATATTTCGCAAGAATCAAATTGTTTATATTAGTTAACTTATTAAAATAGCGGCATATACAATTAAAAATATAGAAAATTCTAATTTTATTCCTTTGCATTGCAGAGAATTCTCCATGCATGAGCAAAGCATGAACGATGCAGCTGAAGTAAGCCAGCATTATAACACAGGTTCAGTAAATTCTTTTTGGAACTACTGCAATACAGCAGCTAATATGTTAAAAACTTCCATATATCAACTGGCTCCAATGACGAGTGAGTATTAATCAATTTAATTTTAACAAAATAAGGGAATGTTATAAATTATATTTTCCGTAGCACCTTCCACACCCAGTAAGCAATCTGTAACTGAAGATGGTGGTCTTAAATTCATGGATAGCAATTCGGAAATTATAAGACGCATTTCATCCGAAAAGCTTTCACAATATGTGGCCAACTTGAGAAGGGTAAGTAAAGTGAAATGATAAGTAAGTGGAGAGATAAAGAAATTTTATAGATTTTTATACAAGGCGAATTTATAGAAGGTGATGGCATAAGAGCAGCTGATTTGATTTTTTTTTATTCACCTATGTACATGTATTTTGTTTTTGCTTTTGCGTATGAGCTTTCAAAACCGTAAATGCAAAAACAAAATGTATTTAAATTTTGACAACTCTTACGCAGAAACAAAAACAAAATACATAGGAACTTTGTAGTTGTATTTATAACACCACCTTGTATGGATTCGCCTTGTTTTTATATATGCATTGAGGACTCTTCTTGCCAAAATTCTCTTTAAAATATGAAATTTTGAAAAACGTCCCTTTGTGATATCATTGATTCATATAGAAATGGGGAAAAGAAGGAAATATTCGAAGGAAGGACTTAACATTTCCCTTTACCCTAAATGTGAAAATTCAAAGCATTAATATCTTATGTCCATATAAAGTTTATGGAAAACGATACTATTTTACTAGGCTTTTGTGGGCTCTGCCGGTTTGTTTTACATTTTCATCCAACAATCGCTGAATTGACTTAGCACGAGGGATCGACGAAGTCTAACGCCGCTACGACAACAACAAAACCAACGAAGTCTAATCTTACAATTCATTTTAGACGCTTCACAATCATAGCATATTTTATGTAACAGTGCTGCCACTTGTTTAAAAAATAAATTCAATTTATATTAATGGAATTAGGTAATTGAAAAGGTGTTCGGCAATCCTGTCATAATTGAGGAATTCGAACGAAATTTGAATCCTATAATTATCAATTATTAAAGGTTGGATAATTATTGACCTTTGTGTTTTCGACTGCCTTGTAAGGTTGCATTTGAGAAGCAGAAATTTGTTAGTTCGCATAAAATATGAATTAAATATATAAAACAGTTTAAAATATATTGCGGTTGTCCATATTTTTTAAGGCCTGCATTTAGGAGAGCAAATCGTTGTCGTCAAACTCATCTAGGGGGGGCCCAAGGAAGCGTTCTGTTTCGACGGGATCCGGCCAGAGGGGAGGGGGGTTAGATGAGTAGGTTTGAAAAGGCATGTGAATAGGTGGTTGGTATCGAGCGGAGAATCTTCACATGCCGGACATGTGCTGAGTATGCCAGGGTTGATTTTGGATAGGTAGGAGTTAAGTCTACTACAATATCCAGATCTTAATTGGGCCACAGTAGTGCGGGACTCGAGAGGCAGCAGGAACTCTTCATCTGCAATTGGTGGTGGTTGATCTCCTATTACGGCATTGACAAGGCGAGAGTCGATGGTGGTAATGACTATCTCATTGTGGATGTTGCGGTTGTGTTATATATGGCTGGATCTCGTCCTTGAGTTCGAGGAGATGCCCTCTGATGTGCCTGGGAGATGGCTCATCTGCAATTAGATTTCTATTTGGGTGCCCCGAACGGTGACACCCAGCAAAGAACTGCTTGCTGAGCATGAGGTTGCGCTCCTTAACGCGGAGCACGTTCACCTCTTGGTTGTTGATGTTCCTCAGGCGACTTCAGCAGGCATCCCGTCACCGTGCTGAGTGCGGCGTTCAAGAAGGTCTGTAGCTTCATCCACTGTGTCCTACTGGTTTCCGGCGACCACACTGGCGCAGCATCGTTTATTATCCCATTAATTCCCATTACAGTCGGTTCTACGTACCGGAATAACCCGGGTTTCACACGGCCAAATACTGTTATTTCGGCGACCTAACCCTGTTTAGATCGGCCAACCCCTACTCCCATTTTTTCATTCGTATTTTTTATTTGTGAAAGCGTTATTTTAATTAAACATGTAAAAAAAAAGTTGAACAAAATGAGCTACTGGTTTGTCGTTCCCACGACAGTGGGTTCTACGATACCGGAACGACCCGGATTTATATCAGGCAAAATTTTATGGGGAATGTTTTATGCTGTTACAACAACAACAACAAGCTACTGGTTTGTGCCTGCGATCGCCATTGACAGTCGAGAATAGTTAATGAAAAATTAAAGACGGTGGGCGCACATCAACCCACTAAGTCTCCCAGGTTCATTGCAAGTAAGAGAATGAATTAAAACTTATTTCAGATTTTGGTTTAATATTTATTTAAGATTTATCTATAGTATTGTGCATATCATAAGTAACAAAATTCAATATAATACAGTTGACCGCTTATGTTTCTTCACAGCGTTAAATTAAACTCAAGAAATAGCGATTATTTTCTGAGCAAAAAATAAAACTCAACAAATAACGATTAAAAAGTATTTTTTAAAATAAAACTTACGGTCCTTGACTACGGGACATTTGTTTAAAATTTATTCAAACGAACATCAATTTCTAAAGTGGGTTGCCACCTGTTTATAAGGACAAATTTAATTCGATTAATAAGTAAACTAAGATTTTATAATATTGGTGTGAGACTAAAGTGTTAATGGAGTGGTCCCACCTGCTTAAAAGGGTTAATAATAAGTTCAAATAATGCTACTATATTGGTGGCTACTGAATTAGGTTTAAGAAATCGGGTTGCCAGTTAATTAAAAAAAATGATTTACGAATTTTCACGCTCCTTAAAGTTGTGGGGGAGTTCCGTCTCATAAGTTTGAACTGCTGAGTATCCTGGAACCGAACTGAATTCATTGTGTAGAGAAATTAATACAAAAAATTCGCTTCATACTTATTTTCCATTTTAGTGGATGTCTGCAACAATATTGGAGCGTTTAGCCAAAGAAATCAAAAATATCGATCAGTCCTTTCAAAATCGTGGATTTGCCGATATGCGTATGGGAGGCATTGGATTGGAACGTCTTAAGAAAACTGTTGAAAATCAGCAATTTGTAAATCAGTATATGCCAATGTTGCCTTTGATATTGCCATTTTTGGAAATGTCCAGCAATCAAGAGTACCTTGTGCAGCGCATAAAAGGTGAATAAATAAAAAATCGTAAAAGTATAAATTGCCAATTGTATTCTAATTATTTTCACTCTTCCTAGATTTGGCAGAAGGCTCCTGCGTTGCTGACTATCGGTGGAATACTGGTGCAGCTTATCATGGTCTAAAATGGGATGAACATCTACCCACTGATTCAGCGGTATATCCTCATTTAATATGAACAAAATTTGAGTTGTAATAATATGCAATTTCTATATTCTCTTTTACAGATATTGTTTCATCTGTTTTGTGTTTATATGGATAGTCAATTAATGCCTTTACCACAGGGTGGTGGTCGTCCATTCTACAGTCGTTATGTAATTATAGGCAAGGAAAAACGTTCGGCTAAAGAAACCTTGGCACTCGTTCAAAACAAGGCACATTGCGCTATACTCTGCACAAATCCACAGAAGCCACGCTTCAATTTTATAAGTGACAAAGAAATTCATACATCCGCCTATGATCGAAATAATCTCTTCTATGTGATTATACAATTTTTAATCTATATGAGGACCTATCACGAGGGAGCCTTGGAAGGTGTTAATCTTGGTAAAAGTGGCATTAATATACTGTGTGTTATCGAAAGTTGAATCGAGGATTTAGTTAATTTTTTCACCTAGTCTGTAGTGAGCATTATTATTTTATAACCACATTTGTATTTAAGCAAACCTAATTAAGACTTGACATGGGGTAGGCCGATCTAAACAGGGTTAGATTGCCGAAACATGCACACGTGAATGGTCGGGTGACTACCTGGCTCCCTGTTGTAGAGCCTCGCAACCGCACGCGCCAGTGGCGGCGCTGCCAAACAACACCATAAGGCAGCCCAACGTGCCATTGCATGTGCAGCAGGGTCCAGGTGGGCAACATCACCCTTCCCTCACACCCCTCTCCGCGACGACTCTACCGAGGCAAACGAGACTCCTTCAGCTGAACTGCAATGGGCTGCAGGGCAAGATCGAGGAGATAACCGACTTTATGAGTCGGCATAATCTGTCAATAGCTGCGATCCAAGAAACGAAACTGCACAGCAACTCAACTCTGTTGAGTTGCAACGGCTACAATGTGCATCGTAAGGATCGCGAGCGAGGTAATGGTGGTGGCTTAGCATTCATCACCCATCACACAGTGCAGTATCGTCTTATTGAAGAAGACATCGACCGCAGGGACACTACCTTAGAATGTCAAGGAATAGCTGTCCGGTCAGGCGATGTCGAGCTCGAAATATTTAATATTTATATACCCCCTGTCACCTGCTGCCCGGCAGGATATCACCCTGACATAGGTGCGCTCCTCAGAGGTGAAAACCGATTGGTAGTAGGTGACTTTAATGCGCACCACGATCTCTGGCATTCAAGCCTACCAGCTGATCGGAGGGGAAACGATTTGGCAGAGCAGATAGACGATTCGACATTCTGCACGATGAATGATGATGCCCCCACCAGGATCATGGGTAGTTGCAGCAGCTCGCCTGACCTAACGATAGCTAGCGCAGGTCTGATAAATAGCATAACGTGGCGACCTATGCTATCGCTTGCATCAGACCACCTACCTATAATCATCTCGATTGACAGACCTGCTGACTTTGTCTCCGCGGACCATCGGACCTATATCAACTTTAAAAAGGCTGACTGGGTCAGGTTCGCGGAGTTCACCGAAAATGCCTTCAGGTCTCTTCCCGCTCCCACCGACGTTCGAAAAGGCGAACATAAGTTCCGCAAGGTGGTTGCGTCAGCTGCGGCCCGCTTCATTCCGGCAGGGAGGATCCCTGAGATCCGTCCCAACTTCCCGGCTGAAGCGGCCGCTCTAGCGAACGAACGCGACCACCTTCGCCGCTCCGATCCCCGTAATCCTAATATTCAGGATTTAAACGTGGCGATTCGGAGGCTGGTTGACCAACACAAGCGGAACAAGTGGGAGGAGCATCTGAAGTCCTGTAATCTGGTCACGGGTGTTGGTAAGCTTTGGTCTACCGTGAAGTCCTTATCCAACCCGACGAAGCACGACGACCGAGTGGAAATTTCATTCGGGGATCGTGCCTCGTCGGACCCGAAGAGATGCGCGAGCTATTTTAGCCGACAGTTTATACTGCATCCTTCGGGGGATAGGACCAAGCGGAAGGTGACCAGGAGGCTGCGCAAAATACCGAACAACAGCGCGCCTCTTACCTTCACTTGTGGCGAGGTAAAGGAGGTCATCGGGAAGGCGAAAGCCTCCAAGGCCATTGGCCCTGACGGGCTAAGCGTGTTGATGCTGAAGAATTTAGGCCCCGCGGGAGTTGAGTACCTCACCGGGATCCTCAATTTGTCTATGGCCACCCTCATCATTCCAGACATCTGGAAGGTTGGGAAGGTGGTCCCACTACTGAAACCAGGGAAACCGGCCGACAAGGGTGATTCCTATCGGCCGATTTCCCTGCTTTCACCTGTGGTAAAGACACTTGAGGCCCTACTCCTCCCGTACTATACATACCACCTTGGGTCAGCTAAGCATCAACATGGCTTCCGGAAAGTGCACAGCACAACAACAGCACTTAATGCCATAAACACACAGGTGAACCGTGGTCTTAACCAAAACCGCCCCTGCGAGAGAACCGTCCTAGTAGCGTTGGATCTGTCGAAAGCTTTCGACACAGTTAGCCACTCCACGCTACTAGCTGACGTGGAATCATCAACTCTCCCGCAGGGACTGAAACGGTGGACCGCGAATTACCTGTGTGGTCGTCAATCATCGGTATGGTTTAGAGATACAACATCGAAACCAAGGAGGATTAAACAAGGGGTACCGCAGGGTGGCGTCCTATCCCCATTACTGTTTAATCACTACATCTCCAAGCTCCCTCAACCGCCAGAGGGAGTCACGATTGTCTCCTATGCTGATGATTGCTCGATAATGGCAACCGGCAATGCAATTGATGACCTGTGTTTGAAAGTGAACGGATGTCTCTCAGATCTTGCCCAATTTTTCACTAGCAGAAACCTGGCGCTGTCCCCTGCCAAGTCCTCGGCGACCCTTTTTACCACCTGGACGAAGGAGGTCAGGCTGGATCTTAACATCCACATCGATGGCACCCCCATTCCGACGGTTAACCACCCGAAGATTCTGGGGGTGACTTTCGACAGCCTGCTCTCCTTCTCCGCGCACACTACCGCAATCGCCAATAGAGTACAGAGCCGCAACAATGTCCTCAAGTCGCTCGCCGGCAGCTCTTGGGGCAAAGACAAAGAAACGTTGTTGGCAACATACAAGGCGATTGGCCGGCCGGTAATAAACTATGCTGCGCCAGTTTGGTCGCCGGGAACCAGCAGGACACAATGGACGAAGCTGCAGACCTGCCAGAACGCCGCACTCCGCACGGTGACGGGATGTCTTCTGATGTCGCCTGAGGAGCATCTCCACCAAGAGGTCAATGTGCTCCGAGTTAAGGAGCACAACCTCATGCTCAGCAAGCAGTTCCTTGCTGGATGTCACCGCTCGGGGCATCCAAACGGGCACCTGCTTGCCGTGGAACTGCCCCCCAGGCACATTAGAAGACATCTACTGGAACTAAAGGACGAGATCCAGCCACTCATCACACAACCGCTGGATCCGGAGGCGTACCGGCGGGTCCTAAGCAACATCCACAGAGACACAGTCACGAACATCATTGACTCCCGCCAGGCGAATGCAGTCATCGGAGCCCAACCACCACCTGTAGCAGATGAGGAGTCCCTGCTGCCCCGCGAGTCCCGCGTCACTCTGGCACAACTACGATCTGGATACTGTAGCAGGCTCAACTCCTACTTATCCAGAATCAACCCCGACATACCCAACACATGTCCGGCATGTGGAGATTCTCCGCACGACACCAACCACCTATTCACATGCCCTCTCAAACCCACTCATCTAACCCCCCTCTCCCTCTGGTCCAACCCTGTCGAAACTGCACGTTTCCTGGGCCTCCCCCTAGATGAGTTTGACGACAACGACCATGGGTGAATCCGCTCTTTACGGGGCGCGACTAGCCGCTACAACAACAACAACAAGACTTGACATGTGAATTTAATGAAATTCTCACGGTATCTATCTTATGTTAACGCTTTGTTTTGCATTTATCCCTTCCCTACGCTTTTAAAATTAAGTTTATTTTGTGCTGATTGAATGAGTCCTAACGATTTACGCATCAACTTTCTTTATTAGTTAGTCGCTTCAGATTTAAAAGGCTGCTAAATAGGAAGCTGTGTCGATATGGTAATGGTATGGAATATTTATTAAAAGTTGTTGCAGACGGCAGTGAAAAATAGTGAAAAAGAAAATTATTGTGTTGCATACTCATAAATACATACATACATACATACATACATACATAGAAACGCACATCCATTACGCACAAATAGTGCTAGCAATAATTTTGTGCATAGTTTTCGCGTAAACTTTTAATTAAAGAGATTTACTGATTTATATCGCAAATCCACGGTACATTCCTTTGGACATTAATCGTTTTTGTGCTGTGGATTTATCGCGTCACAGGAGTGATTTGTGGCTGAAATATAGCGCGGAAAGCCAGCAAAAGGCAGCTGTATACAAAATTTATATCTATGTATGTATTTATGCGAAGGAAGAAGGTAAACTAAACTGTTGTGGTTTAAAAGCAAGCGACAAAAGCTGATAAAGTTATAACAGTGATCTAGAGGTAGTAAAATATGAAATTATTTTATAAAATAAAATTCATTTGCACATAAAGTTTTGTCCAAGTCGAATTCATATCAGGTGGCGTTATACGTACAAAAACAAAAGTTCGAGCTAAGAAATTATACGCACAATGGCAGTATGATTTACATCAATTACGCCCATCATCCATTATCTCAGTTTGTTCTTTCACAATGCGCTGGGTTCACAAACAAAATACATGAGCACTACTGAGCGAATTCAGATTTTGACATTTCATTCGCATAATTGCACAAATAAAATACACAATGGATTCGCTTTGGTTATTTTGCTAGCACCTTCCATGGATCCACCTCGTATGAATTCGCTTTGGTTTTGTCGCTCAAGTTTCACAATATAAAAATATAAATGACTCAAACCGCTGAGGTCTATTCAAAACTTCTTGGATCTATTCTACTGGAAGTCGACGTTTTCAATAGAGGAGATATTTTCAAAATTTTGAATTATACAGCTCATTTTATAATTATAATTTTCAATATATTGACAAATTTTGCCTATTTTTGTTTATTTAATTCTGCTTATTTAAAAAAAAAATATATATATGGTTCATTCTATACCAAAAACCGTTTAAATCCGAGTTTCTTTGTGTAAAATTATACAAAAATAACTTGTTTTTTTAACTTTAAAATTTTTTAAATTGGATGTGCTCTATTTTTACGCGTTTGACAATGCCCATGCCATTATAGAGCTTCTACAGTTCATCATTCCATCTTCTTCGGTACCCGTCGCTAACGGGGAACGGAAAAAAGTGATTAATTAAATTAAAGTATGTGCTTTATTCCAATAAAAAATATCAGTTTTTGAATTAGTTACGAAGAATTTCTGACAAATGTTATACAAAATGTACAAACAATTTAATGTATTTTACAAAAAAAAAAAAAAAATATATGTAGAAACCAACTCTTCAACACTTTTGCAATCTCTCGATGTCAATACTCTTACAAGGGATATAATAAGCTATAACTAAAAGTAATCGATATATAACTATAAAATTTATTTGCGTTAGTGTAAAAAAAAAAATATCCTTAGGGTAGGCAGCCACAGTAATGGCTTGCTTGCTTTTCAATTTTATAAAGCATTTTTTGCATTGTTGTTCTCGATGGTTTGTGTGATTTGTGGTGAACTATGAGGCCTGCCACATAGAATGGTGCGGGTGCCATGAATTTAATAATTATTGGGTATGCATGTGTGGTCTGGAACAGTAAGTTAGAACGGAGGTGTCCACTGAGCTTGCTTGTTAAGATGGTATGGCAAGACTTTCACTAAAACACCACACAATCATTTACTCAGTTTACAGCTCCAGAGATTAATTCCTTCGTTGCATAGATATGAGTTCTACTTACTTAGTACTCGATACGCCTTCGATTCTTGTATGCCGAGATAGAAGATAGATAATACTAGATATGGGCCAATGACTTGTGTCAACGGAACAGGTCTCGGATCTAAATTAGAGCTTGGTGCTGGAGCTCCAACGCTACTACAGAGTTTTTTATTCTGTGTTTTTTCTATTATCAAAGCTATCAATCCACTACTTCTCTGATATAATTTTGGGCGATTTAAAAACTCTTGGAAGGGTCGTTGTAATGTAAAAACTTGTCCAGTTTTTATAATAGACAGCTTTTGTATAATTAGAAGAACACTCCTGTGCAAGACCTAAACCTAAAAGTACACAGCCTGCGTTCATTGGCAAATACATAACGTCGAGCATATGATAACTTTCTACTTTTCAATTGCGTTCATGCGTTGGCAGTGGACATTCGAATTTTTAATATATATGTACATAATCTCTAATAAGTCTAAAAAATGTAGACGAATGTAAATTATTCATTTTGTCAATTTAGAACAAACCAAAATGTTGTGTATGTGCTCATCAGCTGCATTTTGTATACAAAAAGCAAGTTGTGTAACTGCAATTTTCTCAAAGTCATGAACGCATGGACGCAGAAACGCATTCGCCGCTGAACGCATGCTGTATACTTTCAGATTTGTTTACATTTGGAAACTAGTCTATTTAAAATCATTGTTAGTTATACGAGGTATATTTTTTCTAATTTAACTTAATATTTTATACTGAATTTTAAATTAAAAATCTTTAATAATATTCTAGCGATATTTTGTGATTGTAATTTTATCAATAAATTTTTTCAATTAATACCGTAAGTAAAGAAATATAATAAAAAATCAACGCGATTTTTGAGGTGCTTCAAACTTGCATGATATGTATAATACTAAAATTTCTCCGACAAATTCTGAATTAAAAATAAAAATATTTAATTTTTGTGGAAATTTCAGGGAAAAATAGCGGTTAAAGTGTTTATGGAAAAATTACTTTTAGGTAGTTGCCTTTTGAATTTTATTCCTTTTTTTAATTAAAAAATATAAGCTCTCTTTTGGGATTTGTTTTTTTTTTTGTTACTTGCGAGTTATTAGGAAAAGATAGATAGAAAAGAAATAAAAGAAATTTTTTTATTTTAATTTTTTACTTAGAAAAAAAATATTACTTTCCAAGAAAGAACAAAACTCAAACTTTTAGCAAATAATAAAAATTTAAAAACTACTTTTATTTTCATCACACAAAATTTCTATTATTTATATTATATTTATAGCAAAAAATAAAACTCAAATAATTACTATTATTCCGAGACATAACTTTTAGAAGAGAAAATAATATAAATCAATCATTTATTATTATAACATGTATTATACACGTCTCTTAATAATGTGAGTGAGGCATTTTTGTAAAAGATTTTTATTCTGAATTTTAAATTATAAAAGTGTTGCCATAATAATTATGATTGAGAAAAAAGTGTTTAAGTCTTTGAGGCTATTTTGGTACCAATTAATAATTATTGACGACTTCAAAAATATTTCTCGCTCACAACTATTATAAAAAATACTTGTAATAATTTCAGTTTTAAAAGAATTAATATCGGCGAATTAAAAATTTGTTTATTATGCTAAAATAATTACCAAAAGCCTTACTAATCTTACGTGAATTTGGACGACTTTTTAAAAACTCAATCATCAAAAAATTCCTATTTTGAGTCTCTGCTATTAATGTTTATGCAAAAAATATTTTATTTTTTGAGTAATAAGTAAGACTCAGAAAATAATGCTTATAATAGAGGTTTTTGATATAACGTAAACAAATAGAAATACATTTTTTAGTTGACTTTTGAAAAATAATCACTATTTTCGAATCATGGAATATTTGTTTAATTTTTCTAATGTTTATATTTGAATTCCCTTTTTCATGTAATGAACTTGAATCAATTTTTTTTTAAATGAAATAAACAAAAGAAAAAGAGCCATTTGTTTTTTTTAAATTTTGGTTTAAAATTTGTCGTCAAAAAAAAGTTTAACTCCCTCTTAAATACACGTACATACATTAAAACTATTTTGATTTTCAATTTTCAACAGCAATGACACACTGTACCTACTCTGTTTACATTTTTCAACAAATTTGTACAGGCAGTAAACCAGTGTATCGAGTAAGTGATAAAAAAAATATGCTTCCACTTGAAAAATATTCACCCACATTCAGCGAACTGCCACTAAATATTCGCAGAGTAGTTGACAATTCCCAGCATGGCCGCCCCCCCCCCCCCCTCTCAACATTGAATCGCATGCGAATAAACGCAGCTGCTGCCGGAAGTGAAAATGTGTTAAACAATTCCCGGTGTCCCATACCGCAGGAAGTTGCAAGAGGAAGTTTGTTTGCTGATTGTCGCTGTTTGCAACTGAGACTCTGAATGCAACTGCTAGAATTGCAGCGCAGCTAGCTATTGTCGCTACTGTTGGCAGCTCATAAACTTTTGTTGTGATTGTTGTTTGTGTTTGTTCCTTCTGTTATTGCGTAAATTAAGTGCAATTAAATTGCAGCCGTTAATGCCGTTATCGCTGAGTTGGGCAGAAGGTGAATAGAGAAGCAAGTGTTGGGTGTGCAACGAGCGCGAAGAATTGGTGTGAAATTCCATTGTGCGGTCGGTTACTTAACGACTTCAACTGGCTAGCCGAGCATTCCAAATATGCTATGCTTGCCAATTCCAATACCAGGCATCCGCACACCCTTACGCCTTTCTACCTATCACCCTTAGCTTAAGGCATTGCCTGCTGCTGGCTTTTTTCTTTTTTTTTTTTATTCGAAGTGTTCAAATGGCCATGTGCGGTTTGGTTTTGCTTGCCGAGCATTTTCGACAATATGTGCTCGTTTCATTCTTCTTGAGCGCCTTCGTGGTTACATGGAAGCTACTGCTATGGATACAACGCTTGCAAATTTGCGTAATAGGTTTGTATATACTACACATACTGCATGTAAGTTAAGGTGTCTCACTAAAAAAAAAAAGCATAATGTCTTTCCACTAGAATCAGAAAATTTTGTCAAATAAAAGCTTACTGCACAAAACGATGTGGTAAATGAATTAAAAAGAAAGAAATAAATTAAATTGAAAAAATAAAAGAAATTAAAAGAAATATGTAAAAAAGAGTGAAATGTTTTTAATTCAAGTAGTACTCAACAATTACTTGTTGTATGCATAAAAATACTCTCGATTTAATTTAATTAAATTCTCTTCATTATGAAAACTGTCGTCCAAGAGCCAGTCGCAGGAAAGCAGGTTATCTATTTAACTCAAGGTTTATGGATTAAATTGATAAATTTGCTAGCACTGTTGTAGGTTAGGCATTGACTCAGAGATAAAAAAATTAATCATTTTGCCCAGCAATTATAGAGGTTAAATTTTTATGCAAGTTTGGGAGATTCTGTCATAAAAGGAAGCATACCATTTTGTGTAGTAGATTTTTTGAAATTAATAAAAACATGATACATTGATCGCTTCTTCCGACGATGATGAGGAATTCATTTACGTTGGCTCCCATTCTTTGATAACTATAGCAGAGCGAAGTGATCACTTCTACGATCTGAGAGATCAAGCATTCCAAGCATTTGTATGTTTTACAATAATCACATCAAGGTGAATTCATATAAGGGGTGTTGAGACGACAGGAGAACGTAACGTCAAAACGACATTGTAATTTTCGGGCGTAAAGTTCTAAGTGAAAGTTTGTGAGTTTTTGGCAAAAATTAAGTAAAATTACAAAAAAAAGATAAAACCCCATGAGACGAAACGGCAGGAGTGAAGCCATAGATTATCTATCGAATGCAGTTGAGAGCTATGTTGCTGTTGTTGTTGTTGTTGTAGCGGTTACCTAGACCCTGCAAGATCGGTTCAACCATGGTCGTTATCATCAAACTCATCTAGGGGAAGGCCCAAGAAACGCGCAGTTTCGACAGGGTCGGAGCAAAGGAAAGGGGAGGTTAGATGAGTGGGTTTTAAGGGACATGTGAAAAAGTGAGCGGTATCGTGCGGGAAGTTATCACATGCCGGACACACATTGGGTATGTCTGGGTTAATTCTGGATAAATAGGAGTTTAACCTGCTACAATATCCAGAACGTAGTTGGGTCAGAGTGACGTGGGATTCACGAGGCAGCTGGAGCTCCTCCTCTGCTATGGGTGGTGGTTTGACCCCGAGGACGGCATTCACAGGGCGAGAGTCGATGATGGTGGTGATTGTTTCTCGGTGAATGTCGTTCAGGACTACCCGGTAGGCAGCAGGGTCCAGTCTGTTGGTGGTGTGCGACTGGATCTCGGCGGTCCTATCTTGGAGATGCCCCTGCCATGTCTCGGAGGCGGATCCTCAGCAAGCAGGTACTCGTTAGGGTGACATTACGGTGGCAACCAACGAGGAACTGCCTGGCGAGCATAAAGTTGTGCTCCCTAACTGGGAGCATTGAAGCCTCATGGTGTAGATGGCCTACCGGAGACCGGAGTGATGTATTCTGGGTAGCCTGTAGTCTCATCCACTGGGTTCTGCTTGTCCCGGGGGACCAAATTGGAGCGGCGTAGTTTAAAACCGACCGGCCAATCGCCTTGTATGTTGCCAACAACGTTTCTTTGTCTTTCCTTTTCTACTTTCTTTCCACTAGTAGTTCACCATGAACGTTTGCTATCACATGGTACAAATTTGCCTTGGCAAAATTATTTTTATTTGAAACTTCATTGTTCATTCATCCGATTGTTACGAATTATCATATTTTGGCGTTTTCATACGCAAAAACTTGCAAAAAACTTGCAAAGTTGGGGAAATTGAGAGAGCGAAAATGACAGTTGTTTTGAGGGGTAGTTGCAAGTTTTTACTAGATAAATTTATATGGTCTGCTCAGGCCTTAGGATACCTTTACATTCCCAAGACTGCTCTACTCTGCCTCTCTTACTTCTGCCCGTATAAGGCCAGCTTTCAGTCCTCTTTTGTCAGTCCAGATTATATTGGAAGTGTCAACTAAGCTGAGTAGTCAATTGCGTACTAAAAACCTCTCTCGGCGAATCAAAACCTCTCTATATAAGTCTCTCATCATGGCCGTGATATTGTGTGTTGCAGAAGCATGGACGCTATCAACATCGGATGCGATTGCCCTTGAAGCGTTCCAGAGATTAATTCTCCGAAAGATTTCTGATACCGCGAAAACTCCGAAAGAAAACTCTTTGCGATGGCGAATACCGCAGACGATAATCCATCAATCAAAATATATAACGGCTACGCTGTCTAGGTAATGTTGAACGAATGGAAGAATTCAGTAAAGAAGTAAAAATTTAAAGGGGGAGAAATTGCTACTAATTTTTCCGGGTAGTAATTCTCCAGGAGTCTTTAGGTGATTAAGTTTTTTCTAAGATAAAATAACATCACTCATTTTAATTTTTCATAATACTTATTTATAAGCTAATTAACAAATATTTCCTTTTATGTATTTAAGTATTAAATATTCTTTGATGCATTTTTGTTTGATTCGGAAAATTTTTTTGGCATTCGGCACAATTTACAAAAATTTTGTTATCCTTCCCCAAGCGGAGGATTATGTGCGGGTTAATGATGTACGCAATCTGATGATGGACAGAATAATAAGACATTGATAGTAGTTAACGTGCCTCACGATATTTTTCATTCATGCCTGCCAAAAGATCGCCAGAGTATCGAGTGGCTGAGTATATAGACGATTCGATGGTATTCTGCGCAATGTGGGACGACGCATCTACCACAATTGTGGGCAGTTGCTGGAGTCTGATAAATAAAAGTCAGCCAGATCACCAGCACCTGCTCGTAGTAGCCTTAGTGAATGACAATGCCAAAATTCACGTGCTAGGGCTCTAAATGGATTTTAGGTGGGAGTATCACCAAATATCATGTGACTTCCCTTCTAGTGAGAGTAAGCTTCTGCTCCCAATAAGGTCCCCGTCCAACCTCAAAAAACCTAGGAACTATATTAAAATAACATTCGGTGGAGAGGATTTGTCGGACCTGATGAGAAGCTCGAGCTCAGAGTGACCAAAATAATGTGCGATTCATTGAAAACCTATGCACTGCTTACTTTCACCAGTGTCGAAGTGCAGGCAGTTATGGGGTAGCCGAAAGCCTTAACTTTATTGACCTCGACGTGACCTTGAATAGAGATCTTGAAAGAGTTAGGCCCAATAACGCATCTCCACAGTTCTTCACCTCATCATTCTAGACGAGGGAAATCATGGACACCGGCAACTGAGACCGGACAGCAGAAGATAACCTCATCGGCTAATTTTCCTGTTTTCTTCAGGGGTGAAGATATGTGAGGTCTTGCTTTTAGTATCTTCTGAGTTCGGCTTCCGGAAATGTAACCGTTAGAACTTCTCAAGGCGCTCGATACTGTGAGACATGAAATGCTACTAAAAGATGTGGATGAATCCCGCTAGGAACATGAGGCGCCTTAATGTAAGTCTAGTATATATTGTATATGTGAGTACAACGTTGTCGGAAAGATTTCGTTTCTCATTTTACACTTTTGTGGTTTGTAGATGAGCCAATATGCATTCGGCAAGTATTTTGCGTTTCGCTGGGTATGCGTTGGTGCCTTGGAACAATATTCTATCTACTAAGAGTGGGTATTGCTCCTCCATTACATACTCCATATAATTCTACTTCATTTTACAGCAATTTTTTTCGCTCTATATACTTCGGTGATTGTCGCATGGTCCATTTGGCTGAGAACAATTAAATGGCTTGTAGTAATTTGGTTCACTGGCTGGCTATTCGGTTGCTCCCTTTGTGGCAAGTGAACGTATACACACATACAGTCATACTTACATACATAGATACACACACATGCACGTATATGCAACTTCACTTTTGTTGCACCGTCTGTGCGGTTTTGTGGCAGCGCTACATTAACCGGTAATTTAATTGTAACGTTAATGAGGTTATATTTGTTGGCACCATTGTCATTGCACCGTTTGCATGTGTAAATGTATGTGTGTTTGTATGTATGTACGTTTTTGGATTTGTATGGTTTTAATGGACCTCATCAGTAAATTAGTAGTCGCTAGTTTGTTGTACGAAGCTCTAATTTAAAGTTTTGCGGAACTTAATTGAATTGTTCTCGGGATCAGCAAGCGCGTGTTTATTGTAGTTAAATAAATCCAGCTATATAGGGAAACCTTAGCTTTGTAAGAGATATTTTAATATATGAGTATTTTCAATAAAATATACTCAGCATATTTGTGCGGTCAGCCGAGAGCAGCTTAGGACATCCGTGACTATTCAAATCTGTTCGGAAGGGGTCAAGTGAATAATTTTCATTTGCCCGAAAACTATCCGAGAAAGAACTACACGAGGGTAGGGAAGGAACGATACCATGCACGCATCGATATTTCTACTTGGACCTGACTTTTGCCTGTTAAGGTCTTCCGTATGAACTAAGTTAAATTTGATTTTTTAATCCAAAAGTAAATCAGTCTCATGGAATAAAATCTCTGAATAATACAAGTTAATAATGTAGAAACT
The DNA here is from genome assembly GCA_951828415.1 of Anomoia purmunda. Lineage (NCBI taxonomy): Eukaryota > Metazoa > Arthropoda > Insecta > Diptera > Tephritidae > Anomoia > Anomoia purmunda. The sequence continues at coordinate 45,088,877 of OX639996.1, forward strand.
AAAAATGAGTAAAACACCCTTAAATAGTAAACCTAGATGTTTAGAATTGAAAATGTAAATTCTTTGCCCTTTTTTGCCTTCATTTTAATGCATCATCATTTTTAATACAAAGTACTAAGAATAATTATATAAAAGCGGCGATCGTAGCCTTTTGGCTGTTTTTAAATTATTTGCTTTAAGAGCAAAGTAAAATAAAGTAAATAAAATGAACCCAATCAAATTACATATTTTGAAATTTTAGTATTTCAAACAATCAAATATGCGATCATTATTGAATCAAATATAACTATGTCTACTGTCTGTGCCTGAAATATCCATTATGATTCGTATTTGTATCCAATTCCCTCCCATATACGCTGTCATATTATAATCATCTTAATCAGTTTTAAATCAACACCAGAAGCCCAAGATGACTCAGGGAGAATATAAAAAAAAAGATTATCAATTTCTAATAAACAGGAATCCACATGTTTGACTAAACATTCTGTTTAACCATACGATAACTTACTGTTTAGTCACCAGAAGTAGTCAATAATGACTCAGTCAGACAAAAGTCAATATTTGAATCATCCAAATTCTTACTGGGGCTTTAAAAAATATGCGAGTGTCTCACATTTTTATGCAAATTAAGTATTTTGCGCGGCGGCAAAATAAAAAAAATGTTTTTTTTATTTTATGAGCCTTCGCTCAACTTTATTCACTCAAAGCAGGCTTAGAACTAACTTACAAAGTTTTGGCAAATAATGAGGAAAGGGAAATCAACACATTTCAATGCAACGTGACCATTGCATTTCGGCAAGTAGTAGACATAGCGTCAGCATTATTTCCACACGCGCAAAGGTGTACCGTGGGAAACAACAGCAAAACTTAGGAATGTTTTGATAAATGCAATGTAGGCATTTTTCCTATGCAAAGCTCGGAATAAATGGTGATATAACTCCCCTCTTTCTTAAATTTGAAACGTCCCGTTTCTTTCCATTTCCTCAGATATTTTTTTAATCTTACTTAACATTTCGTCATACAATTTTTCTTTCATTTCTAATTTTCTTAATTCAAAGATGTCCTTTAATCTATTGATTATTACATAAAATATATATACACTAACAGCAACGGTAAGAAGGGATAAAGCGGAATAGACTATTGGCTGCCTTTTAATTTCTTGTTTAAATGAATTTATAAAATTTATATTCTTAAATTTAAGTTCTTCGTCTGAGCTTTCAAGATATTGGAAAACTTTATAATTATTTATTTTATTGTTTTTCAAGAAATCCAAAATTATTCCCGATGGGTTTTCAAATGTTACATTATCGATCTTGGTTGTGTTTTTGAAAGTTACAAGATAAACTCCGTCTATTTTTTGCTCGTCAACAATGTGCTTTCCTGATATCAATATAGCTCCCTCTTTTATTATATCTAGATCTTTATTCTTTTCTCTTATTTTAGTACAATTTCCTTTATTATTATTTAACAAATTTAAAAAGCAAGATGTGTTTTTTATTTAATCTACAAAAATTAGTATTTAGTTCGGGTTTGCAAGTTTCAACATTATAGAAGCTATTTCCGCATTTAACAATTTATTTTTCAATTAAAAGTCTTCCATCCATTTGAGATATTGATCTGGTTTCATAAAGTTTACAATTTTTTTGAATTAGCGGATATTTTATATGGACTACTATAACATCATTGTTTTGTAAAATCTTAAATTTAGATACATCCATTAAGTCGGTCAGTGTTATCTGTTCATGTTCATGATTAGTAATTTCATGTACCTCTTTCAAATTAAGTATTGCCGGATTTAGAATGCCTATCTTCGATAAAGTTATTGTCTGAATAATATTTTGCAATTCTATGGTTATCAGCCTGTTTCTGTATCTGGTTGCTAACGTAATTTGCACGTTGGTCCTCATTTCTTTTAGTGAATGTGTCAAGTCTGTAATAGCTTTAAATATTTCGGAATTTGTGGTCATTTGCCTATTGTTGTTCTCTACAAGTTCGTTTAGTTTCGTATTGATGTGGTTGCAAAGAACGTAAATATGATGAACAGTAGCATTTTCTGAAAAGTATTCAATATGTATTTTCATGGTTTAAGGTTATCTTTATGAATTATCCTATCTCTATTTTGTATCCTAACCTTATTACCTAAATCTTCCTTAATCTTTTGTTTCCTATACCTAGGACCCATTTTGTTTCTTTGACCTATTAATCTTTCATACACTATATCATTTCCTTCATAATTTTTTGTGCCATTGGGTTTGTTTCTTTTTAGCATTTTCTCCTGGGCTTTTTTCAGGAGGATTTCTATATTTTCATGTCTCTTTTTATTATACAGGATCTCGAAAGGTTTTTCATTAGTAACGGAGTGTATCGATTTATTGTATTGTTGAACAGCTCTGTAAATTGCTTCAACATCGCTAATTAAATGGAATTCTTCTTTCATGCATCTGGATATCTCGAGTAGAGTATAATGGACTCTCTCGACCTGCCCATTTGTGGCACTGTGTCGAGGACTACAGAAATATAGTTCGATTCCTAATCTTTGCATTAAACTTTTAAATTGCTGCGTGGTGAATCCTGGCTCGTTATCTAAAGTGATCTTTTTTTGCTTCTGGGAAGTTTATGAGCACTTCCATGATTTTTTCATCAAGTTTAAGTTTGTCCTCAATTTGCTTAATGGCTAAAAATTTTGAATATGAATCAATGCATGTTATGAATTTTAATTTCTGAACATAAAAATGTCTATATGGATCTGCTCCCCCTCTTTCTTAGGAATTGGAGCCTCTCCAATAGGTACCGTCTGAGGATTTCTGCAGTATTTATTTCTATTACAAATGTCGCAACTCTTAATAAATTGCTTAAATTCTTGTCTCATTTTTGGCCAATAGTACATATCGCAGATTTGTTTGTGATTTTCGATATAGTTCCTATGAGCTCTTGTATGGGTTTGCTCAATTATGATCTTTTGGTCATCTGTATTGATTATATCCATAGGAAACTTCCTAGTGAAGACAAATTTGTTTATAAAGTTGTCCTTTATTGGCTGTTGGATTTCGTATAAAACTTCTGCTGTGCAATGGATTCCTGTTACTAAATTGGGTTGTAAAAACTCTTTAAAAATTCCTATTAAATTGTCTACTGTGTCATATTCTATTATATGCCTTACTCTATCAAAATTCCTTACAGATTCGTGAATTGTAAATTTTGAATTTTTTCCTAATAAAACTTGTTGTTTAAATTCATTCAATGGCTTCGGCGTTTCTTTTATGGCCTCGTGTAAGGTGCTTTAACACGAATGTTGGGTGTCGTCGGATGATGTAGATTCGGAAAGGTTATTTAAAAATTGTCTGGACAATGCGTCCGCAACGACGTTTGTGGTTCCTGGTTTATATACCATTTTAGGGGAAAATTCTTCTATAAATGAAGTCCATCTCTTAATCTTTGAGTTTGGATTTCTTGTTGAAATTGCAAAAGTAAGTGGTTGATGGTCTGTATGAATTTCTAAGTCAGATACTCCATACAGATAGTTTCTTAATGTCTTTAATGCCCAGACGATAGCATAAAGCTCCTTTTCGTTTGTGGCATAATTTGACTCTGTGCTGTTTAAGGTTTTTGAAATGAAGGTGATTGGTTTTCCTTCTTGCTGTAGAACCGCGCCTATTGCGTCGTTCGATGCGTCGGTAGTTAATACGAATTTTTTTCCGAAGTCTGGTTGCGTTAGTTCCACTTGATCCTTTAATAAATTTTTAATTTTATTCACAGCTAAAATTCCCTCTTGGTCTAACTTTATTTCAATTTTTTTTGACATATATTGCGACACCATTCCATTTTTTCCTGACAAAAATTTTGTTAGCGGCTTTGTAATTGTTGCATAATTTTTAACAAATTTCCTATAGTAGCCGGCCATCCCTAAAAAGCTTCTTAACTGCCTAAGCGTGGTTGGTATGGGGTAATTATTTATTGCTTCAATTTTTTTTGGGTCTGTCATAATAACGTTATGACTAATAATATAGCCTAAAAACTCTACATCCTGTTTGTAAAATTGAGATTTCTCTATTGAAATCTTCATGTTTGCGTTTCTAAGAATTTCAATAATTTTTAGTAAATGCTCAGTATGTTCTTCAATTGATTTTGAGTAGATTATTATGTCATCTATATAAACATGACAAAACTTTCCAATGTGATCCCTTAGGATATCGTCCATTGCTCTTTGAAATATGCTGGGTCCGTTTTTCAACCCGAAAGGCAGACGTAAATACTCATATTTGCCATTATTAGCCGAAAAGGCTGTCCTTTCAATGTGCTCCTTTTTCATGAGTATCTGGTGAAAACCAGATTCGAGGTCAATTGTTGAGAACCACTTTGCTTCTCCTAAATTTGACAAAATAACATTGGTGTCTGGAATCGGATATTTATCTGAAATTGTGTTTTCATTTATCTTTTTGTAATCAATCACCATCCTTAATTTTGGTGTTCCATCTTTATTTACACCCTTCTTGGGTACTACCCATACCGGTGAGTTATATGGGCTTTTGCTTGGTTGTATTATTCTTTTTTCTAGCATTTGTTGGATTTCTTCATTTATAAATGAATTAACTCCTAAGGGGTAGGGGTACTGTTTGCTCCATATAGGCGCTTCAACAGTTGTGCGGATTTCTGCTTGCACATCCGTCCTAAAGGGTAAACTCAAATCTATGTTTGAATGCATTAATTTAATTTTACGCTCAATTACTTTCTTGAGGTTATCAACATTCTCCGGCATCCTTTTCCCTAAAGGACTTTCTTGGTTACACTCAATTAACCTTAAATTGCAAATATAATCGTAGGGTTTGGGTATCAGCTCCTTCGACTGACTCGAAATATATATTTGTTCCTTTACTCTTTCTGTTTCAAGGGTCAGTTTATCTAAATCAATTCTGGCTTTTGCTTTGAAAAGCAAACTCATTCCTATCAAGACATCTGTTTCTAAATTCGCGATCTCGTAGAATCGGGTTTTTATACTGAATATTACAGCTTCTGAGAAATGTGTTATAATCGTATATCCATTAATAGTTTTTACTCTTTTAGCTATTTCTAACTTTTTCCTATTGGGTAAAGTGTTGGGTTTGCAGTAGCAACACGTTGCTCCTGTATCCAATAATATTTTTACTGTTCTTCTAGTACTTCTAATTGTTCTGAATATGTGGGGCAGTTCTGTTCCTGTCCCTGATCGTCGCCTAAAAAAGTTTGCTCATTCAAATTATTAATCCTTTGTGCCTTATAGTTCGGTTGGTTACTAAATTGGCTGCTATTAGCCTGTCTTTTGGGCGGTGGTTGCTTAAAATTGGGGCGGCCTGAATAACTTGGATGAACATAGTTATTGGTGAAGTTTCCTTGGTTATTTTGATATCGATTAAAGTTTCCAGGATTTTGGTTTTGCCTGGGATAGTTATTCTGTCTAAGCATTGACAATGAAGGATCCACCTCCATTGGTTGGGGTTGGTGACGGGGCCGATAATTTCCACTATTCGGTCTAGCTACATTATCCCTTTGCGGGAACCTAAGGTTGTTTCTCGAATAGTTAAAAGGTTTATGTGTGGGCGAACTACCTTTTTCTGTCCTATAGAATTGTTCAGCAAAATTCGTTCTCATACGATTTGCTTCTATTTCTTGTGCTTTGGCTAAGGCATTTGGAAGATCTTCGGGTGATAGGGAAAATAAAATATCATTTAATGGGCTTCTTAAACCAGTTATAAAAACTCTGAGGGCATGCTGCCTGTTCTTTTTATTAATTTCCTTTGTCATCTCGGTATTATTGCCATGGGTCATTATGGTCTTATTTATTAATAGCGTTAGTTTGTGGTTTATATCATTGTAATAATCTATTATTGGCTTACTACCCTGCCTCATAATTCCTAACTCTTGTTCCAGTATGTGAACTGGTCGCTTATCCGCATATGCGAAATCGAGTCTACTTATAATTGCATCAAAATTGAGGACTGTTCCATGATTGGATAGGATATTGTTAGCGTCCCCTATTACTTTATTTCTTAGTATGGTTAACGCAGCGAAATATTTTCGACTGCCTCTCGCATAAAGACTCATTGAATTGTGCGCTGCTTCCCGCCAACTCACATATGAATCTTCCTTACCTACGAAAGTTGGCATTGACTTTACAACGTCCAAAGTTTCATCACAAATCACTCCGTTAACTATGGCTTGTGGTTCATATTCGGTCACTGACGTATTAGTGGTAAGTACTTCTAACTTTCTGGCTAGTGTATTTATTTCAACCTGAAGCGCGGCTGTACTCCTGGCAATCATCCTAGCTACTAATTCTGAATCTGTTGTAGTCATGTTTGCGAATTTGTCTACTAAATCGTCCAGGATGTGTTTTTTCCTTTTTTTTTTTTTTTAACTGGATTAAATTAAATTATAGAATCTTGTATTTTCTTTGATATTTTAAACAATAATTTATTATTTAACCTTAAAGTAGTACAATTTTCACTTTTTTATGCGTTTTTAATAAAATATTACTATATGGATTAATATCCTTGACCCTTTGAGGGATTCGTAGAATTGACCTGTGTTATAACGAAATTTTCTTTATGTTATTGGCCGTACAAGCCAATTTATTAATAATTCCAATTTATTAATAATTCCCTCTAGGAAATTATTTCAATAATAACTTAATAAACTTACCACTGCCGTAGTGGTTGCTGATGCTGACTGCTGTAGTTGATTTAGTTCACAAGATGATTAAATGTTGTAGTGGTTGCTGGGGCTGGCTGTTGACGCTAACTGCCACAGTTGATTGTTGACTTTTATCATTCGATTTTACTTGTTTGCAGGTATTTGCTGCTCTAATTCAGGTTCAAGTTCAAAATTTTATTAAAAAGTTCTTGTTTTTATTTTTTTTCTGGTTTTCTCTTGCTTGCAGGTATTTGCTGCTCTAATTCAGGTTCAAGTTCAAAATTTTATTAAAAAGTTCTTGTTTTTATTTTTTTTTCTGGTTTTCTCTTGCTTGCAGGTATTTGCTGCCCTAATTCAAGTTCAAAATTTTATTGAAAAGTTCTTGTTTTTATTTTTTTTCTGGTTTTCTCTTGCTTGCAGGTATTTGCTGCTCTAATTCAAGTTCAAAATTTTATTGAAAAGTTCTTATTTTTTGTTTTAATTTTTATTTTCTCCTTTATGCAAGGATACTTTTTAATTTGTTTTTTTTTCACTTTATTCTCCTTTTCGTAAGGATACTTGTTTTTATTTTTGTGGCACTCGCGACCGAATTCTTAATTGAATTTTTCAGGATATTTATTATACAGTTGCGTTGCCCCACGTTGGGCGCCAATTAAGTATTTTGCGCGGCGGCAAAATAAAAAAAATGTTTTTTTTATTTTATGAGCCTTCGCTCAACTTTATTCACTCAAAGCAGGCTTAGAACTAACTTACAAAGTTTGGCAAATAATGAGGAAAGGGAAATCAACACATTTCAATGCAACGTGACCGTTGCATTTCGGCAAGTAGTAGACATAGCGTCAGCATTATTTCCACACGCGCAAAGGTGTACCGTGGGAAACAACAGCAAAACTTAGGAATGTTTTGATAAATGCAATGTAGGCATTTTTCCTATGCAAAGCTCGGAATAAATGGTGATATAACTTGCATTGCACACATTTCATAGAAATTATTTTTTTTAAGGTTGACAATTTTAAGTATAAATAAAAAAAATTAAAATAAAATAAATTAAGTGAGACATATAAAATATTTAAATTCGGTAGTTTTAAAAATAACTCCTTATCCTTGGTATCCTTTAACATAAAATTGGAAACAAAATGATACGGAATATTTTTTTGTTTAAAGCATACATTTAAATATTGTTCGCTAAAGCTTTCAGCGCGAAGAATAATAAAGTTACTCAGTAATCACTTTGGTCATAATATTTTTTTCGATACCTACTCAGTACTTGGTTCAAAAGTATCGATATCAAAATACTTGGCATCGAACGAAAAGTATCGAGTACGTATTTGCTCGTACTGTTTCAACCCTTCACTAGGGTAAGCCTGGAATTGACGAAAACGACCATTAGACGTGGGTTTTATTTATGCAACATATGAATTTTTGACCACTATTATCACATAAAAATTCCTTCAAGCAATTTCGATTTACCATGGCCTCAAAGTAATCAAATATGTTTTTGCACAGCAAACATCGATGCTTTAATAACTTAACTTTAATAAACATGATGTTACAAATCGGCTGTTGCTAAACATCATTTGCCAGATATCCAAAATTTTGCTAAAAAGGATAGTAGTAACGTTATTTTGAAGCAAGAAAGCTAGAAAAAAGAAAAAAGGTGAAGCTATCATTTAACTCCTGTTATATCAAAATAAAAAGTGCCGTTGGATTTGCCTAAAACATTTTGTGTAACCATTTACATTTTCGTAAATACACAGACTACAGTATAATCCTATAGATTTTTTCCAGTTTTGTTAGCTCACATGTTAATGCTAAAAATAACTCGAAAAATCATGTAATTAATATTAGTTAATGCTTTAAACTTATTTATTTTAGTTATCTAAACTTGAACCATTTTTTTATAATTCAGATTAATTTCGATTGATAAGATATTGCTGGCAAAATTGAGGAACTCATGGAAACCTACGAAAATATTTGATAATGTTCTTATTTTTTTGCTTTTTATGCAACTCAAAAGTGACTCAAACAGTATACAGGTGTTATCAGTTGATTTCTTTGCAAATAAATAATTTTTGTTATCTAGTTTATTTATTTTAATTTATACCTTCAATTATGATTCCACCCAACTATGATGCTAGTCGAAAAAAAAACAAACAATCTGGAAAAATAAACTCATCAGTTAAGCGAGCTTTTTCCAATTTTGAATTGAGTATAATTTTTGTATTGCAATTTTTTGAGTAAAGTATTAAGTTTACTCGTTTCACTTAACACGTATTGTTGATGCATTATTTTAGTGAAATATTGGAAATTGGAAACCTTATCAATTTATTGGAAAATATGAAAGGTTTCATTCCATTTTAGGTCACTCATACGCCCTGACAAACGGCTGACTTCCTAAACCAGTCCCATGCGCCATGAACTGAGTAATTTGAAGCTAAACAAATAGCCTAAGCCTATGTAAAACGAGATAAATACGTACAAAAGATTCAATAAAAATGTATAATAGAAGATGTACCATGTTATAATTTGAAAAATTATTATTATAAATTGTAAATATAATAAATTATTGGAAAAAGGGAAGACTAGCTAAAGTTATAACCACACATTCATTGTAATAGCGGAAGACTGTCATTCTTGAATTGTGCTTGGAAGTAAGAAGGTGTAGAAGCAACAACAGTTGAAATGTCGGCTTGGGTCAGACTGGGGCATGTCTGGCAGGCTTGAAGTACTTAGTTCAAATCCTGACAGAGTCTAGAAAGAAATCTGATTAGGAAACGTTGTCATCTTCGATATAGCAGCTATAATTTCTACGGATTTGACCTTTTTTCAATAATTTCCAAAGAAACATACGATTATTTACATATATAAATAAGATCAGGCCAAAATAAAGGGGAATAAACATTTCTATGAAATTTGTAAATAATCGGATTTAATAAGCAAACAGTTTGAATTTCGGTAAATTAATACTTTCTATTTAATGAAAACCGAAAAAAATGCAAAACTTGATAAAAAAGAGGCTATTTTACCTATTTTTATGTCAAAAAAAGAAATGCAAAAATGGGCCCATAGAAATTTTTTAATATTATTATAATATTTATTTTAAATAATTCTATTAGCATTTCTACGAAAAATTGTTTTACATTTATAAAGTAATTAGTTCTAATGACCTCTAAATGTTTTTGATTTAAAAAAGTAGTGGTATTATTGTTTTCGATTTACCATCCGAATGATAAGCGAGCGCATTCGAATATATTTTTTTTTATTGATCCTATCATAACTACTTCCCTCATTTCATATGTTTACTTGGTTTTGAGATATTTGTTGTGCCCTAGATCTCCCTACTTAGGTTTCATGGGCAAGTGTTGGATTTATAAGATTGCTGTTTGTCAGGGCGTATGAGTAACCTGTTTATAAATATATACATACATATGTATGTATGTACATACCTACACTGTGAAAAATATAAAGCATTTGTTTAACAAAATTTTAGTAACTTTATTATCAAAGATATGACGGTAGTGCAAAGCATTGCACATTGAAGACACATTTTTTTATTCACGCATCTCATTTGGTTGTAGGGATACATATATACAAATATATCTCTTGAAATATCTTAAAGATACACTTTTTAAATGAAACCGAAATTAAAAGTGTTAGGTATATGGTTTACATACTGAACATTTCATTGAACTAGTAATTGCTTTTCAATCCAAAATACGTTGAGTCTTAAGTTGATTTTTAAACCATTAATTTCCGATTTTGGGTTGAATTTCACACATAGCTTCATTCTCTATACAAAAACGGAACAATGCACGTCTTGGAAGATTAAACCAGCTCGCTGATTAAAAGCCGTAATTGAATCGTATTTGAAAATAGGAAGATGGAAAAGCATCAACAGTTTACCTGGCATATCTTGGTAAGGTGGTAGGGTGCCTGCCTAGCATGGGTACGAGTCCAGCGGAATTCTAGAGAGAAGAAGACTGGTGGGGAGATGTGGTTACCTCCGAAATAGCAGCTATAATTGCACTTTTACTGTTGTTGCTTTTTCCAAATAACTTCAAAATACAAAATAGACCTATACTCAAAAAACTTGTTGATTTCACTAGCTTACAAATATTTGATTCAGGAGTGGTACCTCATGTTTTTTAGACAAATAATAATTTATCATTATATTTCCAAAGAAGCCGTTTTATCTTTTGTGCAAATCTGAGTTTTTGAGGCACGGGCGTTTAAAAAGGGAAAAATACGGGCATTTTCGAGCTTTTTCGAAAATTTTTAATTTTTTTTTTATTCTTTTTAATTGATAAGCTTTGGTGATAAAATAATACAAAACATTTTCTTGGGAAACAACTTTATTCCGAAAATGTGGAGCGTAAGAGCGTTTAAATCGGATAGAAAATATAAAAGTTAATACAAATTAAATAAAAGCGGCCTATTTCAGTTTTTGCTACATTCCTTTTTTCAGTTGAAAATCTGCAATCTGATTCATTTCACGGTGCAACAGCCAAAATGTATATTTGATATAAAATATTTTATATGAATTTGGGCCAGCTAATTCTGAGAATATAACCCACGTTTTCCATCACTTCTAGATTTTGATCTACAGGGGTTTTCCGAAGTTTGTCCCAATATAGATTGACTTTTTCTCAGTTTTCACCAACACTGTTTTGCGAATCGGAATTCTAAAAGTTGGCCTGAATTTTTCATAAAATTACCCAAATTTTGAAGTCCATGAAATTTAGAAAACGCTTCTATGGAAAAATAAATGAAAGCCATTTTCTTATTTAGTGATCAAAAATTAGTCTAAAAACATGGATTTAGTGAAAGTGCCGATCTTTAGTTGGAATCCTGAACAATGGTTCAAAAAAATGTGTGAAATCTACTACGTATGAATTTTTTTTCTACTTCAGCGCTTTTTCAAAACTGAACTTTGCAACTTCCTGAACCTTAACTCAACTTAAGCGATTATATTTAAATGAAGCCTGTGAATTTGGAAGCGTTAAGTAAGCATAAGTTGTTTTATTCAAATATATATTTAATGAGCTCCAATTTAATAAATAAAGATACGTACACTTTCCCGGAAAATTCGATAAAGAAAATAACCACCAACAATTTATTCAAAAAGGATTTTGCGTGCTTTTGTAAGGGAAACGGCCGAGGTCGGAAACAGGAAATTACCAAGAAATTCGTAATTTAAATGTGAGGGAATTAATGAGCTACAACCTAACAAATGATAATTATATGCATATATACTTTGGTTATAATTATAATAATAATGGGTTCATTTCTTTGTAGCCTAGTTGCAAAAGAATACTAGGTTGGATAAGAAATAGAATGCAAAGCAACAATAGTGGGAAGTGAAAAAATTGCGCTATTGTGAATGAGTCGCAAGAAAAAAATGGGAAATTTTAGTTTAAAACCTAATTCGCTTTTATTTGCATAGTATTTTTAAATATAGAACCAGATCAACCAAAAATTTGCCAGCACACTTATTTTCCGTTCGTAAATAGCACTAAACAAATCGCATGCGTCATGAAAGATGCTTACAGGGTTGCTTTTGCAACTAAATGAAATATAAAATTTTATCCGAGCTGGAGCGATCTTTTGCAAGTCGGTTACATTAAAACGGACCTAATAATAATTTGGAACTTACAGTTGTAACACAAATTTAGGTACCTACAGTTTTACGGCTACTCCGAACGACAAACTTTTAAAACCTTATACCAAGGCACAGAGTTGCCGTTGAGAATCTTCAGAAAGTCGCAAAAAGGGTCACCAAATTAGTGTTGCTTTTCTATACATACTATTAAAGGATTTAATATACAAGTTTTCTATTTTAAACCAAGAGATCTTTATTTTCATAACATATTTGATATATGTAAAAGTAAACATAAGTGTAAATTTCAAAAATATGTTGTATTCAACAAGCATTTTTATTATAAGTAAGATATGCATGTATGGCATATTTCACAATCTATTTTTGTTTAATACAAATACCGGATGAAGGTTTACTGGTTAGTTATATACATATGTCAATTAAATTGTCATCCGGTTTCTAACTCTTTATTTGTAAATAGATTGGGTGCAGAGATTATAAAATTATAACTATCAACTTTTAGCCGACTTGTATTTTTTTTAATGGAGGTGGCTTTGAAAATATTTTTTCATCTGAAGCACTAATCCGTGGTAAGCATGTTAGCAAAAAAGGGGACCTGTTGTATTTCGTTTAAAAGTCGTATGACGTTTTCTTTTCTCGAAATAATGTTGCCCTGTTCGTTTTTCTCAGCTCTTTCACAGGGTTCCGTATCCATTTCTCAAATCTTGCGGAATTGCCAATACAAAAGCGCAACATTTTCTATTTTGCTAAACAAGATGCAATTTTACAACATAAGAGGCAATCTTCTTTTCGAGACCCATTAAGTGACGTATTTTTTTAGAATTTATCGGAGGAAATATTCTTTAGAAGCATGGTTGTATTAACATTTCCTTAAATAACTCCTGCGAAAGGAGCAAAAGTCGCGCATAATATTGGAACAGGGTAAACAAATCAAAATGTTCAAAAAGTCGGGTCAAAGAGTAATGTCGCTTAAAAAGGGTAAATATGCCCTTTTAGTCGCACAAAGGCAACACTGCCAAGCCATTTGCCTCTGAGTACTCATGCTGTTCGAATTGGAATGGAGCACATCACCAATTGCTGCGGTTGCAACTTACCAGGTGCCGAATCAAACCTGGAACACCTCCCCTGCAGCTGCTCAGCTTTTTGCAGAATACAAATGAAATTTTCGGGCTAATCCTGTTTTGGAGACTTAATGAAGCTGGATCACCAGTGTTGTTTGAAAAGACCAAAAATTAAAAAAAAACACACCAAGCCGACTTTTATTTGAATGTAAAAAATGCATCGTTATTTTTAATTTTCATTAATGATTTGATATCGGCTGAAAATACCTGTCTTTAAACACTTAAAACTTTCAATGAATTATCAATATATTCTATAATATGTCATAATGAACTATTAATAGCAACTGTCTGAAACAAAATATGCACGTATGTAAAAAAAACTTCACGGATTTCTAATACACACACCCATACATACACATACAAATATGTTGTTAATTCTTAGTGCTTCGCCCGCGTCACATTTTCAATTTAGAACCAACGACTCTTTTGTTTTCCAACCACCCACCCGACCATCAGTCATGCTAAAGCGTTTCAACGCTGTCAAAGCACTTTCAGAAGTGACAAAATTAATGGCTACTTTACGAGCTAATGGTAGGAGGATAGTAAGTGTGTATGTATTTAAAGTACAGTGTTTGCGAAAGAGTGTGGTTTGTAGAGAAAGTGAGTATATGGTAGGGGTAAGTAGTTTCGCCAGACTTAAGGGTGCAGATCATATGTAAGTTTGATACTAACAGGAGTTAATTTCATAACATTGAATGTGTGAAATACAGTGAATCAAAACTGGTTGGTGCATTCACATTTTCACAATATATGCAATGTATTTTTGCACGAATTCTACAAAAAATCTGTATTTATGATCTGATTTGTTTTTTACGAAAAATGCAACCGCTAGATGGCGCTTGAACCAAAGTAATCATAAAACTCATATTTATGGTCCGATATTAATGATGATGCTTCCCATGAATTCAAAAGAAGAAAAATGAGAAGTTCTCTTTTTAAAAAAAATTTAGTTAGAAATCACTTTTCAGAAACAAATGCACGAAATGAAAAATTCAGAAAACACTTTTCAGAAATATATGAATTAGAAGAGACATTCTGGAACGCTTATTTAGTTGGGAGATATGTACACATAAGGGATAAATAATAATGAAGGAATTATGCATTTAATATGCAAACAATACAATTTAGAATTTAAAGTTTTGTGCAATGGCAATTAGATGAATTGCTATCGCGTTTATTTTTTTCGAATTAGTTTACTATGCATTAGCTGATCGAAATCTTTATATTTTTTATTACGCTTCAGATCTGGCTGACCTCCAGCTGAAAATTGCCCTAGTTTTGCTTTTGTTAATGTCTATTCGTTATTTTATTTTATATATAACATTAAATATGTTATGATTAGGCCAAAAAACAATTTTAATACCGATGTGGCAACGTTCAATAAAATTTTATTACGGAAATTAAACAGTTTTGGTCGTAGCCCACGATGCAGAGAAAAGAAGGTGACGACAAAAGCACTTCCTTTGCTTCGTACTTGTCTCGTTTGAAGGATTGACGTCATTAATGTCTCTTAAAAACTTGAAAGTTCTGAGTTCTGAGTGATTTTTACTAAAAAATTAAATACATAATAATAAATGTGAAGTGCCAAGCATTGTACTGTAGCAGTTGCAGCGAAAATGAAAACCCATGTGCAGTTGTTACCTTCCTTTTCTTCTGGCTATTCCTGTGACAGGGACTGCTGTACGCTGCCGGCGTTGTCGTAACTGGTTTTCTTTCATTTTTAGTCGTAGCCCTAATAATTGGATATGCCTCAAAATGTGTTTGTCAAAGTGACAAAAAACAGTATTTAATTTTGCGCAAATTCATAAGTTAAATTTGAGGAAGGAAAATTAAATTTTTTGTGTTCAGACGACTTGACTTATGAATTTTGACTTATGAATTTTGCCCTATGAATTTTGGGTTTCTGAAGAAAGATTGTTTCTTAACGTTTTTTGAAAAAAAAATATTTGTGGAATTTAGGTTTCTGAAATCGTCGGGAACCATTTATGATATAGATACCATATTTGCAAAAACATATTGAAAACATGGATACAAATTTACTAGATGGTTCTGTAGAATAGAAAATCCATATTAATGGTTCGTCATAAGCCTTGTGCGGTTAAAAACAGTGCTTCTTTGTCGATATATGTACCATTGAAAAATATGTAAAAAAATGCTACTGACTTTAGAGTCGACTTCAACCTTGCTATGACTACGGTACACTGATATTAAGTTCATTGAAACTACATTTTTCGCTTTAAGAATTTGTAAGTATATGAAAAAGTAATAAGCAATGCAGATGAAGAAGTACCTGGTTTTGTATAAATACATTTTTATTACTGCTATCGCGATTTCAAATTTATTTCCTTTACAGGAACAAACTTTTGTGGATTGCGTAATATGCGAGATAATTCGCAAGATCACCACAAACAATATCAAAAATCGCCTCAAATTTCCCTTCAAGCCTGCAGCACTGTCGAAAAGCGGATATACTCACCACGTTGAGGAAGGCTAGTAACAGAATATAGCTATGGTTATGCTCTGACTGTAGATCTGGAGATGAAAACTCCCAGGGAAGTGGTGTGGTCTTTAGGGTTCTGCCTGGGTGATGGGATATGACATAGGTCACTCCCGTTCTTCGGATGGACCACTGAGCTACTTCCTCATCCTCATAAATTCCCCAACTCCAAAGTGGAACGGCATAAGCCGAGCAATATCTGACCAGGGGGATACCTTTTGATACCAGTTGACCTCCAGTTTCAATTAGAAGTTCCGTGGTATCTGAACTATCATGGCTGGCTGCCAACTGAGAATTTCTGACTCCGTGCCTAGGGAACTTTTTTCCGCAAGAAATTGCAAGTCAAAATTCTTGAGCATAAAATTCGATCAAACTGGTTCCCATATCTTGACTCCAGCTCTATAACTTGGTGCATTGACCGGTTCAAGATTGATGAGGCTATAGGTGCAGGAATATATGGGCCTGGTGCTAAGCTTTTCATTGCCATGGTTAAATTATCCACCTGATTTTGTGTCGAAGCTGCCACCTTCCAACTGATGGCTTCGAAAAATGCCTTTATACTTTTCTAGGTACTTGGTCACGTTGGGATCAAAAAGAATTTTTAGGTGCCTTAAACAGACTGGCTTTTTGGCTATCCTCTCTGTCTTTTGAGATGTGAATACTGGCGATGACTTGAGGAAGATAAGTCATTGGAGCATTACTTTTGTACATGCCCGACCTTCGTCAGACAGAAATCGAGGTAGTGCAAATCTTAAATAATTCATCGTCAAAGTGTTGCGAGTTCACCGAACAAGGACCTTCTAGCTTTTATTAGGGAAGCTGACGTGATCCAGGAAAGTCAGGGTTATGGACGTGTTGCAGCGATTCAAAAGACGTTTTTGGTCGTAGCGTTTCTGCGTTTCCGCTTTTACTTTAGTATTTATCTATTTATCTATCTAAGTGCATTTGCTATGTCTAAACACCATGATAATTTTTTTTTTTTAATTTTAATGGAGTTTGTGGAATATTTCAAAATTTAGTACTAAGTTTGAAATTTTAATTAATATTATTCTTGTTATAATAGCACGAACTACACTGCACTAAAGTTTTAGCAAAAACAATTGGCATACAAAATATTGAAAATATTGGTAAAATATCACGGTGCAAACAATTTTTTGCTTCACTGTGCATACACACACACTATGTATGTATGTATGTATGTATATACATATACACCTGCCACTGTGATGACATCTATCTTTAGCTGTTTAACCATAGCCAACAGACTTCACGGCTGTGGCTTCGCCATTCAACTTGATCCAATATCACTGAAGACAGGTTTCATTTAACACTGTGACTTGTGTGTGGGCTCCGGCATGTACATATGTATGTATATGTTTGTGTACATTGTACATGTATTACTCATTCCGCCATTCCCCTTGTCTCAGCTGAGCCCAGAATACTTGGCCATTTGGTTCTTTGCAGCATCACAATTTTCTCTAATGCTTTGCTACTTCTCACGCCAACTTGTAAATTAGCTTAAGAATAATTTGTCAAAAAGGTGAAGCTGTTGCGACCAGTGACTTGACGAAAAGATACAGGAAGACAACTGTGAAAAGCAAGAAGACGCACAAAAGTGGGTGGAAATGTATGCAAGTAGGTGTGAAAATAAGTATGTACATACTATTTAATACAATAAATATATGGAAGACTAGGGGACAACGAAAATCACCTTAGTCACCTTAAATTCGCTACCGTGTGTCAGTCACACACGGTGTGTGTCATTACCTTGACGATGCTGTTAACTTGAAGTTTTTCATTGCATTGGTGCAAACTTTTTTCCGATTGACATTTCACAGTTTTGCTTGTTTTGACAGACTCATTTTCGGGTTGTCGAGTTTCTTAATAGTTGTTGATTTCGATTTTTGAGTACATGCATCTACCTTAAGGTGCTTTAAAAAAGTGAGACTAAAATTTTCCGGGACATAGCCAAACAAACAAAAACGTGTAGTTTTTCGTTTCGCATTAAATACTGATTCGTTTATCCGAATGCAATTAAATAGATTCCTATTGTCAGATTTGTTATTTTGACAGCTACCGCTCTTCTTCGCTCGAAATCTTGAAAGAAGGCGAGTATTCGAAGTATATGAACATAGCGAAGTGGACCCCTAAAAGGAGATAGCAAGATAACCAAGGGGAATGCGTTGTGTATTTTGTTTGTGTAATTTGGCGAATTAAATGTCACAATCTGATTTCGCCCAATATTGCTCATTTATTTTGTTTGTGTGAAGACACCCAGCGATTGGAGAAAGAAGAACGAACATATATTCTGCCCATGGATACTATCACCTTATATGTTATGTCAATTTCTTTCACAGGATTACCCTTGAAATGTAATACTCGTATTGATTTTAAATTTTCCAAATCGTCATTAAATTTTGTGAAAAGAACAACGCAGTTAAGTTAATCTCCCATGACAAAGGAAATACATTTTTTTTTGTGAATTATAAACGTGCTGGAAAATTGGGTCCATTTACAAAACTACACACATTGAATAATCAAATTTGTATCTATGTAGTTCCCAGTTATGAGAAGCGTCAAACGAAAATTCGAAATAATCGGCGACTTTAGTATTTAGAAAAGCTCGTGGATAAAGTAAATGCCAATTACAGGAAAAGAAAGTGTAAGAACATTTAAACAGACATCATCGTTCGATGCCGAGACAATCAGCCACCAAACTATGCCGATGGGCACATGCAAAATTTTATTGCAGTTATTATTTGAAAAATATGTAATAAAAATAAGTTTCTAATTACGATGTGACGCATTCTTATTTTCATTTGAAGCCTTCTGATTTGCAATTTACTATCCTTATATAGGCGGTTGAATTTTTTAAATCGGTTTGGTCTAGCGAAAATGACACGTTATAGATAAAAAAGTGACGAAAATCCTTAATTGTTAATATCAGCAACAAACATTTTTTTTTCAAAAATCCTTCAGGATATCAATGTTTGAACTCAAACACTACCAAAGTAGTGTATTTCCAACAACAACTCAAATCAGAAGACTTTTGGGTGACCCACTACAGGATTTCTTACCCTAAATAATATAAATTGAAAAGGAGAAATTTTGAATTAACCTACTTGAATTTGGACCAAAATTCTAGAATTTGAAAAGGATTAAATTTATTTAACCGTTGTGTCAACAGCTGTTGGGTTTTATCCACATCGACAGTAGATGTACCCGGGTACTTCATACGTTTTGTATGGCAGATAGTTGCTTTTGATATACAAATATTAACTACTACCTGGTTTCTTGTGATTTTCTGGTTATTTTTTTTTTTAATTTCTTGGAAATATTGTCTAGTTAACAAAACTTTTATCATAATTTGGAAAAAAAAATTGTTGGTACCTAAATAATCCATTTTTACCAAAAATGGGAATTGCCAAAATCCATAAAAATTTAACAATTTCCAAATTCTTTTTTAATCCTTGCAATTTGATCCCTTTTTACCAAGAAAAATAATTAACATTGAATTTTCATTCGCAGAATTCCGTTATATTTGAATTTAAAATCAACCCCTCTTGCTCATAGTGCTATTTTTAGTACCTGCGCAGAATAATTATAACTCATAAAATATTTGTTCAATGTAAACATTTTTTTTTTGAATGTGTAGGAAAACACGTCTACTAACAGGAACAAAAGGGTATTTGGGAATATCTTGCCTACCTACCCTTGTACAACCAGTTTTGCAGGCAGAAACATGATTTTTTGCGCAGGTTTCGTTTTGAGTAGTTTTGTATGCATCGGGCATGTGCTGCAAATCGTTTTCGCATGAAAGTGACACACAAACACGTATGTGTCGTATTGTTTCGCTAGGTCATTTTCTAGTAACTGGGTTATATTTTCCAAACGGTTGGTCCAATTGACCTGAAATTTCACACCAATATCAATTACATATTTCCAAGCTATGATACGAAGTTTCATCAAGATTGGACCACTTGGAAGATATAGCAATATAAAGTGAACTTTGCCATTTATTTCTATATATTTGTATGAATTTTCATACAAGTACCCGGGTACATCAGCTGTCGACGCCATTCCACTAACTTGAATTTGGGCTGTATCGACTGAACTCCTGCTCCAATCTTGATGCAAAAGTGTATGGTTGAGGATATCATGAAATTTCAGGTCAATCGGACTAACCGTTTGGAAGATACAGCAAAATTAAAGATGCAAATGTACCCGTGGGCTCTATGATCGACACAACGGTTAATAAGAAAGCTAAGTATAAACCATATTCAAAATTTAAGTGAATGTTTCTTAGAAAAAAGGGAAACAAATAAATGACTTAAAATTTAGAATAAATTTCCGCTTTGAGTTCTTAAAAAAAAAACTTACATAAATATTAGCAAATACTTGAAAAACTATTGGGAAACAAAAAAAATTTAAAGTTATGAGATAAAAGCTAATTAATTTAAATTTTTATCGGATCCTATTGTTGCAGTGATCATTTATGGGCAAAGTGTACGAATAAATAGAGATAGGGGTTGCCAGCCGGCAGTCTTATTTTGTCAAATTGTTAACCTTTAAATGCAACCCTGTTATTCAATTTTAAAAAAATAACCACCCCATCGAGTTAAGCTTTGAAATGCATGCAGCTTTCAGTTGTGCTCTTCAAAGAAAGACTCAGCCACAAGATATGTGCTCTTGATTTTGAGGATGTAGATTTTATTTATGGGAAATAAGGAAGACTACAAAACCCACCTTAGTCAAATTATAGTTTCATCAATATTATGGCTTATCACAATCTAGTGCAAATGATCTTGGATTTGTATATCTTGGTGCATTTGCAATAATTTGATGGATGTGCTATGCAGTTTGTTTGTGCGTTGCCATTGTTATTTGCAAATCCCATGATGCTAGACTATTTGGATAGAATCCTGAGTTGCCCTAATGATGAAATGAACTCATGTGAGGAAGCCAATTAAATTTACAATAAAAAGGGACAAGTTTGAATTATTGTCTAAAATTTTATGTTTTAGAAAAAGTCTTTAATTTAGTAATGAACTGAGTATTTGTATTGAGAACGGCAGATTGGAAACAAATACTCTGTCGGAGCAGACACAGGGAAGGCAAATTTCAATTTTTGGAGTCCGGCAATCAGAACATAACATTAATGCATAATTCATTCAACTAAGCTGTTTTGTAACCAATAAAAATGTGTTGATTAGTTACATGAACTTAAACGATTTAAATGATATGCCAGTTGCATTCTTTTCCATTACGGCGTGCAAGTACGTATTCCTACGAATCTATCATGCCTTAATCACACTTAACGAGCAGAGTGGCGAACTGAATGCAAGATGACCTTATCCCTTACTAAAGCCTCGGCGACCTTATTCGCTACATGTACAAAGGAGGTCAGGCTGGAACTCAACATCAATGTTGATGTCACTCCCATCCCGACGGTTACCCACCTAAGGATCTTGGGAGTGACCTTCGACAGCCTGCTCTCCGTTTCAGCGCACTCAACCGCAATCGTCAGAGCCGCAACAAGGCCCTCAAGTCGCTAGCCGGCAGCACTTGGGGCAAAGACAACGAAATGTAGTTGGCAACATACAAGACGATTGGTCAGCCGATTGTAAACTATGCTGCTGAAATATGGATGACGGAAACCAATAGGACATAGTGGACGAATCTACAGACCTGCCAAAATGCCGCACTCCGGACTGTAACGGAATGCCTTCTGGAGATCAGGAGACATGTATGCTACCGCCGTACGGGACTCCCAAACAGGAACTTGTAAATGGCTGAACCGTCTACCAGACACATCATAGGACATCTCCGTAAACTCGAGGATGAGATCCAGTCGTTCACCAGTCAAGCACTGGATCCGATGGCGTATATTCAGGCTGTGAACAGCATTCACCAAAAGTAAATTGCCACCTTTATGAACTCTTGCCCTGTGAATGCTGTTATTGGAGTCAAACCACCACCCATACCAGACGAACAGCTTCAGCTGCCTCGAGAATCCTGCGTCACTCTCGCCCAACTAAGATCATGATATTGTAGTAGGCTCAACTCCTACTTATCCAGACTTAACACCGACATCTTAAATGAATTTCCAGCATGTGGAGAGCCCCCGCACGATACCAAGCACCTATTCACATGCCCCAATAAACCCACTCATCTATCCGTCCTCTCCCTATGATCCAACCCTATCGAAACAGTACGTTTCCTGGGCCTCCCCTTAGATGAGTTTGAAGATGACGACTATGAGTAAGCTGATCTAGCAGGGTGTAGCAACAACAACAGCATGTAGAACGGTGGGCAGAAGTCTAAAACATTTTTCTAATAGCGGTACCCGACCGGTAGGTAACTTCTCACAAAAATCATTTGTTATTCGGAGTTGGCGAAAAATTGTAGGCACCTCAAATTAAAACTCGCACTATAAATTTCAGCAGAAGTTCGCTTAAACGTCGAGATATGAGCGCCAAATTTTTATATTATAAGTATTATAACATAACCTCGTATATTTGCATTCAAAGAAAGCGACGATCAAGCAGTTAACAGTAACACTAATTTCAAAGTTTCATAAAGCTCTATAAAAAGCTTTCCATTAACAAATATCGTATTTACTTCATTCAAACCTGGTATTATTTAAATTCAGTGTCAGCGATATATAAGCACGGATTAACTCATTTAATTTATTACTAGGTTATATAGGAAATAATACTTACTACATATGCGTGTCGTATTGCATCAAATGCGTATTTCCTTATTTACTTTTTAAAATATTTTTGCCAACAGGAAAAAGATAAAATCAGTCTTGTCCAAGTAAAGGACAACAACCGGTCATTGTGAACTTAGCCATGAGAGTCATAAAAATGCTTAAATGAAGTACCCTTTTTATATTTTATTCTTTCCTCTTTACGTTATTTCTCAGTTCGCGTTGTTACGAGTATTTTACGTTGACATGAATATTGAGTACATTTCTATCTACCATGGCGATAGCGGTGACTTTGTTGGCAGCATGAGCTCGTCTTCTCAAACTAAACAACTACAAATATGTATCTAGTAAATATAGAAGCATGTGTATACATACATACATATATAGAAATACTTGCGTGCAATATACCATTTGTTGCATTCACCCAGCTACTTTGTTAAGAGACAATTTTTCTGAAATTCATCCAAAAATTTAAAACTTAATATCGCCTTGCCTTATCCATCCATTCCGGAAATGGTTGTTATTATATGCACTATAAATTTGTATGAGTATTTGTATGAGTATGCATACATGGACGAAATAATCTAAAGACTTGAAAATTATAATAAACTTTCGAACTAAGATGTCGTTTAACGGTTTTCTGCTGTTGAGCGTTGGGAGCTGTTGAGCCAAATCAACTACTAGTTGAGCTCCGCATCCGCCCATTCCGATGGCACTTTTGGCTGCGTTCGTTCAAATAGCCCCAGTATGTATTGAGAGCATACACTTAATATTAAGTATATATAAATCTATGTACGTACATAAGTATATAAACTAATGTATGTGACTAAATTTTATGTACATATGTATATGTATGTAAGTACATACGCCTTGTAACACAAATGCCTTTTGTGCTGCCTGCTGAGAAATAGAGCAACTGTTGCCATGCAACATCGAAACTCTGGCTATATGTAACGGGTGTTTCGTTTAAATGTAAATTTTTCAGAAGTTATTTTATTTATATTCGGTATTGTTTGATGTATTATTATTGAAAGAGTTAGCCCGGTGCAGTGTCTATAAATTATTATTAAAAATTTGAAGAATACCCACTGTTTTCTATCAAAAGTTTGTTCATATAATTTTTCTTTTAATGGCTACTTCAATAAGCCATGCGGGTATGCATTTGTGCAGAAAAAACACCCGATGTGGTTCAAGAGCTGCTATTATACCGAGACTGGAAACTAATGGAATCATCATCCTTATTCAAAAATGGGACCGGCTGACACCTAATTGCGAATAACGTCAGTTATCGTAATCTTAACAATTGGTTTCAACAAAACGGCGCTACTCACCACAAAGCCCATGCAAGTGTGGCTTTAGGGCAAAAATGATATTACATCTCTAGACTGTTTGGTTTAAGGCTACGTAAAGTCCAAAGCCTGAAGTTAGCTGTTATCAAATACTTACTAAATATTTCGGTAATGAGTTGAATTAATTTTGCTCCTTCTTGAGAGAATGGGATACGCATTTATAACTAAATTATCGATAAGTGATATCCTCCTCTCCTAAACTATGTGCTCTTAATCTTGCGGAGCACGAACTGTCAAGTCATCCCTTATAGCAACATAATACCCTAAATCTCATAAGAAAGTGGTCTTTGTACTTTGCATCAACCATCCAAAGCCCGAAGTGATACTTTCCACAGGGAAATGTAAAATCACTTACTTTAATCCACCCTCTCTACGCCTTTAACCGACATCAATCACCTGGTGATAATCTTAGATGAAAAGCTTGACTGTAACATTGCAGATCGGTTCAGAAAGACCATCATTGCTTCATAAGCTTGTTGCGAAGTAAAAGCTAAACAAATGGGGAATAAAACCACCATTTTATATTGAATGTACACAGTGGTGGTTCGGCCCATTCTCTTCTTTGGAATCGGCGTTTGGTGACCTGCTCCATGCTTGCTGCGCCAGCCTTGCGTTCCACTCCTTTAAAGGCGCTGGGATCCCTATTCAATCTTCTGCCAGAAGATCTATAAATATATGAAGTTACAGATCGAATACAATTCACCCCTGGAGAGACTACAGATTTGGTCACTCATTAATTATGGATACAGTCCTCTTTTATGCTTTGACAGCAAGATGCGTGTGGAGGCATCGCAGAACAGAGTGAATGCAAGAATGCCGGAAACCAAAACCCAGGATCCGCGGGGATTTTAACAGATGACGTTGAGCTGGATAGCAGGGTAGGTAGCGCGATTCACTTGAGCGAACTCTTATTAAACCTGAGCCTGAATTGCAAGCACTAACTGAATCCGCTCTTTGTCTTAAGACCTCTATACTGAATCTGCATACGTTACGATTTATTTTGACAGCCGAGCTACTATTAAATTGTTAAATTCTGGTATTACTGCCTCCAAAGTCGCTATCGAGAGCAGGGGAGCCCTAAACGAGCTAATCCACCAAAGAATCTACGTTATTCGCAACTATTCATAGCCCTGTTGTTGTTCTTTAACGGTGATTGTAGATTTACTGTCTTCATCAAAGAATTGTTGCACTGTCAATAAATCTTCAGCTTTTTTCTTGTATGGGGCGTGACACCGCCCATTTTTTCAAAATGACCTATAGGGCATATGTCACCAAATATCATAAATATGCCCCAAATACTTGCAGAGATATTAGAAATAAAAAATTTTGGAGGCATGACTTCGCCCATTCTTCCAAAATGATATACACATTGATCTATAGGACACATATATGTAAATATCATTCGTCTCGTACAAATAGTTGCGGAAATAAAGCGAATGAAAATTTTATCTTTAATGGGTGCGTGGGACCACCCTTTTTCCAAATCTATGTATAGCCTATATTTGCGCTGGGGCCACGTGAAGCTACTGATAAATAATTTCATAAGGATCGGCTTAGTACAGTGGATTGTGAAACTAATCAAGCTATCATCTATTGGTAACTTTTTCTATATATGCTCTAAACAGTCTTGGCATGATATCGAAATTAACTTAAACTAAGTAAGTAAACTACACGAAGGAGCTTTATGCGATTATATTTTTGAAGAGAGTTGCCCCCTATTCAAATGGGTAAATGCAATAGAATAAATAAGTTAACTGCAATGCTATTATATTCCTGTCAAACAGAAGAGGTTTAAGAAAACTTAATTTGAGAAATCATTTGAAAAGGGTTGCCACCTCTTTAAATAAAATTAATAATATTAGCGAAACCTCACAAGAAGGGTGTCAAACGAATGAGGTTTAGCAAATTTTATTTTCTCGATTACTGTAATAAGAATCAAGGGTAAATTCTAAAAGTTAAAGATATAGTATATCTGGAAACTCTATTTCTGCCGATGAAGTTTCAGCTCTTTCGCGCATTTCAAAAAGAGTGCATCTAAATGAATCACCCATTACATGCAATTATACATACATATATGCTTTTTGTGATTATAATTATGTATGAATACAAGTGTATGTATGTATGTACATATTCGTAAGCTTTAACTCGCTGATTTCTTCATCCTATTTCGTTGCATTATTTCTTTTCTTGTCTATTTTTCCTACTCATCGCTTCTAAAAGCATTGAAAGGCTTTCAATTCATTTTTTTTTTACAATTATTTTCTCTGCTATTCCTCCATGTGAAAAGTTGTATAGTTGCAAACGTATACTAATGCTAAGAAGGAAGTTTGTTATCTTAAGAGCGCTCTTAGTTTTTACTTAAAAATATTTTAAGATAATTTGTGAAAAATTTATGGACTGAAGTATTCAATTGGGCTTGTGTTGTATTGTTCGCATGTTTGATAGAAGAAAGTACGTTTAGAAATTTTTTTAGGTGGTAACTAAGCAAAATGATCGCTACCTCTTCTTTTAAGTTGCAGACAGGAGAAGCTTTATAGATGGAACAGGTAACAATTACATTGTTTTTAATTTTAAATTATTCACATTTTTTTTACACCAAATCCACGTTTTCAAATTGAGGTGAATGGTAACCGATTTTTTTTTTGAAAATTTGCTTTCTAGAACATTGAAATTAACTCGGACTTAAGTTTGGGAAACACGAAATGTCCGATTGAAAGTGAATTTGCTCGATATTCATTTGGATGTGAATTACTGAACCTGCCAGAAAGAGTAGCTATTAATAATTGCTAAAGGTTTTGAATTCTTAATTGAGAAGTCTTTGAAAAGCAGGAATAGCTCGGAATTGGGGGAGAAATACAGGCATTTTTATTCGGTTTGAAAACTAAATTGATGCAACTACGAATCGTATTGATGGTGGTGTTCTTGATTCCGAGTGTGTTCGAATATGTTTCAAATAGTTTTCGAATCATTTTCATTCCGAGTCGTTAATCAGTTTGTTGTCAAGTATTTATTTTTCTGGAAAAATTTGTCTGACAAACAACATATAATTATATATTTGGATTTAATTTCCTAATTATTTCTCATTCCGGCTAGTCAAAGGCAAAACTTTTCAAATCGAAAAAATTTTATAATCGACTAGTCGACTAATAGGTTAATCAATTAGGAAAAGTTCGTTAAAAAAATAGTCGACATCACCTAATCGACTAACCGTTTCCTTTCGTTTTTTTTTATTAACCGCGATTTTCGAATAGTTGGTTTTTATGAGTAGTAATCACTATTCCAATAACTTCGGTTAGCCGATTTTCAGACTAATCGATAATGAGCGGTTAGTCGAAAGTGAAGGGTTGATTGAATAGTTGCTATTCGACTTTGAACCATCAAAAAAGTTGCTAATCGACGAGACGAGAAGTCGGATAGTCGATTTTTAAAAAGAGAACAGGCCATATAGTCTTCGTCTTTGAAATACGTAAATGTCATCGATGGGACGGAATTTACTGCTGACTTTTCAAATCGAAAAAATTTTGTCAGACTCGAAATCAAGAACACCAACCCATTTCGAGTCCGCAACAGTTCTTTACTTACTTCAGCTGATCTAAAAATATATTTAATACAATCTCGCATTTCGAATTTTGCCAATGCCCGTCACGATAGCTACATGTGAATGTAAGCATTTGAAAAATTATTTGTGGTCGACTATGAAAGAGGAAAGAAAATCAGATATTGAACATTTGGTCCATTGAAAATTAACTTTCGAAATTGAAAATGAGTTTTGGAAATCAAATCAGAAAAAAATAGTTTCGCAATTTGTCTAGGGCTTAATAAAAGTTCTGTATATAGCGTCCTTAAGTAAATAGGACTCAGTCAAAAGTTTATCTAATACTTTTAATTTTATTTCGATAATTATTTTTTCTAAAAACTACGGTGAGTTGGCGCATTTTCGTATTTGGGTAATGATAGATCATTTTTTTTGAACTATAAATTGAATTTAAGTAATGGGATTATATAAAACTGACAATTGACTTCATCAGGTATGAAATTTTATGCTATATGGTCAAAATCATTGTCTTTAACGTTACAGTCGCACGTATATTTTCGTTCATATATCCGTAATATTAAATGATATATAAAAATTGTCAAATGTACATTAAAGTAGGCCACACGGTTTACATTTTATATGTGTAAACTTTTTTTCCATCGTCAGCAGTTTCAAAGATACGCGAAGTTTTGTCTAGTCTTTAACGTTACATTTTTTGGAAGTGAGTTAGGAAGTCACTCAACACTTGAACGAAAATTAGCGAATCTTGCAGAGCTAAAATTTAAAACAATGTAATTTTCACAAGACCAATGTTCAAAGAAATGATATAAGTATCAACTTGAGAGAAAACTTTCCTTACAACAATTTTGCAAATCCAAATGTGCAGTCTTTAACGTTACAAAAAAAAAGTCTTTAATGTTACATTGCGATTTGATTTCAGAAAATTGGTAAATTTGGGACAAGAAAATAGTTGTACACTATCTAAAACGAAGAAAATCGAATATTTATTATTCGTTGCAGTGTTTTTTAAATCTTTCAATTACACTGATCGACGAAGTTGATAAAACGCATCAATTAACGTGAAATACATACATATTCCCTCATACTGAGGCACAGAAAAAATGAAACATTCATTATATCAATGGAAATCACAAGGAATACTAATTACATCCTTCTTTAGAGGTATTTAAAGGTTTACAGATGCTATAGCATGTATATAAACAAAATATATATGATTAAGTGCGTAATTCAAAAAAATGTTCATTTAGCGTTTCTCGTTCCTGCGATATTGACCGTATGTGTTTTGGAAAAATTTCGGGTATGTGACCGTCGTAGCTGGCGCGTACGTGACTTTTTTCGGAAGCTGAATTTAAGATACAACCTTAAAGCAATGCAGGCCATAACTCAGGACTTGGTTGTACAATGATGTACTCCAAAGTTTTCAGTTTGTTCGCATAAACCAATAACTTCGCGTAACGCTAGAGAGAATATTCCAGAGTCGTTACATGAACATTTTGGTGTACTTGGATATTGATCTATATCTTCTTTTTCTTATACGAGTACTTACAAATTTCAGACCAAAGTTACATATAATGCTATTTCACCATCATAACACAGAAGAAATGAAAATTCACACTATTTCATTGCAATGATTTTGAGATAGTCATACTTCGGAGCTCTGGCTTTACACATTTTGAATCCATAAATCGTCAAGGTATTCGATACGAGTCCTACATAATGAAAGGGGATCGGTTTATGTCGTACAAACTCGAGAGCAAGGATTCATACGTAAATGATTTAAAAAATATTGACTCAAATTAACCCTTGTGGTAATCCCTCCATTAGAATGAGGTAAATGATAATATTTAATATTTTTTAAGTTCTTTCATTGGGTAGTACGTGACTTAGAAGTACCCCTGTACCCAAGTATTAACACAAGGGTTAATTGGTAAGCCAAATGTTATGATGTTAAACGTAAAAGTGTTAAAAAAAAGCTAACATTCCAAATAATTTGTAGGGGGTGTATAGAGTTTAAAAATTTAAATAAAATTTTTAAGATAATTAAAGGTTTAGTTAATTTATAACAGTGTTACCACTTTTCCAAAATTCAGGATTTTTTTCGGTTTAAGTTAAGTAAAGTTTTACGACATTTAATTGGAATGAAAACTAATTTTCAGGAGTTCGTTCCAAATTTGAACCAGCGCCCATTCGCTTTCCGAACGAATTTAACATAGGGATGCCATTGCAGTATACCAAGCGGTACGGCGTTGCACTATCTTGCTCTAGTGATTTAACTGGTGAAAGGGGTTTTGCTATTTCACTAGTGCAACTGATTTAGCGACATCGTTAATTGAATTAGTATTTAGCAATGAATCAAATCGTTGGGCTACAATGATTCAAATCGTTAGTCTATGGTCATTTCTTCACACCATCAGGGTTATAAGGGCATTTTGGAATAGAATTATCACCTATAAAATAATCTCAACAAATATATATGTATATGTATGTATATATGTGTAAGGAACTGGTTACGAAAGACAGATAGTTCTTCTTCCTTATAAATGAAATGCTAGCTTGATTCTTTGATTGAGTGCATCAGGTTGAGGCTTGAGAGGTTTGATTGAGTTTCAGCTTTCAGCTAAATGCCGCTATCGTTTGGTTATATTGTGCATTTCTAATAATAAATTGGATTCCGCAAACCTACGAATGAAAAAACGCTCTAACGATCAGGTGTAATCGGCGGTAGATTTCTTCGCATTTTAGAAAATAAAAAACTGGAAAATAAAAAAATAAAAATGAGATAAAATTTGTTTCATTTGGAAAAATATCAGACAGTATGGAAGAATGGAAAGCAATGCTGCACCAAATGCTATTTCTTTCACAGTGCAAGAATATATTCCGCCTGAAATCTATGCATTTTGATTGCTAACTGGAGTTAAAAACGAACGAGTCACTGCTCCTTATGTATATAAAATATTTCCGAGAATAGAGGTTGGTATTTGTAAATGTTTACATATGTAACTCGGTATATATGTATATGTATATCTGCACTATTTACTAGTTTCCAAAATATGCTGAACAAACGAACTAATAAGAGAAAACTAAATTTTTATATGAAATAATTTTGGAAATATTCAACATAAATATTTATTTAACTGTTCACTTATTCAATTATCTGTTAGTTATTTTATGTATATGTACTTATGTGTGTTCGCTCATTGTAGTACAATTTTAAAATAACAATAAAAGAAAATGTCGAAAAGATAACAGTGACACGAATAGGAGGCAGCGCGAGAATCAAATATCAAAAAAAGATAAAAACAAAAAACAAACACTTAAAACATTTTATTTCAATTTACTACATTCAAGTTCGAAACTCAAACTCTTAACAATAACCAAACTGAATTGCTTTGCTGGAAAATGGCAATGCATGCAGTTATGTGTAGATATATGTAGTTAGAACATTGTAGATACTTACATATGAATGGCTCAAATGTTTTCCGCAGCAGCAGCAGTAGCCAATTTTTGACAGAGCGCTGCAATAAAAGAGACGACAATGTGCGCTCGACATCGACTTTATTTGATAAAATATAAAGATTTTATGTAGCGCAAAATATGTATATCAATAAGTATATCTGTGGTCATATGAGAAAGTAACTTAAGTCGCCTTAAGCCAGAAATGAGATATTATATTGGCAGCGTTCTTTACAATGAGGCGCCTAAATGTGTGAAGTCCGCTTTGTAAAATTTTATTCTGCAGTTAAGTTATTAGAGTTTATTTTTTAGGTTAAGTATTTTGAAAAAAATATTGCATTCGCCCATGTGTGCCCATTTTGATTTTCATATTCTGGATTTTAAAATCAAAATTTAACTAAACAACTTAAATTGACATTAGCTTTGTGACGAATTGTGACATGTGATTTCCCTTTGCCTAATATATAACATATATCAATTAACATTGCATTTTATTCTACGATTAATAAAAACAATTTTTCTGAAAGTGTGACATGGGGTGTAACAAAAATCGCGTTAAGTATGTAATATGTGCTTGACCCCTTACGTGGTGAGTTTTACTTTTGTGTTTATGTAATTGTGACACGTTTACTAAGTTTAGCGAGTGTTAAGTGTGGCAAAATAACAATTATTTTTTAACGATAAATAAAGCTAGCAAGAAATGTTTTATTTTACAACACAAACGTCAAATTCACCGCGTAAGTTTTATCTCTTGAGATAAAAATAAAACTCATTTTGTAATTCTTATTTTTGGAAAGAAATCTTGTAGAATCTGCCGTAACAAAAAAGTCCAGAATAACACGATAGAGACAGAGGCACTTTCGCACCTAGCTTTAGATCATTCTCCTGCTGGGGTTTCCTTGCTGGAGTGCCTAAAGAATATTTAAAGAATACCACAGGATACTTACGTCTTACAAGACAAACTGGCTCAAATATAAAAAGTACATTTATAGCCACATTGAGCTTAATCAAAGTATTAGGAGCGCCACAGACATTGAATAATACCCTTAAATTACAAATAATCATATAGAACTCATTGTTGATGAGAAGCGGCGCCTACACAGAGAATTAAAGAACTATAGGTCACCTGCTGCAAATCAACGGCTAAAAGTCGCAACACGCGAACAAAGCAGAGCCCTCAAAGCTGAAGAGCAGCTCGCTCATGCCGAATACATTGAAAGCTTGTCACTAACCAGCACAAATTATTGTCTTTGAAAAGCCACCACGCCTTTAAGAGATCGAAATGCGAAATGGGCCCGTAATGATGAAGAAAAAGCTAACATATTGGCATTTCATAAAAAAAAATTCAGCTTAAGATGTCATCAAACGGATATGATTTCTTGCTGTTATTGTTGTTGTGGTAACAGCTTAAAACATTCCCCATACAATTTTGGGGAATGCTGCTGAAGTGACAGTCTTTGGCCGGATATGAATCCGGGTCGTTCCGGTATCGTAGAAGCGACTGCCGTGGGAACTGTCTTTACTCTCTGCTGTGTAGCAAACTGAACCAGAAAAAAGTCCACCCACTTGAGGTTATGCACATCATCAGAGAACAACTGAATTTGAAGGGACTATTTTTCAACACATTTGCTGAAGTCGATTACCAGGAGAGGTTTGCAATCTTGCTTTTCAAAGCTCCTTCGCGTCAATTTGGCTTCCGGACACGACAAGGGGCTATAGAAGAACTCAACCGTTAACGGAGAGAGTATCGCTCAGCAATTTTAATGGACGTCGCTGAAGCATTTGACTGTGTTGTCTGGACGGTCTAATATATAAAATAAGAACGCTCTTACTGCGAACACACACAAAGGCCGTGAAAGTTATGTTAGGAACCGAGTTTTTGTCGTACGACCAAATGAGTTCGTAACGAAAAAATTCGATATCGCGGCCGTAGTTCCACAAGGAAGCATTTTTGGACATTGTTGTATATTCTCTACACAGCAGACATTCCGACAGGTCTCGCCTCACTTTATCTACCTTTGCGGATGACCCTCCGTTCCTTAGCAGATCTCGATGCCGAAACAATGCATCCAGACTTCTAGCTCAGTATTTACTGCTCGTGGAGTAGTGATTGGCCGATTGGCGCATGAGGGTCAATGAGCAAAAAAAGTAAAACGTCACCTTCGCATTAAATAGGAATTCCTGTCCGCCACCGTCCCTAAATAGGATTACTATACCGCAGACCAATGAAGACGTGTATCTTGCTGTGTATCTCGAAGTCAACAGCTTTCATTGGGTCATCAACTCGCATTCCCACTAAAACTGGAAAACAGAATACTTTCCTTCATTAATATTCAAAAGTCATGCTGGACGTACGGCTCACAGTTGTGGGGAAATGTAATCATTCAAAGAGCTCAATCAAAAATACTTAGGACACTCACTGGAGCTCCGTGGTACATACGGAAGAAGAATATCAGTGGTCATCTCATACGTAAATAGTATTTAGACAAGCTAAACGTTCAAGCTAAGGCTCACCAGACATATTCTTGGTATACGGGGGTAGGCTTTTATAATTAAATTAAGATTTTAAAACAACTTGTTGACGCTCTAAACCAGTTAAATGACACTTTACTGGTTAAATTGATAAAATCAGCTCGCAAACGATTGTTCTTGGAAATTTAAGTAAGAAATAATTATTTTGCGAGCAAATGTAGAACTTAATAATAATATTTAAATTTGAATAATATTTAAATTTGATAACAATTATAGCAATTACCCAAGAATGATAGAATACCAGAATATGACAACGATGACAGCGAACACGTCTCAGTTGTCCCGCCACAGGAATAATGAGAAGAAAAGGAGGGTGATAACTGCACCCAGGGATTTTCGCTGCAGCTGTCTCAATACAAAGCTCGGCACTTTACTTTTCATATTCTGTGTTTAACTTAATATAAAAATCATTAAAAAAAATCAACTTTTTAAGAGCAAGTTGGGACGGGACAATTATCTATACAATTTTGGTTTGTTACATAATCATAATCTCTAAATGACGAACTTTTTCATATTATATTGCATCATAAGTTTCCGAAAACTCGTTCACATAAATTTTTTTCAAACAAATTTCCACCCGTAACAGTCAATATCTCCAAACTGACATTTTCGACTTAAGGTATGTACTTTTCCATACGAACACAGCTGTGTATGAATGTGCAGTTTTACTCACATTTTACCGTTTTATTTGTACGAAGTTAAATAAACGGACATGTGGTGTGCCGCATTCGACTGCCACGCCCAGAGTGAAATAAAAAAACATACTGCACCGTTGTCTGTCCCAAAGTCATTTTAACCACACATCGAAAATTTTGAAGTGAGTAGATATGTACAGACATATGTACATAAAAAGTTGGTCCGCCAATAAAAAGTACACAGATGACCGTTTAAAATTTTATACTGAACACTACTACTGCGGTAAAGTTTTAAATAGTGAAAGTTATTGGATGTGCCACTTCGTTAAAGAGCCAAATTTACATACAAACATAAATGTAAATGTGCATGTATGTGTGCCTGTGTGTGCTAGGGAAAATTCTACCACGGAACCTTCACTGAGAGTACCGATTGGTAATGAAAACTAGAAAATATTCTGTGTGTCCAGGCAAGATCAAGTATCCATGCTATCCGCTCTAGCTCTCTTGGTATTTGGATGATCTTTGGCCAGAACTTTAATTTAATTACATAGCTATATTATGCAAAATAAATATTTTGTTTAATGTTATGCTAAACTCAAGATT
Organism: Anomoia purmunda; assembly: GCA_951828415.1. Lineage (NCBI taxonomy): Eukaryota > Metazoa > Arthropoda > Insecta > Diptera > Tephritidae > Anomoia > Anomoia purmunda. The sequence continues at coordinate 45,123,618 of OX639996.1, forward strand.
TTACCTTTTCTTAGAATTTTCTTTTAAAAGTGATGCTTGGTACTATAAACAAAAATATATATTGGAATTTCGAAAAAAAAAATTAAGGAAACGTGAAATATGAACTAAAAAAATCAAAGCCACATACAGCTAAGTTAAAGCTAAAACGGTTAACGTTAAGTACTTCACAATTTTGTAAATTTTAGTAATAACTATGAAATTTAAGACATAAGAAGTTAAGAAAAATCCTGGAAATAATGACTTTTACATTTTGCACAATACTTGAATATTTTCCTTTGATTGAATTTAGTTATATGATGAAATAAATGCTCCGATAAAAATCCTTCCAAATCACAACTGATCAAATTAAACTATTGGTCGATTTGACCCATACATATATGGAGGATAGTATGAACGCACCACAAACAGATTGGCAAAATGCAACTATGCGTGTTGGAAATGGGAACGAATTGACAAAGGACGAGACAATAGACTAAAAATACCAGTATCGTCAGTGAAACATTTTCCAGTTGAGAGTAGGGGGCAAGAGAGAATGGTCTAGCAGAGCACGAGGACAAAACAAAGTACCTTCTGCCAACACAAAAAGACCTTGGCGTATTGGAATATCTGCTTTGTGAGCAATTATAATTTTAAACTTGTGAAAGACCAATAAGGTCAGCTTGCAAATCAAGCGAGGAAGGTGTTACTTTGGGCTCGGTAGACAAATGAAAAGCGGAACCCTTTCCCGGCCAAAAAAATCTCGCTCTACAAATCTCCCTTCATTTCCTAATATGAAAAGGCTTTGGAAACTATTAATTATTAAGATCTATGGCGCCGAATAAGATGGAATTACGAACTGCTCTAGCTCCATTATGTTGCATATGTTGATAATGCTCCGGTGAAAGAAAATACCAATTGTAAAAGAGAGAGACGATTGGCGAAGGTTTTGGGTATTGGCCCAGATCGACAAACGGCTTTTGTGCCATATAAGAAGTAGAAGAAGAAGAAAAAGAGCGCAGCAGAGTTGAAAATACGGCAGCTACTTAAGTAGGTTTATTTCATGAATCTTAGTGGCAATACAACGAGTCACACAATCTGAGAGTGGCCAATGCTAATAGTCAGACTACATTTGGATAAAAAGGTTTAAAAGGGATCGATGAAGATGATGAACTGGATTTCAGACAGAAATGTCTTGACTAACGGCTCCCAGGCATAAATTTGTACGTACGGTGGTCAGTTTGAACCGCCACCCTTAGCGAAAATTGTTATAGTAATCTAGAAACTGAACAACAAAAGTCATATGTGGTCTAGAAGGTCAACAACTGTGGAAGAGATTGCGTGAGGATGGCCATAGAGGCGATGTTTGTTCAATAGCGTCTGAAAATCTCTCAAGGAAGTCTGTGGAAACACACAAAGAATCCTCGATAAGATTAGCGCATGGCTTAGAGCCATAGGTAAATTCACGGTTTCGCTTTAGTACGACATCAGGAGTGGTTCTGTTGGCAGCAAGATCCAAGAGGAGAACAAACAAGAGAACAAGAGAACAAATCATATATCCATGTACCCTCTTGGGAGACTCGGTGAAATCTTTTCATTCTGACGGTCCCAATACAGATACTGAAAGTGCAGTTGGTTGGAACCTGGATGGCAGTTTCATATGCTTTTTGACTTTTGTATAAAAACGGTTTTCCTATCGGAGGTATTTAATACACTTAAGATAGCCGACTAGATAATTGGCAAAATCAAGGCCTACATTGATAGCTTAGCCGCGCTGACGATCTTTCAGACCGCTCGCACCTCTTCAACAATTGCCCAATAAACTCTTTAAGTTCACACTGAACTCTGTTGCGAAATGGAATAAGCTTGAACTTATGTGGGTGCGGATACAGCGGTTTCAAGGAAACGAACTAGTAGATGTTAACTGTTGGTCTTTCATATGTATCATTGGACCGCATCCAATTATAGGGTCAAACATGGCCGCGACGGTTAGGTTCATCAGTGAGGTCGTGCCTAAGAGGCATGAGAACCAACACCTGCAAAGCATCAATGTTCTTGTCAGAAAACCGGCGAGATGGTGGCGAAATTCTTTCTTCGATAGGGAGTAAGGAATTACGAGCCCTGGTTGGGCAATCCATGGGTACCGCATTGAGAATGGAAAACGTTCATTCTCTGCCCCTCGACAAGCTTCTCCGATTCAACAAAGAGTCTGCAAGATTTCTATAGGAGAAATGAAGTTCCATCCCCACATTTCCCCGTATTCTTTGTATCCTTCCTATGAAGTGCAATTGGCAACTATGCCTGAGTGCTTGGAAAATCGGAATCGGAATATACAGCACAAAACTCTGTAGAACAACAATGTAATAATCATTCAAAATTTTATAACTTGACACAATTGTTTCTGTCGGAGAGATTTACCAAGAGCTAACGAGTATAATATCAATACAAATTTCAGAAATCAAATAGTCTGCATAGTACCTATCCAAATGCATCACAAAAATTATTTACATAAAATTTAAATGTTTCATGACATTAAATCACATGAATCACAGAAATGCATACATATTGCGGTTGCCTGCGTACTTATACGACCACCGAACTATGAACTATACCTTAAGTGCAAAATAAATCTACAGCCAACCGTTGCCACTCAATCCGAGGTTATTTGCCAGCTCATTGTGGCAGTTTGGCTTAGGTGTTACATTGGCGGTATTGGCTACACCGTTGCGGTAATAGCGGGAAATAAGTAACCAACTCCACTAACACCAATTCGCACCTGCGTTAAATCCATCCTCATTGCATTTGTTGGATTTTCGGGGGTGTGAAGTTGTAAGTAGATCAGTTGATTTTGCATGCTGATATACCCAATGCAAATATTGAAATGTGATGTAAGTACTCGTAAGTATTCTCCAACTACCTAGACTACATCTTTTGTACTAGTCGTTACTAATGTTTTATTTGTTAGTGGAATTGCGTTTGTATTTAGTGGATATAGAGCTCTGGTGCCATAGAACGCGCAACTAGAACGGTTGAATGAAAGAGTCAGTGGAAGCCCAAATTTGTAATATAATGAAACGAATTTATTATACTATTCAATATTGTAATTTGTATCGGTCATATTATCGTTATCGTTATACATATGTAGGTATAGTGTAGATATTGTTATTGCGATTGTGTCAGTCGTTCTCATGTGATGCGCTCTTCGTCGAACATCAAGTAATGTCTATTTATATAGATCTTATTTATTACACGATTGTGTACTGGTTACAATACCTATTACAGCATTTTCGGAAAATATACAGTTGCCTTAACTTACCCTATTTTCGACGAATGCAACACTCACCAGCGGTTGCTGTCTCTTATCCGTCACCATTGCAGCACAGACCAGTGATGGAAAAGTGGCTACAATTGTTCCTAAGTATTTTCGCTATATTCCAACCAGAAATTACTTTGGTACACTCAGTTCAACTTAGGTACAATAAATTCATAAGTAATATTCCTTTTATACATATATTCAAAGACTTTTAGGTTACACACTGTGGCTAATTTTATTGCGAACCTTTAAGTTGGGTTCTAACTCGAGCCCCTTGGAATGACGGCCATTTTAATACCTTTCATGAAGATGAAGTGGTATTGGGTAAATTTTTCCCAAAAGGGCTACCTAAAATCGAGTTTTCGATTTTCATATTTATTTCTATTTATTTATTTTAACACTAGCCTAAACCCGCGGCTTCGTTCGCGTGGTAGTAGAGAGTGATAGCAGAGAGTGCACCTGCCAATCTAGATCGGAAGAATTAGAGTACTCTAGGAAGAATAAACCTTCGTCCCTACCGAGGGTTAGTAATTATAACCATAGTGTTCAATCGATGTATATATTATTTTAAGGCATTTTGGTAAACAACATTATTCGTCGTATTATTTGGATTTGGTATTGGTATTATTATAGGGTTGCCCACCCTTGAGCAAGCAACGTATAATTGACCATGAGAAAAGCATGAGGGTTCTAAATGGATTCCCGCGACGTTCAAAGATTGCCCTTGTGCTTTTTTGATTGGCATTGCAAAAGCAAGACGAACTGGAAACTGAAGTCTTTTGAATTCGAAAGGCATGTCGGAAGGAATTTACGGAATGCGTGGCATGAAAACATCTTCTCCAGCAGATGTGCCTGATAAAATCATAGCTTCAATGATGTTTGGATGTAAATTTTTGACGATCACTCGAGTTCCATTCCATAATTTTGGTGGCCTCAAGTTTCTGAGCATTATTATTGGTGATCCTACTTTCAAACATAATTGATGTGATGGCATTCCTGATGGTTCTACTGAATTAAGAAACTCTACAGGGAAGTTAACTGCTTGCTCTTGATCAGTGACAGTGTCAATGGACTTGTAAGTTGTTACAGTCCCCGGTAACTTGGTCTGAATCGTCATGTTAAGGTTAGCCACTTGGTCGTTTCGCGGTGCATAACTTTCGTAAAAATTTCACTTATCACGAATAGAAAGTGTACAAATTATCAAGATCGGATTATTTACTATAGAATGTTCCGAGATGGCGGCTTCCGTTACGACTTCCAAACTAAAGTAATTACGAAACGACAACGAAAATCATCAATATCGGTGATTTATAAAGTATAGCGCTCGTACCGCTGATATGAGCAAAATACTTAAATAATATTTTAATATTGAAAATCTTTACGCAAACATATTAATATAACATTATATACTTCCGATGTGCGGCCGAATTTCTTCTTCAATTTGTGGTGGGGTCTTGATGTTGTACCAAAAATTGAGGGCCAGCGGTTTTAAGACGACTCCGAAGGGCAAATGATTTTGGTGAGAAGTTTTATGCTTTTCGCAAACACACAGCGATAAATTAAAATGAAATGAAATATATTCATTAATATTATGAACAGCTAAGGTAAAAAAAATAAGAATCAAATAGATTCGCTTGAAATTATTACAAGTTCGTAAGATTTGCGTTTCAATATGGTAGAAAAAATTTAAAACATGATCGGATTCGCTTGAGTCTTGTAGCTCGAAGGCCATCCGCTATATGGGATCCTCCATTTTGAGTTTTAAAAATTTGATGCGAGATTCATAAAAACTCCAAAGTAACTGTTCAAGTTTTGTTTTTAACCAGTTAACGCGACTCTTTGAGGTTGTTATTTTGTTTATTCCCATATCCTTTGAGCTTCATCACTAAACACAATTTTTCGATAAAACAATGGATCAATTTCCACACTGATTTTTAAAGTACATTTCCACGATTTGTAAACGCTGTTGCGGCGTCATTCTTTCCATGATGATTTGGCAATGCTTACTGAACAGAAATGTCAAAACGAAATGTCATTTACCAGCTGTCAAGTGACAGCTATCCCTATCGAAAGTTCTATCAGTCTAAAAAAAAACGACCGTTATCAAAAATTGAGGGACCTACAGTTTTACGTCGACTCCCATTGATAAATAATTTTTGTGAGAAGCTTTTTCATTGCAGAAGTACACTCGAAAATGCCTGCCGAGTGGTGTCCGCTATTAGAAAAATAATTTTTCAATAATTTTTGATGCGGGGCAAGGCCAGCATTAGAATCCGGGACATTGCATATAGAAATTGCATATATGTATAAATTTAGATACAATTTGAAATTTAAACTTGCCATCACTGGCATACATCTCTAAAACGTGCTTCCACGTTGTCATCTTCGTCGGCCACCAAGCCGTCGGTGCAGCTTTGTTCCAGTACATGTGTACCTACATATTTTATGAATGAGAGCGTGTAAGCAATGCTGTTGCGTAAATCTATAGCCGTGCGAAACAAGACTGCTTGCAATGCATTTCTGGTCAGTGCTACTGTAACTTTTACACTGAATTATTAATTAGTAGTGCAACTTGTGCAACGCAACCAGAAACAGACTGGGCTATTGAGGTCACCATAGAGAGTGGCATATGAATGTTGGCATGAGTGAACACTTGTTGTCAAGCAACTGGGCGAGTAGTTGGTTTGCAAATACCAAACGCCAACACCAACAAAATATACAACGGCTATTGTTGTCTTTGCTTTGCTGGCGTAGCATCGCGTTGATGATTGACGTGCAAAATGACCAGGCTGCAGGATATGATGAGGATTACTGTGAGTGTCACATTGTTTATTGTATTCACAATAAGTAGTCGTCCGGCTATTTGTTTCTGTTCTGTTTCTGTTACTTAGTTTTTTTTTATGCTTCTCGGCTTCGTTCTCTCTCTCTCACTCTATCTGTGTGTGTGGGTGTGTGTACCAGTCGGTTGACAAGTTTGTTATGGCTTAGCAGACTTGCATTTAATCGGATTTGGATTGTTTTGAGTTTACATAATAAGTGATACCAAATTTGTGCCACACAGAGGTTGCATGGGATTTGCAAATGAATGAGAGAGTAACCCACCAGGTTTGTTAGTAAATCCAGCATCGTCTCTGTGAGCACCACACAAACAAAGGGATATAAAGTGAAAAGAGTTGTGAAAGGACAGCAAGACAATATGAATGCATTACAAAACTACTAACCCATGCACTTACGCATATACATATGTATGTATGTATGTAGACAATTACTATTTAAGTATGTATGTGTAAACGTGCCACAAGCTGCATACCACCACATAGTTATTTGCATATTGCATGTTCTACACCGTTTGCTACATACATACATACTTTGTTTTTGTTGCTCTTCATTAAGGTCGTATACATAGGACTTAAGTGCTTTTTGTGTGACAAATAAATATGAAAATTAAATAACAGACGGCACAATGGGTAACTGATTGAGGTAGTGGCGAGATACAGCACTCAAGTGCAGGCAACAACAATAACAATGGCTAAGGTGATGCCTGTGGCGATATTATGATTGGTGATCATACTATTAGCATATCTGAATTAAATTTAACCAAGAAGGTATCACTGTTGGGCGCTTGAAAGGGCTGTTGTGAAGTCTCATTAGTTAAGAAGAAGTTAGTTCCATGTGCAGAAGTCCATGCAAGTGGGGAAGGTCTCTGATTGCCATCCACCTGAGAGTGACCAGAACGATTCTCCTGCATGCGGTTCAAGCATCTCACGACTTTCGGGTGATTTTACCCAAGTGTCTTTTGGGTAGCTCCCGAATATCCCTTTGGGATTAAGATAAAGTGGTGGGGCCACTCCGACGTTTTCGATTTAAGAGCCCACCAGGATCTGCAGCATCTGTAACCAGTAGGTGTGGTTGCGAGCGGACATCTGACTTGGAGCAAGCGGCTCGCTATATAAATGCTTTAACATCTCGCTGATTTGAACCCACAGCCCGACGGAAGATAGGACGATGTGATCAAAGATCACTTCTATTAAAGATCGCCTAGAATGCATTTATGAGAGCTGTCCCCGTCGCGATATCAAAATCAAAATGTCACGCCTCCGCAAAAAGAAAGGCGCTGCCTACTGGGTCACGCTACGATCGGACGCAATGAGAGCTGTTTGAGAGCGCTACCGAGAGTCGAGAAAGGAAAAGATGAGTATCCCGAACCCCAACTCGCTGATGACGACTTTAACATCCCGTCACCCGAAATTGATGCAGTTCGAATAGCAATAACAGAGCTAAGGACAAAAATCGAGCTAAGCTATTTAAGAGTGGCGCTAAAGAGCTGGTAAGGTACGAACGGATGACCGCGGATTGGAATTTCACTGTGCTCTACCTAATTCACAAGAAGGGTGATCTAGCTAAATGCGCCAACTACCGAGATTAGTCTCTTTGATATTTCAAATAAGATTCTATCAAGCGTATTTTGTGAAAGACTATAGCCAATCATCAACGAACTTATTGGCGCCGCTAATACTGATCAGCGCGGCTTTAGAACTGGTAAATCTACCATCGACCAGATATTTACGATACGCAGTTTTCCGCGTATAGATCCGTGAGAAAAGAATCGACACACACCATCTGTTTGTCGACTATAAATCAGCTTTCGACAGCATGAGAAGAAGTTGTCTATATGGCGCCAAGTCTGAATTTGATATCCTTGCTAAACTATTACAGGTATGTAAAATTAGGCTAAGCAAAGCCACCAGCTCAGTCAGAATTGGGAGGGACCTCTCCGAGCTGTTTGATAGATTGACTCCCTGTCGTGTGTCTTCTTTAACAACCCCGAATGCGAATGGGTCTGAAGGTAAACGAAGGCAAAACGAAGTATCTACTGTCGTCAATGAAATATCAGCGCATTCCCGTCTTGGCTGCTGGGTTCCTGTTGAAAGTTATAATTTTGAAAAAGTAGACCACTTTGTTTATCTTGGAATCAGCATTAACACCAACAATAATGTTTGCTTCGAAATCCAGCGAAGAATCGCCAACAAGTGCTACTTTGGCCTGAGTAGATAACTGAGTAGTAAAGCCCTCTCTCGACGTACGAAAGCCATGCTCTATAACTTCCTCATCATGTCCGTGCCATTGAAATGACCCTTGGAGTGTTCCAGTGAGAGATTTTTGGACCATTATGACTGCGACGGCGAATACCGCAGACGATGGAACGATGAGCTTTATAACGACAGTGGCATAGTGCAGAGAATTAAGATTCAGCGGCTACGTTGGCTTGATCATTTTCAACGTATGAAACAAAATGCTTCAGCCCTGAAAGTATTCAAAGCCTCCTTTAAGTTGGGAATACTAGGTGGAGATCGTTTTGATAATATTGGGTACCTATTCAGCAGATATAGTTTCATTGCATAATAGAGGTGTATTTATATTTCGGAGAAGAATTGTCGGCGCACCAATTTTGAGTATCAAAGGGAGCTAATCAATGCTAACCATGAATATAAGGATTTTGCTGTTTTTCTTTTCGAAAATCAGGTATACCTTGATATGCCAATTATCATTCAGCTGGGAAGATATGGTAAATAGTAGTTTCGTTGTAAGTGGGGGGTCCATCCTTTTCTCAAAATATAATATAGACCCTGATATATAGATCTAGATACCAAATATTACAATTCTGTCCCAAATAGTAGTGGAGTTATAAGGAACGAACGAAATACATGTTTATTATATTATTCAAATGTTTTCTCAGTTAGCTTTCGTTCTTCTCCATTCCGATTAAATTTTGTAACTGTTTCCAATATTATTATCTTATGAGCTAGAAGCTAATTTCCTGTTAATGTAACAAGAAGAAAATATTAATCCGCTAGGTGTCGCGGTGTTCGAGGTATTTGAAAAGCCGTACCATACCCAGTGCGCTGAGATCAGTCATTACAAGTGTTTTCGGAAAACTCATAAAAATATATATTCGATATCTAATTTTATTAGTGTTCTTTGAATAGATACTACGATACTTAAAATTACTGCAATTATACGTTTGATCGATTTTTACATTTTTCACTGACACATTTTGCTCGAGTCTAGCGGCAACAAATCAAAAGGAGTTGATGTAAACATCCCCTTGATTTCTACAGAGCAGCCCAAACAATTTCTCAGTAATAAATAAAGGAATGAACAACGAACAGCTAAGTGTTTCAGAGAGGTGCAGACGCAGCCCTAACCCCTTTAGGTTCAAATGCAGTTGTCCTTAAGATACATGGGCTCTGCACCTCAAGCTATCTGTTATCATCTTAACTTCCAAAATCACTCATACTGTACCTGTTTTTACAATTCACTGACAAAAGAAAATGTTGCAAAAAAAAAAAATAAATATAAAATTTAAAAATTTCCATCTCACTGATGCTTTATATTTTAATACAATGATACGCCTTACATTATTTATTTCAGTGACTGAATTTCGATTAAATTTTGTAGACAAATGTGGATAATAAATAAGCCAACATCTCAAAGTATTAGAAATTTAGATACCATTATAAATAATATAATAGGAATGGAGCAAGCAATAAAAGGTTATTGGAATAAATTATGCAGTGACAATTCGGAAAATACGATTGCTCGAAGGCATCTCTGAGAAATATTTCTCAAAATTTGCATTAAATAACTGCATAACTGAACGTTGTTGCATTGTCACCCATGTCATATATTTATATGAACATATTTATCAATAGAAATACATTTATTTCGCCACTAAACTGAAATGAAAACATTTGAAATATATATTTCCTTGTATCACTTTTTCGATACCTTCCGTCAATTTTATTTATATACCTACGTCATGATTCAATTATTAAAGGTTTGATACATAATGACAGCTAATTTCTAGCTCTCCCGTACAAAACGTTGCATTTGCGAAGGATGTAGAAAGAGGGAAGAACGTAATCCCTTTTTGTGAAAAAGTAGTTAAAAAGTAGGCAAAGTATGTATGTAAATAGTGGGAAATGTAAATTGTACAAAATCGAAATATGCTTGAAAGTCTAGTAAATATTTGATGCATTTTTCTGACTGAAAATTCTTTCGTTATTTTAATGGACAAAAACTATTATTATAAATAAGTTAAATTGAGTTTCTTCATTTAGTGGCAAATATATGAAATTGTTGGAAAAATCAAATTTTTTTGGTCACAATCTAAAAAAAACATGTGATTACGTTATTTGTTATTATAAAAAACAAACAACACAAACTCGTTTTAAAGCCATGTTATATACTGAGCCATATGAATGATTCACCAAAACTCACCTGAACTCCCCAAACTCTTTAATACGCTCAATTTACATATTAGTCCGTTTCCAAAAACGCGACATTAGTCAAAACGGCGTAAACCGAATCGTGCCTCTAAGCGGGTTATTGCACTTAAGAATACCTTTTTGGAATGGTAGCAACGTTTGGCGTCCAAAAACCCTTGTATTCCTGTTTCTGTCGTTTGCTAGACCAACCCCTGAAAACAGCAATAGCAAAAAAACGGTGCATTAATGTTTTCACATGCTTTTATAGAGATTTTTCTTGAAAATCAAATACTTACACGTGCTAAAATGACAGGGAATAGCGGAGGCTGCTCACTCACGGGCGTCGATGCAAAAGAATGATTGCTCAGGGGTGGAGGTGAAAAACTAAGTGGTTTAATTATAAAATATTGAAATTTAAAAAAAATACTTACTCAAACATTCACAATTTTCAAAAAAACTATGAGCGAATCAGAACAAAACAAACGAATCAGTGAAACCGATTTTTTTTTTTAACTTTACTACTATTTAAAAATATTTGATAAGATTCATACAAAAATTTTCAAAGAAGTAACACTCTTTTAGCTAAAGGGAGACGTCATGTGAAGAGTGAGGAGCAAAGCTGTTTATGTATCAAACCTTTCATTATTTTTCTACTTGCTAAGAAAGTTCCTTTACTAGCGATATGAGGAGCTTCACCGGTGCATTCAACCACTCGTTTTTGTTTTTGTTCTTTAAGTGTAAACTTTTAATCCTTTGCTGATTAGAAGCTACTATTTGTTGATAGGCACACAAACATATGTACATATGTATTATTACAGAATAACCCGAAGCGTATTCAAAAAAATAACAAGAGTAATAAGATTCTCTAATATGCACTTACTTTTTGTACTCTATCGCAACTCTAACCATCTCCAAACAATTTAATAAATATTAAATGTAAAAACACAAAAATGAAAATTAAAAGGGAACACTTAGTAATTTGTTATATTGGATTTAATGTTTATACTTACTAGTTTCCATAACTTTTTCTGCTTTGCTGCTACAAGTATTTATTGGGAAAATTATTACGAGGGTTGCCTTTTATATTTTGCGCCCTCGCAACACTACATGTGATTAGCTGTAATTAGATATTTTTATCGTAAAGTTTGGTATTTTTTGGCATAAACTTGCATATAACGTTTTCACTTACGAGTTTTATTTGTGTTTATTTATAGTGAGTTTAAAAATTCATATTGCGTAAAAATGGAATTAACCCGTTAACATTTTCGTGCGATAATTTACTACGATTTTCGACGTTGATTATCGAGACAGGAGTGCATCAATCAACTTACTTCAACATTTGGAGGACTACTTTCGTGAAGGTCGTCCAAAAACGGTGGCTGTGCCAGAAACTGTCGATGCTGTGCGTCAATTGATAATACAAGATCGTCATGTGACATATCGCGAGATAGAGGCATCCTTGGCCATTAGTGGGACCAGCATACATTCAATATTGCATGAACATTTGGTCGTAAAGAAGATTTGTTCTCGTTGGATACCGCATAATTTGGCAATTGCCCAAAAAAGGACTCGTGTCGATTGGTGTAAAGAAATGTTGAAGAAATTTAGTCGTGGTGGGTCAAAGCACGTCTATGACATCGTAACAGGTGACGAATCTTGGATCTACCGACCGACTTAATTTCAATTTAAAATAATCTTGAATTCTAAATAATTTTAAATAATTTCATACATATTACATAATTTTGAACATTCGATTATATAATTGTTAAATTTATTGGCAGTTCATTAAAAAGTGTTGGGAGCAATACTGAAAGCGAATTTTTGGTATAGTTGTTTAAAAACTTTGGCACTACTAGCCTATTCTCTAGATATCTTCGTGCTTCATGTTTATGAGCAATCGGTATCTTGCACGTATTTTCATCGTAAAACTCATTTAGAACCGTTATTTTAAAAATCGACTTAACGTCAAGAACTTTCAATGCCCTATTTAGCTGAAGATTCGGAGTGTATATATTTTTTTTCTTTGCTGGTATTTTTAAAATATAATTTTGGTTTTGTTGTAGTTTCCTACAGTGTATCGAAGAACCCCATCGCGTGATCCCATGTCTTAGATACGACTCTGTTAATGCTAAATAGGCTTGATGCAATACATCATAATTGCTACAATAAGTCAGGTGTTTTAAAAAGTAAGATGTAGATCGAAGTTTATTTAGAAAATGGGATATGTGCGCATTCCACTTAAAGTTTTCGTCAAGTATAATACCGAGATATTTGTACGTGTTAACGATGTCTATTTCCTTGGTATAGTCACAGGGTGTCAAGTTTTTATGAAGGCAATCGTAATTATGAAATATTAGTTTTATTTTAGAGCGGTGAATATGAGGTGGTCTTATGTGCATTAATTTCGTCTTTGTTGCATTTATTGCTAGTCCATTATCATGCGACCATTTGTTATTAAATCTAATTTTCTTTGCATTATATTTATGGCGGTGTGGAGGTCCCTGTGTGGCACCACAATTGCTGTATCATCGGCGGAAGCAAATACTTCACAGTTATTAAGTGATCGATTCACACAAGAGAGTTTTTGAGGACTCAAAAGGTCGAATTGATGGAGATCATCCACCTTACAGCCCTGATTTGGCACCTAATGATTTCTTTTTATTCCCGAACATCAAAAAAACAACGCGAGGTCAACGTTTTTCAACGCCTGAAAGAGCTGTAGAAGCCCTCAAATAGCTCGTGTTAGAGGTATTCTCTTCTGAGTGGCAAAAGTGCTTTGAAAATTGGTTCAAGCGAATGCAGAAGTGTATTGACTTGGATGGAGAATATTTTGAAAAACGATAAAACTATTTTCCTTAATATTTTACTGTGTTTTCATTATTAGGCGCAAAATATAAAAGGCAACCCTCGTATACACGCCTAATACATAGTTGGTGGTAGGCCGTTCAAGTCTGAAATACGGATCTTCAAAAAGTAAGGGATTTATTAATACCCCCTCGTAAATGCACTTTGCAATTTCTATATGTGTAGTCTTATTTGTAACGCAATATATTCTAATACTGCAAAATGGTATTCAATAAAGAAATTTATATATGAAACTAGTTGCTAAAAAAAATGTATTCATTTTATTATAATTTTTATAAACACGAAAAACTTTATAAAGTTCATGTCCAGTGTAAATCTTCAAAATATTCCGATTTTTTTAGCAAATAATGTCTCTCCAAACTAAGTGTGAAGTTTTTCTACACCGAGTATCTGATAGCAGTGAATTGAAGAAAAAACGGTAAATAATCACGGAAAGCATCCCCTAACTGTGTATTTTCGCTTCTTTGAAAACCTAGAAAGAAACGTTATGCACCGTCAACTTTTGCCAGAAGAAACATAAATATCGATTGGATTTCTCCACAAGTGTGTTTGTGAAATGGCAAGTGTCAACAATCTCTACCAATGTAAGTAATTGGATATTTAAAGTGCGTGAGTTTGGTTAGAACAAAAAAAAAACAAAAAAAAGCAGAGCACCTGCAATCTCCAAACTAACCGCACACGTACAAAAACTACGAGTATACCAAATGAAGCAAAACGGATACGGACATGTGAAAGGATAAGAAAAATCTAAATATTAAGAAAGTAGCTGAGTTAGATGTAATATAAGATGAATGGTAGTGCTGCTGCTATTTTACAAAACTCAACTGGCAAACGTTCCCAGAGATGCGACTGGTCTGTCACTCTAAAGCAAAGCAGTGATTTTATTATATAAGTACATTCTTTGTATTCGCAAAAGTACTTTGTTGAATGGAGTGGCTGTCATCTCACTAGTGAACTTATCAACGCAGTGATATGTTAAAGCTCCATTCCGGGCATAACATACCCAGTATCGCGCAAGCAAATGTAATGTAATCCTTTCTACACATATTTATCTGTCACATTGTAGTAATTTCATTGAAGTGCGTTACCAATTTCCTTCGTCATGAGTGTTAAGAAAGAAAAAACACACACATATTCACGCTAACATGGATCATCTTAAGTAGCTGAAATACAAATGTATGTATGTAGGTAAGCGCTGCTTTTTTCCATTTCTGCCTTCAGTACTGTGTGGCATGTCATTGTCTTGAAAAATTACCGCAATCAGCAACAAACAATCATACTATAGATTACAAATTTGTTTCATCTGCCACCATGTTCTTCATAATTCTGGCATATTTGGTATGGCAAAGATATGACGTGGCGACAACGTTAATGATACTTTCAAAGCTTTGGAAGTCGTAGCGATTGCTGGATAGATTGAGCTGAATGTCATTAGATGTTAAGACTTGGGCCATGTTGTCATTGGTTTGCATTTTATTTTACGAATTGACGCCTCAACTGCTCCACGAGATGATAAAACATGTGTCTCTCTCTGGGTTTACATGCCACGCGTAACTAAAAAATAAATTAGTGCTATTTATCATTTTTGATTTATGGAATTTTCTATTGCATTTATATATGGGCAATATTTAAGTAAAAGTATTCAAAACAACCTGGAAAATTCGCGTGCATACATATTTCGTTGAATGTTCGGATACATTCGTTTGTCAGCAAAGATTTTCCCCCCAATTCTATTCGCAGATTGTAGCTTCAGAACTTTGCGCTGAGGTTAGGCGAGGCTAGATGGTGTCTGACAGAGAGACTACCAAATTTTTATTTTTTGACAGGTACTTTTCATAATTTATTGTAAGAAAGAAAGAGGGTTCCTTTAATTTGCTAAAAATAATTGCGAAATCTTTTTGCAATTTCAAATAGTATTCTAGCAGTCTTATTACGATAAATAAATTTAAACGAGATGATGCAGCATTAGAGAATGCGACTTATATTGGTGCCTGGACAACGAAATATTGATGGTAACTGCTACGCCAACGAGTTGGCGATGAATAATACCATCCCCCCATTTTATCGCCGTAAGGCAGAGACGGTATACCAACGGCCATTTTTAAACTACGCGCTAGGCACAGCATCATGCAAGCGGCAAACGAACGCTGGAGAAACCTGCCCTTGTCTTGTGATAAATGGCGCATGTCTGTACTTTTGAGTTTAAACTGGAACGAGGTTTTCAATCTCATAAGCATTCTGGCAGGTCATTGTCTAATTGACGTACATACATGCTGTGAAACTGGGAGGGAGCGCCCCGCACTAATGTCGCAGCTGTATATGCGAAGAAGGTGAAAAGAGTAGAGAGCACTTTATCTCCCACTATCCAGCTCTTAGAAGAAGAAAATAATACCAATTACTACAAAACCTAGCGGATATTGCGGAGTGAGTGTGTGAGTATGTTATCACCTTTTAAGCCCAAAACGGCTAGGCAAAATTTTACAAACTTTGACATACAAATAGTCTATATCCTACATTAACACATACATATGTACATATGTATGTGAAAGTAAAATTGAAAATGAAAGTGGCTAAATAAAGCTGCGTTTTCCAAATGTTTTGAAAGAAGTGTTTAAACCCGGCGCAAGTTTTTATTTATGTATAAAACCAGTGAATGTAATAATCTTTGATTTTGAAAAACTAAATCACTTTTTTTTTTACTTAAATAAAAACTAAAATAAATTGGTATGATTTAAATGTACATATGTGTTTACGTACAGACATATGTTTAAATAACGTGTTTTTCAAATTTTTTGTAAATAACTGTTATATGTGAGGTTGCGAGGTTTTTGTCTGGGTTCTACAATTTTCGAAACTTTCTTACTAGAAATGCAAATTGTACGTAAAGCGGTAGGGTTTGAAAAAGAAGTTTCGGAGATATACCTACTTGCTGTAAGGTGGGCGATACCATGGCCATTCCCAACATATATAATTCCATGTAATTCATAATCAACCTTGTCTATCAAGTTTGAGCAAATTGCTTTGTATAGTTAATAAATATCGGGGTTTTTTAATTTCTGTTTTTTGCCATTATATGGGAGGTGGTTGGGCATGGTTTCTGTACGATATTTATAATTTTCGAAATTTTGGTGTTTGGTGGCATAGGTTTTTCAGATATACCTAGTTATTTGAAAGTGGGTGGTCCCACGTCTATTAACAATTTTTTTTATTCCATTTATTTGCTTGTGGAATCGCATTCTGCATATTAAATTTACGCAAATTCTCTTCAATAGTGACTTAAATATTTTTGAAAATTACCGTTATAAGAGAGATGGGCGTAGTTTTGATCCGATTTGTAAAATTTTTGAAATTTTGCTTACCTATATTAGCGTAGTAGCATGGTTTCGGAAACATACTTATTTGCCATAAATTGGGCAGTGCCACGCCTGTTTCTAAATTTTTTGATTTGGTATGCGTATTTGTTAGTGTAATGCTGACTTGAATATCGCGTAATTTTTTATTTGTTTGAAATTACCGTTATATGAGAGAAGGGCGTAATTTTGGTCCGATTTTAGCAATTTCCTAATCGACTTCAAATGCAATATGTGTACAAAATTTGGTGAAGTTTGATAGTATGGTTTCGGAGATTTACATATTTGCTCTAAAGTGGGCGCTGCCACGCCCATGTCCAAATTTTTTGATTCGGTGCGTTCCTTGGTGTAGCCCCATCCGTCATATTAAATTTGAGCAATTTGCCTTTAATGGTGACTTAAATATCGTTTTTTATGTTTTGAAAATTACCGTTATTTCGATAAGATAGCTCAATATTTAGTCGAGTTATCTGACTGACGGACGAATGGACGCTAGTAATTCTAAGACTTTTGGTATATTTTTTATGTATATATGTCTATATCAATCTCGGTTGCTTTATGCTGTTACAAACAACCGTTAGGTGAACAAAGCTATAATACCCTGGGCATCACCAATGGTGTCCGGTTTGGCGCGGTATGTCCCATATGTAGTTTGCACAACAACAAAGTTAATTTAATAATATTTATAAGCGACACAATTCTGCTATTTGCAGACACTTCTACAACTGGACCAAGAACACACTCACTCATACAACTTTAACCCATACCCAGTACTCGTTTTGTTAACTTCCAGTAGCATTCGTACAATGCTATACAAGAGTTTACCGGGAATCCTTCGTATGATGTTGGATATTGTTAATACATACATATGTACATACATATGTATGTACTCGTGCATGTGTGCGTGTTCGTGTCTTGTTTATGTATTTGAAATTATGAGTAACGTGTTGTAAACAGTTGGAAAATTGCAGGAAATCCTTATAAATTGGTAACAATTTTATTTACAACAGCAATTCAAGTACAATAGTCAACATCAAAAGCTGAAATGATGCTGAACAGCAGTATCGACAACAACAACAACAACAACAACGAAAGCTGGATATCAACAACAGTGTGGGACCATAGACTGTTGTCATGCCAAAGTTATTTGTGCCATTATAAATGTTCATTATACTGGTTTCTGTTGTTGCTTTTGCGATCCTTTACGCGGCGGCAGTAGAGGCGGGTGGCTTGTGGATAGCGGATGCTGTTGCTGCTGGTACTGCACTACATTTGTTGTTATTGTAATGTTGGTATAACTGCAGTGGCTTCTTTAGCTGTCATCTGAAATGACTGATGTCACAATAAAATATGGGAAATTGAATTATTATCAAATATAATAATACAAAAAATACATACATACAACACATACAGACTTGCATAGTTACAAGAGTAAATATACATATATGTATGTATGCATATATATTTGTTTAAATTCACTCATTTGCATGCACCCATTTTGTATATCACAACTTTGTCAGCTTGGCATACTTGTACCATAAATTCAATAAATGACAAATGCTATGATGTGTAAGGAGAGAGATGAGAAGGGTAAATTATTTGTCGACAAAGGACAAGGCTTTGCTCATGAAGTACATATATATACTCCCGCATTTTATGTAAACCGTAATGAAAAGCCAAACTGGTAAATAACAATACTATGTAAGTAGTTTATGAACTGGTATTCATTCGAGGTTGACATACCAGTTTAGGGTGTCGAACAAGAACACTACCAATCATTTCAGCGATCATCTGAGCTTTATTACTAATTGAAATCTCCATCAGTAGGGCGATTAACTAACTTTAAACGATCCGACAATCGCTATTTTTGTAGACACTATTTGACGTTTGCAGTAACGATTGCTGATTCACTAACACGTTCTTAACTACAATTATTAACTGTCGTTTTGTATTTATGGAAAGTGATAAAGAGTGGCACCTCTGTCAAACTAAATGTCAAAATTAGCGAAGAGCACAAAAGGGAATGGAAAAAAACAAATAAATCCATGCTATCGAATATAAATTGAGCGTTTTTAATAATATTTGATACTAGTTTATTTCAAACAACAAATATTTATAATTGATTTTATATACTGCGATGCCATTTGCGGTAGTCATGGGGTTGTCATGAGTCTCCATATTTGAAATGTGAGAACGACCGATAGCCCCCATGGAAATGCAGTAGCTCCACTTGGCTCATGGGAAACTTATGTCTTTTAAACAAAACATTAACATGATGTACTCCACGTCTTACGCTCACTACAGGCCGTAGAGCAAAATTTCCCTCAGTTAGTTAGAAGCAACCTGGACAATCCTGATGTAAATATTAAATTAAATGATCTTGCATCTTCCTCTAAAACATTAGTATGGTACATCTTCTGTCCTTATCTTATCTATGTACATTTCACTCTGCCTAGATGTACATACATAAATATAAATCAAGAATGAGCACAAAGACCGGCTGTAAAAGTAAGTCTAACCTGATGTTAATAAAATCAAAGCTGATGTGAAAATTCGTTATGGAACGAAAATAAGAAAGAGGAAAATAACGTGTTGAATAAGCATAAATGAGTTCGGCTGTTTACTCCTTTTATATGTATGTATGGCTGTCGGAAAAAAGAGCCTTTCCTGGTGTATTAGTGGTGTAAAAAATTCTGTTAATGTGTTGGTGTTTTCGTCAGGTCTCTTTTGCAGGCCAGTGTCAAGAAACACACAGCCAAAATGAAAATGCAAATAAGAACGCCGGTCGTCGCACATGATGACCGTGGTGCAGTGTAATGATGAATGATCTTTTATTTATTTATTTCTTTACTTACTTAATAATAACACAAATGCTTCGAATTAATTCAATATTGAATAAAAAACTGAGAATATAACAATGTTAGATAAATTCAAAAATGTTTTAAAGACTAAAAAGAAACATTCCACAAATAAGACAATTGGCTTTTAGAAATTGAAAAATCAAACGAAATGGAATTCGGGATCTCATTAAACTCAAATTAAATGAAAAATGAAAATTAAATTCACGAAGCGCACGACCAGTAGGTGCATTGCTTTGGAAATTGTTTTCGTGTTTCCAACGATAATAGGGGTAAGAGCTTCTTGAAAGTTTTGCCGGAACAAAAAAATTAATGCGTTGCAGCAGAGACACACATTCAATGTTCTCTTGAATTAAATTAAAAATAAAAGGCAGCGATAGTATCGACAGGCGGAAGTTCGGGAGATTTAAAGATTCTGGTGAGCACTTTAGAAACACCTTTTGCACCCGTTCAATTCTTGTGATAGCTAATTGGTGAGTTGAAAAAGAGAAAAGTCATTAAAAAATTACCTATTTGGTTTTATGTAAGAACATTCACGCAAATTCCCACAATTTTTGTAACCCACGTCCCAATCGTATGTATCCAATTTGAGTAAATTACCGTTTAGTGTTACTGACATTTCGAATTTTTATGATGATTTGTTGTACATAAATTACACTAGTTTACAAATATTTGTAAAATTTTATAAATATTTCAATGCAACTATTACGTAAGAGGTTTAAGGATTTCTGTATCTGTGCAAATCTTCAGATCAAGCATTTCAATTTGATGTATAAATTGTCTGTATGGAAAGTAGTTTTCTACGTTTCGTTGTATTTACGTCGTTTTCTTTTTCATTCTCCGTTTCCCTACGTTACATCTTTCATCTCAACTATGTAACAAAATGCGCTGTATAGATTTCCCTCTCCATTTTCTATTCCCCACTAATTTTTGTGTTTCGCATCATTGAATAATTTTTTGCTGTAAAACTTCTTTAGCGGTAGGGGATTTTTTAAATGGCGTCATGCAAGTCGCGTCAGAATCGCGTCACGAAATCACGACATGGAGATTGTATGAGAAAAAAACTAACATACATACTGAGGTAGCGATATATCATGCATATATGTATAAATATATATGTATGCACTATGTATGTCTATTACTACCTATGTACATATGTACATATGTAACTTGGAACCATTTCAAGACCTTTCCGTAGTTCGGGGCTGGTTCACCACTACAACTACTAATACTACTAATACTATTACTACTACTATTATTACTACTAGTTACTACCACTACAAGCCCAAATTACTAGTACTACTGCTACACCTACTTACTATCTTACTATTACTACTAATTGCCACTACTATCAGTACTACTACTACTGCTTTTATTTTTTCTAATGTTATTACTTATTATTACTACTATTTTAGCTAGTACTACTAGTTACTAATACTTTTCAATAATTTCTAGTATTACTATTTTTACTTATGCTGCTACGAATTACTACTACTCATTTTTACTACTATGCTTACGTGTGCTGGTACTAATTACTACTACTATTTTCATTAATTTTACCACTTTTTGTACTAATGCTACTAACAATTACTTTTACTATTTTTATTAATTTCTACTACTATTTTAACTAATTTTTACTACTATTTTTATAAATTTCTACCACTATTTTACTAATGCAACTACTGAGTACTACTATTTTTACTTATTTCTCTTTTTATTTTTACAATTTTTACTACTATTTTACGAGTGATACTACTAAGTACTACTACCATTTTTACTTATTTCTACTACTATTTTAACTAATTTCTCTTTTCATTTATACTAATTTCCACTACTATTTTACGAATGATACGACTAGGTACTACTACCATTTTCACTTACTTCTAACTACTTTTACTAATTTCTACTGCTATTTTTATTAATGTCTACTATTTTTTTTTTACTAATTTCTACTATTATTTTCACTCCTACTAAAACTAAACAAACTAAAAAGGATGTGTTATAAAACTCTCCCCCATAGTTAACTCTGTATATTTTTGTAGAGTCGGCACTGAAGTTTTACTTCTGACTCGTGTTCTTAGGAGCTCGCGTAGGTTTTTTTTAAATAAATTTGTTAACAAGTGTTATCAACAAATGAGTTTATTCAAGTGGAAGGAGGGAATATGCCAAAGCGCAGCTAATTCTGTCTATCATAAATCGATCTAAAGTAACACCCTATTAATTGCTCAAATGCTCACACATTATGCATTAGTGAATTGAACATACAGACAGTGGCTCAATGTTATAATGGAACAGTTTGAAAAGCTATACCAAAGAACGTAGATAACAAAGAAGTTGCATTCCAACCCACCGTACCTCTAACAAAAAATTTCATCCATTCATCCAATACTAGAACTAATTTGACTTTTCTTATTAATATTAGAATCAGATTAAATTCAATTGGACAAGAGTTCTTTCCACAGTGAACTAAACGACATGCAACTACACGTAAGGAATTTTTTGAAGGAAAAAAAATCACCAGATAACCAACAAAACGGAGTTGATAACAGCCTTAAAAGAAGAGTGTAACACTATACAACTCTCTTTCTGCTGTAAGTTGGTGGGGTCGCTACCAAATCGTTTGAGAGCAGCTTTACAACAAAAATAACTGCCAACAAAATATTAAAAAATTACTAACCTTTTTCTGACTCGAAATTATATTTTGAAATTCTTGTTGTGTTCCATTATTATTTTGATAATGAATTCGATGTTTGCCAATTTATCCTCATTTCTTCTGATTTGTTCTATATGATAAAAAATTCCAAAAATACTAGCTATTTAATAAACGCATATTTTTTCGAACTGCTCCATTATTACTTTGAACCACTGTACATATTGTATAAATTTTTATGTTTATAAATAAATATTCTCTAAACTGTCATTAACTGCGCGAAGCATTAAGCTTCTTTAAATATGCAAAAATTGCCTGGGCGTTAGCAATTAACCAGAATGCAATACACTAGGCACCTTCCAAGCCAATTACCGGCAAAATTGCTTTTCTAACAAATTAACAAATTTTTAGATATTTAAAACGAGTACACCTCCTTTAGTGCCACAGTTTGCCTTTTAAAAATGGCTTTTGAGGAAAAGCCAAAAACCGTCAAGGAATTATTTCGTACACATTGGATAGTTTG
Source organism: Anomoia purmunda (assembly GCA_951828415.1). NCBI lineage: Eukaryota > Metazoa > Arthropoda > Insecta > Diptera > Tephritidae > Anomoia > Anomoia purmunda. Next base: position 45,146,421 of record OX639996.1, read on the forward strand.
GAAATGGCTGGGTCAAGTAGCCAATCTAAATTATCCGAGACTCTACAGAGTTTATGCCGTTTTCTTGAACGTTTGCTTCAGTATAGGTTATCCGCTGCATTTGCTGCTTGGACTGCTAAATTTGACCAGACTGGACGAGGTTTTCCTAAACCTCACCATTAGTGTCCCCGTTGCCGTTTGTTCGCTGAAATATTTCAATCTTTGGCGGAACTTAAATAAAATACGCAATTTGGAGAAAATGTTCAATATACTTTATAATCGCATTAGTCGGCGTAATGAATGGACATATTATCGTGAAGTCACCATGCCGAATGCATTAAAAGTTTTACATTTGTTTTATTTTATTTGTCTAAGCATTGCTATAACTTCGGAGTTGACGCTTTTGATAGTCGGATTCACTAATGGTTGGCGCTTAATGTATCCGGCCTATTTTCCCTTCGATCCCTACGCATCGACGAGCCATTATTTGATGGCGCATATTTTTCAATTACTCGGTTTGTTGGTGCAATTGGCGGAGAATCTCGTAAACGATACTTACGGTGCAATGTGTTTGGCGGTGCTGGCCGGGCATGCACATCTGTTGGGAAAGCGCGTTGCAAGCATTGGCTATGATGAGAGTAAGACGCAAGAGGAGAATAATCGCGACTTGGTCGAATGCATTGGCGATCATAATATGTTATTTAAGTAATTTAAAAATTATGTTATGTGAAATTATTGAAAACTTTAACACGCCTACTTTCAGTTGCCATCAAAGGATTGGTGAAATTATCGGCTTCGGTATGTTTGTGCAAATCATATCGGCGAGTCTCATCATGGGCATAGTTATCATTTATATGGTATTTTATGTGGCCAACGCTTTTGAGTATATCTACTATGGCATTTTTTTGTTCAGCTGTATGATGGAAGTATTTCCCACCTGTTTCTTTGGCACTTATTTCGAAATCGAATTCGATAAATTAACATATATGCTATTCTCATGCAATTGGATGGATCAGAGTCGTGAATTCAAAAAGAATCTATGCATTTGCGTAGAGCAGTCGTTGAAGAAGCGCAGCTTTCGAGTGGGTGGTATGTTTCGTATTAATTTGAATATTTTCTTCACAACTTGCAAGGGTGCATACTCGCTTTTGGCGGTTGCTTTGAGCATGAAGTAAATCGGGTAGCAAATTTATAAAAACTAAATATTTATAGAAGAATGACGTGTACTCTAGTCTAGTACTTAGTCCACGGAGTATTCTAAAATAATTGACCACATGTTACCTTTGAAAAAAAAAAAAAAATCTTCGCAATGTTTTTCATGAAAATTTTGCTTAGTTAATTTCTTATAAATTGTTAACACGTAATATAATGAAACCTACATAAATTAGAATTACAAACTTTGTACAAAAGTTATAAAAATTATAAAAAAAATTAATTAAAATTTAAATTTTTTAATTAGCATATTTTGCAAATTTTGCGGTATCAGAATATCGAGCATAATGTGCCTGAAAATTTCAGTTGGTTTTTGAAATTTTTTGAAAATTATATTGGTAGAAATGTTGGAGACCGCCAGCATAAAGGAAACTAAAAATCGTCGGGAATTGATTAAAAATTTTTAGAAAAAAGTGCATGGGGCAGAAATTTGAAAACCTGTCATAAATAAACTGGAATTTCCATACGCTTCAGACTTGCACTTTATTTAAAGCAGCTAAATAACTGCATATCAAATCGTTTTCCAGAAACTCTAGCTAAATAATGTGAAATTTTGATGAACGTTTCTTGAATTTTTATACATTTTTTACAAAGTTTAAAATTTTTTATTTCTATGCCATTTGTTATAAATATTACTAACTAAAGTTTTATAAAAAATGTACGGAAAAAAATATTATGCCATTGCGTATTATAAAAAAAATAAACATGCTTGTGGTCGATTGTTTTTCAAAGTATCAAATAAATAAAAGTGGGGAAAGAAGAAAATAATTGAGAATTCGGTGCACGCCTACAAGTTTGCAGAATTATATTCAATGGAAAAACATTAGCTTAGAAGAATTGTTGCACAATTAGTAGTAGAACTTCAATAAATTGCTCGTTTCACATAATTAAATTTTCAGCGTTTTCTGTTATATTCTTCGAAACCTGCTCCTGATGTCAATGACAAAAATGCGAAGTAAGCTGCTAAAAGGTAAAGTGGTGAGTATCTTATTTTTTATCGAGTTATGGAATGCACCAAGTCGTTCTCTTGCTTTGCTAACAGGCGTCAGCTAGAGACCCCAAGTAAAGCTAATCTCTCTCCAAAGCCCGCAAATCATGTCAACGTAGCAGAACCTTCCTCTTCCACCACCAGCGGGTACCGCGTTGAATACTTTCAAAACTGAAGCATTTTCTTCCATACATTGTTAAATGTTTCATTCGTAATTTAAGTGCGCATTAGACATCAGCCACCAGGTCGCCGTTATTGCTCTCACAGGAATTTACCCCGTAGCCCTTTTACCCTATGGTAAAATTTTCGGGCGCTTTTCCTGTCGGCTAGCATCTCAAGCTCTTAACACTCACGTTTTTCGACCTCTCGCTTCTCTTTGCGAATAATAAGTCCCTATTCCGTTCTCATACACCGGTATAAGAAATGACCCGAGTCGATGGTCGGTCCTCAGAGTGTATGTAAGTCTAATACACTGGAAACGTGCCTTCCGTATATCGCAATATTCTCGACTGGTTTCGGGGTTTTCGATCTGAATACAGCTACGTAGCCTCGTGGTATAGACTACAAAGGCATTAAAAAGTGTCAATCACGATTTTGATAACGCTAGAGGGGCACCGCTCGTAAGTGCGTTCTTGGTCTCTAGAGTAATTGATCTTGACGCTCGTCACACAATGTGAACGCTAGTATTTGGCGACGAAGTTTTCTTCCAGTTCAAATCCAACACCGAACTGACGCTCCTTTATACGGCAGATATAGTAGAAGGGTTGACTATAGTCACTCAACTGTAACTGCATACCATTGCAATATATTCTAATCATGAAACATTATTTTATCAAATCTAATCGAATAGATTCGAATTATAAGAGTTAATCTAATCTGATCTAATCTAATGTAATATAACCTAATATATTCAAACCTAGTATAATACAATTTGGAATGCAATATATTCTAATCCAACCTAATAAAATATAGTCAAATCTTATCTTATATATTTTAATCTAATCCAATTGATTTAGTGTAATCTATTCTAATCTAATATAATTTAAACAAAGTAAATTATACTCAAGATACTACTACAGTTTCAAAATTTTGGTGGGGGTTTAAAATAGAGCTAGAACTATTCGCATATTTGGATATTCGGATATCCATGTAGATATCCGTTGACACCAATAAAATTCGGGTAGTATGGATATCCGTCTTATATTCGCTGGTCCAATCATCCGGATTTACGAAGAACCGATTAATATTCGTATATTCGGGTATTAAAAAAACAATCAACAAATTGATTAACAATAATAATTATCAACAAGCACCTTTTGCAAATAATATTTTGATGAGTGCAATTTCGATTATCAATAAGCGCACCTGTTGTTAGTGAACGAATGTAATGAGGCAATTCGTGAATGATGTTTGGGATAGCGGCTTATAGAATTCTTGTTACACAAAATGACACCGCGGCTTATTTTCCAATCCTACGATTTACACCTAAACCTCTTTACGTTCCCTATTACCCCTTTGTTTATTTGCTCTATGTTGCATTTCAATATAATATTCGGATATCCGCAAAGACGGATATCCGGAAACTTTGATATTACCGTTGAATTCGTTGAAATATTCGGATATTCGAATATTTGGATTAACCGTATATTTGAAAAATCCGGATTGAATTCTCAGCCCTAGTTAAAACTCCAAAACTAACCATTAGGCGCGCCAAGGAATCCAATCCGTAATTTAGTTTAATCTAATCTAGTACATAAATAAAACAAATAATTGCGCTAAAACATTGAAACAGGATTAGGGAACGTCGAGTCGAGGCTCTTGTAACCTTTACCTACCTGTCTTATGACTTCATATTTCCTCCTCCTTCGAGGGAGATTGTGGACATCGTCCAGTACTCTGAGTCAAAGGATCTGGGCCAAATAGTAGGTTATAAACCAAATTCACGCGGCCTCCGTAGCCGAGTATTTAACGCGTGGGTACTTCATTCGGTGTGTCCCGGGTTCGAATCCTGTAACATCAAAAATATAGAAAAGGTTTTTTCTAATAGCTGTCGCCACTTGGCGGGCAATGGCAAACCTAAGAGTTTATTTCTGCCATGAAAAAACTTCTCACAAACATTATTTGCCGTTCGGAGTCGGCGTAAAACAGCAGGCCCCTCAATTTGTGTTACAACATCAAGAAACACACCTCAAATTGAAGGAGAAGTTCGACCAAAACCGCTCTAACACTAGCACTGGAGTGAGTGCCATCAAATGTTACATACCACAAGTACCACTATAGTCAAGGGAATTTGTAAGTGAACCCTTTGACATACATAGAGACATATGTATGTAAATAATCTCAATCTCAGCAGCTCACACAAGCCAAAACCAAAAAACCAAATAACGTAGGTGATCTTTCACATTTCACCCACAAAATGTTAACCACCAAATAAAAGCCAAGCAAAAAAAAAAAGGGGGAAAAAATACAAATTTTTTTCGCTTTAAAAAATGCCAATACAGCTCTGAGCAAAGCAAATCCAAGTCGATTTAACAAGCAAAGGTGGAAAGGCAAACTGAATTGGGGAAATCGAGATGCCTAGGCATATTTGTGAAAGCAGATGCCAAAGGAAGAATTCCCACAGCTACTTTTTTTTCTATCAACTATAACTTACCACAGATTCGAATGCATACGTACATACATGCTTACTTACTTAAATACATTTGTATGTGAATGTGCATGCTTGACGGGTTACTTGTGTGCCTTTTTGATTTAACGGATTTCAATCCCTAAGCTATACCCGCCTTTCATTTTGCGTCTCCGTTTCTTGCTGCTTTACAAGATTTTCAATTTGCCTTGCGGATGAATTTTATATGCAAACATAAATCTATGTATGTAATGGTGTATGTGTGTCTGTGTGTTTGTTTGAATATATTTCATACATTGTACATACTATATGTATGTATGCATATGAATAATATTGATATGAAAATTTTGCGTACGACAGTTCTTTACTTTTGATAGAATGTTGCTTTAGGAAATATATTTTTGCACATATCCTAAATATATTTCACACTTAAATATACAATTTGGCAATCGAATATGCTAAAGCTGTCGTATTTGATTGGTTGAACGCCCTCGCTTGAATTTAGACATATTGTGTTATGAATATTTCATAAAATGTAAATAAACATAGAAACGGTATGGTTTAAAAGATTCTGCCGTGAATGCAGAAATGAAGGGTAAATCTCAAAACATTATTATTGTACTTTAATATAATTTCCTTTAAATTGAAGCAGGTTAGGTTATTATAAACGAGCTGTTCTTGTTGGGAGTTCACTCCTGGGCTGCAGGACCAATTGTGATGCCCAGAAAGGGATTTTCTATTGTTACATATTCTTAAACCATCCCGACCCTTTGGCATATCCCAAAAGTCCTTCCAGTGCGACCACACCAAATTCGTCCTATCGACAGAGGAAGTGCTGAATGGACTATATCTCTTTCTCATTCTTGCAGCTCTTGCAGAAGTCGCTATACGGGCCTAGTGGCCGATGTGCAAGTGATTCGTTAGTATTCCTGTAGGAAGATTGAAATTCGCCTTTTACTTCGCTCATTGAGTTATGGCCGAAGTGAACGCGCTATCCTGCATGTCTTTGGATTTGGACTTGCGAGGGTTATATACTCGGGATGATTACCCCCAGTCTTACCGAAGAGATTGCAGAGATTCTCGAAAGTTCCGAGTATAGTCTTTGAGGGAAGAAAGAAGTTATATCAATTGCAAATATGTCAGCTTGGAATCCCCTGGAAGTTTGTATGCTTCCCTCAAAGAGAATTGCAGGGACACAACTACAGATACTGTTCCCATATCTATTTTAGAGCCATCCGTGATTATTGGAACCTCTTCAGAGTTTAGATTCTTATCCACTTCCGTCGGGGAAGTGAATCTTGAACTTGTGGTTAACGTCGAGTATGGTGATCTGATACTTACATTTTTGTTGCTCCACCACCACTCTACTCCTGCAAGAGTGCAATTAGGAAAAACCGGGATCTCCGTCTCCAAAAGAGTTTAGAATCGAGTATGACCCCCGAGATTCAGTCCCTTTCGTAAGTTCAAGATTTTTGCTACTAATTAATGGAGTTGCAGGAAACCTTTCACATCGTTTTTCGAGCATTACTATCAGAGCTGGAAACCACTCTAATAAATGGTCCGATACACAACCTTTGCAGTAAATCTGGTAAACAAACAAAAGACTAGTAGTGAAACTTAAGGTCTGGTATATGCCTATCGTAAATGGAGGACTCAACCCTAAGCCAAGAAGTTGATCGTCTATACTTAAGTTTTCATGTCTAGGCCTTAGTTGTTTTCCAAACAGTGGAATTTTTTTGAAATATATTTTCGCTTGTTTCGGCCCTTACTTCAAAAATGTTAAAATTTTACAAATTATTGTACGGAAAATTTCAGTAGTGCTCTTCTCAAACAAAATTAAATAACAACTCAATAAGCTTTGCTCTGTGCAGAAGAAAAGTCCCGAAACAAGTCCCGAAGTTTCGAGTTACCAAAGGCTTAATGGCCGAACACTTCGATTGTTCGGTCAAGTAAGGTATCTAGGATTCATACAAGATCCTAAGCAGAGTGGGAAAATTAATATGGATGTCCTAGGGGTGGTTTAAGTTTATATAAAGTTGAGCCAAAAAAAACTCATATAATAAACGCTGTTATTTTTTTAGACATGTGGTTTTCAAAAATAAATAAAACGCATATAATTTCATGTTATAGCTAGGAATTAAGCTTTATTATAACGGCAAGAGTTTGTCATTATGTTTTAAAAATGATTTCGGGCAAGTGACCGCTGCGGCTGGCTCGAATAAATTCCTGCTGAGAGCTCCAATTTTCTACCACTTTTTGCAGCTAAAGCGTCCAATATTCTCTACCAAGGCGTCAATCGTCTCGGGCTTAACTGCGTAGACTTCCGACTGCACATAACCCCACAAGAAATAGTCCAGTGGTGTTAAATCGTGCGATCATGGAAGCCACTCCACATGCCCTCGACGCGAGATAATGCGCTCACCAAAAGTTTCCTTCAATAAATTTATTGTTTCGTTGTCTGTATGGCATGTAGCGTCGTTTTGTTGGAACCAAAGGTCGTCCACATCAACATCCTCCAATTCAGGCACGAAAAAGTCTTTAATCGTCGTTGTATAGCGCTCTCCATTGACTTTAACATTATGGCCGGCTTGATTTTTGAAGAAGTCCATATTTCTGATGATTCCCTGCTTATAGAGCACACCAAACAGTGGCTTTTTGAGGATGTAACGGCATCTCAACAATGGCTTGTGGATTACCAAATGCGATAATTTTGTTAATTTACGAAACCTTTCAACCAAAAGTGAGCTTCATCGCTGAACAAAATTTTCTTGTGGAAATCGGGATCGGTGGTCATCTCTTGATGGTCGCTTGATGGTCGTTCAGTTTCAATTCATGCACGAGTTGGATTTTGTAAGCCCGCAAACCAAGATCTTTCCGCAAAATCTTCCATAAAGTGGATGTTGTGCGCGATGGCGGATGGACTCATTTAGGTCTTGTTCGATATTCTGCTCCACAGCAGCAATAGCGTTTTCGGTGTGCACTCTAATGACATGACTTGAGTCATGTTGGATCCATTGTGTTTTTGGCATTAAATATTTTTTTCAGTCTATAGTATCGGTGTGCTGGATTTTGCGTGTGGATGGTTTGATATATTTTCGTTGTGTGCTCAGGTTAAGCGTTTCGCGGCCTTCATTTGTAAAGTTGACGGCAGGTTCGTGAGGATTCTGTAGTTTCAAGATCCTTAAGTCGTGTGTCGGTTCCCAATTGCTCCACATATGCATGAAGCTGAACATGCTGAATTACATACTACAGTACTTACGTTTTAAATAAATATTCGTTCATACATATGTATGTATGTATATATTTATTTAAAATTGTATTGTTACCGTTGTTGCTATGTAGGTATGTGAAGTGAAGAATTTGTGAAATTATCCGCTTAGATCACTCAACTAAAAAACTCAATTTGCATATTAATTTCATCAGTTTGTGAATGTGTTTGGAATTTTTTTGGCCTATTTTTTCTACATTTTATCTTTCTTGTTTTTTTGTAATTTCTTTTTAAACCCAAATAAATATACGTTGGTATGACAACCAAATTGGCGGTGTACGTGCAACAAAGTCGCTATAGTCTTCTTTACCTTTGCATGTCTCATTCCTTTTGTTATTTACATGCATACATATCTTATCTATATAACTCACACTTGTTTAGTATTGTTTTTGATCCTTATCCCAAAAGTCTTTTATAGTTGCACTATATACTGATACGATGTATGTAAGTTAAAGAAACGAGTGGGCCTACATACCCAGTGAGAAATTGGGTAACTCATTACTTTTTTCTACCAAGAAAAAAAAAATACGCAAACAGTTGTACGAAAACTTGCACCTTACCAAGAGTAATATGAACTTGACCAAATCTTCACGTGCTTTATTTTTGTCTTCAACTTTATCCACCTGCCATTGTCTGTTGCGTTTCTCTGCATTCTTTCCTTTCTTATTTGGTTGATGCCATTGAAGTTGACATTGAGTGATATTATCTCGGCGTATTTACAGGAAAACGTTGCAAATAGTGAAAAATATTATGTTGTTTGTAAAGAATATTGTCGCAACCAGCGAATAATATAATGTATAAAAGGTAAACTAAATCTCATTTGAAAATTAATTCCAAATGCCACTGAGCCGCTTATTAAACAAAGAAAAGGATGTTTTAATTCAATTGTGATAGATGAAGTACATCAACCACTTATAGCCAGAGAGATAAAAAAATGGCAGAAAATACTGGCCGTAATATGGGGGTGTCTATGCAAGAAAAGCTTGCTTTGTGGAGCGCCAAGCTTGCGGTCACACTGACGTGTTTTGATATTTGATTACAAATATTACGATCTGAAGGTATTCCTGTGCAAAAATCTTCCTATTTCAATTAAAGGAGAGCCAAAAAATACCCAAAAATGAGAGCCCCAAGCAGAGAATCACCATTGAAAGAAAATTCCCGGCAATTATGATCCCCAAACAAAAACTTATTCAAAATCAAAATCCCCAAAAGCAAAACCCTGCCGCACATATTGGAATCTATGCTTAATATTTTGAATTCCACTTAACTTGACCTTCGTGTACGTAAACAATTTACTTGTGCAGAATTGTTAAACAATAAAAGAAATCTTTGGAAGTGGCATTTCAAACACGAATATTCAACTGTGTCGTAAAATCCGCTGTTTTCGGTATCGGATTTGAATCTTTTTCAACTTTTCTGTTTAGGTGTCGCGCAATCCGACCTTATTGGGTTTTATATTCGAATTTTTTTATCGGTTTTAGGTTTCGGAGAATAAGAGTTTGTCGGTTTTGTTATCGGAAGTAAATCGATCATTCATACTATAACAGTTTTTGATCATTTGAGCTTTATTGATGTGCTGTAAAATTTTTTCATAAAATATAGGTACATTTTGTTCAAAACGTAATTCTGGTTTCAATGGAGGCAAGCCTCCATTTGCAGTTCAATTGAATGAGCTATAAAACTGCATGCCCGAGAAGTTTCAAAAAATTTGGATTGAAAAGATAGAAATTTAAAGAAAGTTTGAAACTTACACTTACATTGTGTTTGCTAAAGTGTCAACTATATTTGTATAACAAGTAAAGTAAAGAAGACGAAATTGTCAAAATTTGGCAGTACATAGAGTAAACACATTTCAGATTCCTTGGCCTTATTTGCATTCTGACATGTAATAAAAAGTCGGTGTTTCCATCGTAAGATCTCGTTTACAAATAAGCGTAAATTAGATCACATGAATGGAACAGCTGATTCGAATGTCGATTGTGCTCATGTTCGAAAAATGCTAATTCCGATAGAATTTTTCGACACTAAATGAAACCGATATCGGCTTACATTTCCGACAAAAAAACAATTCCGAGTTGAATTCTGGAACATGCCGATTATTAATATTCTCCGTGAAATTTATTTGGATAAGTTTAAAAAATAGCACGGTGTACACATTAACTCTCCGTATTAAGATTACTTTAAAAATCGCCGCGATTCTAACCGAAATTCACAAAAAACATGAGATTTTGTTTTGGTAGATTTAGATTTTGGGGGTTTTGATTTGGTGAATTTAGTATGGCGATTTTGAGTTTGAGGATTCCAGGCTCAAACCGTCAATTAGATGTTTTATTTGCGATGCTCTGGCAAGGACTTATATTTACGATACTGCACAGAACTAAAAAGTTCACCTATAATTAAAGAGATCGACGTCTAAAACAGCTAGATGGCGAAGGAGTGCGAGAGGGGATAAAATCGAAGAAAATCTTTTTAATACTGGTTTGAATTTCATCTCAAATTAATTGAAAAGAAAAACGGCTGGAAATCAGGAATTAACTTCTTGTTTATTAATTTTTATGGAATTTTTTTAAAAAATATGCAATTGTAAGAAGAAATTGCCTTGTTTTAAGTTGGCAAATCATCTAAAGGAAATAAATCAGGAGATCCTTTCAGTTTTACTAGAATCTTATTAAATTTATTAATAAGGAAAACTTTTTATTTTTATTTAAAATTTTGTTTTTAACGTCTTAACATGTCTATGCATTTTGTTTATAATATACTTTATATTGTTTTTAGTTTAATATTATGAATATTGTTCTTTGGATTTTTGTATTTTCAAAATTTAAATTTTTGATTTACTCATTTTTAGTGTTCCAGAAGTTTTCAATGAACAGAGATTTCAGAAATAAAATATGATTTATGAATAAATTTTTAAAAAAATTAATATCTTTATCTGTCTAAACTTGTATTATTTTTCAAGAAATGGCACGCATAATATGACAACACTAGTTATTAAAAAACTTATTTTAATTGTTCTTATATCTTAAAATTATCATACTTACGTAAAATCTACTTAAAAAAATGTAGGTGCCAACAATTTTAAATTAATTAAAATTAAGGGGAGATTCTAACGAAAACCAGGATTATCTTCTTATTTTTATTGAAAAGGTTTTCATCTTAGTTTTACAAATTGCTTTCTTCATTTCATTGTAAATACGTACCCAGTATTAATAACAAGACTTTTGTTTATATTCTGGACAAAACCCTCCAGGTCCATCCCGCATGGAAGCTGCAACAAACCTCCGGAATCCAACACAACCCGACTCAATTGGTTCTTTCTTTCAACTATATTTTATCTATATGCCAATTTATTTCAGTGTTGCCAACAAGATTTTTTCTCTAAAATACTATTATTGCAACACGCAGGTTGCCATATGCTCATATTTGGCACAACTAATAAAATTCATATTTAATAAATACTTAACAAATATTTTATTGGAAAAAAATCATAGAGAAATCCGTTAAATTTTGTTCTGATTTATAGGGCATTTTATGTCGTCTTTTCGCTCTATGTGGAATAATTCACACCACGGCTGCAGTAAATGCTTGCAAACGGGAAGGAGAATGAACAATACTACCACTTTTAGTGCATCATTGGTAACTCTTTGCAAAAAAAGTGCAATGATGAGAACTCGGCGTTGAAGGTAAGCCTTCAAAAGGCGGGATATGACGAGATGAGCTATGCTTCAGATGTTTGAAATGCAATGAAATTGATTAAGGTACGGCACTTAAAGAAATAAACACTAATGAATAAGTCCAAAAATTAGATCGACTAATTTTATAAAAATCTAATTAATTTTGTAACGTTAAGTAAAATTCGAACGATTCATGCCATATACTTATTTATACTATATATGTATATATCTTTTCACATATTAGATTATATACTTGAATTAATACATTACTTAAAGAAACATCTTTTCTTATATCAAACGTAATGCACAGGGTAATGTATCAAGCGACAGCTTACCTTCTTAGGGCACAGTGCATGCCATTAGATTCTGAGGCTTAAGGCGTGGTGTCGCAAAGAATAGAAACAGAAAAAGGAGCAGAATTCGGTACATTTTTGACAGCAACAGCAACAGCAACGGCAACAGAGTTTTGCGATTCTGTTTCTGCTAGCAACAGAAACAGAATTCAGTACATCAGGAATAGAAACAGAAAGAAGTACTTTGGATTTTCAGACAGTCAAATACTTGACTAAATCTTCACCAACTAAGTATTGTTAAATAATCGTCCACTAATATTATGAAGAGTAACCTGCAAAACGAACGAAAACACAAAATACTATGAATGAGGTTTGCATATCAGTATCTGTTCTTTGTTCCACCAACATTGTATTACTACACAATTAGTTTGTTTTTTACGTACATGTTTGTGGTAGTTCGTAAAAATTGGTTTCATATGCAGACATTTGCAAGAAACCTGCAAAGTTGGGGATATTGAGAGCGCGAAAATGACAGTGGTTTTGAGGGGAAGTCGCATGTTTTTACTGTATAAATTTTTACTCGTAACAATTTGCCAGTACGAAAAACGCCTGATTGTAAGTAAAGTATTATTAAAAATGTTAATTACAATATTTCCATAAAAAGGGGGACAATTATAAAAAGTGATTAAAAGAAAAAACTTGCAACTTCTTACTGGTTTCCCGTTTTCTTAATTTCTTGCAATTTTTTTTTCACTGAGAGTAAATTTTGCTTACGCTTTGAAATTTAGTTACTGGCAAGTACTGGATATTTACTGGCGAGTACGTGTACGGACCTAGTACCTTTTCCCACTGGGTACTTTTGCAAACACACACATACTACGTATGTACTATATTAACACAATCAATTCTGCTTGTTTACATTATGTTGTACCTTTATTTAAGAGCTGGAAATGGCAAAATGATTTCTGGCACGCTTCAGTTATTCGGCTGCCTTACTGCTTTTCCCCATTGGTTTGTTTTTGTGAAGATATGTTGTATTATAAATACAATTTGCGGAAAATGATTATTGTTTTTTGAATGTTAGAGTTAGAACATTCACCTGTTTTTGGTTGAACACAAGACGATTGTGTTTTTGTTTTTTTTTTCGTTTGTTTACATGCCTTTTTGATGTGCACAATATTGTGACATTATTGAGTAAATTTTGCCAATTGGGTTTTGTTTTATTCGATACTCGTTCAAGCTCCCTGGTTAGTACCTATTACAAACATATGTATATTTATGCATTGTAGATTACATGTGTTTCACTTTAGTTGCCCACTTGTTTCACCCAATGAATTCAATATAGTTATAAGCTGTCGAAATTGATGTATAATCTTGTCATTTGTAACGAGAATGTAAATTTGATTTGCTCATTGGAGATTATATTATTGTACTTTCTTATTTTATTGTGCCTAAAAAACGAGGGGTATAAGTGAAAGTCTATGCACATATGTATGTGCGATTTGTATCGGCGTTATTTTAACAAAGGAGCGAGGAGACGAATACCCAGATGGTCTCTAAAGTCCGAGAAACGTTAATGGAGATACATAATACATAAAAATCATTTGAAAATCAATGATACCAGAATATATTTGACCTTTTGATATAACAACTTTTCCGTCGCACCAATAAATTTTTAAATTATGAATGAATATGGAGATGTCTTCATAAAGTATAATATAAAATTGAACAATTAGCTAAGTAAAAATTTCATAAGATCCTTTTCATTTTGTGCTTGACAAGCCAGTAGTGATATGTCGAGCATTTCTGCATCATGATGCATCTATAATGCAATCATACAGATTAAAGTCGAAAAATTTTTGAGCAGGGTTGCCACTGATTAAAAATGAAATGCAATTATATTACAAATTTAAATCAGGGACCGAAAGTTATGATTATTTTTCAAATTTGAATGGAATCCGGATTGTAATTATAGATTTCGCTTGCAAGTAAAAAATAGCTTCAATTATTATTCGAGCAAGAAATGCAACTTAAAAAAAATTAATTTTTTTCCAATAAAAATAACTCAAAAAATAACAAATATTTTTCAAGCAAAAAATAAAGCCCAACAGTAACTATTATTTTCTGATCAAAAAATATCTTCTTCTACACTGGGAGAATTTGCTATTTTCTGACTTCGCTCACATGAACTTGCAGCTATTACTTCTACCACTTTGAAATATCTTTGCTTTCTCATATTATTCCCTAACATAAACTTGCCTCGAGCTCCATGAAATTACAAAAAATAAATAAAATAATAAATAAAAAAATAATATGATAATTGCGAATAAGGTTGTGCGGGCCTAAATGCAAAGTAGATATTTCAATAAAATAATAAAAATAATTACTACACCATTTTTTTTTTTTTGATATGATGAAAAAGCTATTGGGGTCAACTTAAGCTAATACTTTGATAATTTTGTGATAAATAGGCAGTGCTTCCTTCGTGGCTTGTGTAATTTATGGATATCCATGAGGAAGAATGGCATTATGTTGTAATAATTCCAAAAACTCTTGAGAAGTGCATTTCCTAGGAAATGCATTTGGTGGTGGGTGAATGCTATTTTTGATCCTCATGCATCGCACTTGACTTGCCAACGTAATTGCTTCTGTTATAAGTAAGACTTAATTTGTGTTCGCCTTTTTTGTACCTCAGAGAAAATGCGATAATTTCAGTAGCATCTGCCAGCTTCCTTTTTCTTTTTGAAGGTCGAGCTCTCGTCCGTGGGTTTTGTTGGGTGCCATACTAAATTTGTTAGAGTACCATCAGATAGTTTTGGGGATATACCTAGTTATCTAGCAGTGACACGTTCATCTTCACAAAACAAACTATCGCACATATTTTTTTTCACCAAGTCAATCACGTTTTACATAAGCCATAGCTTCTTCTATTGCTGTAAGCTTAGCCGGAAAGACGCCACAATTATCAGACAGTCGAAAACTGAGTTTTAGCTAGATATCTTGAGAGTATTCCCACTTCCACCTCTATCGCCCAATTTAAAGCCGTCAGTGTAAAGTACTTTATACCCGATAACTACGTCTTCTTTCCAGTTCCTTGTCAGAGGCATTCGTGTGGTGAATTGGTCTACCTGCGCGATAACTGGAGTGGAGTAATCATCGAATTCCTTGAAGGCTAAGGCTTTTCCAATGTGAAGCGCGGTATTCACAGATCTGTCTTTGGTGCAGTCATGTTGGTAGCTCGGTATCTTACTCGTCTTTAGAAAGTATCGGATGTGTCTATCCAGCAGGCTCTCCAAAGTAGGAGATGTCGGGTACAAGATGCCACTTGTAGCCCAGCGGAAAATATATCGCCTAAGAACGGATATTTATATGGTTGGAAATACCTTAAAGCCTATGATGAGGGCGCGATATTGCAAGGTAAACCAGTACACCCCGGAAAGTGCGTACCCATTTGTAGGTGTAGAATTTTTTTTTTCGCAGAATGATGTCCATTCGCAATTAGGATTTTGGTTAAATGTTAGAAGAGTGAAGCTTTTTGTGAGAACCTTTCTCAGATGATTAGCCTCCAAATGTACTTCCATGTTACTGCAATAATTCTGCCATGAATTATTCTGAGCCTTTTTAATGGCCTTCGTTTGAAGGTTCTTTTGGAAACCGTGTAGGCTATCGTTCCTCAGGGAAGTTATTTTTATTGCTTATTTCTCCACTTTGGAATAATAGCTGTGTAGGAGGAAAGAAACATCGCGCTACCGTTATGGGTAATACATATTGCAGGTTTATCATATTTTTCCCGAGGGAAGCATATCTATCATCTAGTGTGTTCGCTTTATCAGGTCTTGACAATAAGACGAGCTTTGGAGGAAGACGTTATATAGGGCCACTATGGGTATTAACAAATTTTGGAGCATTACCAAGTTTATTCACTTCGACACGCTCTCAGCAGCTGGGAACTGAGAAAGCAGCACCAATATCAGAATTGTGTTTTATACTAAATTGAGGTTCCATATCGACGACATTCCCTAGAAACCAGCAATATACGGTCTTAAAGCTAGATGA
The DNA here is from genome assembly GCA_951828415.1 of Anomoia purmunda. NCBI lineage: Eukaryota > Metazoa > Arthropoda > Insecta > Diptera > Tephritidae > Anomoia > Anomoia purmunda. Next base: position 45,162,517 of record OX639996.1, read on the forward strand.
ATGTGCGAATCATGCAAAAGTTACCGTTTACAAGGAGCAAAATATCTATAATGCATATATCGGAAGTCACCTTCAAATTAGGGAAAACTATCATTGCGAAAGAGTTGTGAGCCGTCTTGCGGAATTTATTAAAAACATTAGTCGGGCAGTGCTGCCAGACGACATTTCATTTCGTTGCCTTTAGTTAAACTACAAATAAAATGGAGCCTAGGTCTGCTGGTACCCTGGGTAAAAATTAATCACTCAACAGTTCACTCAACAGAGTTCGCCTTCCATTGTGATGTCACCAAGTGTTCTTACGGGTCAAAAAAAAAAAAAAAATAATAATAATAATAAGAGTCCATATATAGTTCATTATAAAAATAAAAGCTTTTGGTATGAAAAACAAGCCAGAAATCATACAATACATCAATTCTAATGAGGGCATCAATGCTGCTTTGAATAAATTAACTATACCACGACGTAAAAACCAAGAAATGTTTAATTTTTCTTTATTTTCATATACATAACTGCTTCAGATTTTTTAGAAAAATGCCTGGCAATGCCATCCATTCTTATTCATTTAGAAACACCGACTAATTATAAGATTTTTAGTGCAAGCAATGGATACGAAGCAATACTCTTACATATAGAAATGAATGAGAGGCAAAGGTCGAGAGTCATCAAAAGTAAAAACAAACGTAGCCGCCCCGAAACACAAGGAAAATTGCTTCCTTTGCCTAAAACGGTACACAACTATATAGAACTAAGAACGGCTAATTCCAAAAATATTCATGTGCAACAATAGTATACTGCTTGACCCCATCTTAGCAGCGTCGAATGCAAGCAAAGTTACGAATAGCAAGTCAGTCATTATTAAATGCTTAGAATCCGCCGAAAAAATAGGATTAACGGCACTAAATCAGTTCCGGCCTCCCAGCAGCTCGCCTCTGTGGCAAATACGAAAACCGTCGCCTCACAAAATACGGAAAAATGAACACTAGCCCTACGGAATATCAACGCTATTTCGCAGTATATGCCGCCCCCTGGTGCACCGAATGGGAAATGTTTTTTACTGATGGCTCTAAGGCTACGGATCATACATACAACTTTTGCAGTCGTACATTCTGATGGAAGAACTGTTATGGCAGGCTATCTACCTACCAATTGTTCTGTATACACTGCTGAAGCAGCAGCGATATACAACGCAATAGCATCGGCAGTGAAAACTAAGAAAAAAACGATAATATGTACGGACAGCAAATCTACAATATCTGGTATATTGAACGTTTCCAACAAATCTTTTCTAGTTTCCTGTATTCGCAGCTTTATTATAGAAAATAAAAACCTGATCAAAATTATGGGGGTTCCAAGTCACACAGGTATAAAAGGTAATGAACTTGCGGACCAAAAAGCTAAAGAAGCCTCAATGGAACCACTTTACACGTTTGACTATATGGTCAACAAGGACATTATTCGTTTGATTAACGAACACATGAGTACACAGAACAGGTACCAAACCGAGCTACCCAGTAACATGTCGGACCAACGGATCACTGCCTTTATACGCCTTCGAATTGGTCACATCATCATAACTCACTCCGACATTTTAAAAGGGTTGTCTCAGCTAAACATCTCCTAGATGACTGCGCCACATTTTACTTCCACCAGGAAACAGCTATTCGCCAACGAAACTCCGTCGGACTTATTGAGAATATCCTCTCAAGAAAACATCAGAAAAACTATAGATTTTCTATTAAAAACTGGACTGCGTAAATTAATTTAAACTTCTAATTATACTTATTTTATTTTTTATCTTGTGTTCTTACTCCTATTTCTTAATGTAGAATTAATTACTGTATCGGTAGTAGCTAACTTTATCGAATTTTACTAGCACGTCTTTAGCAAAAAAAAGCCTATTAAAACAACGAGCCGTAAGCCCTGGCAGCTAGTGCTTTCTTTGTTTTTACTGTAAAATAATAATTGCATTGTTATTTTTCATTTAATAAATAAATAAATAAATATAGAACTAATTACTTTATTTGCAAAAATCCAGCATACTTTGTTCGAAAACCTATGGACGGGTTTCATCCAAATTAGAACAGGATATTTATTCCTTAGACGCGTGACACGGGCATAGGCTGAATTTTATTCATATATGTGGAGCATTAATCGAGGTATTCAGAAAATCCATGCCCAATATTAATGATATTAAAAAGGTATGGTGCTGGTGCAATAAAAAATAATTTTATGAAAAATAAATGCAAATGTTATTAAGTAAATGTATGTTTTCGATCCATGTAAATTTTCATCCAAATTTTTTAATTTTTTAGAAGAGTGTTTAGAAATTTTTTGACTATGTAAATGTGCAGCCTACTTAATTTTAGCAAAGGCTGAAGTGGATTTTATATACTTTTTTTTAATTTCGGCGTTGGAAATTTTTTTTCATATAACGCCTATTGAAATACACATTTTTTGTAGTGGAAAATGCAAAATACTGTCGGCATATAAAATTTATACAAATCAACGGGAATTTTAATAAAATGCAATGTAAAAAGTTTAGCTACTGCAAAAAATCAGCGGTAGTTTTTACATACATATATTCTAAATATTCTTCCAAAAATTTGTAATAATTTTTTGAAAATTTGTTGAGTTTTTATAAATTTTGTATAAAGTTTGAAAAATTAACTTACATGGTTTTTGGTATAGTATAAGCTATATGTTATGTAAATTTAAAAAAAAAATTTATCTTGAAAACCCTTGGTTATGTTGTAAAAGTTGACTATTCGACTGGTTTTTCTCGCGACTGTAAGTACGTAGTATATTGTATACAGTATATTAAATATATTTGTAAAAAAAAAATTATAAAAATGCTTCAAATAGCTCTAATTATATAGAGGAGATTTCGAGAAAATCCATATTTATGGCCAGACTTCGTTCCAGTCGAATAAGCTTTGCGCAGTTAAAAGCAACAACCAGTACTCATAGTCCAGATAAAGTTTACCCTTAAGTTAGTTGCTGCTATTTTTTTTTAAGACTTTACTGTGACGGGACGTTATTTTTAAATTCATTGCAGCAGTATTTTTAGCTTTAAAAAATATTCTGTTAGTATATAGAAAAGTAATAAGCAATGAGAACAAATAATGAGGGTTAATTAAAAAAAGAAACTTACGAATTGTGCGTATATATCAGGGTATGTTTTGAGTTGGGAAGACGTTTGTAGACTTTCTTATGGTAATACAAAATAAGGTTAATACAAATTCAAAACGCAGATGAAAAATTTATTTTTTATTACTATTTATGGTATATAAAGAAACCCCACACTACATACTAAAAAAAAAGAGTAAACGCATGTACAGAATAGGAATATGAGAGTTCTTTTATTATCTCTTGTTTGTGTAAATACTAAATTTAATTACACATCAAATTCACTTGAATTTACCTACACATAAAGTACATACTATTTAGCCATAATAAGAAAGAGAGTAGTAGTAAGTCAAAAAATTCACTTTCTGAATATGAAACATATCTTGAAGTTGTTGTATTTTTGTTGTAGGGAAGGTCTTAATTTGCGGTATTAAAGAACTTTAATAATAAGACGTAAAGCGTAGCGTAAACCCGCATACCACTACTAGTACTTTGTAAATATCTTTGTGTGTGTGTGCTCATGGAACGTTACGTCAGTGTTGCCAGAACTTTTTGAATTAAAGGCAAAATTGGCAGAAGAAAATGGCTGAGAAACGTCAAACATCAAAATTTGTTTAAAACTAAACATTATAATCAACAATTCAAATAATTTATTCGTATTACGATTTTATAACAAATTTTATACAGTTTTGAATATTTATATTGGCTTAAATAATTTATTTCTAAGGTAATTTATTCACACTTAAAATGATTTCATATATTTATACTCGTATGTCACTTGTTGTACCTTCATCATTAGACAAATAAGAATATATGTTAGATGAACATTTCTAATTTGAACGAGATTTTTTCAATTGCGAAATCCTTATTCAAGCCATATCAAATGCCTAGAATTGCATTTAGTATTTGAACACTAATTCTATTTATTTGTTTGGTTTTGACTATGTTCATGTTTGCACTGTTCTGCATTGCTGATGGGTAAAACTAAAAAATTAAAAAACAAAACTAACGAGGGTAGCAAAAGGATTTTCATCAAGCTCGTTTTTATATTCACAACCCTCTGCACAAAATTTTATAGACTTAGTTTGTAGATTTTCCCTGCTAATTTAAGTCCATTTTTCCATTGCACTTTGATGGGATTTATTTCAATAGCACCGAATTTACATTTTTCATTAATTAAGTAATCAAACCCTTTTCGTTTTATAACAGAAGACGAAAGGTTAAAAAAACCTGAATAATTTAAAAAAAAAAGCTACAAAAAAATTTCCAGCTAATAGAAAATAAAAGAAGCTAAATCTAGCAGCAAAAAGGCTGATATGGCAACACTGGTTACAGGCCCGAATACGCGGTAACTGGTTGACTCTGTTAAATGTTTGTGGTAAATTTAATTGTAGCGCTTAAAAATTCTAAAAGGCCTCTAGGAAATATTTATCTAGACGAATAGAAACAAAGAGAGTGCTGCAAAAAAAAAAAAAATAAAAACTTGTTTTAAATTTTTTTACTTATATTTTTTCGTTTTATAGTCATAATGGTCTAATATAAGGCATAGGTTCGAACTTCACCCAACTGTTTACCGGATGAAAAGAAGTTTTTTAAATGAAATATAGCTTGTGAAAAATACATACATATATCTATTCCGATTAGTTTCCTAAATAAACTAACTGCTGAAATTAGGTTTAAGTAATTGCATCAAACTAAAGGGTGTTTTGTTTAGACGTGTGGTTTGCATTGAGGCAATACTTTTTCCGAAGTTAGTTTTTTTTACAGCTGTTACTAGATTTATACTCAATTTAGTTTGCCATTCCATAATCAGTACACTTACACTGGAGCTGCGGCGGTCACTAGCCCGAAATCATTTTGAAAACCTAATGACAAATCCTTATCTTTATAATAAAGCTAAACTCTTGACCATAACATTAAATTCTATGCATTTTTTTTCTGCTTGAAAACCATGTCTAAAAAAACAGCCTTTAGTTACCCAGTAAGTTGCTTCCCAAATTTCTATAATTTTGTTGACACAAAGTGGAAATACTGGCCATAAGTCAATGGCCACCCATCAGATCTTTTTAGTTATTTGCTTTGTGGTTGCCCAAACAAGGATGCGCTTAATTTTTAAAACATTTCCAAACAGATTTCTCTATCGGACTAAACTTTTCTACGAATACGCTTTCTTTGAATGATTCCCTGATCTGAGAACCGAGTGAAATTCTTACCTTTATTTCAAGGTTAGATCTTGCAAGAGGCTTGTGTTAAGAGCAGTTCGTTTTCGTACATTATCTTGAAAAGGGCGAATGCACCATAACTCGTAAATAAGAGCGTTGCGATTAAATAAAGCTGATATATGAAGACATACCATGCAAACAGAATCGAAAAATAGGTGTCTCTTTCGGAGAAATTTCGCAGATCAAACAGTTTACGTCATCCCATGTAGTTAGGTAAACCCCAAGGTCATTGTAGTACGAGCATACATAATGTAAACCTTGTGAAAGTGCTTTGCACTTTTTGGAACCTATTCTTCTAGACGTAAAGTGGATAAAGATGTCGGATAAATCTCTGGTATTGCTACGCATGAAGTCGATAATTGAGAATGCTTTCGGTGCCATGAGTTATTTTTGAATCAAAGATTACACTCAGGTATTTAATCGTATTGTTTTGGCACAGTTTTATACAATTTGGGGTAGATTGTGGAAATTTTTAACAATGGGATCTAAAAAGGTGTATTTATCTACTGCTAGTTTAACTATTATAACTATGTATATTTGTATATAATGTTATTTATTTTTAGAGCCATCATTGATGAAGAAAAATAAAATAGAATTTTGTGTATGTTTTCAATGAAAGATAGTGTATTGGTAAAGAATATAGATTATCAAGATATCAAAACTGTATTACACATCTGTCCACCCCTTATGGACAGCTCGTACAATTGTTGCCATAGAGTATACAGATAACTTAACTTACAAATATACATAACTTTGCCCGGTTTTTAAATAGGAAATATCGGGCTGAAAGTATCGATATGGTACTCATTCGTAGTATCGCTCTAAGAGAATTATAAATCGTTATCTGCTTGCCTTTAAAAAAGTGTTTGCACAATTACCAATCAAACCTACCGTGCCGAATTTGAAGGCTTCATTTTTGAAAAATTATTTTCATTTCATTTAAATTATTCTGGCAGTTTTGTACCCCAATATGACATTTCAATCTTTTGTAAAGTTTGGCGCACAGGACATCGCTCACCTTATATTGGAAAGGCACTAGTTTATAGCTTGATACGGACTTTGTGCTCATGCCGCCTGATTGTCTTACCCAAATATTCTTTTGCAAATATTTTGTTTATAAATTTTATAAATTATTTAAAAAAATATCGTTTTAAAGTCATCGGACGGCAAAAGTATCAATTTGGTATCGTATCGTATCGAAATTTGTGTTCCTAATTGTAGGCGTGAAGGCTGGAGTCTAGAAATAAGTCTAATGCAAGCAACTGACTTGACTATTTTTTTGTAAATTTTTTCGCTATAATGCCCGGATAGTTATAAACGTTAAAAAAACAGAGAGATGCCACTAGTGTACAAAATTTGTTTAAATGAGTTAATAAAACAAATCGATCATTATAATATAGTTGTAAAACGAAATAGGTCTAAGAAAGTTTACTGTCGAAAATATATTTGAGTGGAGTTGCCACCTGTTTGAAAAATTGAATTATTTTAAATTGATGTGATAAATGGAAATTAACAATATGGGTGTCAGATCAAAAAAAAAAGATTATATTTTTAAAGAGTGTTGCCAGCTGTTTCTTATTATTTTCAATTCAATTAATTGGTAAAATTTATTAAATATTACAATAACGTTATCCAACTACAGAGGCTTAAAACTATTCAAGTTCGAAAACATATTGAACATTGCAAAGGGTAGCTACCTTGTCCAAAAATATCAAAAGTATAAGGAGTTCAATGAAGTATTACAAAAAATGTAACATACGAAGTGTTTGAGAAAGCTTTATTAGTATCTTGCTTGTAAAGGTAGCCACTTAGTTATCCATGAAATAAATAATGAATTTACAGCACATTATCAAAACCTTATTAAACCTTTGAAATTTTATTGTTGCATTGGACTTTTAAGTGGAATTACCATTTCTAGACGTGAACTTGAGCCTAGTTTTTTCCCAGTTTCGCGGTAGCCGCCAAAGAGTAGTTTCACTTTACATTTATTTAATTCTCTTTGGTCTTTAGAAGTGCAATAAGTTCCCTACTGGCATGCCTTTATTTTGATTGCTTTTTATGCCGCTTTGTAAATGGAGTCAAAACAAAAGTAAGCAATTAATTTCAAAACATCTACAATATGTACATATATAAGTATTCGTATATTTCAGAACAATTTCACTTTTATAACATCGGCCTTACTTACGCTGCGCACAAGCAGGTAGAACATTTGACTGACCCGTACTAAGTTTACAACAACAGAGAGTTGGTCATAAAACACAAACCGCTATGTATGTAAGTTTATACTTAGTGTCAAGCAAGCTTCGTTCGCAACATACATACATACATACAAAAGTATCTACTACTATGTACGAGTATATTTAGATTTGCATATAGATACTTTGTCCGCACTGGCAAATGCAGCAAGTGATGAAAATTTAAATTCAGTCAAATTTCGGCGGCGAACCGCAAAAGTTATAGTAATATATAAGAAAACTGTAAAACGCTCAACAAATTGAAGTGTTAAGGATTCTCTCGGAAAAGTTCAGATGAGTTAAGTGTAGTAAAACAAATTGGTATAAAAAAGTTTTTGAATTATACCACAAAGTTTGCTGTGAACTTGAGTTAAGTATTTAACGATGGAATTGAAGACTTTCATAATTCTGATGTATATTTTGACAAAAGAAGTGGATGGGCTGGGAGATATAAAAAAATTCCACAATGCTGTAGACCAAGCCAAAGGGTGTGGTGGCACTCTGACAGTGGGCGATGAAGGAGTCGATCACATCTGGAGAGCAACGGAGAAAGGTGCGGATGACGAAGGTATAAAAGCGACTGACTTGGAAGCTGTAAGCGCCAATTCCACCAAATTGAGCATTTCCGATACGAACGAGGGAGAAGCACTCTTTAATAGCGCACGCAAATTAAACGCTTTGGATATTTTAAAAACGCGGCCCAGCACACTTTTCACACCCGACACGAAGCCATTCAATATACTTGAGCAACTAAAGTTAGATGAAATTCGCGATGCACAGGAAGAGTTACTACATAACTCCGGTCAACTGAAAGCGTCTAAGCAAAGAAAGAGAACGAAAAAGAAGAAAAGGAGAAGGAAAAAGAACAAGAATAAGCAAAAACCCATTGGTGAGCAGGCTACCATTTTTTGGACACAACTAACTACCAAAAAACCTCACTATTACTATCAGAAATTAACAACTACCACAAAGGTGCCAAAGAAAGTCAAGTACATTGTACATAAAAAGAATGTATTGAAAAAGAAGAAAAAAGAATATCTCAATCACTTGAAACATGTACTCTACCCGTTCATCAAGTTTATTGCCCTTTTTACGGTACTCAATCCATTCACATTGAAGGTTTTCTTGTTTGCGCTCATTTCGCCGGTGGTTTTTGGATTTTTAGGTTTTATGGCGCTTAGTTTTATGGTAAAACCGGCACTTCAACTCATTTTCGATGTTAAAAAGCGTGTAGATATTATCAAGCGAAAGCATTGGCGTGAGAAAAAACGTCGCGAACGTTGGCGTTATGGTCGCCGACCAATCACTATACACAAACACTACTACAAGAATGTTGTTGCACCGCATCCGCCAAAACCGAAATTTGTACATAGCATATCGAGACCGCCAATGCCGAAGTGGCCCGAGTGGGTGCGTTCGGATCAAATCGATTTTCGACCGAAGCTTCAACCACAAACGTCGCAGTTGATGATTTACAAAAATAATCAGCATAACGATCGTTTTAGAACAACAAATTTTCATTTCAATCCAATATTGCCAAATGTTGAAGACGAAATCGAAGATTGGCCTTATGAATCAACGCGATTTGAAAAGTACAAAGGCCTAAAACCACCTAAGCAATTACTATCAACACCACTTCAGTTTAAACCTCCCTCCGCAACTCCAATAAATCGTGTTAAAAATAGACCACCACCATTCCACAACAAACACAAAGTGCCTGCACCTAGCGTCTCGGCGGAGTTTGAGTCTGCCCCATTTCTTTAGAATAAGGAAAAATATAATAATAATAAACGACTGACTTTTCCCACCAAATTGATATTTGATTTGAATAAAAAAAACCGTGCTTTATTTAAATTACAGTACTACATAATTGTAAAAATGTCGGGTATGGGTGAGAATGGAGTATTTGTTTAAAAAATACCTTGTGAATTACTTTTACTAATACTAGCGCTGCGACCTAAAGATATCTTTCTTAATAAAAATTTAATAACAATAAAATATCTGGATCAAGGCAAATCTAAAAAGGTAGTATCAGCAGAGTAGCTTATTTGATTTATTTCATATTAAGAATCCGCTCAACTGTCAAATTTTGTTTACATTTTACAATAGATTCTAATCTTGAGCAATTTTATTGGTTGTGTGACATATCACGTCTTAAGGCAACAACGAAATACTTGCAAAATTTGTATTTGTCCCACCGCAACTACATATTTTATGTGCCTTGATCTCTAGTGATTTGGTCTCGTTTCGATCAATGTTCTCGATTAAAATAGTCAGTCACAGTCATAGTTGATATCTTCAGCCGACAAGAAATTTCAACTATGACAGCTGATCATTTCAAATGTCAAATTTTCCGCTGAATACGACCGTGAAGGCAGAATATAAGATAGTAAAGGTTGTTTTTTTTTAGACATGTGGCTTTTAAGAAGAAATAAAACCCATATAATGTAATATTATGGCCAAGAATTTAACTTTATTATCAAGATATGGGCTTGCCATTATGTTTTAAAAATGATTTCGGGCTGGTGACCGCCGCGGCTGGCTTGAATAAATTTCAGCCGAAAGGCCCAATTTTTGAGCGCTTTTTGGAGTAAGTGGGGCCAGCAATAACACGAAAAATATTATCTTCAAAGATGGCCTCGGGTCTATCTGCGTACACAAGCGACTTCACATAACTCCCCAAAAAATAGTCCAGTGGTGTTAAATCGTACGATCTTGGAGGCCACTCCACATGCCCTCGACGCGAGATAATGCGCTCACCAAAAGTTTCCTTCAATAAATTTATTGTTTCGTTAACTGTATGGCATGTAGCGTCGTCTTGTTGGAGCGAAAGGTCGTCCACATCAAAATCCTCCAACTGAAATACAAAAAGGTCATTCATCATGACTCTATAGCGTTCCCCATTGACTGTAACATTATGGCCGGCTTGATTTTTGAATAAGTCTATATTTCTGAGGATTCCCTGCTTATAGAGCAAACCAATAGTGACTTTTGGAGGATGTAACGACCGTCTCAACAATGGCTTGTGGATTACATTCCAAATGCGATTTTTTTTATTGAAGTATCCATGGTTTCTCGAATTACTGACTCCGCTGGGTGATTATGTCGACCGAATACGAGTATTTGACCCAGCGCGTGGTGCGCAGTGGGAACCGTACCATCATTGTGATTTTGCAAACGTTCTTCCGGAGTGAGTCTGTTCATTATGAAATGGCAAAACCGATAATAAATCAAGTAACAGCTGTCAAAAATACCTACTTCAAAAAAAGTATTGTGTCATTGAAAACCACACGCCTGGGAAAAGCACCCTTTATAATAGTTTTTGAGATATAACCAAACATGGTTGTTCCGAACTTAAGTTTCTACTAAAACGTATTCAAGTGGGCTTTCCAAAAAAAATAAAAGTAAAATATTAATATGAGGCGAGTGTTTGAGATAAAAAATTTGTGTACAATTAATTTGATCTATTTTGACACAACTACTTATAACTTCTACACTGATTCTTCAATTTCAAAAAACAGGGTCTTAATGCAATTGTAAAAAATCATTCCTGATGCTCAAAAAAAAAACAAAACTGGAAGTCAAATATTCCTTCGTGTTGGTATTGACATCGAAAGCCATAGTTCAATAAAAAAAAGTTTTGTTAATAAGCAGCTTTCTCGCGTCCACCCAGAAAATCGTCTAATTAGGTAGGCAAATGCATTTTTATATCGTAATGTATTAATCATTTTCGAAATGGACACATATAGTTAGTAGCTGCAAAACAACTTCCCTTATTATGAATAGGGAAAGTGTCCAATTGAATATCTTCGAGATCAGGCCACTTAACTTATAGCGCCCAGACAATTTTAAGATATGTGATTTTTTAAAAACTCCTTTAGAGCTAAAACCGTGAAATTTTGTGAGCTATTTACATATCAATCATTCGAAGCCTACTAAGAAAAGCAATAATTTCGGTGTTTTATAAGATATACCACCGATTTTTCGGATATGGAGTTTTACTTCAATTATGAAATTTAATATCATTACACAATCATAGTAATAAAATAAATTTTAATTTTCTTTATATACATACGTGATAGTCCTTTATATCAAATTTATTAAATAATAAACTCCAATACCAGCTACAATGTACTACATTATATGTCCATACTTATTTAAGATACAAAGACAGACTTCCAAAATGTAACTAGTTATAAATTTTCTACTCCCAAAATACATCTCTTGATTGAGTAGCATCAGAATTTAGCTGCCACTATTCAAAGAACCTTGTATGATTGAATCATGATTGGAAGCAACATTTTTTCTAATGTTTGTAAAAATTATGCAAACTTCTCGATCCATAAATAACTACTAAATCAGTAATATGAGTATAAAATATTGTTCACAAAAATTATAAGAAATTTACACGCTTTACATAGATAAAAGGAAACTATGCTCGGAATCAATTACAATTAACTGATTTATCTCTTTTCAAATCTCGAAGAGCTAAAGTTAAGCCATACCTCAAGAACTGTTACAGTTATTTATATTCTGTATATTCGACTTCAGCGGAACATTTTAAATTAGAATTTATATAGAAACTTTGCTTCTTTAAAAAACTATATTTTTACAACTATATAATTACAAACAAAATTTACTACAGGTCCCACAAATAGTAGAGCAAACACTTACCTACTTACTTACTTAATTGGCGCTATAACCGCTTAAGCGATTTTGGCCGAACTTCTCCTACAATTTGTGGTGTGTGCCTTGTTGTTGTAACACAAATTGAGGAACCTACAGTTTAACGCCGACTCCGCACCACGCATTTTTTTTATGAGAAGTTTTTTCATGGCAGAAACACCTTCGGAGGTTTACCATTGCCTGCCGAGGGACGACCGTTACAGAAAAAACTTCTATAATTTTTAGTGTTACTTGCCTCGGTCAGGGTTTGAACCAACCCGGAACGCACCGAATGAAGCGCTCACACGCTACACTCTAGGCTACGGTGGCCGCCTTATAGAACAAACAAGTTTCGAGAAATTTTATTGTAAAAGCGTTGATTTTAATAGCCTACTTCGACTAGGGGTCTACTCCACAAAAAGATTATCAATTTTGGACTTTGCAATTATCATCTTTGCATTTATTGCAAAGTGATAAGTTTTTTGTTTCACAAAAATATTTATACATTGCCACTCAAATTTGCGCGCCGCGGCACCGTTACTTACTTCGCATTTAGCACATTTTTGCAAAGCGTTGTCAATTTCTCGCAAACTGAGAGAGAAAAGGGTTGCACAGCACATTAAAAAAAGTCTTCGCGAACTTCGCAATTTGCACTTTGCACTCCGTTAAAAATTACTTATGCCATTATCACTTTACACTTATCATTTAGCATATTTTTAACTTCTGTGGAAACTTATTCAAACTGATCAAAAAATTGGTAAGTGCAGAGTGAAAAGTTGATAAGTATTTTTGTGGAATAGGGCCCCGGTTTACTGATCCGTCACAGCCGAGTGTCTAGTTCAAATTTCTGCTGGGGAATTTATCGAAATGACTTTTCGAATAGTGGTCGCCCCTCACGACGTACTGAATGCAGAAGTTGACGCCTTCAGAGGTACCGCTACTTTAATTTTGCCGAGTTTGATAATTCTCAAATTCAACTAGATAAAGCTTTTCTCACAAACTAGGAATAAGAGCCACCTTTTTAGTATTTTGCAGGTTTGTTTATTAAATCTCGGCCTATAAATCCATATTTTTTCACTTTAGAACAATTAAAACACGTTTTTGACCATATTGGAAGCTATTCAATTTCCTCTCTCCCGTATTCTTGTTTACTAAAGGCGAGATCTGTTACTTCGCCGCGGGAAGGTGCAACCTTGTATTTTATTACACTGCGGAAGAAAATTTTGCGGTTGGAGATTTTTAAGTCGGTTTAGGGTAATTTGGGGGCGCTGATTACGAAAATAATATCAGTTTTGTCGAATTGGCTCTAGTTTTTTAGATAAAGACTTTTAAATATTTCACGAAAAACCCTAATTAAAAATACCAATATGGATTTAAATTATATTTTTATTGCGCGCTTGTATAAAAATAATACCAAAATTTAAAAAAAAATATTTTCTTTTCTTGAATTAATTTAAAAAAAAATTACAAAAAACTTTTTCTGTAGGACCTCCTATGATTTCGTTGCTCAGGACAATCCCGTATTAAGTTCAAGCAGTAGTCCAACATCATGTGGCCGTCCCATCTACCTTGGTATCTTTCTTCCATTATTTTTATGTCCTGGTGGAACCGTTCACCTTGTTCCTCACTGTAATCGCCTAGGTTGTCCGGGAATTTGTCCAAATGACTATGTAAATATTGTAATTTAATCCTCATTTTAGCTCCTAGTTTGCGAAAATTGAGAAGCATATCAGCAACTAGTTTGGTATAGTCTGGTGATTTATGATTTCCCAAAAAATTTTTGACTACATTAACAAAGCTTAACCAGGCTTCAGATTCAATTTGTGACATATGGTTTAAGAATTCAGTGTCTTTTAGAAGGGTACGAATTTAAGGACCATCGAAGACTCCTGCTTTTCATTTTTCCATACTAAGGACTGGAAATTTTTTGCACACATATTCGAAACAGTCACCTGTCTTATCAAGGGCTTTGATGAACTATTTCATTAGCCCAAGCTTGATGTGAAGTGGTGGAAGAATGATTTTTTCTCGGCTTATCAGTTGGTCATGAACCACATTCTCTGTTCCTACCTCCATATTTTCTCTCACCGGCCATTCCTTTCTAATCCAATGTTCATTTCTTGCACGACTGTCCCATAAACATATAAAACAGGGGTATTTAGTATACCCACTTTGTTGTCCCAATAAAAAATTCACCATCTTCAAGTCCACGCATACTGACCACTTATGTTGTGCATACAAAATCTTTGCTAATTTAATTAAATTTTTACATTTTCGTATTCTTCTTTTAGTTTGGTACTATGGCCGATTGGAACCGAAGCAAGTTTATTTCCATTGTGTAGCAACACAAATTTCAGACTTCTTTTTGAGCTATCCATAAAAAGCCTCCAATGTTCGTTATTATATTCGGGAATGGCCATAGCACTCAAGAGTCCAGAAATATTGTTACAATATACAAGATTGTCTTCTTTGGTGAAGTAAGGCAGAAGGTGTTGCTCTCTGTTCCTAAAGGCTGTAATAGCAACACCAGGTTGTAGACAAGGAGGTTGTATTAACTCACCCGACTTAAACGGCTGCCCTTGTTCTCTTGCAAGGGAAATAAAATATTTAAACCAACGAACTACTTGTTTTAATAATTTATATAACAAAACTTATTGAGGAATAATTAAATTAATACAACTGGAACTGGGTCATATAACTTTTTTTCATTAATTTCTTAAGTTTCGTTTATCTCAAGAACTAGAGCCAATCCAAAAAAAGTAAAAACACAGTTCGTAAGCTACTAATGTTAATAAAAACTATTAACAAAATCATGACCGCAGGTTTTTTTTTTAATTTTTGTAACGCAGTCTTATTCTTGGTCGCCTCTCGGTAAATCTCTCAGTGGATTTCTGCCACAAAAAAACTGGTAGTAGTAAGTAGTAACGGTAGTAGTAGTAGCCATGAGTTGTTGCAGTAGTTGTAATTAGTAGTTGTACTAGAAGTAGTAGTTGTAGTAATTGTAGCCATAGTGGTGAACCCCTCCCGAACTACTCGTCAACTGTTCCCGAATTCGAAGTCGAAGTCAAGTTTAAATTTGTAGAGTAATAAAATTTGAAAATTTGTACTTCAAAATCCATCCGTATATTAATCAACACGTTGCTTGTATGTATTAGAAATCTCTTTCATTTATCCTTTAATAGATTTATAGAAATTGATCCAAAAATAATACACATTGATTTTCACTAAATATTTCCCTATGCAAATATTTTCCATATATGTATGTACACAAATTGTTTTATAAAAAATTTCCCGTTTTAAAATCTTTCGCCCATGGTTTATAGATTGTTGCTATTGGCGTATTCAAATTTCGATGAAGGAATGAATAATGAAAATTAAGATATCTAGAGATCAAATTCTCCTTACAAATACAATCATTTTCTCAATTTTTCTTCTACGACTTGCAAATCTGTATATGTACATATGTGTATAGCCCAAAAAGGCAACTTGAACTCAAAATAAAGAAAATTAGACATATTAAGAAGGAATTACGGATTCACCAATGACTTAATTAGCTCATCATCTGCCGAAATATCCATGTGATAGAAACGTGAGCGCCGCATCAAACGTTCTTCTTCATCCAACAGACCGTAAACTTCTTCGATCGGCAGTGATATTTCGATCTCATTGGGTGTTAACAATTTACGCGCATCCTTACGAAAATTATCAATTGTCTTACGCATATCCTCGTGAGCCAGTATAAAGCTCTTGAGAGAGGCAATCTCTTTCTCCTTGGCACAACGTAAATACTTCGTTTCAATTTTATCGATATCTGCGATAAGACGAATGAATAGGAAATCGGCATAGCGCTTCTTTACCTCCAGCTGTGAGAGTTCATCAAACCACGCGAACGAACGCGAATTCATTACTATGATAAAGGCCAGAAAAATGACTTTGATTAGGACAACGATCATAATGAGTATAAGTGCAAAATGTTCCAGTTCATTGTAGCAGAAGTCGAGCAGGTCCTTCCAATAGATTAGGTCGCGGCTGTTGTGCTTGAGTTCGTAGTGTAGAAAGCCGATTAGAACAACGGTAAAGACGGATACGAACCAAATGTATGGATAGTGTTCTTCAAAGAATTGATGCAGCCTTTGGCATAATTTTCGAACTGTGAGCATGTTTAGTTACTTTTTAATGACAAATTTTCTAATATTTTTTCGTTAAGAATTGTTTTTCAAATTTTGTATTGAATTTTGACAAAGCAACGTTTCTATTTTGATTTTTTTCTTTTATCTGATTCCGATTTATTTTTACGGATTTGATGACTTCTATTTATTTCAATCAAATGTGATCAATTAATTTTGAAGTTGTAGACTTGTAAATAATAAAAATGTTAGCGCTGGGTGGAAATAAAGGGTGTTACAAACGGAAGTAGTTATTGTTTGAAATTTATTGGTGCGATAAATAGATACCGAAAAGTTTGAGCGAAGAAGGCCGTTTATCAAAATTTCACCCTAGCTCAAATTCTGCAAAGATAATATAAGAATAAAGTGCAGATTTGCGAATCCAGATCCCAGAAAAAATGAAAAAGTGAGGCCCTATTGTTGCTGTTGTTGTAACAGCGTAAAAAATTCCCCATACAATTTTTCGGGAATGCTGCTGAAGTGAAATGAAATCCGGGTCGTCCCGGTATCGAAAAGTGAGGACGTCTCTCCTTTCCCTTAGCAAATTCTACAAGAGCGCCGATGTGCATATAATTTTCTGTTCTACACCCCCTTATATGAATTTGCCTAGGTTTTTATCATTTTTAATTTCTAACCATCTATTAACCCATTTCGCCTTCAGACGGACTTCACAACTATTTAAAAATATTATTTCCCGTGTGATAATTCAAAAGTTAATTAAAATTATGATAAGAGTAAGATCATGGGAAAAAGACTAAAGTATTTGAATCACAAATTTTACAAAAACTTCTAATTATCTAACAACATCGACACGGCGCGAAAGGAGTCCTTTGGCACGTCTGACCCCCTCAATCTATTAAGAGAGGTTTCAACTGAAAACGTCAATAAAATATACAAATTCTTGAAAGAGACTGACTTGTTAAAACTAATATAACTCTAAGAGGAAAAAAAGAAGCTAAATCACAACACTAACACACACTAACAATTTTATTTTCTTTGTACATATGTATCTTATAATCTCTTATCTATCTTAAAAAAAAAAAATTAAAGTCAGCCGAAGGCCCTTGTTGCTAGCGCTGCTAAACAAATTATTTGTTAAATAATTAATTGTTGTACAAATATTTCTAAAATAAAAAAATAAAAAAAAAATAATAAATAATTAAAAGTGAAACAAGAATAGGGACAGGTAATGGAAAAGACATTTTCTACTAAGTTACTAAGCTTTAGTTTGTTTAAGGGGTTATATAAACTTCTGTTGGTCGAAAAAATCGAAAATTTTTTTATTGCATTTTCTTGAAGTATGTCCTTTCAAGTTTATTTTCTCCGAATTTCATAAAGATCTGAGCACTTTAGCCAAAGTTACAGCTGTCAACAGTGCGCTCTTTCCGAATGCCCTAAATGTATGTATATCCAAAACTTTAAACGCAATTATCTCAAAATGATGTTTTTCTAAAAGTCCCGTTGCGTTGTGAGCAAGGTTTCCCAAGAACCATGCGACCTATTAATCTAATTTTTTGCATGCTACTTGGAAACTCATACTTGAACGAAGGAATTTTTATTTAAAACAAAAATTGGTTTTTTCGAATAAAAAAACGTAATTTTTAAACCTTCAAAAATCGAACTTTCATTAAAATTATCACCATTTGTTAAAAAATGTTCATTTCGCTGAATCCTTCGTGCAATTACGGCGTTTTGATATAAACTAAAGTAAACTGTTTTTGTTTTTGATTGTAGATAATCCATTGGCTATTTATCATGCTCACCGCGAAGCCTGTAAAAAAAGTGTTTTAAAGCAACAGCCTTAGTGTCAACAAATTAGCACATTTTTAACTCAAAAATTCAATCAAACATCTTTAGACATATGTACATAAACGTACCCGCAGTGTTTGATTATTAAAAAAAAATACCGTCTTTGCAAAAAAAATGCATCAAATTTTGATTTTGACTTTTTTCAGAGAATAAGTGCATATAACCCCTTAAAAGGCTTAAAAAAAATTAAAAATTGAAACAAAATTTTGTTTAACTTAAACCAGACACTGGCCATATGTCATGAAATAATCGAAAGGGCTAAGGTGACTGGCGCTCCAATTTTTTTTTCAAACTTCATTCAATTGCATTGACTCAATCATTGCGAATTCATATAAGCATAGAACGTATGTAGATTGCAAAAAAGTTGCATCACTGAAATTATCCTGTGGTAAGAAATGTTAGCTTACTTCACCAACCACAAACCAATATCAATCAGTGAACGTCAAATTTGTTCTGGTATGGTGAAATAAAACTTCTTAGTAATTTACGTTCTTTGATATAAGGTAGTGTTGCGAAAACAGCTGAGTGAATTCGCTTGCTGGACTGAATGTCAAAACTATGTGTTTGTTGTAATTCTCATCGATTCTCATTGTCATTGCGCGTACAATTTGTTAGTGTGCATTTTTGTTGTTGTACGCTCAACGTCACCTGGTATGAATTCGCCTTGGACACAATGAAAGCACATTTTTTGTCATGCTTGACAGAGATCTTTATTCATATAATTTTTCTACAATTTAGCTGCAAGTGGACGACGTTGTGCTTTTTGAAAAAAGTAAGTAAAATTTAACTTCATGCCGTCGTGTCACTATGCGTCTTGTGCATTTTTAAATATATGTATCTATGAAAAAATTTGCACGTAAGAACCGTTCAACACCATGTAAAGAAAGGCGTGCTCTCACGTGTTTCATATTTTCTTGAGTATTGCAATTTTATTAAAATTTCTGTATCTGACACCTGTATTGATTGTCCTACTCTTGATGTGCGTTTGTCTACAACTATGCACTTTGTTACGAATCGAATTGCTCTATTTTGTTACTATGTTACTTCCTACATATGTACACACATATGTATGTTTATTGAAAATGTAAGCGCGTACATTTATGAAAAAATCCATTTTTTTCTTAATAAATAAAAGTAATTGAAGCTTGATTTCAGGTTTTCAATTAAAAACGAAAAACCAAAAAAATTCATAATACACGGCTGTTAGAAGTGAAGGTTGCGTGAAAAGCTTTGACCAATTTTTTTTTTAAATTTGCAATTTAAATTTACTTCACTAGAATTTAGACTTTGAGCAGTACAATGTTCACGAACAACGTTTAGACAATTGAGGAGATGTAAAATTCATTTATTTTTAATAACAATCGTTTAAAAAAATTAACATCTTGAACATCTTGTTTAAGGCTGGTTTTTCAGTGCGAGTTTAACTCTGTTTGCCGTTTAAACTAAGTTTAAACTCGCTATGCCGTTATCAGTCAACACTAAATCTAGTTTGAATTTAATTTAAATCGATAATCTGGTAGGGTCAAACTGAGTTTAACACTAACCCGTGTTTTTCGCAAAGCTACCATCGGCAATTCCCACGAACACGAAAGCGACGATTGACGATGAGCAGCACTCATTATCTGCTTCATTTCACTGAAAGCGCGACTAATACGTACAATTCGACAGCGGCAACGCTTCTTTGCAAGCATAAAATATTTTTGTGTGCGTGCGTTCGGATTTATCTCACACTAATTTAAATATTGCAACCAGCAGTGTTTGCCTACAAAATAACTAAATTTAAGTCGGTCTTAAACTCAGTTTAAACCGAGCTTATGTAGCCACAGTTTAAATTGAGTCTTAATTTGCACTGAAAAAACTGGCACTTAATCAGCTACTGGTGTGCATATAAATATAACTAACTTTTACATGCGGCTTCACTCCCACGGCATTCGTTTTAACTTTATGAATTCGAATATAACAGGTCAGGAAATAAGAACTTTCGCGAATTTAAAAAAAATCTGCCTCTACTTCATAATTCCGGGTTACGGAGAATTGCTGAAATGTTTTTGTCATTGGCACCTGCGAAGTCTGCCGGTTGGATTTAGTGCAACCCAATTTATTGGTAGTGTCATTTAGAAATCTCATTATCACCTTCTAGAGTTGAAGAACTGATCCTCAATCTGATATACAGAATGCTGCAGTTATTTGCTGATTATCCCAAAAAGCCACAAAAGCACTATTTGCCTGCAAAAGGAAGATTGGGAAAAAGCCCCAGTCTGGTGGCCAACACTTGGTAAATCGGCAATACTGAAACAGTGGCATAGGGTGCAAATGAGCGCGGAGTCATTCTTAAGTGGAGCCTAATGATTTCACCTACTGAAGCTCTGAATGCGATTCTGCATCTCCCTCACCTTGATGTAATGGCTCAATAAATAGCGAGAGTAGAGAAGTATTCTCCGCAGAGCTACAACTAGAAGCATCGTTTCGTTTTCCCGACCAGTATAGTGCATATCAGGCGATGGTGATGGGTATCCAGGAGGCCACTCGGCACTTAGTGAAAATACCCAAGAAGAAAATAGGAGTATTAATCTTCTCTGACAGTCAAATGGCCCTCAACTCATGCGTAGACAATACTAGGTCTCTAAATGTATGCCGCAGATCTTTACACGAGATGGGCCAGTATTATAGAATACGACTCATATGGGTGCCTGGACATTGACACATTGAGGTTAACTGCAAGGCCGACGAGCTGGCGAAGAATGGAATGGTACGAGCGCCCCTATCCTGCCTGGGAAGGACAGAGTAGGTATACCAAACTTCGTGCTAGGAACAGCCCCATGCAAGCGACAAAGGAACGCTGGAGAAAATCTTCCCTTGTGTGAAATTCCCAAGTTAACGTGGCCCACATATGACAAAAATCGCACGCGGATATTGAGGCGCGCCGGACTATTGTCGCAGCTTTTAATGCGAAGAAGAAGAGGAGACTGTAAGGCAAAACGCGAACGAAAAAGGTTTGATTGAAAATTTGGTTACAGTCATTGTTTTAATTGAATTTAACCTTTTCAATAACAGCGTTTAAAAAATTGCTTCTATGGTAACCCATATAACGGACCAACAATATATCTAACTATATATGTACCAATTTTTACAGCAATATGTGTTATTTATTTAACTGACTATAAAACCACCGCAATTGATCAAAGCCTTGCTTGCAGGTGAGCATCAGGCGTCAAGAGAATTTAAAACACATATAAGAAAATATAACGGTTGCTTCGCTATGGCTTCGTTCCTAGGTAATGAAGTTAGAGAAGGTAATTTTATGCCCATGTATAAAATACATGGGCAAGTTTATCATATTATTGGAAGTTTACTGCCAGCGCCACAATCAAACCCAAAATTTGTATATATTTTACTACTGAAGTTCGCCAAAGTGCGGCACCTACACTACTAGGAGATATTTTAAAATTGCTGCAAGACATTCTTCTAGGATGCAATACTTATGATCGTAGTTTCACTACAACTAGATATATCGGATATCGGCGGATATCAGAACTTCATCACTCCTACCAGGAGCGGCGGAAGACGTGGGTATGGTGGGTAGTACTACCCACCTGGAAATTTGAGCAGAAAAAAAGTTGAGAGCGCATGGAGTAATTTTTAGTCTTGCTTATGCTGATTGCGATGATATAAATTTTTGATCGAATCGAAATGCTCAACAAAGATCTTCAAAATTCGGAGCTCTGCGTAGTTGATTCGTTTAGGAAAATAGAAGCTATTACCTATACACTAGAGGCTTCCCGTGACTCTAAGTTTCAGTCGATTTTAAAAAATGGTAACTTTATAAACTAGTCTTGGTTATATGCTATTTGTGTGCAAAATTTTATACAAAACCTTACTGCCGTTTGGGTTTGAATAGGTAACAAACATATCTACATAAGATAACAAAATATTCAATACTGTAGCGAGCTGTTAAGCAGAGAACCATCGAATTTCGACTTCGGCCAATAAAGTTCGGCTCGGTTTCGGTACGGCTTCGGGGCAAAAAAAGCTGATTTTTGCCGAACATTTGCATGTACAAATGTACATATATAAAATTTTACTTTTAATACGTTTCTCTTTGGAAAAAAGTTAATAAGCCTTCCGGATTTATATGATACCAATATGATTTGGGGTAATAATACTAAAATAATTATTATTTTTATATTTTAATATAAAAGTAATATATGTCGGGCATAAAAAAAAGTTATTTCTTGTTAATAATAATTTTTGAATGACCTTTCCAATTTTAATTTGTGTTTTGCCGGCTCCAGGTCAAGAGGGTGTTTGGTGTTAGTAAAAACAAATGAATTGCTTGTTCTCTGTGAACAGGGTGTTTGCAATGGTGTCTATTGTGCGTATAAAAATGCCGATAGGTGGCGACGATGTCGATATTTTTCTAAAAACCGTAATTACAATCCGATTTTATTGAAATTCAAAGCATGAGTGAGCCATAAATATAAATATTTAGTTGAAAATTAGACCGAGAGTTGGGATGTCTGTGAAACATTTGTTTACTGTCCTATTTAATTCAAATTCATATCACATATTAGCCACATAAATATAAATGTTTTATTTAAAAAATTAAGCGAAAGGTGCCGCTAGATCCAACATACATCTGTTAAATCCATATTCACAGTTCACTTTGACTTAATTTCAGCAATTCCTTTTGTGAAGCGACCCGGATCAGCGAATCTTTATATAAAAACAACGAAAAAGATGTGTAATGAAAAAATTTCCTAATATTCTACAAAAAAAAAACACCATTCAATTGATATTCCTTATATGCTAGTTCCATAACAGTTGCTTTTCCAGCAGGGAATTCGCCGATTTAATTAAGCGCTGTTAACAACTTCCTTAACTTTTTGACATAGCCACTCCAGGAGCCTGTCCTTTTGTTCATTTTGTAGAGACCCACACGTGTATATACCTAAATAATTATGCAAGGATGTGTGTGTATGTATTTGAATGCATGTGTATAATATTCAAAAAAAAAACGCCCTTTTTTGTTTTGGTCTTATACAACATATTGTTTACTTATGTAAGTGTAATGAATGCACACATTTAATTTTAATTACAGAAAAGCAAAGCGTACAAAGCAACTCACACACGCGAACAGGTTTGCAGGCAACAAAAGCCACGTCGTACCTTGCAGAGTGAAATGGGGGAAAAAGTTATGATTTTTTCACACGCCCATACAACATTACTTGCACAAATTTTTTTTTTTTTTTTTCATATTTACCCAGTGGGAAAAGGTAGCGTGTAGTAATGAATAAATTCGTGTATGAACTTCACAGTCTCCACATTACATAGTGGATGAATCTTAGCACAGTGCATGTGCTAGGAATGTAAGGTGTCGCTGGATACATTACCCTGTTTAAGTAATAGGCCCGTTTCTTTGTAACCGAATTTCACAAGAACAACACTAACTCGAAAAAATGGTATCCGACCTGAGATGTACTCGTACTTTTGGAAAGTAATCGCGCTATTGTGAATGAGCCGGACGAAAATACATGGGAAATTTCAGTTTAACACCTAATCCGTTTTTTTGGCATAGTATTTTTAAATATATAACTACGTAAACCTAAAATTTGGTTACACAGCTATTTTCCGTTCCTTAAATAGCACGAAACCAAGCGCATCTTTCATGAAAGATCCCAACAGGGTTGCTTTTTCAATTAAAGGAAATTTTATCCGAGCTAGAGCGTTCTTTTGCAACTCGGGTACAATAAAACGGGCTCAATGTAATAATTTAAGTATGTTATCCAATGCGTGAAAAGATATCTACGTACGTATAAATAAGTTTATCATTTGAATCGTTGGAATTTTACTTAACGTTACAAAAAGGATGGGATTGCATTTCGAACATATGAAGCATAGCGCTGCTCGTCATATCTTTCCATTTGATGGCTTACCTTTACCGACGTTTTCACATTCTCTTTCACGATTGCAAATATTTACTGCAGCCATGGAGTGAATTATGGCCAAAAGTATCAGAAATGTAAGCCCTTGCCAGAGCATCGCAAATAAAAAAAATCAAATTGACGGGTTGGGCTTGAAATCCTCAAATTCAAAATCGCCATATCAAAATCTCTAAATTAAAATCCCAAAAAATAAAATGCCCACAACAAAATAACCAAAAATAGAACCTCCAAAATTAAAATCCCCAAAAACAGAATCGGCAACATAAAATCCCGTGTTTTTTGTGAAATGCGGTTAGATTCGGGGCAATTTTTGAAGTAATCTAAATATGGGGTGCTAATGTTTTCACCCTGCTGCTTTTTAACCTTATTCAAATAAGTTGCATTAATTGTCGGAATGTCATTTACATGTCATAACATTTTTTGAACATGAGCAAAACCGATTTTCGAATCCGCTTTTCGATTAAAGTTTATTTGTAAACAATAACAATTTTTAAACATTTTTCAACTTGCCAATAAAAGAAGAAAATAAGATAAATGTCTTATAAATATAATAAAGCTTACGAGGGAAATCCTGATTTTTTCTCAAATGTCAGAATGCAAGTGAGGTTAAAAAATCTGAAATTTCGTAGTACTTAAATGCTCTTTGAAACTCTTTTTCGTATTTATATAAGTAAATGTTAGGCACACAATATGTATTTACAAGTTTTGACAATTTTTGTCTTCCTTACTTAATGCAAATTGTTTGTTATACAAATATAGTTTATTCTTTAACAAAAACAATGTAAGTCTAAGTTTCGAACTTTATAGAAATTTTATAAAAATTCAATTAAATTTCTAACTCTTAAAACAAACTGCAATTGAACTGCAATAAAGGACAAATTTCAAGCAGCAAATAATTCTTGCATATTTTTTTATGTTCTCCGCATTAAATGAGTCATGACGCTATTGAAACAAGAATTACATTTTGAACAAAATTTACCTACCTTTTATGAAAAATACCAGCTACAGCACATAAATAAAGCTCAAATTATCAAAAACTGTAGAGTTTGTACGATCGAATTACTTCCGATAATAAAACTGGCAAATTCGTATTCTCCGAAACCTAAACCCGATAAAAAAATTTGAATATAAAACCCGAAAAGGTCACATTGTGCGGCATCTAAAGAGAAAAGTTGAAAAAGATTCAAATCCGATACCGAAAACGCGGATTTTACGACATAGTTAAATATTCGTGTTTGAAATGCCACTTCCAATGATTTCTTTTATTGTTTAATACTTCTGCAGAAATACTTCAAAGTGAATTGTTTACGTACACGAAAGTCAAGTTAAGCGGAATTCAAAATATTAAGCATAGATTCCGACATGTGCTGCAGGGTTCGCATTTCGGAGGGTTTGCGTTGGGGATTTATTTTTTAATGGAGATTCTATGCTTGGATATTTCGTTGTCGGGAATTTTTTGGCTCTCCCCTAATTGACATTGGAAGATTTTGCCGCAGGAATGCATTGAGATCGTAATATATTTAATAAAACATCAAAATACGTCATTGGGACCGCAAGTTTGGCACTCCACAAAGCAAAGTTTTCCTGCAGAGCCGACCCCATATCACAGCCAGTATTTTTCAGCTACTTCTTCTAGCTGCAAGAGGTTGATGTACTTCTTCTGTCACACGTAAATTAAAATCTCTAGAAAGTTCCTTTTCTTGTTTTAATAAGCGGCATCCGTGCCTATGGGAATTCGTTTTCACATTAAATTTATTTTCTCTTTTAAACAGCTTATTATTCGCTAGTTGCGACAACACTTTTTCACTCTCACAACACCTTTGATTTAATAATATTTATAATATTTTTCACTATTTGCTTGTAAACACACCAAGATAATATCCCTCAATGTCAACTTCGATTGCGTCAGCCAAATAAGAATGTAAAGAATGAATAGAAATGAAACAGATGTTGAGCGGTAAATGAAGTTGAAGACAAAAATAAAATGAATTGAAGCTTGGGTTAAGTTCACATTACTCCTGTAGTGCGATTCACTAACTTTAAACGATCCGACAATCGCATATTTTGTCGACAATATTTGTAATTCTTAATGACACTTAACAGCTGTTTCCTTGTATATATTCAAAATACTAAAAAGTGGCATCTTGGTGTCGAACTAAATGCTAAAAGGGTCGAAAAGGACGAAAAATAATGGGTGCTGCGGAATATAAATTTGAGCGAGTTTTTATCACATTTGATAAAATTGAAATAAGATACTAGTATATTTCCAACTACACATATTTATAATTGTTTTTATATATTGCAATATTCCATTTCAGCGGTATTTCGGACTCTCCTCTGAGTGATTTGGAAGACAAGTCATTAATTCAACTCCAAGTAATACCCGGAATCACCTGCAAATATTTTTTGGAACAGTTTTGAATTAAGTTACTTCTATTTAGTAAATTTCAATTATTAAATTAAAGAAACTCACGAAACAAAAACATGCCGCGGTTTTCGTTTTAAAATTCGCTCCATTATAATTCGTGTTCTGCTCCAGGGCATTTAGCATTTATATATATTTAAAATAAACTGTTTTCGACCGAAGCAGTTCCAACTCAGCAAACAATTTTATCAAGAATTTGGCCCATATAAAAACTAAACTGTATTTCTGTTGAATTGCTGCTTGAATTCTAGATAAAAGTTTGATTTTACCATTGCACGTTACTTGAATGGTATTGTATCGCACTACTGGCCAGATGCCAGTTTTCGTAGAAATTCGTAAATTTTTTCGTGGTAGAAAAAAGTAATGAGCTGCACATTTTCCTACTGGGTACGTATATCTACGTAAGTATATGTGCCCATATGTAAGATTGAGTTTATAAATATGCATTTTATTCACATTGCATTGAGTGAGCGTTAAGGTGTGATGAGTAGCTTTTTGTATTGTCGCGCGCTCACGTGGATCAACTTAAATGTTAATTAAAGCGCAATAAATTCCAATTACATTCATCTCTCCATTCAAGTAAGAACTTGCCACACACGGTAATATACATATTCATTTTTATATGTATAGGTAAAGATATAAATAAATATATGCTAGTATTAGCACTCTGACTATCATCACACTATTGGTTTGGTGGCAAATATTTTATTAGTAAACAGGAATAAATAAATAAATTAACCATTACTTGTAGTTTCATCACGATTGTTTTCCCTGAGTTTACGGTTTGGGAAAATTTTACAATAGTGCACCAGGCTTTGGGAAAAATGCATTTGAATGGATTTCGGCGAGGAGACTATTGCTTTTTTAGAATTTGTTGTTAAAGTTGTAACGTTGACCAAATAAAAGTTTTGCAATTAACCCTATTTAATCAAAAACAGTACGTAGAATACTTTAATATCACTTATGAATAATTGCTTGGGCGAAAAGTAGTAGCCATTTTCACCAAAATATGTTGATTATAAAATAAACGACGAAATAGAATTTATTAACATTTTTGTTTTTGTTTTGTTGGACTATGAACAAATATATCGGTGATGCCAGAGAGAGAGAAATATAATAAAATAATTTTATGATTTTATGACACATTATGACAATTTGTGAATTACCCAAGTGATTATTAGTTTTAAAAGTAATGTACTGTAGAATAATGTTAAAACAAAAAACAACCGAGGAAACATTAGTTATTTGTACCAAGGTTTTGGGGTATTGGATGGACGGGGAGGTGGTGTGTCTTCCGAAACCACCCTATTAGAAAGGACACATTCACAGGTTGTAGAAAATATTTCTTATCCTCCATGGACCCTTTGATAAACGAGACAAATGGGATATAATATGGTTTTTTGTTTCAGAGAATTTGTAAACTCCCCTCTTACTGTTTTCTAGGGCAAATATCATTTCTTGTTCAAATGAATATTCAAGGTGCCGTTATAAAAATAATGCTTAACAACGCGCTATTGCGATTTTATTCGCTGCATGTGGGTTTCATCCGGCGCCACGAAGGCATTGTCCGGATCGTTGTGGTTAACTTGAAGGTCATCATACCCATTTTCAGACAAGCAACCAAATGCTCTCGAAAAGTCAGTACAGATGGTGGTTGCTGCCGCCAAAAGGTTTTTACTCAAGGCTATGAGCACCTCCGATGACCCCACGTTCTCAGGACACCCCTTCAACTTTAAGTTTTCGCTTCAATTCTCGATCATCCCTAAGACCCAAGGCTTTGACGCTCCTTTCTAAAATACAATATATACATACATATAAATGGAAATATTTATATAACTGACCCAGCGAGCTTCGCTACATCCTGCAAATAATGTCCCGAAGTAGAATCAAATTGAACTGAGAACTGGTTTTAGAGATATTTCGGGTATTAGTTGGTTTTGTAAATCAAATATATAGATTTATATATTTCATACCAATATTTTAGTATTTCAATAACTTTTACAACCTACTCTCGTGCTTACAAATATACATACAAAATTTCATAAAAATCGGTGAAGCAGTTTTGTAGCAGTTCGATCAGAAACACCGTGACACGAGGTTCTTATATATAAGATTTAAAAAAAAATTACTTTGTTTTACTTTCGCATGCCGAATTTATTCCCGTGTATTTGAGCTTTTTACCTGGGTCACGCATACGCGTACTTCCTGCAGCAAAATGTTCCCAGAAAATTGTTGCCTCTATTGAAAATTGAAAATTGAGATCTCTTAAACAAGGAAGTAACCCAAAATTCTCCGCGAGCTGAATGCAATGTTCTGTAGTGCGATTCACTGACTTATTTTAACGTCATTCGCATGGTTAACTCATCTTCACGAACATTTTAACGACTCTACTATTCAGCAGCCTTTTTTTTTAAACGCTTTTCTCATTCGCCGAATCAACTGTTGTCGTTAGCTAGTCGATTACCGAAAACTAAACGACAACGAATTTAATGTTGTTAACTCAATCGAGAAAAGAAAAATTCGTGATTTCAACTTAAATAGCACATAAATTTAACATTTAAAATTTATTTGGCTTATGATTAATATTGAGGTGACCAAGAAGTACGGGCTCCAACAGTGGGTCGACGTTTGCTCCGGGATGTGGGCAATCCCTTTCATTTGAATGCAATAGAGTTTCAGGAGCTATATCGGTTTTCTCCAAACTTGGCTGCATACATAATTTCTCAGCTTGACAACCAAATAAGAGGCTCCAAAATAACAGAAAAATCGTCTGAGAAACTGGTAGCTTCTGTAATTTTTAAGCCTGTATGCAATTTAAAATTTTACTTTTATGTTGGTAGGTTCTAGCGGCTTTGAGATTCTTTGCAACTGGTTGCTATCAACGACCCGTAGGTGAGCCATTGGGAACATCCATGAGCCAGTCATCCGTAAACCGGCATTCATCGGGCAACAAATGCAATCAATGATTCATTGTTTCACCAGAAAGTGAGGTTTCCTATGCCCAACTGGAACGCCAAGCTTCTAAAGAAATGTTTGCTTCAGCGTCGTCAATTTTCGTGGGAGCCACTATTGGGGCCGTCGATTGCACGCATATAGCTATTTTGGCACCAAAGAATCATGAGGAGGCTTATGCCAACCACCATATCTACCATTCAATTAATGTATTTACCATTCAAATGGTAAAAGCAAACTTATATCAAGGATCAAAGAATAAAAACAGAAATATAGTTTAGTTTTAATATATAGATAAATGATTATAATGAAAAAAAAAATTAAATATGTGCATGTATGTCAATCCTGTGCTGTTGTGCTGGACCACAACGCGAATTTTGAAAATGAAAACCATGGGATATTTCCGGATATTTCTTGGAGTCGAGTTGATGACTATTCTACCAAATCGCTCAGAGGAGAGTCCGAAATTTTGCTACAATAGAACATTGCAACATATAAAAAGAATCATAAATGTTTGTCGTTTGAAATAAACTAGTATCTTATTCCACTTATATGCGGCCGCATCCATTCATTAGTTTATTCCATTCTTTTTTGTGTTTTTCGCCAATTTGGTATTTGGTTTTACCAAGATGCCACTCGTTAGTACTTTGAATAGATTAATAATAAGTTAGTGAATCGCACAATCGCAAGTGCAAACGACAAGTATTGTCGTCAAAAATTGCGATTGTCGGATGGTTTAAAGTAAGTGAATCGCACGAGATGTCGAAAAAGGGGTTGTTACCTTCGATAGTTTCCGCATACCCTGAATTTCAACAGAGGTGAACACCGTTGTGACTAAAGTACCGGCTGAAGCTCCACCGCCGGTTGAATAAACATTATCATCTCTTCAAAAAAATATTTAAAAAATAAAAAAACATTCCATGACTTGTAGAGGAAATATCAGGATCTGTAATTGTAACCCTATAATTTCACTCATTTAAATTTTTTTATTAAAAAATTTAAGCGCCGAATATAGGGGACACCCAATTAAATGGAAAAACATTCAACAATCAAAAAATCACAATATTGAAATAATGATGTATATTTCCATTAAAGTATCAAGAAGTATTTTCAAGGCAAATTCATATAAGGTGAAGTTAAAAAAGCAGCTGACGTCTTCTTCTTCCGCCATATTTGTATTTTCCTTTAACTATGACATCCTAAAATTTCACTCTTCAATAGCAAACTGCGTCGCCTTGACAATTTTTAAATGGAAAAAAAAATAAATTACGCTCTCCAAAAAATTGTGCAATATACTTTAGTGAACAAATTCATGCAACTCTAACGTACAGTATATTGCACAAATTAAATTTGTTCAATATTATAACTAAACTGCATAAAAGTTTGTTAAATTACATTCGGCCTTGTGGGCTTTGCTCCTTGTGCAAAATTTTAAATTTTGGGAAGGGCATGAATGATGCAGTGTTTTTTCCGATAGAAATATCTACATATTTATGTGTGGAAAATTACGCATTTTACGCATTGTAATTGTGAATCAGTCAGAGATTTTTCATTTGTAGACTATACAACTAAAATGGTTCGCGTAAAAAAGATTTATCTGAAGACGAAATTGGTAATATATTGTATAAAATAAGTGGTCAGTTATCTAATTCAGAGGAAGAAAATTATATTGTAGACAAAATGGAAACGTTGCTGAAAATCATTTTCCAGTAGACATAGATATCAAAACTGATGATCAAATTCTTGTAATGTATTTTATAGGGCGCATCAAATGGAGAAAACTAAAATATGAACCAAACCTATTTTCGTATGAGAAAAGTCCCGTTCAAGAAGACGAAGATTCTGCGAACCCATTTCACTACTTTCAATAGTTTTTATTCCAGAAATATTTGAAACGGCTACATTTTATAAAAGTTAGTATAATTGACTTATTATTTTGTGGTATATGCATATATATTATTTTTTTTAAATTTATAGTTGAAAATATATAACAATTTATTTCACATTTTACCAACTTAAAGTGAAGTTGCACTAGTTCTTTATTATAAAATATTTCTAAGAAACTACATGTATTTTAATTTATAGAGCTTGAGGTCAGGTTTGTATTAGGGAATAATATGAGAAACAACAATTTTTCAAAGTGGTAGAAGTAATACAAACCTGGCCTCAAGCTCTATAAATTATACAGAGGTTTCATAAATATAAGGCCAAAAATAAGCATATAATTACAATAAGGATGAGCAAGCCAAAAAGCAAACTATAAGTAGTACAAAAAGCTTATAGATTTGCAAAAACAACAATGCCAACCACGCTGTTAAGCACATAGTGGCGATGTCACACTTAATAGCGGTATGGTTGGAGATAGGGATAATGAGAAAACAAGCAATTTTCACACGGTTAGCGTGGCTGAGTGGTTGCGTGCTCGCCTACCAATCCCGTGTACCATGGTTCGAAGCCAGGTAAAGTCTAGAAAGAAAGAAGTCTGATGAGGAGATGTGGTGATCTCCGAAATAGCAGCTATCACTTCTACCACTTTGAAAAATTGTTGTTTCTCATATTATTCCCTAATACAAACCTGGTCTCAAGCTTTATAAATTATACAGACGTTTCATAAAAAATAAGGCCAAAAATAACAATAATTCCATATATTTTAATTTAAACCAAATTAGTTTTAGGAGTAAAAAGATATAAAATATTAAAAATATCAGAATTTTTCACTTTTTCAAGGAAATACTCGTATATTCTGATGAAATTTTCAAAAATTTTGCTGCCTCCGTAAAAGCATATTTTGAAAATTCCTAGTGGTTTGCGGCAAGTGGTGCAGTATTGTAACCTCAACCCCGCGGTTTGACTAGGCGCGAGAATATGCAAATTACATATTTTTGAAATTTCCTAAACACTTTCTCAGCATGTATGCCACAAAATTCTTCCACATACATACTAGCGGTATTCTCGAACCGCTTCATGAGCATAAATATCATATTTGTAATACCATGTAAGCAAATCGACAATTCATTTTGTTCGTTCAAAACATGTATGTGTCAAAACGTTCAAAACGTTCAAAAGTTAAATTCAAAAATTCCTCGTGAAAGTGACTTACAAACTTAATATAATTGAAAACGCGAAAAGTAAGCAATTTTTGCAAATGGTGAGTGAATTAATCGACCTCACATTAGCTCACTAAGAGCACTATCCACCAAACCGGAATTCGCAAGCATTTCTCTATCACTAACGTACCGTCGCTGAGCAAGTCATTGGCTTTTAGAGACCCCGAAGAAACAACTGGTGCCATGAGGATTGCCGCGCCGCTACGGAAAGTAAAGATGCTGCCTACAGGGCTACACTGCGATCGGGCGAAAGGCGAGCTCAATGGGAACGCTACCGGGAGTTGGGAAAGGAAGAGAGACGTATTGCTCGCCGAAAGAAGAGATAGCCTGAGATACATGAGTGCAAAGAGCTTGAGATACTAGCTGCGAAAGACTGAAGCCAACCTCAATGAACTGATTGACCACATATTTAAGTTACACCAAGTATTGGAAATTACCTGTGAAAAGAGGATCGACACACACTATTTATTTGTTGACTTAAAATCGCCTTTCGATACATGAGAAGAAGTTTCCTCCGAGATGTCTGAATTTGGTATCCCTGCCAAACTAATATGACTATGTAAAACGACGTCGAGAAACACCACCAGCTCAGTCAGAATTGGGAAGGACCTCCCCGAACCGTTTGATATCAAACGAGGTTTCAAAAATATTATTCAAGCTGCAGAATTAAACCGGTGGGGCACCATCTTTTTTACGAGTGTGTAACTACTGGCGTGTGCCGATGACATCGACATCATTGGCCTCAGCAACCACGCCGTTAGTTATGCCTTTTCGAAGCTAGATAAAGAAGCAAAGCGAAAGGGTCTAGAGGTGACCGAGAGCTAAACGAAGTACCTCCTATCATCAAATAAACAGTCAGCGCATTCGCATCTTGGCTCCCGTGTCACTGCTGACAGTTACAATTTTGACAAACTAGAGGACTTTGTTTATCTTGGAGCTAGCATTAACACCAATAACCAATGTCACCCCTCGAAATCCAACTTAGAATCTCTCTTGAGAACAGCACTAGAGTAGCACTTTGGGCTGAGTAGGCAAATGAGTAGTGAAGCCCTCTCTCGAAGAACGAAAGCTACGCTCTACAAGCCCCTCATCTACATACATATGTCATGCTACTGTATGACGCAGAGGCATGGACGCTATCAACATCGTATGAGATGGCCCTTGGAGTGTTCGAGAGAAAGATTCTCCGAAAGAGTTTTGGACCTTTACGTCTTTGCGACCGCGAATACCGCCGACGATACACCGATAAGCTGTATGAAATTTATAACGACTTAGTACAGCGAGTTTAGATTCAGCGGCTATGATGGGTAGGTTAGGAAGGCCTGATCTACTTTGGAAAGACCAGGTGGAGAAGGATTTGGCTTCACTTGGTGTATCTAGCTGGCATCAGTTAGCAAAGCAGAAGAACAACAGGCTGCAAAAATTTTCTAGGCGGTTATAGCGCCAATTAATAAGAATGAGACAAGTAAATAAATCAACGAATGAACTATATTTGAGCATTCTCATGTAATTTGAGGTCATAGAAGTTTTATAAATGAAATGAAATACTTCAACGAAGATATTTTTATTGTAATATACTTTTTACGTGGATGTTTTTAGCATGTTTCAAAAAATCTTTAGAGAACACCAGGTTCATAGTAGTATGCATCATGCTAGACAGTAAGCAACAGATCGAGAATACCCCTACTCATATATCCACATAACAATGTACAGCGAGATTTGTGGAAGCGTAGTCGTGAGAAAAAAAATATTTTGGAGGGCGTTGATTTGTTGATTTTTCGATTTGCAACTGTTCGCTGACACAACTGGTTCACACATACAAATGCACATACCCGTACACTAAAGTGTGAAACAGTAAAATTCATATATTTTGCACATAAACTGATAAACTGATAAACTTAAATAAATTCAAGCTATATTCATATCTGCATACAACTGTCAGTAAATCGTAAACCTTGTGCTAATAAACTACATATGTGCACATAAAATATTTATATCTCTTTCACGGTGTTTTAAAATTCAATTTGCACCCATTTACAATGCTTTTGTCACGTCTCTACCCACTCATCCCCACCCAATACCGGTCATATCATCACATCGATGTGGTGTGGAAATTATTGGCTTGGGATTTAATTAAGTCGCGCGATCTCCTGTAGTTTGTTTTATTGATCATCCACGGCAACAACAATGGCGAAAGCTGAATAAAATTAAATTTAAAATTAGTCGATATATGGAGCTAGTATCAATGGAGCGTAAAATATTTATTGTAGGTAAAATCAACGCCACCAGCATCAGAATCAACACCTTCAATACCAACAACGACAACACCAACGCCAAAGGACAATACTAATTATAATGGTAGGTAAAACGCGTGCAGTTTGTTGAAAGGATAAATATTTCACAGGTTGCTGATGGCAAGGTACATAACCAGAAGTACATTGAGCGACTCGGCGCGTTGAAAAAACCACTAAAATTAATTTAGCGGCAATCAGCATCAGGGTGAATGCCAAGTAGCGTGTTACAAGTGTTTGGTTTGGCTAAATTTCTTCGGTGCATGGCTAAAATCGGCTCAAAGTATTAGTAGACTAATAAAAGTGGGCAAGTGTAAGGATGTGCAATTAAAAAGCAATTATACTTGTACAGTTCGGTTACTGTACGTGAAATATTCCTGATTACTTGTTGTGGGCAGCTAAATAGAAGTACTAGTTACCTTTTCAAAACAAAAGCGCAAACATTTTTGAAGTGCTCCATTTATTGGGTGTTAAAAAAGTTAAGTGCAAAGTTCGATGCTATTAAATAAAGTTAGTAGGTTGTCGGGCTGTGTAACTCCAAAAAGGGGGTTCTAAAGTAACGGGCGTGAATCCAAATATTCAAACTTCGGCTAAAAATCCACTGTTCGCCTTTGTCTTGCCTAACACCACTAGAGATGATGAAATAAATTCTGTACAATTTTAGAGTTTCAGTACTCTTTTGATCTGAAATTGATATCATATTTGTTTGCATGATTTTGTCTATATAGCCATTTTTAAAGGGAAACTTCTTTAGCGGCATTAGAATGATTTTTTTACATCGCGTAATGCAAGTCGTTTCGATATCGCGCCACGCAGTCATGCGAGTTTGGCCGAGTTTAACAAATTCCTCATCGTTCCAACGTCTGCGGTATTCGCCGTCGCAAAAACGTCGGAGAATCTTTCTCTCGAACACTCCAAGGGCCGTCTCATCCGATGCTGACAGCGCTCATGCTTCAGCGCCATATAATAGCACGGGCATGATGAGAGACTTATATAGAGTGTGGTTTTGGTTCGTCGAGAGATGGCCTACTCAGCCCAAGGTAGCATTTGTTGGCAAGAGATATTCTACGTTGAATTTCCAGGCTGATATTATTGTAGGCGTTAATTTTGGTTCCAGTGGTTCTGGTGTTAATTCACTTCCAGACCCATACGTTTCGCTTCTTTATCCAGTTTAGAAAAGGCAGAAGTACTGGCGCGGTTGTTGAGGCTGATGATATCGATATCATCAGCATACGCCAGAAGTTGCACACTCTTATAAAATATAGTGCCTTGCATGAGAGTCACCTTGTATGAAACCTCGTTTGGTTTCAAACGGCGCGGAGAAGTCCTTCCCGATTCTGATCGAGCTGGTGGTGTTGCTCATCGTCATTTTACATAGCCGTATTAATTTTTTTTAGGATACCAAATTCAGACATTGCGGCAAGTAGGCAGCTTGTTCTTGTGCTATCGACAGCGGATTTGAAGTCGACAAAAAGATGGTGTATGTCTATTCTTCTTTCTCGTTTTTTTTTCTAAGATTTGGCGTATCGTGAATATTTGGTCGATGGTAGATTTACCAGGTCTGAAGCCACACTGATAAGGTTCAATCAGTTTACTTATTGCTACAACTATTTTTACTAATTTTTACTACGACATTTACTAACGCTACTACCAATTACTACTATTATTTTTACTAATGCTACTAGTAATTACTGCTACTGTTGTACTAACTTTTACTACTATTTTAACAAATGCTACTATTACTAGTATTGTTACTAATGCTTTTACTAAGTACTACTAACCACAATTACTACAACTACTTACTACCGCAACTATTATTATTACCAACACTTACTAAAAATGACTACTACCACTACAGCCAAACATTAAACTATCTATCTCTTCATGAAGTCGGCAAAGAGGTTTTACTTCTGACACGGGCTTTTCTTTTATGTTCTTTTATGTTATATCACCGACTTAGAGAGAGCTTTGTTCAATGTATTTTTATCAGCCGTTCTCGAGGTAACGATTTTTGAAAATAAATGCCCACAACTTTGCGAAAAATGTACCAATTTGATAAATTCTTCTCTTTCAAAACTATGGGAATATAAAATTTAATTGAAATTTTATAAATAATACAAATTTTTCAAACAAGCGCTTACCAATTGATTTTCTTGAAAATTGCGCGTAAAAACTTTCATTCATTCCGCAACGTCCGATTGTAATAAAATTGTATGTCATTTCATTATTTGAAATTATTTTGTTCTAAAAAGTATTATTCAAAAATAATGTACTTATAAAAATTAATTATTTCCTAAACAACTTGAAAATGACAACGCTTCTTTAAAAAAGTAAATGAAGTTTATATTCGTGTTCAGCGACACAAAATTAGTTTAAAAACATGTTTTGAACACAGAACTTTTTTTCGTGTAAATGGATGTAAATCATGCTGTTGTGTTTTGTTTTTTGCTTCTTTTAATGGCATAACATTTATTTGTAAAACAAATGGGTGCTAAGCGGGGGTCAAAGGAAAAGTTTTATGAATTGTAAAAACTTATTTTTCGAAAATGTTTGAATGGATTATAATGGAAACTTTTCATTTGATATGCATTTCTACATTATTTCGTTTTCAATTTTTTTAAATCAACTTTAATGGAAAACGTTTCAATTTTTTTATAAAAAAAAAAGAAATTGTTACCAATAAAAACGTTTAATTAACCATACACCGAACTATTGACTTTAAGTAAAGCATTTAGATATTAACTCAATACGGAATTTTATATATTGTAGTTAAGCTTAAACATTGTAAGAAATTTTAATTAATTTTTTCAGGAATATTCATTTGGACAAGACATATTATATATCCTTTAAAACTGTAATAGGAGAGGCCACGCCCACTTTTTAATTTCTTTAGCTCGCCTGCTGCTTTACTGCACTTGTTCCATACTCTTCCCCGCCTGTTATGCATTTCGGAATTTCGGTATAAAAAGCACAATCTGAGTGATCGCAAAAAATATGCGCAACATAACAAAATTCATTCCAGCTGTATCTGCCACTTCTGTCGATTGGAGCCCGTCTCTGATGCAAATTCAGTTAACACTGCAATCACCACTTACGTTCGCCAAATGCGTCAAAAGTTCGCGAAGTGGCTAGCTAGACAGTCCCTCTACAGGAAGAAATGTGTCTGGTTAGATTTGTCCCATCCGCACGGCATCCGACCACTATTCATATCTACACACGTACGTACTCCCCCGCCTTGTTTAAGTTGCTAGTGAATTTTTGAAGCTGCGCATGTGAGTATAGTTTTTTTTGTAATTTATTATTTTTGTTGCAGTTTTCATGTGCAACACCAAAAAACCTTTGGGAAATTAATATCCTTTTGCAGGCAAAGTGAAGTGAGAACATTGGGGCAACAAATGAAATCACAGCTCAATACAGCCATTCAGTTTGCAGCGTGTGAAATGTTTCACGGGTTTGCTTAAATCTGTGAACTTTTGCCTGTAAGTCCGTTGAATAGGTCTACTAGTAGATTTGCTTGTTTTCGTTTTGTAACCTTTTATTTGGTTCAAGGATATTATCAATTGCTTTCTAAATCATGAAGCGGAATTAATTCGGAACTTACCGTTGGCAGATAGTTTATGTAAATAAGTTATGCTACGTCACCTTGTGAACCCGAAATCGGTGCCTAAGTTCATTTTTTTTTTGTTTTTGCAGAAAAAGTATACACTGTGAGGAAATTTTTTGACAATGTGCATAGTATATTGAAGTTGCTTAGCAAATTTTTTTCAATTCATCGAAATTATAGTTGAGATAGTAATGTGAATATTGCCCCTCTCGCAGGGCGAGTAAACCTGGTACAAAGAACGTAGATTACAATAAAGTTGCATCAGTGAAATTATCCAGTGGTAAGAAATGTTAGCTTACTTCACCACACCACAAACCAACTGAATCCAATCAAATTCTATTATCAATCAATGAGTGTCGAATTTGTTCTGGTATGGTGAAATAAGCAAAAATATTCTATTGACATATCCAGTGAAAGTATGCAACTTCTTTGTAATATACAATGCAACAATGGAGTTTTTTCTTCAATGCACTGGCTATGATCTGTTGTAGGGATTTGCTATTAAATCGCGTCAAATTTATCAGGCGTCTCCACTAAAAAAAATTGGTGTTACCTTATCAAAATACCAGCCTTCAAACCATTAAATACGAAGTTTCAAGAAGGTTAATTAGTGTTTTTTTTGGCGGCCATTCGAAGTAAACAACTTTTGAGTTTTGTGAAAAATGGAATTTCGTCATCATCAAATTTATTTTTTTAATCATGAAAACGCCAGCAGAAATAAAAGCGAAACTTGATAAACATTTCCCGGACTCTTCATCATCAATTAGAATGATATACAAGTGGATCGCAGATTTTCGTTGTGATCGTACGAGCACCGATGATGCTGAACATTCTGGAAGGCCTAAATATGCTCTCACTGAAGAAATAATAGAAAAAATCCACGATATCGTTTTGAAGGATTGAAGAGTGAATGTGAGCGAGATAGCTGACATGGTGAAGATCTCAACATCACCACAACAGAACGTGTGCACAACGCCTTGCACAAAAAATTGGGCATGCAGAAGCTATCCGCAAGATGGGTGCCGCGTTTGCTCACAATGGACAAATACACCGGTTCACACTTCAATAAAAACAATAGCAAAACTGAATGATTTAGACAACGAATTGTTTTCTCATCCTCCGTATTCTCCAGACTTGATTCTTTTTGACTATTATCTGTTTCCAAACTTGAAGAAATGGCTCGGCTTTTGAAATTGCCCTCGTAATATTATAGGAAGGAAAAATTACCTTTTTACCAATGTTTTTCATTACATTAATTGTTATAAAAACCAGAAAACTATGTGTTAGAAAAGTCCTACTGTAGATCCAAGAGGATTGCATTGCGAGTATTCGAGTATAAAAATCTTTGGAATCGGTTGAAATTTGTAGGAGACATCCCCGATACCGTTTTTAAAAATTGTCTTTCGAGAAAAACGCGTTTAAAGTTTGTATACATGCTTATGAGTGTTTGAAGTAACGTTACTATTTAAAACAAAAACTGACTTTAACAGCTATTTTTTTTTATATCACAAAATTTTGAGTGGTCTTCCAAAGCGCTCGTTATAATCATTTTTATTCTTGTGAGTTTATTTTTATAAATGAATTGTAAAAGTTAATTTAAAGCTAAGATAGCGGAGCGACTATATTCTAGATTTTTTTTTTTAATTGTATAAATATCGCTTTACCTTAAGATATTTATTACGTGTAATTGGTTTGAACACTTTTTCCATTTACAAGGATGGACAGAGGAGATTTAGACGTTCTTGTACTTTTTTAATGCATTTTATTGACATCCTTCATGTGTGAGGATTGTAAGGTCGAGTTTGTAGAAAATTTTTGACACACATATATTATCCTGAAGTCCTTGAGAAATGTAGTTGCCTTATAGTCGTTCAATCGCTGCTGCATTCGCACATTTCAGCTTCGTCAATCAAAATCATCACTTCATTTTCCGCATTATAATAGAAAGGCTTCAGATTTTAGCCTCCTGAGGAGAGCTATTAAAAAGCCCATTGTAGAGTTATAATGTACGAGTAATATTAGTATTGCCTACCGCAATTGGATAGTTTTAGAATATCAAAAGATACAAAATATGAAATAATAAATAAGAAACTCAACTCAGTGTTTCACAGAAAAAATATCACACTAATCCGACGATTACTTCTTTGTATTTCACTATAACTTATAACAATAGGAGCTTCGAAAGCACCCAACGTGTTGTCCTTGCTCCAGTTTCTCTCGGGATATTTCTTAAATAAAATATCATAATTGATTGCCTTCGGAATCTCTAAAGATTGTAGCTATAATTTTGAGATTGAGGCACCTTTGCATTTTGGGACGCGGTGTGCAGGGTGTCGTATTTCTTAAATCTGAATACGACCGATCAATGAAGACAGAGCCGTAATCCCGTTACCTGACTTGGATGCCAACTCGCTGTCAATAGTCCGTCTTAATTTTCAAGAAGCATGATGACCTGTAGAGCTGACTGGTGGCTGCCAACTGAAAAATTTAGCACAGTGGTGCACAAATGGAAGAAATTCCATTTCGTTGATCTTCTGATCTTCTGTTTTAATCACTTTATGTGCCTAATTCACTTATTGGAATAGGGTCTAACCTATAGGGACTTCAAAAGAAGATAAGGCTAATGGTGCGATTTTTCACCAAACAATTAGGAACTTGGTAATGTTATATTTTTGGAAACAATGCCCAGATATAAGATTGCTCTGAATATTAAAATCTTTTTATGATAATCCCATAGTTCTATCTTAGGTTTACTTAACTCATTTTCGTTGAGAGGAACCTAATCATTAATTATTATTCTTTCCCTCAAACGCTAATGATAATGACTTATCTATCGCCTGCATTCAATCGGACCGTTTCACGGCTACATGCGACCAAAAAATGGATATGATTCAGTTGTAGCATCGTTAGTTAACGAATTCATGCCGTTGTTTAGCTTTGTATCATAGTGACCAGCAATCGAGAGGTTCATAACATATCAAAGTGAGATTTATTATATTTTTAATATTGATTTTTTTTGAAACTATATTTATTGACTGAAGTTCGCTTGTCAAACATGGTGAGATGTAAACAAAACGCAAACTCGGGGTCGGATTTGAGCTGGGAGAGAGAGAATTACGCCACCAGATATTGTCGCTAACCCCAGTGGAAGAACGTCTTGCCGTTATCCGCATCGGAGCGAGATTTTTTAATATTTTGCTAATTGAAAAAGAAGGAGGATGTGACCACAGATCGCTGCTATGAGCGCCTTGGGCGCACGTATGATTGCTGCCCCGACGCAGTCGGTAAGTTCAGCCAACATGACGAAACATCCGCTAACGGACTGAGGCTGATCGGCTTCGCCGGGACTCGAAGCATGGGTGTGTGTAGTGCCCGGTTCAAGCATTAAAAGATACATCAAGCTACAAGGCTATTTCCTCATGGAAAAACCCGAAACAAAATTTACCCTGTTGCCGTAGGCAATTGAGCCTTAAAAATGTGGCTTTAGACTTGGTAAGGTCACCATCGACAAGATATTCACGATATGCCAAATCTTGGAAAAGACCTGATAAAAAAGAAGACGTACACACCATCTTTCCATCGACTTTAATTTCGCTTTTCGTAGCATGATGTTTGACCAAACTTCCCCTAAAATTTGTGATGTTGTTACGCGAATTGAGGGGCCTACAGTTTTATGCCGACTCCGAACGGAAAATAGTTTTTGTAAGCAGTTTTTCTTGGCAGAAATACTCTCGGAGGTTTGCCATTGTCTGCCTGAAGCAATGTACCAATTTTGTCGAATTCACCATGACTTTCCGCAAGATCTCCTATGATATGTGTTCGTTTTCTTGTCCAATATTTTTCTTAGGGACTGCTGGTAAAAACCAGTGATTTCAAGTAGCTCCAAAGTAAGAAGTCTGGAGTAGTTAAATCGAACGTTCTTGCTGGTCATGCCAAATTGCACAAAATGGGAGATTAAGCGACAAGAAAACGCTACCTTCACTATAACTAATGCGGCCCGTGCTGTAGGAACGGTTGCACCGTTTTATTGAAGCCACACTAAGCCCCACTCATCCATTTCCGGCAGTAAGAAGCCGTTTATTATGACATCAGTTCACTAGTAACAGTTAGCGTTAAAAAATACGGTACAATCACTCTTCCGCACAAAATCGTTCTGTTCATTGCTGACATTCAGGACGAATATACAGTAACTCACACGCGACTGACGCTTAGCTGACATTAACTGATGCACTGGTGATGCCCATTTGTGTAGTCCATCAGCTGGTTGATGTTTCTTCCTTCTCATTGACATCGGCAGTCACAGCCCCGAATTTCTCGACCAGTCCGATGGCGACCACGCCCTACAAGGTCTCGTGTGAATCCAGTATGTTCGTGTCGAGCTATTTAGCGCCAGAATGTTTAGCCAATTGAAGCTACACGGTTACGAAATCATAACAGTCAAATACGACTGACGTACGACATCATTTGTATAAATTATAACATCTTCCGAAAGGGTAATCAAATTTGTATCACCTTGTATAATACGATAATACAAGGTTCCGGGCACCGATACCAATACCTCTAACTACAATACCCGTCAAAACATAGTAGTTTTGTAGGTAGGTATCTATGTACATATGACAACTTCATCAAAGCATTCCGCAAATGTGCATTTTTCCTCTCACGCACTAGTAGCTCACGGCATTTCAAATACAGCATTCGCTGAAAAACTAGCGGCGATCAAGAGTAGGGTATCCACACATTAATCGCATTTGGGTATTCAGTACTCCTTCGGCTTTAATTGCTTTGACTTTGGTAGCTATGCCAACGATATTTCTATTTTAATCATTCCCCTTCTCCACTCCACTATTTCTATTCCCTTGTGCGTCTAGTTATTATTAATATTTTTGCGCAGTTTCATTAAATTTTCCATGAGCAAAGAATTATAATAAAAAAATTCCTCATCTCCATTCGTGTTGAAAATGGAAATCGCAAAAAGTTACGCGCTAAACATAGAGGAGCTTCGCTATACATACAAACTTGGTGTTGCATATTATTTGTTGCATGTTGCAAGTTGAAAATACTAGAAAATGCAAAGTTCGAGCGCATATCGCTTTATTGCTTCTGTTCATTTTTTTGTTGTTGGTTGTGTGTGTGTGTGTGCTGTAAATTTTATAAAATTTTGCTTTAGCTTTGCGTGGGCAAATTGGTGAGCGCTCGTTTGGGAATTTGTCATGCTTCAACTGCATTTACTATTTTCTTATTTAAACTGTTTTATTGTTGTTGATTGTTGTAGTTTATACATACATACATCATACATACATACACACGTATATTGCTTTCTCTTTGACTAGTTTTATTCTATTGAGAAATTCACGTTGCAAGCGCGCGTGCTTCTCACGTTTTATGCAAAATTTGTGTGTTGGTTTTAATTGGTTCGTTGGGCTTCTGTGGCCATTTTATGTAACTCTCTTAACTCTCAATAGGGCACTTTCCTGTGCAATTGTGTGGGGGGAAAGTTGTTGTGCGGAAATGAAAGAAGTTATTTCCCTCAAAATTATGCAATTTGTGCAAATTTATTCCTTTTATCTACGTCATATATACTGTACATATAATACCGCTTCTCTTCTGACAAAGCATTTATTATAATTTGCCAGTTACACTGCTGTGAGATATTTTCGGGAATTTCGCCTTTAGTGAAAGGTTCAAAACGTTCAGCAGTACAGTAGAATTTCAGGTAACTTATCAATAAAATTGCGTTCGCTTTTTAAACAGGCGGTAAACAACCCTCTTTAATCTAAAATAAGAGCTCCGTGTGGGATTCGGGTTTTAATAGGCAAATCTTACCAGGCGTTCCTATCCCCTGAATTTCACGATCGCGTGGCCAGTGTCATGCCGGATGTTTTTTAAAATAAAGCTTTCTAAACCTTTTAGTTTGACATCCATAATAACAAATTTCTAAAGTTTATTAATTTCAGGGACCACAAATAATGATTATTGTCCAAATTTCAACTCAAAGAATCATGCGGTAAGA
Organism: Anomoia purmunda; assembly: GCA_951828415.1. Lineage (NCBI taxonomy): Eukaryota > Metazoa > Arthropoda > Insecta > Diptera > Tephritidae > Anomoia > Anomoia purmunda. The sequence goes on from OX639996.1 coordinate 45,207,073, forward strand.
GAAATGATACGAGTATAAGGATTAAAGCCACCGTCAGCGACATTGGTTTTAATTTAAAAAAATATAAAACTTAGGAAATAGCGATCATTTCTTAAGCAGAAAAGGATGAATACGGACACTCCCTAAGTGGGGTTCTTTCAGCAGCTGGTCTCGGAATTGTGGAGTAACCAGGAAGATTGCTAGTGTTCACCTGCCTTCGTTCGGTGGCGTTCAGTTCGTATTTTCGGATTGCGTTAAGTATCTGGTTTAATACTGAACAGAAAACTTTCCTGGAAACCGAATATTGAGGAAAGATCGAAGAAGGCAGTGATTGCTTTATATTGATGTAGGGGTCCTCTCGCCTAGAGCCGTTAAGGTTATATGAGCAGATGGTAGATACATCCGTATGCGATACTTGTCCGGTGGGATTCTCTGAACAGGACCACGGTAGTCAGTAAGTTGGAAATGGTGCAATGATCAGCTCTTATTGGAATTAGCGGATCCCTTCGGACCACGCCATCACCAGAGCTGATGTTTGACGTTTTGTTTAGTACAATTCCAATAAGATACCGCGGGAAGAAGTAAGGTAGCTCCATCCACTATCAGGCTGTCGGTTTTTGAATACAATTTGAACTCAGACTTCGAGTTTATCTGGTCACAACAAATCATTGCGAACCTTTCATGGCTTCTAAGAGATACTTTGGTGCCGCCGTTGTCTCTAGAGAATATTGGGTGGCGTGCTATATGTGAAACCCGGAGCTGGTGAACCCAGGGTAATCACGGATGGAACGAAGCTTGATGGAAGGGTTAGAGGCGAAATGTGCTACCAAAAACTCTACCTGAAATGTCAAAATTTTGTCTACCAGATTATTGCAGTGTATTTCAAGCGGATATTGTCGCCATTAAGGAAGCCCCCGAGTGCTTGCTTTTTCTGCTGACGCTTTCTGCGGCAACTGATTAGAGAAACCAATGCCAAGGTTCAGAGTCAATGCTGAAGTTATGTTTTTGTATTGAAAATCAGAGACTTATGCATAAGGTAAATAACAGCTGATTTTTGTTTTGGGTTTTTAGCAGACGTCTGAAGAATAAAATAAGAAATTATTTGTTGAAAACAAAAAAATACGGAAAAGACTATTTGACATTTGTTCTGAGCTGGAGGCTTAGCAACTATGTGTTCAACGACCGACAACATTTCTTAGTCAAGCCGGGTTATTACTGCAAAGTATTTGGTAGCGTCCGATATAATGTTCTTGTTCTGAACCTGAGCCTCAATCGAGGTAAACCAAAGCAGGACTCTCTGGTTGCAAGAATTGTGGTAATTTAAGTCGTTCAATGCGATCAATTTGCGGAGTTTCTGTATCCCTGTCAGTGCAGATAGAATAGGGCTTAGCGAAGCTTGTTGCTCATTATATTGCCCTGGACACGGTTATCATCATCATCGGTTCTTGTTTTTCCGATTGGAGCCACAGAGCCTCAATAAAACACTTACATCTGGTTCTGCTTCTACAAGTAGCTTGATTTCGTTCCACGTCTTTCTTGATGCTTCAACTTCTTTCTGGACCGTTCTCCTCCACGATGTTTTTGGAAGACCAACTTTGCGTGAGCCTTGTGGATTCCAATCCAGAGCTTGGGGCAGATTTCATTTGCATCTTTGCGAAGCGTATGCTCAATCTAACTCCACTTAGCTTTATCAGGTCTGCTAACGGTTGAATTTTGCATTTCTCGTTGCTTATAGTGTTGGTGCACCAGATCTCTAAAGTCCTGCGCAAACATCTGTTACACAACTCTGTAGTTTCTTTGCAATCAAATTGTGTGTTAGCCAAGTTTCCGATCAATGTGTAAATAAAAGAGTACCGATAAAACATTTGACTTAAAAATTCGGAGTTTAGTATGTACGCTAAAAGTACTCGACGACCGTATAGGTCGGAGTTGAGCGTACGCGCCGTTCGCTTTATTTACTCTGGCGATAGCGTCTAATTTCGCACTATGTGTATACATTTTCGACTTGGTCACCATTTAAAAGGAACGGGCAGGTGTTCCCAGACAGAATTTTCATAGCTTTCATTTTCTCGCGGTTTAAAAATAGCTGAGAATAGATCGTCAATTTTGTTTTGCACGGCTGCGTGTTTGACGAAGAGAAGACAGATATCATCAGGTTCTTAAGATGGTCGTGAAATTTCCAGTGAATACCTTTTCTTTTTCCCTCAATACAGCTTTTTAGTATATCATCAATAACAATTAAAAATAACAGAGGGAACAGTAGACAGTCCTTGCCGTACGCGAACACTGGTAGAAATGTTTTCCGCCAGGTTCCCATTGTGAAGGATTCTACATTTGAAGTTGTTATAGTGCGCGCGTATACGAGCTATCGGTTCCGATGGAATTTTTCGAGCATAAAGTGCCTCCCAAGTGTTGTTACGAGAGGCACTATCAAAAGTGGTGCTGTAATCCACGAAGGTTAGTTGGAGAGTTGTCTATCATTATTGTGCTTGCTCCACAGTGATTCGTAAGGTGTTTATTAGGTCTACACAGGAAAGGGTGCTTCTGAAATTGGCTTGCTATTTTCCAAGTGTGTTGCCTGTGGTGATTTTTATGCGATTTAAGAGCACACTGGACAAGATATTAGACGCTATTGATAGGAGCATTATTCCTCTGTAGTTTTTACAAATCGATAAGTCACCTTTCTTTGGCAGGACGGCTAAGAGCCTAGTCAACGGGGAGCTCTTCTTCTTCCCAAATTGCGTTAAAAACGGGCTGAAGAAGAATTTCAGCTTTCTCTGAGCAAGACTTAAAAACTTCGGTGGGTAACCATAGCAACTGGCTGCTCTATTGTTTTTAAAACCTTTATTGCAGTGATTATCTCCTTTTTGGATGGTGGGGAAGAAGACATTTTCTTCGACGGGAGGAAACATAGTGTAATGGTTCCGGCAGTGGACCATCTGAGCTAGCTTGTTGGTTAAGGATTTCACCAAAGTGTTCTCTCCAACGATGCATTTGCTCATTGTCAGATGTTAGTAACCTCCCATCTTTCGCTCGGATAGCGCGCGTTGCCTTTTGACGAGCTCCTGATATTTTTCGTGTAATCTCATAAAGCATACGAGTGTTTTGAGCTTGAGCTGCTAGTTCAGCTTCGTGTTCAAGCCCATTTATAAAATTGTGTTTGTCTTGTTTGCAGGCTTTATGCACGGTTCTTATGAGCTGGCTGTAGATTTCAGAAGCGTATTGTTTATCATTAATATGCGTAGCTTGGTCTCTGATTTTCTTAGCTCGCCTCTTTTCCTCAATCGGGCTTTAAATTAGTTCGCTCATTCAAGGCTTCATGTTTGGAGATTTGAAGCCTAAATTGGATTCGCAAACATTGAGAAGGCTGGATTTCTGCAGCTCCCATTTATGATTGAGACTGCCATATTGCAACTCGTTGTGTGACATGACTTCAGACAGTGCGCTTTGGAATATAAGTCTTATGTTGCAGTCTTTTAGCTTGTGTATGTAGAAGCGTTTCTGACGAGGCTCGTGGCCTTTCTTTACTGACGGGTCCTTTAGTTTGATGGAAGCGTCAACTAGTTGATGATCCGAGCCAATGTCAATCAATGTTCTCTTAACTCGGACATCAAGCAGACATTTACGCCATATTCGACTGAAGCATATATGGTCGATTTGATTTTCTTTTTTACTATAAGGCGATATCCAGCTTGTTTTATGGGTTTTTTATGAATAAAAAAGAAGCCGCCAATAGCCTCTGGAGACGGTACATCAACAATTTGTGGCGAATAATGTAGTGGTGCCATTAGTAAGCTAAAACAAATGGCTTGCCATGGCGAAGTTATCCGGTGAATCTTCAAATTAGCAAAGGTTATAAATTCAACTTTTCTGCGATGCAATTCGATTCCAAAGAAAACTACTCTTCCTTCTGCGGGCAACAAACGAACGAATTATTATCTAAAACTTAGATGGTTTGGCCAAGAGCTTTAAAAGACTGACAAACACAAGAAAAACACAAACGAGATGCGCTCTGTTACATTAGGATGCCCGTGCAGCTACATAAGCCAGCACCATCTATCATTCAATAGCCACAATAAAATAAAATGCAATATTTCAATAAAATATACATATTTAGACAATAATAACTATTACTTCCCATGCACAAAATGTGAAAGAAAATGACTTGAGTTGTTGATTCATACAAAATAAAAACAAAAATCTAGTCATTAGAGTGGTTTTTGACCATTTTCGCGTATAAAGGAGCTAATTTGTAAAAAAATGACTTATGCAGGTATTTTACGTTTTTTTTTTTTGGTTCCCATGAAAAGTAAACCAACAATAGACTAAAAGTTTTATTAGTATTTGCCTTTATTAACTTCTTATCGATTCTATAAATACTCTTTTTGACGATTGGTTCATGATATTTGTATGTATGTGTGCGCATAATGTAACCCTATGATTGTTATGATTCTGCTCGTCGAAGTTATGCGGTTTCATTGAAAACTGAAGTCTACCTTATCATAAAATGTGACAAAAAATTCATAAGTATATAAACATATCTATCCACGTAGCATTCGATAAGTACACTCAAAATAGCAACGTACTCCCAGCGTACATCGACTGTGTGTGTCCCTGTGTGTTTGGCTGGCAAAGAAAGTGAGCAATCCAAATCGACAACACGAATTTGCCATAAAACTTGCGAAACGTTTTCCATTATGTTAAGAGAGCATACGATTTCAATGCTTTTACACAGAATGTGCACTCCAATGACCAAGTGTAAGAGTGTGCGAACGAAGTAAAAAACATGTTCGAAAATTTAGCTATCCTCTAGAGTAAAAAAATAAAATCTAACCTAAAAAATCACAGAAGAGCGTTAAAAATTGAACGGAACATTATAGTATTTGGCGCGGTTACATGTGATACTGGTTTTTTTGTGCCTTATTTTGGTTTTCTTTGAATATTTTCCATTTTTCAAGTAGTGAATACTTTCACGGTTGCTCGCTGCAAAATCCATGATGCAACTTACGCGTATCAGCAAAACAAAAAAAAAAAAACATTAAGCAAGCGTCAACAGTTCGTTTACTGCTGACTAACATGAAGTTGGTGGAGTTTTCGAATGCATCGCATATGACATCATAAAGCCGTGACTTGTTTGATGTCATAAAATCTTTGCTTCTGGCCTTTTCTGCGTCCCCTTTGAGAGTATTGCATAGAAATGGCGTTTTCATAGCTTTAAAGTAGTTATGTAATATGTAGCTTTAAGGCAAAGTTCAGAGGAAAAATTGCAATAAATATAAACTGTAAATGAGGCGGAATTAAAGAGCATTACAACTAAATAAAAATAAAATTATATCATAGTAAGTGCTCAAATTGGGACGCTAGTAATCATTTGGCTAACGATAAACAAGTCAAAAGTATTCTTTCTTCAAAATAAGAGATACAGATATTTCAAAATCCTATAGAAACTTCAGATGTTGGTACATTATTCACATAACACATTTACAGACATTTTGTTTAAGAAATTTAAAATTTGTGTTTATTTTTGGCAGTGTTTTTTTATGGCATTTCTTATAAATAAATTAATAATGGGCAAAACTGTCAGCAAAAATAAAAATATATAAAAAATCAAGAATAATTTTTCGCCACTTCAAACTTAAACTGCAATAAAATTCAATGGATGAATTTTCATGAACTGTTTTGTGTCGTACTAGAGTTAAACCTATTTGTATAAAGACGTATGTTGACAAATTTCTTAAAATTTTCTAAATATTCTGATTTGAAATATTGAAAATTTGATGAAAATTTTAAGAATTTCTTGAACTTTGCATAATGGTTGAATTTTCGATTGACAAAAAATTTATGAAAATACAGTTTTTTTAAAAACATCCAAACTAGAGTGGTCAGTGGTGCGATTCACTAACTTTAAACGATCCGACAATAGCATCTTTTGTCGACTGTATTTGCTGTTTGCAGTAACGATTGTGCGATTCACTAACTTATTCTTAACGACACTTAACAGCGTTTACACTCGTGGTATTTATTCATAGTAATAAATGGTGGCATCTTGGTCAAACTAAATACCAAAGTGGGCTAAAAATACAAAAAAGGAATGGGAAAAAAACATATGAATGCATGCTGCCGCATACAAATTTTTTATTATATTTGATTAAAATAAAATAAAGTTCTAGTTTATTTCAAACTACAAATATTTATAATTCTATTTATATATTGGAATGTTCAATTGTAGCAGATTTTTGGACTATCCTCCGATTTGGTAGAACACTCGATTCCAAAGAATATTCCGAATCACCTGCAAATATACCATGGTTTTCGTTTTTAAAATTCGCTCCATTATGAATCTTGTTGTACTCTAGGGTATTTAGGTTTTATATTTAAAAAAAATCATTCATTCGAATCATTTATCTATATATTAAAAATTAACTACATATATTTCTGTGTTTTTACTTAAATCCTTGATAAAAGTTTGCTTTTACCATGAGTACATTCGACGGTCCCAGTAGTGCCTCTCACAAAAGGAGACTGCCCGGAAGCAAATCATTTCTTTAGCAGCTTGAATCTTCCCTTGGGCCATAGAAAACGTGACAAGCTGAAAAATTAGGTCTACAGCCAAGTCTGGAGTTAACCGAATGGAAGTGATAGTCCACATCCCGGAATAAACGTCGATCTATTGCGGGAGCGCTTACTTCTTTGTCACCTCATGATAAATCTTACGCCAAATATTCAAACGACATTATTTAATGTTCCTCTTTTAATTTTCATAAAACAAATCACCGAATTTTAAATTTATCTCTTATCTAAGATGAACTTTAATTTCTCGGTTGAGTTAACAACATCAAATTTGTTGTCACTTAGTTTTCGATAATCGACTAGCTAACGACAACAGCTGATTCAGCGAAAGCGAAAGTCTTTAAAAAATGAATTAACCATGCGAATATCGTTAAAATAAGTTAGTGAATCGCACTACAGATACGAACATGATGAGAAAAATATTTTTTCTTTTCGCTCGGAACAATTTTTATGTCGAATCGCAGGCTGTTTTGTTTTGTAGTTAAAAATCGATTAATTATGTTGACTGTGATAATCTTTTTTTTTCTCAGATTCTAATAAGTTTTCATTATTTCCTGAGAGTAATGTTGTAGAATACTTTGTAACCAATTTCCCTTATTATACATTTTTCATTTCATAACAAACAAAATGTGTACGCTTTTCTCAAAATCCATTTTCTCAATAAAACAAAAAAAAAATACTCGTGCACCCGCCCAAATACGCGAGCCAGAAGTAAAACGTTTTTCGGACTTCATAAAGAGATATAGAGTTAAATTTGGGACTAGTAGTGGTAGTATTCGTTAGTAGTAGCATTAGTAAAAATAGTAGTAGTAATAATGGTAGCAACGCCGAAATACGCCTTTAATACAGAAAACGGATGTTTGAAAAAAAGATTAAATTTTTTTTTAACTATCTCTCAGATTTTATAAATTAAACACTCATTGAGCTTCAGGTGCTCCTATCAGAATATCCATATGTATGTACATATATATGTGCAGAAAAGCTTTCCTATGTTCAATTTCCAATTTCCTTTTGGGTCACTATCAGTCTTTCCTCATCAAAAGCAGCTTTTGAAGAAAGATTTAATTGCACTTTACAGAGTTTCGTCATTTGACTGGTCATTTAGCCATTTGTGATGTGTTTCCTTTGAAAAGAATTGTATGTGTGTGTGTGTGTGATTCCTCCACGTTGGCTTTGTGTTCATTTGTTGTTAATGAGTGACGACCATTACAGAGAGCTAGAGTACATAATGAGCGTTTACCGAAAGCAAGGGTAATGTGTTTTATGAAAACCTCTAAATTGCAACATAGCATTCAAAATTCGTGTAAAAAGAGGTTAAAAAATATAGAAATATAATATTTGTATGTCAAAAATTCTACAAGAATCATTCTCAAATGTTTCTTGTTGAAATCATTTAACTATAGGATGTGGTATAGCCAAAACACCCTAACTAGGATGAAAGGCTATGTGGCACATACATTCGGATTGTAAGAGAAAATGTGAGAATGTGATTAGTGGAAATGTGATGTAGTGTAAAATTCTTAGAATTTTCAACATCGTGCAAATATTTCTATATATGTACAGTGTACACATATATATGTTAAACATAACCATAAAAAGGACGTTTATGAAATTCATTTGATTTTTTGAACATTTGAAAGACGACCATGAAAAAATTCTCCGAAAATTTACTAGACTTCATATTTTTCTCTTCTAGAATGAACCATTAACAACTTCTAGCAGACAAAAAGATCATAACGACTGAGTCACTTTTGGCAAAATGATGGCGTTTGTAATAAATGAAGCCTAAAGTTTCTGAATAATGGTGACTATGATTTAAAAAAATCATAATTCCCAAACAACGAATTTGGGCTAATACGAATAGATCCTACTGAATAATTTTTAAATATATTTTTGTTTAAGAAAAAATATGAAAGAAGCCAAAAAGTGATGCAATACGAAATTTTTGAAGTCAAACACTTTTTGAGTTTCTTTTTTTAAAAAGCGATATAATTTTTTTTGGTTTCCAAAAATACCATGGATACAAGGTGGCGCAAAAGTAAACTTCCGATGTTTTTTGGCTGTAATTTAAAAAAAAAATGAAAAACTTTGATTCTTCTTGTGGATTATTTTTATTTGATCTTTTAATTTTTTTTAGATCAAGTCGAGAATATGATGTCATGTAAATGGCCGCCGCCACAGTTGATTGTCATTTGAGCCCTTTTTATTTTTATTTTTTTCTATTAGAGGACCCTTTAGGTAAAAGAAAAAACCAGAAAAAAATTTCAAAAATCGACAAAGTTATCGCATTTTCAAAAAAAAAATTTCATTCGCCAATGGCGCGAAATCAAATTTTCAGGCAAATTTTCAAAAATTCCCCACGACGAAATAACTCAAAATCAAGCAAAAAGAAAAAAATTATCGATTTCGATGTAGAAACATCAAAAAAAATGTCATGCAAAAAAAACCTGACCCTAACTGTCGGGATGATTTGGTATGAAACGACTCATATGTATGTGTAGATCTCTAAATTATAAGTACATTGTAAGGTGAATTATACAATGAGCTTGAATGCTTGTTATTATTTCCCAATTCGCTGGTTTGTTTTATTTACACAAACAAAATGCATCGATAATACTGGGCAAATTCTGATTTTGACATTGCACTCGCAAAATTACAGAAACAAAATACTTCAGCAACACAAGGCAAATTCAGATTTTGACATTTCGCTGGAGAAACTACACAAAAAAAACACGCAATGAATTCGCTTTGGTTATCTTACTGTCACCTTTTATGGATCCACTTTGGTATATTGTGTACACTTTGGAACGCTCACATAATTAAATGAGTTTGTTAAATTTTTGTTTTACTTTATTGGAACTACTCCTCTGTGCAGGGTTTTTAATATTTTGTCATTTGCTTCATGTAAATTAGCAAATTATTTATATGTAGGTTGCGGCAAAGATTACCTAAAGTTAGATCAATGTATATGAAAATGAATACTAGACTATCGTAATTAAGTCAAAGTGGACATAACGAAAGTTTGTTTAAACAAAAATTTTATTTCGAAATAGCTTGTTACGTATTTTATGGGATTTAAGTTTCTTCTTTAAAAACTAAATACGTAAATGTTTTCTATATATAAGTAAAACTGTTTGTTTTCTTGAATAAATACACATATTATACACATATATACTAGAAAACCCCGGCAGATGCTGTCCTGCCTTCTCCGAACAATTTCGACACTCATGTTTTAATATTTTTTATTCTCTTGCATAATTTAATTGAATTTGACATTTAAAAAAGTTGGCAATCCTCTTCATAAACCCAATTATTTGATACCCGTGCTTCACTACTTCATATAATTCGACCTTTCAAGCAGGTGACAAACTTCTTTAAAATATAGCCAGGTACAAACATTCTTTTCAGAAGAGCGTACCGTTTGACACCCTTATTTTACTATTTCATATAACTTGCGCACAAGTTTATTAAATTCGACTTTTCAAGGAGGTGGCAATCCTCAATATATAAAAGTTTGGCGCACATATTTTCATATTTTATGCAACTCAAATTTAACTAAATTCGACGTTTCAAGCAGGTGGTAACCCTCTCCAAAATATATGTATGAACCTTCACCTCGCCAAGACCACCCATTCGACACCCAAAATCTTTCAATTTCATATAACTTGTGTACGTTTTAATTAAATTGGATTTTTATTTGACAAAAAGCTTGACACCTATATTTTAATATTTTTTTTAACCTATGTATATTTTAGTTAAATTTAACTTTTCAAACAAGTGGTTACTCTATCACAAGCATAAAATATACCTTAGGACCTATTTTCATACCTGCCAAATATATGTAAATACAAAATTTCTGAGAGGTGATCGACAAACACACTGATTTTTTTTATATAAGATATACGAATTTTAATATTCTTTAAAATAGTATCTTTACCCGCCGATCATTATTATATTTCTATATGCATTGTGTTTTCACCATATTTTACTTTATGTATGATTGTAAATTTGAAATATTTTTTATATTTTTTGTAACTTTGATTCCTACTTAGCCATGTAGCTTTATTCGGTTTTCACTTTTAAATTTAGTTTAGTTATGATGAGAATATTCCTAACGATATTTGTAAAGTGAATCCAGTTGTAGTATTTTTGTGCTTTTGCACCTAAATTTTCCTCGTTAAAATCGTCGATATTTGGCTTCAGCGCATTACTTAATGTTAAGATTTTGTAATTTGTTGTGGTCTTCTTCGTTTTCGATAAAATCACAATTTTCAAAATTAAAAAGAAAAGCTTGTGCCCACCTCCTTCTCTGAAAAACACCACTGGTAACAGCTATGCTGATATTTGTTAATTGTTGTTTCGCGTATGATAGAACGCGTTGTTCGCAGTCAAAATGTAATATAAGCGTTAACAAATTTGAAAAGAAAAATATTCGTTACAATTTTGTCGAAATACAACGCTGTACAAATGTAGTTGGAAACCCGTTTAATACAAAGCTTCAAACTTCGTCCGAATTTAAAAAAAAAATCGAAAAAAAGCAATTTATTTTATAGATTTTCTTTTTTTTTATCACCATTAAAAAAAACCAAATACGAGTTTTTTTTATATAGCAGAATTTGCAGAAGTGCGTCAACAAAGGTTTTGAAAAAAATTAGCAGTAATTTTTAGCCACTTCAAACTTCCAGTTTGTTGTATTCAAATTGAATACGCTATAACGCTACTTACTCGAATTTTGATTAAAAATTGTGGAATTTTGAGTAACAGCTTTTGATTCTGATTGTGTTATGATATTTCATTTTTTATAAAAATATAATTATAATGAAATAAAGAAAAGGTATCGAAAAAAGAAATAAATTGAACTTGAGTATTAATTTCAAACGAAACTGCGAAATCGGCTGTAGGATTAATTAAAACTTAGAATACACTTTCACTATACACTTACATGTATTATATATAGATATAGTTAGATATGTTATCCTCTTACCATGAATATTATTTTTTAATACAACACATATCACTCTTTGTTTTTTGGAATATACATTATTTGGATTGCCAGATGTTGAAGAATTCTTATTTCGAGCCGCGATGTCCAGTCACAACCCTTGAAATATTTTAAATCTATCAAGAATTGCGTTTGGACAATCAGAGCTAAAAATCGAATATTTCCTTAAGTCTTTGTATGTACACTGTAAATAACTACTTAAAACTTGTAGAAATATATTAATTTAACCAATTGGAAAAAAAAAACAAATTTTTGTAATAGACTCACGATTCTGTAGTAATCTGTAAACTTATTGGTTTTTGCAATATTTAACTTCTTAGCTACTCTCGGTCACCATTTGAACTGAATTAGATTAAGTATTGTGCTGACATTTTTATGTATTGTATATATTCCTCATATAAGTTGAATACGATGACACAGTTTCGAAAATTGGACTTTGCACACTAGAAAATATGAACATTGTGTAACCTGTGTTGATTTAGAGCTAATCAGTCATAATTGGCGGTGCTTCATTGTAGTGTAATAAAAAATGGTTAACATAACTCCCTCACTCTCAAAAACTTAGGAAACACACTTTAGTTGTGAATTGTGTTATAAATGAATCACTACTTCTCAATTTTTTATGGTTATTTTGTGAAAAGCCTGGAACTTATTTAAGATACTCTATGGTCCTATTTAATCCAAGTATACTTTACCTTTAATTAATTTCTGTTTTAATTATTTAATTTTTTTGCATAAACTTACACCATTAATTATACACGCCCGCAACCAGTCGAACATTTAGCTAAATACATATCTTATCTTTTCTACCTACTGACAGGTAGCTCCTATGTTCATCTCTTCCTTTTTAAGCCTTGTATCAATCTGTTATGATATAACAAAATATTTTTTGATTTTTGTTAATCGCTCAGAAAAAATAGTCATATGTCCTTTTTGAGTGGTATTTTTTTATCTTGGAAATGAGGATATTTTTGGTACTGCTATTTTTTTTAATCAAAAATAATCTTTATTTAATCTGTTTTATTCTTTTGATACAAAATATAATAATTTTTTCAGTTTTATTTTTTCTCAATGAGTTTAATTTTTGAACAGAAGGGTGCTGATTACTTTTGATGAAAAAAACATAAAATTAAAAAAAAAATATATTATTTTTTATAACCAAAAAAATTAAACTAAATAAATGATATTATTTTGTATCAAACCATTCCAATACAAAAAATTACATATCATTATTTCAGACCGAAAAAATAATACTCCAAAAACGAGTTTTAATTGTGATCACAAAATATAACTTGACATATGATTATTTTTTCGGAACATAAAAATAATATTCAAAATTTTTTAATTACTATTGAGCGCAAATTTTAAAATTAAAAAAAAAAAATTAAATATACATTTTTTTGATAGAACTCATAATGGTCCTTGGTTTTAAGTTCAGCTTCCTTTGAACATTCGCAATGATGAAAAAAAAGTTCTCAACATTTATTTAGAAAGCTAAATTTAAAAAGAAAACGAAGCTATTGTTATACAAGACATGACCTTTAAAAATCAAATGAAAGGCGTTACATCATTCATATGTACATATTTTTGCTTAGTTTGCATGCAATGTGCATGGAAATTTTAAACTGAATGTTCTTCTAAGAATGAGTGATTTGGATCCGTGGAGATTTTACGGAAATCTTATAAAATAATTTCGTACTTTTGATCTTTACATTTCTTCATATTTTTAGCTTAACAAAATATGATATTTCCGCAAGCGTGGCCTTTGTAACAATGACTATAATATCTTGCAATTGAACTTTAATTCTCGATTGAAGATTATACCAATGTTTCAAAACTAAAGCTGCCTTTTGTCTTGATAAAATATTTTTATGGTTTTTTCCTAAGTTTACATGCACAGAATTTGTGCATTTAATCAAGTCGGAGGAATTTCTTATAAAGTATGATTAGCTTCGTTTAAGAAGAATAGGTATATTCTTACTCTTCAACCTGCACCATAAATACCAAGTGGATTTGTGAACCCCATCCAAAATTTGATACCACCCTGATAAATCTGAATTCATCAATCTAGCTACATATTTAATGGGCCTCGTTCAGCTATGAGAATTGAGAACCAAAATTAGTTTAAAAACTTCTTATACAACACCTATTTCGACGTATTCAAAAAACAAGCATACGGTAGTAGTATACCTACATATACTAACATTCAATATTCATTAAATCCAATTAAAAGGTCAAGCTTGCCAATACCGATAGCTTGCCATATTTTGCAAACCAATAAGTTTTTCACAATTTCTAATACAAGTATACTTACCTCCACACAAATGATGTGGTCGTTCCTGACTTGCTCTTTTGCCTGTATTCCCTCACATTTTCTTTTTACAGCTCTTGACATTTTCAATGCTCCGTTTACAAATACTACTTAATTTATTTTTTTGCACTCAGCAGTCGACTTCGTTGTCTCATTTTTCCAGTTGATAGCCGGTTCACTGACAGTCAATTCAACTGTTGATGTTCTAAGTTTTCTTTGCCAACTAAATCATTCCGGATTTCGAAAGCTTCTATTCTTAGTGTAACCGGTAGTTATGCCACCGCAATGATGTCTTTCTTTTCTTTATTTCTAAACTATTGTTGTCTTTGCGAGACATCCGCAAAGTGTCAGAAAATCACGAAATCATTGCAAAATGAATCGCATTACAAGCAAAGTCCTGTCATTCATTCGGTTGACTCCATGGAAGCGTCGGTCAACCGGACGTAGCACTAGGTATGTTTGTATGTAGGCAGAGGTCAACTCGTTGTACCCTTCTCAAAGTTGGCGTGATGATTACTTAGGACATACATACATACACATGGACACACAGACGTGCATACCTATTACCGTTTTTTTTTTGTTTTTTTTTGGTATGCACAGGGTCTTTCAAGTTGGCATTCGTTTTATTGACGTATACAACTAGTAGAGGGTTAGTAATTTAGGAATAATAAATGCTATTTTCCAAATATCCTTAGCGTATGCGCCTACAGATGCATCTCTATTCTTTTCGTGGGATTTTCGACGGAATTTTTTTATAACTGGACCATATCTCGGCGATTTCAGTTATTTATGACTTATTTATCTAAACTCTGTTTTTTGAGATACTCCCACAGGTTCAGTAAACTGATGTTGGCGGTTGAAAATTTTGAAGTTATTCTTCACTGGAATTTTATTAACAATAATTCTATAGTTCCCTTGACGCCATGATATGGTAAAGATCACATATTGTCAACATCTATGACGTCACAAATAGGCAAAGAAATGACGTTATTCCAAAAGAAAAAGCATCGCCACATTAGTCAATGAGACAAACAATTTTTATTGCTATTCCACATTGATTTGTTCACATTTAAAGTACGCGATTTCCGAAATAATATTCTTATAATCTGATCAACAGTGCATGTTATTGACCAGGTAAAGTCAACTCGAGCATATCGAATTCAGTGGTGTTAATCAATTTTCTGGGTTGGGTCCAGTGTTGCCATTTTTGCCTTTTATGACTAGATCTAGCCTATTCTATTTTCTTTAATTTAGCCTTTTAATTTAGCCTCTCGCCTGTTTTTTTTTACTTAACTCATGAAAATTGTGCATTCGATATTAATGAAATAAATGCCATCGAAATGTAATGGAAAAAATTACACTACGGTATGTCACTGAAAAATCTACAATTCACTGTAGAATTTTGGGTAGAGGATCGTGAGAACAAAAAAAAAAAAATGCAATTAGCGAAAATTCTTGTCTACCCTTTGTAATTTTGTTTTAAATTTTTTGGTCTTACTCCTCAGCAATGCAGAAGTCGAACGCGTTTTAACGCTATAAACTTTATCAAAATAAAATAAAGAAATAGAATTAGTATTAAAATGTTAAATGCAATTTTAAGTTTAGACATGGATTAAATAAGCGAGCCAAGTGTTGTCATGATTTCGCAATAGAAGAATATCTTTTTCTGCCTTTTAATTTTGCCTATTTTTTAAGTTCCGCTCCTACTGGTTTCGTCCCTCAAGCGAGTAGTTTTAATATTATTTAAATTTATTTTTTGGCCCATTTTTTTTTTAATCTTTTGAATAGTAAATTAATTTATTTCACTACAAATTTATAAGTGATGAATTATTTTTAGTAAAATATACTAAATGGAAATCATATTACGAATATATCGGCCGATTTAGTGGAAAATATGTAATTTTTCATTACATGCCAAAAAGTTACTCATACGCCACCGAGCGTTGGTGTTAGTATGGGCCCAAAAAATTATTGTAATAAAAAATTAACAAATTTTGAGTAGAAGTATTGTGATAAAATATTTCCACATTTAGTTAACCAAAGGTATAGCTGAATAGGCCACCTTACTAAAAGTTGAATGAAAATATAAAATTTTTCTCTGAATGATCGGAAGTTATTTGTCTGAAAACTGGAATTCTAGGGCCAAATCAACGAATTTTACACAAAATTTCACAAAAAAAAAATGTTTTGCTACCGGTGTATAGAAGAAATTGTAGGTGTGCATAAGAAAAATAATGTTAAAAGTCAACACAAAACCTATAGCCACTTCAAACGTGCACTTCACTAAAAGTTCTGATTAAAAAATTGGACATTTTGTTTGTTTTTGAAATTTTGCACAATGTTTGAAATTTCGCTTTTAATGATTTTTTTTAACTATATTTTTATAAACAAAAATAATTAAAAAAGAAAAATGAATTGCCAATATCTTTATGGGATATAGGTTGGTGATTAATGCTATTGGTAAATGTAGAGAACAATTGGGTCAACCCCGCATTTGCTAAGAATTTCGGAAATCTCTTTAAGTGAAATTTTTCATTGATAAACCAGTGATGATTTTAAAACATAATGTGCTTACTAGAGTCTCCGAGACAGCACCAATATTGCACAATACTTCAAAGTATACAAGCAAAAATTTTGTAACTTTTTCAAAAGTCAACCGTTCTATCTAGTGCCTAGAAATTTAATATTTGATACGACCATATTAAAAAAATTCAACATAAAGAATATTTGTGCTGCGTGATCACGAGTCCCAGGTAAATTAAATAGATTTTATTTGGCTCGCTTAGGCAAAGTATCAGCGGGTTATCTGCAACAAGCTACCAGTGAATAAAAAGACTGCAGTACTGCGGTATTGATTCATTGCCTCGAAAAAATCTAATTTCAGTGTTTGGATATCGCAAATCATTATGCTTTGGAAGAAAATAGTCCAAAATTACAACCAGGTGGCAACCATTACCAAAAGTAACCCGAAAGGAATAAAAAGAGCTCTCAATAAAATAACAAGGGATTGCACATACCCAAGTAAAAAGATTTTACGATAATATTTTCAGAAAACCCATTGTAGTGGATGGCATCATTCTAGGTCAATACGAAAAACTCGATTTTTATATTAAACCTACACAGCTTTTAAAATTTTTCTCGATTTTTCTTGATTTCGATAGAAAATATGTCCTAAAAAATTATTTTTCGGAAAATTTCTCTAGTGGTCTTATGAGAAAAAATTAAAATGAATGAGTGCCATATACACCGAACTCGAGAAAAAAACCAAAAGGTTATGTACAAATAAGGAAATATTTAGCATTGTGATACAAAATACGATCACGATAATACAGTGGCGGCAATTTTTGACTTTCCTGTTCTGTGAAAGGTTAAATAAACTATAAAACTTAGCATTTATTCTGGTTATATTTTAAATTCACCTTGCCTGTTTGTATAAAATTAAATTATAATATGTGTTTCTAAACGAATGTGAATAATAAATTAAATATGAGAATCAGCCGCCCATCAACGTGTGCGAAAAGATGAAAGTAAGCGAATCTTCATATATTTGTATGTATGTATTGTTGCCTTTTCAAAACATACCCTAAAAAATGGCCTCGAGCTCAAAAAAATTGCTCACATTTCTAAATATAATATAAACAACTTTATAGTTAAAGCACTTTGAGTGCGAACAATCAGTATGGAAAACCTGCTCATAGCTTATGTAACACCTTAATGTACGTGGATGGATACATGTACGAGTACTGGCTGGTTTTTACAAAAGCAAGCTCTGTTTTTTGTACTTATTTATGCTCTCTTCGTAACAACTTTCGCACCATCCATGTCCTTTTTGATTTTGATTATATGGCAACTCCACTTTAGAACGTTTAGCTGTTTGTGGATGAATCGGCTAAACATATTGATTTTTAGTTTTGTAAGTAATGAAAAGGGTAAAGGTTCTACCCATAAGGCGGGAGGATATATAATTCTTCTAGCAAATCGCCTTGTTTATTACATAGAACACAAAAGTTAGCGATTTTGTTCAATAATAGTTTTGTGATAAATTTTGTTGAGCTTCAACTCGATTGACACTTTTTTTATTTCATATATTTCATTTTAAATTTTGGGGGGAATTTTTCGCAAGGGTCAACGAAGGGTTAAGTTTATTCAGTAATGGACTTACTTTATGTAGGGTTTTAAAATTAGAGAATCTTGTCTTGGATTTTTGTTGATACGAAGGAATTATTTCATTGTTTCGAAGTCGAAGTGCTATGCTTCAGCCAACTTTTTGTTTTTCATCCCAAGACCACTCGAATTTGAAGGATATTTACTAGAGCTAAATATAGAAGAATTTCCTCGAAGAAACACTGATCACGTAAGTTTCGCATTTCAGTTCATTAGTTTGATTTATCGTGCGCTTAAATTTATTTCGTCGCATACCTTTGGGGAATTTCGTAATCGTTATAGTACATAGTCGATCGCATCTTTAACTTATCTGCGTATAATTTAATTTTTTCTTATACCTGTACAACCTTCTAGCCGGCGATGCTCTATAGTAGATTATCCAAATTAATGTTTACCGAAATTTTAGGGGCAGGTTTTCAGCCTTGCAATCATCTATGTACACTGTTTTCTTCATCGTAAAGAATTTGTTCCAGTAATGTAAGCAACTCCGTTGTTATTTTTATTAAAACTTTAAGGTGATTTTTCAATAAAATTCACCAAAGGCACTCCGCGCACACTTTGTTCACAGTTGCATCAAACCTCGCCGATAAATTTCTAATATTATGAACTCTACACGAAATATGAACACCATTGGGGAACATTGGTAAAGGCAACATTGGTTTAAACAAAATGCCCGGCTCCATCTAAAAACAGCTTTAATGCTTTGAGGATTCCACTACATCCTTGTTCAAGTTGTGCTATTTGTTTGGAAGAATATTTTAGAAAAGTTTAATCCTATGTGGTTTGGAGACTTAATAGCAGGCAATGAACGTTCTCATAAAAAGGTTGTATATTCTAATCTTCATTAAAAATAGTTTTCGTCAAGTTCATATAATATATTTGGAATAGATTCGTAGTTTAGGTGCTTTCTACTTTTTCACAAATACCATCAGGTAAAAAATTCAAACCTTTATTCAAAAGAATTTTATCTGACAATGATTTGTATACTGTTTTCAAGTCAAATCCCACTCTATTAGGTAAATAGTAAATTTCCTCTATAAATATCTGCGACAGATGTAAAAATTAAACAATTAAAACAAAAAAAGAAACTCCAACTAGGAGACCCTGTTTTTCTTTCTATCACATTTTAGTATTATTAAATTTTCACACAATTTCAATTTTACTCACTCAAGTGAATGATGGCACAAAAAGGAAGTTAACAAAGTGAACAAAGTATGAAAATGTGCAAATGTAGGAATGCTGTTGCTCATATAACGGTACGATGCCTGCGGTTGGCGCCGAGGTCAATCTGCCGTTGCGGTTTTGTTATTTTAGTTAGTGCTGTTGCTGAACTTAACGGTAAGTGAGGAGTTTTCATTTCATCCGGACACTTATTTCTCGTTGTCCGGTCACTTTTCCACTTAATTTTTCTACAGTGAAATCCATCCAAGCTTCTCTCGCTCGCTCCTCCATCACCAAACTGTTTGCTTAATTTTTCTTAGTGTCTTTTCAATTTTTCACATTTTCCTATTTCCTTTTCTATATATGTATCCTGATATTTGTCTGCTAGTTTTGTGCGTCTGTATGCAGTGTGTGTGTAGTTGTTTTTGGTTTTTGTAAATGCAACTGCACTATCCGCAGTACTGCTGGTTGTAAGTTTCTGTTGCTTTTCTTGTTGCTTTTGTTGTTGTACAGCATTGACGTTAGTGTGATTGCTAGTTATACACACTCTGCTGTCCGCTGATTCAATGCGTCGGTAGTGACGCCGCTGTAGGGCGTGTCTGGTTGACAATCTCGGAATTTACTTGATGTGCTGCAAGTGCCAGTTGCGCCCCGGGATGACACCAAATCTTCAGTATACACAATATATGTTTATTTATCTGTACGTACATAATACGTAGCTCTGCTCATATCCTGTGCAATTGCTGCAGCTGTCCCTCAACGCAATGTAGTTTTTTTTTTACTCTCTGTGCATCTATTTTTAACCCGTTTATTTTTTCTACTTCCACTGATTTCTCATACGCTCCTACCGTCACTTCATGTCTTTCCATACTCACCATTGGTGGTCAGCGTCCGGATTTCGCTTGTCGACATTGTCCACTCTTCGTACGCCTTTTTTAAATTACTTTTTCTTATCCCTTTGATTTTTTATCATCCTTTACTCATTCGGTGATTAACCGTAGTGACAGTGGCTTGAAGACAAAATGGTACCGTCCTTGCGGTCAGTGCTGGTACTGGTAGCGGAGACGTTGGAAGGGGATGGTTTTGTTGGTACATTCTGTAATGAGAAAAAAAAGTGTAAAAATGTTTAATTGTAGAACAATGCGGTTAAATGGGGATAATGGTTTGGTTGCTGTCGGCAAATAAAGTTTTAAAGGTTTATTTTTAATTTACTTTTCTATTTTGAATGAACGAAAAAATCACTTAGAGGAAGTGCGTCATTAAAGCTTGAAAGAACACTTAATTCGTTAAACATTTTATGAAGCAAAGTGAAAGCTTGACTTAACTGAATTATTACAACTTATTCTAAAAACTTGCAGCTTTTTGCGCGAAGATTAATTTTGGCTGAAATCAAAGAATTTAGTTTTAATGATGTTACACCATGTAATCTTTTTACTTTGCCATAAAGCTGTGACGCCCAAATGGATTATTTCTTTTTTTGGCGTTGCTTAGTTCGAATATACGGGGCATGAAATATCACAATATGATTACATTGCTATATTTCGTACCTACTCAGGCCAGTTAAGCACAATAAATTTCTCTGGTGTCGGTAAAAATGGACCTGAGACCAAATTATTGCAATAAACAGATGACCCAACGAGTTACATGCTGATTTACTAGACCGGACCGGACGAATCCCTCAGAGTTAGAAAATATTATTCAAATGATCTTTGGGATTCACAACGAATAATCTAATAATATTTTGGCGCTTATAAAGTTCGATGTTTAGACGAACTTATCCTACAATTCACAGAATGCGTTGTGATGCTGTACCAGAAACAAAGGGACCTACCGTTTTAGGCCAAGTCCGAACGGCAAATAAATTTTATTAAAATCTTTTTCATAACAGAATTAGACTTGGTGGCTTCCCCTTGCCTGTCGACGGATTTTACCGGTATTAGAAGAAAGTTTTTCTATAATTTATAATGCTGCTACCCGGCCAGGATTGGAGTGGTATTATGCCCCATATTCAAAAATAAGGACCGAAGAAACAGTTTCGTTATTTTGAAGTCGGTGAAGATTTCTTAATTCTATAAAGCAGAAACGTCACTTTCCTTAGCGGCGACGCATTTCTCATCCTAGTAGTCGTTTTTAGGGGTTGCTGAAAGCCAATTCTCTTCAGCGTAGTGAGAGAGAATTGTGCTCGCAAATCCGGTGCGCGTTTTTTGATCCGAAGTCAGCCACGTAGCGTTTTGAATTATCTATGCTGAAACCTTATCCAATGACTACCATGTTTCGGAGCACGACAAAAGTCGATCAGAGGTTTCGTAATAAGACGATGATACAGCTGTAGTAGACGTCGCAAGATTTAGTGTAAGTTTTACTCTTCGAATTGCTTATGAAAGCTTATACTCAGTTTTTCAGTCCCTAGAATTTATTTTCTACAAAGTGAAAAGTTCTTTTGTCAGTGATTGAAGTCTTGTAAACTCTAGTAGAGATTTTAGAACTATGATTACTCCAGAAAAGAAATTGTCGCTTGGTTATCAACTAAGCATCCAATCGATGCCTAAGTCTAAAATCAAGGGTCAGCTCCCGATATCTGACACTTTGCCTGGATTTTGGTCAAGCTTCGACCAGTCCGTGTAGAAGTTCACCGGTTCCACCATCCATATCGGGAGGGTTCATTTGAGAAACTTCATTCAGTAATAAACTTAGTTTTATATAATCACTGAACCAGGTAGTCTCAAGTTCTCGCAAGCTTGTTAATTGAAAAGTGTTTTTGGTAATGTTAATTGGTATATTTTACATCTTACCGGCAATTTTATTACCAGTAAATTTTATTATTGAAAATTGTAACCACTTCTGGTAACCGCAATTCTGGCACACTGCATCCGCTTTTACATTATTTTTGATCTAAAAGGATGATAGAATTCGTATAATTTAAACTTCCTATTATTTTTTTTATCTGGCGCGCCCTTGTATTAAAAAGGAAATAAATATATATTTTATCGCTATTACCACGATGTAACCACCCAATCCGATGGTAACAAAATTCAACGGTAATTAGTGTACACAATATAACTACAAAAAGCGTGTAAGAGTTGCTGGAGTGTTTTTTTTTTATAGATGAGTAACCTTTTGCAACAGGTGCAGTTATATAATGTACCTGTAAGTCTTCTCATTGGACGCATATGATGATACACTGTTAACGATCAGCGATAGAAACTTACCGAATGCGATAGCTAAGATGCAAGAGGTCCTGGAAGTTTTATATAAATGGCTATGTTTAAACAAACTCAAAGTAAATGTGAAAAAAACACAGTTTATGGTCTTAACTAGGGCAATTGATCTTAGATCCACATGCTACTATTTAAAAATCAAAAATGAAATAATTGAGGAAGTCAAACTCATTAAATACTTAGGTATATACATTGATAATAAACTAAAGTTTGATGAGCATGTCGAATATACAGTCAAAAAAATTGCAAAAAATATTGGTTTCATGAAAAGTTCATGTAAATATCTGGGAAGGAGATATAAAATCTTAGTGTATAGATCAATAGTGGAACCACATTTTATAAATTGTCCTACGATCTTCTTCGTAGCGAGCGACACACATATTGATAAATTGCAAAAAATGCAAAACAGAGCTATGCGTTTTATCTTAAGCAAGCGTTACGATACACCCACGCGGGATATGATCGCGGATATGAATTTGCTGAGTATAAAACAGCAAGTGTTTTATCATGCTATGAAATTCGTGTTTAACATTAAAAAGGGTAGACTCCCTGATTATCTGAGTGATAATCTCCGATACATTAACGAGACTCATACATACATACTTCGAGAGAATAATAGGTTTAGACTCCCGTTCTATAGAACAGAAGTAGATAAGAAATATATATTCTATAAAGGTCTAAAATGCTTCAATGAGTTACCATCACAAATAAAAAACTGTGATAACATTGTCATGTTCAAGAGACTGCTATTTGATCACTGTAAATCATTGCCTATTCGATAAATACGTATGGAGTGGAAACTAGGCCTTTCCATCCGTCCTAATAAGAAAAATAAAAATAAAATAAATAATAATAATATTAAATTAAATAAATTCATTAGTATATAACTATATAATTTAGAAATACTTACATTAAAAAGAGATATTGAAGTGAGACTATCACTGTCCACTGTTATGAACAAAGCCGAGTACCATGTTATCTAAATTGAGACTAGCACTGTCCACTGAAATGAGCTGATCCAAGAGTAACGCGATGTGTACTGATGGCCACTTTGTCCGTATTGAGACCTTGTCAGTCTCAGCAGGCCCTAAAAGTCGGCGCCAAATGAGCATTTAAAATTTATGCAAATATAACTTATGCATTATAAATAATATTTTAAAATTGTACTTTTAATGAATTTTGTATACAGTTAGTTCTTTAAATGTGTACAAATTTAGAAAAAAAAGGAAGTAAATTATTGTATAGTTGTAAGTTTTAGGCCTAAAAAGCCGTAATAATAAATAAATAATAAATAAATAAATATATATCACAACAATATTTATCAAATTTAAATCAAAATAATAATCAATCCAAAATGTGACACTTATGAAAAAAATTACTTAAAAAACGATACAATTGGTCACCTCTGAAAAAGAAAACCCCCTAAACTAAACTTATTAACTTGTAGCAGCTATTAATTTTGACATTCTGATTAAATATATGAATTTCGAACCAACTGCACGATTTTACGGGAAACCACAGTATAAATAAAACTAAGAACGTGCTAGATTTGTCAGAATAGATTGAAATATTCATTTAATATTTTGTTAAATTTGAATTATCAGCACATTATAGTCATCGTGAGGGACTTAACTAAATAACTACGCCTGATATGAACTTAAAAAATTGCGTAGAGCTTTTTCGAATTCTTTTGGTTTAATATAAATATGTGGTTTTTTTTCTAAAAGTGCCAACTCTAATGCATTTTTTTAATTTTAATTTTTTTTTATCTTCGTAGTAAAATATGTTTGATATCTTAGATATTCTGCAACACCATTTGTAATTTTTTCACATAGCTATTTCACACTCCTTTCGTTCTATATCCTTGCTATTTTATTTTATATTTCATTTCTGCTTCAAGTTTGTTCATACACCTTCAGTGAAATATTATGTAATTTTTTTTTTGATTTTTTTTACTTACATATACTATACGTTTGTAGATATGTATGCATGAGCAACAATTTTTCCAATTTTTTCTTTACAAATTATCTTTAGACAGAAATAAACCAAATAAATGAGATATAACAAAAATCATCCGTTGAGCCGTTGGCTAGTTAAGGAATCTCAAACGAACGGTAACTAATTTGAGTATTAAATTTTAATTACTTATCTACATACATATATCATATGAGAGTCATTTTGCAATATGTATATACATATGTATTTCATGCTAATATTTTTCAAGATAACGTCTGAAATGGATTGGAGCCTTGGACGTTTTGATTACTTCCTTGCGCTAAACGCCACCGAACGGAGGACAAATAGAAAAGTTCGAGGTCACTTTTCTAAGAGACAGCGCCGCGAAAGCTAGACTTCGTGTAGACGTTGGTGTAGGTGTGGAGACTCGGACTTTGCGCCCCATGGCAGGAAATTGATCGGAAACTCGTACGTTTTGACCTTATCTTCAATCAAACGCCACAGAATAAGCGCAATCGTGTGTACAACAAATGTAAGAATTTGAGTTTATGAGTTTAAATGCAGCGGCTTGGAAGCTCGTACCTACCGAGCGTCAAAAACGCGGCTTGAAAACTAGGCCTTTCCAACCGCCTGGGGTATTATTCTTACATCATGCGCCGCCAAAACACAATGGCCGAACAGATCAGAATCTCATCCTCGCCAATCCCATTTCAAGAAAATCGATGTCAATCGAGTTATGCAATGCCATAGTGTAAAGTTTAGAGTCAATGTATAAAGTTTGCAATATTTTGTAATATATTAAGCCCGTTTAATTGCTACCGACTTGCCAAAGAACCAGCTCCGACAAAATTTTCTTTATTTGCAAAAGCAACCCTGTTAGCAACTTTCATGAAGATTTGTTTAGTACTATTTAAGAACGGAAAATACTTGTGCTGGCAAATTTTAAGTTGATATATTAATATATTTAAAAATACTACTTAAATTAAAACTAATTAGCTGTTTAACAAAATAAAAATCTTTGTTTTGTTTTTTTTACATGCAATTCGTTATCATACCAAATGTTCTGTTGCAACTCGGTTACAATGAAACGTGCCTATTGTAAGTATAATTTATCTCCTAAGTTATTAGACTTCAACAAATAAATAACAAATACAAAATATACCTTTCATTATTTCATGCTAATATGCTTCATGGAATTTTATGTAAATTTTACCATGGCATCCCTTACGATGGCCTTTAATGAACAACTTTCTATGATATCCTTCATGATATCCTTGTAAATAAATTCAATACTAAGTAAAATGCATTTACAATTTGGTTCGCTCTTTTTGATATTTGACGCAGTGTTAGCAAGGCACTAGCTCTAAGGATTTAAAAATTGTTGTTAGTTCTCGTAAGAAAGGTGCAATAAATAATTTGCGAAAAAAAAATCGTATAAATATATGTGGAGCAATAAACCTGATCCAGTTTGCAAATCATACCAAGTTTTACCAGATAAAAATTTAATAGCCATGAGCGAACTAGTTTCGAATGGAACAAGTATACTTTCATTTACTACACGGTCATGATTTTGTTAATAGTTTTTATTAACATTAGTAGAAGGCTTACGAACTGTGTTTTTACTTTTTTTGGATTGGCTCCAGTTCTTGAGATAAACGAAACTTAAGAAATTAATGAAAAAAAATTATATGACCCAGTTCCAGTTGTATTAATTTAATTATTCCTCAATAAGTTTTGTTATATAAATTATTAAAACATGATGTGATGACGTTGAAATGTCAGAGACATCAGAAAATCCGACAAATAGCAGTGAAAGTGAGTTTGAAGAAAGTAGTTGTACGAAACAGGGATTTTCTACAGAAGAGCTCAATGACTTGGTTCGTGACTTGAGGCTAAAACAAAAATCTTGTCTACAACCTGGTGTTGCTATTACAGCCTTTAGGAACAGAGAGCAACACCTTCTGCCTTACTTCACCAAAGAAGATAATCCCGTATATTGTAACAATATTTCTGGACTCTTGAGTGCTATGGCCATTCCCGAATATAATCCCGAACATTGGAGGCTTTTTATACATAGATAGCTCAAAAAGAAGTCTGAAATTTGTGTTGCTACACAATGGAAATAAACTTGCTTCGGTTCCAATTGGTCATAGTACCAAACTAAAAGAAGAATACGAAAATGTAAAAATTGATTTAGCAAAGATTTTGTATGCACAACATAAGTGGTCAGTATGCGTGGACTTGAAGATGGTGAATTTTTTATTGGGCCAACAAAGTGGGTATGTTTTATATGTTTATGGGACAGTCGTGCATGAAATGAACATTGGATTAGAAAGAAATGGCCGGTGAGAGAAAATATGGAGGTAGGAACAGCAAATGTGGTTCATGACCAACTGATAAGCCGAGAAAAAATCATTCTTCCACCACTTCACATCAAGCTTGGGCTAATGAAACAGTTCATCAAAGCCCTTGATAAGACAGGTGACTGTTTCGAATATGTGTGCGAAAAATGTCCAGTCCTTTGCATGGAAAAATTAAAATCAGGAGTTTTCGATGGTCCTCAAATTCGTACCCTTCTAAAAGACACTGAATTCTTAAATAATATGTCACAAATTGAATCTGAAGCTTGGCTAAGCTTTGTTGATGTAGCCAAAAATTTTTTGGGAAATCATAAATCACCAGACTATACAAAACTAGTTGCTGATATGCTTCTCAATTTTCGCAAATGAGCATTAAATTACATTATTTACATAGTCATTTGGACAAATTCCCGGACAACCTAGGCGATTACAGTGAGGAACAAGGTGAACGGTTCCACCAGGACATAAAAAAAATGGAAGAAAGATACCAAGGTCGATGGGACGACCGCACGATGGCAGACTACTGCTGGAACTCAATACGAGATTGTCCTGAGCAACGACATCATAGGAGGTCCTACAGAAAAAGTTTCTTGTAATTTTTTTAAAATTAATTAATGAAAAGAATATATCATTTTTATTTTTTTATTATTTTTATACAGGCGCGCAATAAAAATATAATTTAAATCCATATTGGTATTTTTAATTAGGTTTATTCGTGAAATATTTAAAAGTCTTTATCTAAAAAACTAGAGCCAATTCGACAAAACTGATATTATTTTCGTAATCAGCGCCCCTAAATTACCCTAAATCGACTTAAAAATCTCCGACCGCAAAATTTTCTTCCGCAGTGCTAACTATCTATACTTTCCTTCCCACTAAAGGCGCACCACTTCGGTACATGTAGATTTTCCTACAGGATAAGTTCTTCTAGCATCTTGCACATAATTTATGTATATAATTTTTATATACCTTATGTTGTACTAGGTATATGCCGCATAGAGATTTTTATCACTATTGACCATTTACTTTTACATTTTAAATGCACGTCAATATGTACATAGAGTCAGATAGATTGAGTGTGGCTTAGCATTGTTGTTGTGCGTTCAAGTATGACAGTTATACTTGTTAGCATTATGGTTTGCTTGTATTTACGATGCTATTGAAGTTATTGTTATTATTCTTTAGTACACTTAAATATAGTCACATAAAGTGGTATGCAACATAAGGCTTACAACAATAACAATAAAATTGTGGTTTGGCGCTTCCTTGTGCGACCGTAAACATAACTTTCAACACTCATCATTCATCGTCGTTGATTGCGATAGCGATGGCGATTGTGATGACCATGGCGATGGTGTGGAAAAAGGTGTAGTATAGTAAGGATAGTCAGGCCGTTGATAGCGGTTGTGGTGCTGAAGTGATGTGTTGGTGGTTGGCTAGTGGACAGCTCATTTGTTGTTTTTGTTTTGTATTGTACATAATAAGTATCGACAACGTCTGCGTAATCAACTTTCCTCTCATCTCTATTCCCTTTGCAAGGGTACTTATTTTAGTTTTATTTGATTTTTAAGCCAACATTTGATATTCCGTTTTTCTCACTTTCTTGTTCCTTCTCAGATTTCCTGTGACTGAAGATGTTTCTTATTTTCCAACTACTATGTATTTAGTTGGTTGTTTATTTTAGGTTCCGTTTGCGTTTTTATTTGCCTATTTCCTGCCTGTTTTCTAGTTTGTATCTTGCTTTCTTGTATTTCTAATTTTCTAGCTTACTCTTAGCCTAGTTATCAGCTGTTTGTGCTCGCAATGACTGTTGTTATTATTTACACTTTTAGCATTTCACTCACTTCTCATCTCATTATGCGCGTAAATAAATAAATATTCTATTTCTATGACAGTGCTCTCATTTTTCGGTCGTGTTTTTGTTTAATAAACAAAGAAATAAGAAATCCATTAGTCCTAAGTGCCCGTCGTTCGCTATATTTTGCTTAGAAATGTGGAGGAAAATCCTTTATGTTTATAAGATATGTGCAACAAAAGGGTGGCTAAGTGTAATTTGAGTATGAAGGTGGTATGAAATATCGCAATATGTGGAAGAGATTTTTGAAACATTGTGTAGTAGGTAGAAGATGATAATATAATGGTGCGCTTAAGAAATCGCCGAAATGGTAGTCAGAAAGATTAATGTACAAATGAAGATATTGACAATGAGACATAAATACAATAGTTTGTTGTTTTTTATTATATAGCGTATAGTACGCGATATATTTTGCGATAGCTTCCTACTAACAATTTTAACTAAACTACATATTTTATGTCTATATACATATGTAGGTGACGCTTTGCTCTGAAATATTACTGAAAACTTTTTAGGACCAACCCTCTGATCAAGTATACCTTTTTGAATTACTGAATCAACTAAATTACTTTTTGATATCAATTCTATTTTGAATAAAATACATTCATTTTTTTTTTTTTGATTTAGTAGTAGACAAAACCACAGTTTTTGAAGCAGAACGCCACCGCAGTGGAGCATGGTTTTTATATTTTCACACCGAAACGGATACTACATAGTAATAACCTCACTTAACACATGGCTATCTTTTAACTTTCATAAGTATGATAGACCCAAACACTAAATTTCTAGTATACTAACTAATTTAACATACTGAAGCGTAATATAAAATATTGCATAATATATTTAGATACATTTACTAAATGAAGTTCATGTTTTTATGAGCATTTATTTTAAATTCTATTCGATTCCACGAAACTGGCGCAAGGAACAAATATTTGAATACTTATTTGAAATAAACTTAAAAGAGAAATAAATTTAATTCAAGTTTAAAGTAAACTTTAATTGACGTGAAATTTAAATCTCATTGAAGTTCTTATTTCTTGCATTATTATAAACTTATATAAACTTTTCGCAAATAATAAGGATTATTGCAATTCTAATTGTCATTTATTTCATTTTGTATGGTCAGGAAACAACTATATCCAATATGTCAAAACCACCTTTACGTTTGCTATATTCTACACCACTTCCAATTGTAAATGCGAAAGTGTCACTTGAAAATGAGAATAGTCATTCGGAAACAAGAAAGCGTCATTGAAAATAAAAATAGCCAATTGCAAATCAGAAAGAGTCAAATAACAATAAGAATACGATAAATACTAAAGATAAACTTATTTTTATTACATATTTTTCAAATAATTACTGCAATAAAATTTTTTATGTGCCCACCGTCATATTTTGCAGGGTGATTGGACATTTTTCTCCTGTAATAGCGGCATTTACTTCATCACCGATTATTTCGCATTTTGAATTTACGTTTTCTCATTTTCATCTGAAATTTTCGAATTTTAATTTGACGCTTTCTGTTTTTCCACTCGACTAATCTCATATTCATTTAACGCTTTCGCAATTTCAAATGACTAATCTTATTCATAATTGACTATTCTCATTTTTAATTGTCACTTTCGGTATTAAAATTCACTATTCTTATTTTCAACTGTCGTTTTCGCATTTTAATTTGACCCTTTCTCATTTACAATTGGAAATGGTGTAGTATTATATGTGGCATTTTCTCTTCGTGATTACTTACTTCTGATGAAAGGTCCTGAGTAGAAGCTAGTTTGAAGTACGCGCATACCTTTGTTTGTTTCGCGCATGGCTTCTATTTCTTTGCCTGTGAACGGTTGGCTATTCCAATCATAAATTGTAAAAGTATCACAAATAACCCAAATTTTGGTGGTTTTGATAGGATTTGTTGACGAAATGGGCATATTCCTCTAAATGCTAACGGCTGTTACATCTTGGGAATGATTACAAAGTCTGAGCTATACTTTGTCAAGTGACTTATTCCATGATCCTTGAATCGGTGCAAACTTGTCTACAATTCGTCGTTTGCAATCATTACCGAGAACATATTTTCTTTCAATATTGGTGCATTTCAAAACAGCGCTCATCCCAGGAGATGGGAAGAGTACTTGAACAATCGAAATTTCTTCCTTCCTAATTTTCTCTATTCATATTTCATATTTTCCGCCACATATTAAAAGAAGTAAGAGGAAAGGAGACAATTTTATATTGTGGTTTCTCAATAGAAATGCAAAGTTTTTACTAAAGTTGACAGAATTTGACAATGAAGTTCGGAGATGTACCATTTGATTTAATGAGGAAAATGCCACGCCCATCCCCAACATTTTTGATTCCATGTATTTCATTCTCAAAGCAAATCATCAAATGTGAGCAAATTACCTTGTATAGTTACTAAAATATGTTTTTTTTTAATTTTTGGTAATTTACCGTTATATAAGAGGGGGGGCCTGGTTTTTGTCGGACTTTTATAATTTTCAAAAGTGCTCTTACTGAGTTCAAATGCAAAGCGTGTACCAAATTTAGTAGAGTTTGATGAAGGTTGCGCAGATAATAAAGGGTGGTTAAATTTTAAGGGCCGATGTTGAATGTAAACCACATCTAAACGCCAAATTGTTTCTGCATTTCATTTGACATTTCTCAATTTCAGACATTTGAACATGGAAAGATACACAATCGAGCAATTGTCAGAATGTTGGCAAGAAATGGCAACAGTGGATGATCAATTTTCGATGAAAGTCATCTTCAGTGATGAGGCACATTTTCACCTCAGTGGATTCGTCAATAAGCAGAATAGCCGCATTTGGGCGAATGATAATCCAAGAGTGATTGCCGAAAAACCAATGCACCCACAAAGAGTGACTGTTTGGAGCGGTTTATGAGCTGACGGCATCATCGGGCCGTATTTTTTCCAAAATGAGGCCGATCAGGCAGTTACTGTGAATGGTGTTCGCTATAGTGAGATGATAACGAACTTTTTATGGCCCGAATTGGAGCATATGGATGTGGACGATATGTGGTTCCAACAGAATGGTGCCACTTGCCACACAGCCAACGAAACAATGGCTCTTTTGCGCGACAAATTCAATGGCCGTGTTATCTCACGTGATGGCGATGTCAATTGGCCACCAAGATCATGTAATTTGACACCGTTGGACTACTTTCTTTGAGGTTATTTGAAAGAAAGGGTGTACGTCGATAAGCCAGCAACAATTCAAGAGCTAAAGGATGAGATAATTCGGCACATTAACGGCATAGGACCTCAATTATGCCTCAGCGTCATCGGAAATTTGGACCATCGGATGGAGGTGTGCCGCCGAGGTCGCGGCGGACATTTGGCCGATATTTTGTTCCATACATAATTGAACCACACCATGTTATCTTAATAAAAAGAAACTATAATAATTTCCAAAATAATTTGTGTTTTATTCAAATTCAACATCGGCCCTTAAAATTTAACCACCCTTTATATCCAATTTGATTAAATTACCTTTTACTTTTACTGGAATATTGAACTCTTACAATTTGTCAAAAATTTTATAAGAGCTGGGCGTGGTTTTTTGTTTCCAAGAATTTTTAATTCCATATACGTCGTCTTCCAACCCCATCCTGCATATATAATTTGAGAAAATTATCTTCAAGTTGTTTCTATTTTATATTCGGTTTTTCCGACAGGGTGAACAGTTGATGTATATTGGAACGATTTTCCGTTATCTTTAAGTAACTGAAACGACTATTTTAAATGCAATGCGTGCGTCAAATTTGGTAGAGTTTGGTAACATAGTTTAGGAGATAAATATATTTTCTCTAAAGTGAGCGGTGCCACCACCACTAACTACATTTTTTGAATGCGTGTATTTGCCACTGCAACCGGACGTGAATATCGGGTACTTTGTCGTTCCCACGATAGTCGGTTCTACGATACCGGAACAACCCGGATTTATTTCCGGCCAAGGACTGTCACTTCAGCAGCATTCCCCAAAATTGTATAGGGAATGTTTTATGCTGTTACAACAACAACAACAACCGGGTATGAAGTCCTGGCTAAGTCAATAAGGATATATGGCGAGGACGTGACTCCTTCACGCATAAAGCTGCCCAGCTGCCCGAAGCTTAGTGTAAAGTAGGTGCAAGCTGATTTTGATCGGGTGGCAAATAAACATCGGCACAATAACATTGCGTTTCTAAGAGGCAGAAATTTGTAAAGTAGTGGCGGGGATTTTTTGAGGAATTTTTCATTTGGGCATGCAAAAAGTTGTAGTAGCGAATTGGGGGTGTATTGCCACCGAAGGCAATTTGATTGAGTACCCTCTGGATCTGTCCACGCCACCTATGCAAAGTTGCTTAATTAAGAATCGGCCGACCAATTTTCTACATATACATTTCTAGAAATATTTCTTTATTTTAGCTTAACGGCCTAGCGGCAAACGATTTGAGGAAGAGAATTTACTTAAGTTTTTTTCGACTAGCGAGTGCGGTCTTAATTTTTAATTTTTCCACTGCAGTTTATTTGATAGCTGCAGCGAGTACTGAATAGATAATTCTATAAATTGTTGATCATTGAGATTTTTATGAACTGTGTATTAAAATTTTGTGTGCAAGTTTTCAAAGTTATTTTATAAGTTTGTCTGCAATTATTAATCGTAATTCTGATTTTATGTTTTCGCGGAAAATTGAACTAGATGGGATTGAATCCAGCTTTGATGTGGTATCTGCGTATCAGCAACTGAGTGGCTTCCGCCAATAGTCCGCCAATTATTAAATTTTAGACATCGCAGATTATTGAGGGCAATAAAGCAAGCCGTAAATCATAATATCTGCCTAACAACAGGCATTACTCTCATATTGTTGTTGTGTTATTGTTATTGTTATTTGTATATAGGCGGCTGAGTATTAAAATTTTATTAAAAACTCAAAGCCAATAGAAGCCAACAAATGCCTCTAAAAGCTAAAGAGTAGTAATGACTGTAATACCATTCAGATAAATGATAGGAACTGATAGGCGATTTGAATTAAAACTCTCTACGGAAAAGAATTTCTTATTTCTTTTTTCTTTTTTGTTTACAATTTGTTTTGCTTCGTGTAAGTAACATTAACAAAATAAAAGAAGGTACAATGAGCAATATAACAAAAAAAAAATACGTCTAATTAAATTTAGGCAGGAATGGGTAGTGAAGCCGGAAGTTTGGCGCAAAGCTGCCTAAGGCAACCGACAAAACTCATTCAGCTACATTAAAAGTTAGCTAATTGAAATTTAATAAGGTTTTGTTGTTTTACGTGTATGAGGATCGTTGCATTTAGATATGTATGTATTATGAATATAGTACGGAGGCTAAGATATGAATGAACGCAGCAAAATTCAGAAAATCAGTTGACGTCGTCTACTACTAAGAAAAATCGTCTTCCATCATTTGTGCAATGCATTTTATAACTGGGGAATATATCTTTTTATTTTTTGAAGTAACTTTCCCGCATTTCAACGTCTAACGGCGTATATAGTACGGTCGGTAAACCGTATCGACCGCTATACGAAGAAAACAATTACCGAAGATAAGTAAGAACATCAAATTTCTATCACCCAAAAGTTCTTTCTAAGTTAACTTTCAGGGTAAGTTAGTAATAACGAAAATTTTTCGAGCGACCTATTTCAACGTTCAACAACTAATCTAAGTGCCTACAAATTTCATGTAAAATCAATAGCAACTTCGAAAGGCCCTCATCTCATCTTTCATTGAGAATTGCGAAAAGTAACAGAGTTATGATTATTTGCTAATAAAAGTTCGCGTGAATAACCAAACACACCCAATCAGCCAGCCCCTCAATTGTACTAGTGAAATGTAAGTAGTACGTTTACTCCTAAATTATATTATATTAGTTTGCTACGCCTTCTGTAGTACTAGCAATAACGATTATATATACATAGATTCTAGTTAGGGAGATTGAAGGGCGTATTTAGAGGTTTAATTTGAGCATCGCTGGCGTTTCTTGTAACTCCCATCGGATATACTAATCGATATGTTGTGACGTGTCTTGGCATTTTTATTTGGCATATGAAAGTGTTTTATGAGCATGCCAAGTTTGCTGAAATTCGTTTATACTACTATAAATGCATTTTGTATGCAAATACATACATATTTATTTTTAAACACATATACTTGTATATAATTTTATATGGCTTTGTGCTTTTTAAAATATATAGCTTACAGGGAAAACCTCGGTTAGTTAAACAAAATTCTGGTTTCACACTTTGTTGGCAAAAATTCACCAGTTTTATTCAAGTGTAATAAGGGTAAATAGGTGCACATAAATGTAATTGCAGCTATCATTTGCATATATTCATTTAAGTTCCGGCAAATGCAAATCATATGTTCTGTGCCTATAGGGATAAAAAATTAAAATTCGGGTTAGTAACAATTTTACAAAAGGTTTATAGACTCGTACGACAATTGGTGGAATTTATTAATATCCTTTTCGAGAATAATTTATTCCCAGATAGGGGGAATATCAGGCGATTTTATATTAGGTGATGTCGAATGCCTAACATCAAAATTCACATGCATTTTATTTTTGCTTCTAGTGCTTGAATACCCAAAGTTTATTGTGTTTTCTTTTTGCGTTTCAGGTTTTGACAAAAATAAAATACATGCAACTGGGGAGTACCGATCACCAGATAAGCAATTAGAAATATCACATAGGGCTTACGCGAACGAATTAGCCTTGGTGGTAATGAGCAGTCAACCTCAGTTGCTAAGTGAATTACTTCCCCATTTACAGGGTATTATGGGAACCTGGTCGAAAGCGCGCGGGCTAAATGCCAATCCAGCAAATACTATGACGGTTCTCTTTAGAAATAGAAACAAGATGCCCAAGTTCCAGCTTCCATCGTAAAACGGTGTGCCTCAAGCACTGTCAGCCGATGTTAAATACAGGACCGGACGCTAATCTGCAAACGCAATGCGAAAGAAAAATCCAGGAAGACAACAACTGCCCTGTACGCATGCAAATCTGCTATAGGTAAAAGGTGTGGTATCAAACTACACATTACTCATTGGGTATATACAGAGATAGTCCGTAAACATGTGATAGTCCCTATTCACAGCGTCACAATAAAACAAAATTTACCAAGGTAAAAAAGGGGCGGCCCTTAGAACCCGCGAAACCTTACTCAATTTTCTCCCTGCGGATCTATACGGAAAACTACAGGCAAGTTGTAATGCTGTTCGCTTGACCCAAGATTTGGCCAACTTAAAATTCTGAACGGATGCCCTGCGAATTTCATGCGAATGAAGTGACGTGATCACTCCAGTTATCGCGCAGGCAAACCGTTTCACCGAGGAGGGACTGTGAGGAGGACGGAGTTAACGGTTGCTATACCAACATCATAGTAATTTAAACTGACGGCTCTAAATTAGACGATTGAGTTGGATGCATTTTAAACCTTAACAGGAAGCACTGTGTCTACCCGATTTGGTAGAGATTGGTAAAGTGGTTAGTGCGATAAAATGTTTACCATAAGTATGTCAACATCACGTGTTTTCTAAAATTATTAGCCTATCTCATCTTATGTTTAGAAATAAGTTCATTAATTAACTTCCAGAAATTTGTCTTCAGTAATGACTGAAAATTTTAATTAAAAAAATATCTCTACTTTGCTAATAAATTTTGAACAGCATTGGTATTAGGGCACCTTATGTTTGTATTTATCATAAAGCTTATAAGTAGGTACTTATACATATATTGGTTTCATAAATTATACATTTTTAATGAAAGCAATGCGTACATCGAGTTTGGTAGTGATTGGTAATTATTG
This sequence comes from Anomoia purmunda, assembly GCA_951828415.1. Classification (NCBI taxonomy): domain Eukaryota; kingdom Metazoa; phylum Arthropoda; class Insecta; order Diptera; family Tephritidae; genus Anomoia; species Anomoia purmunda. The sequence goes on from OX639996.1 coordinate 45,243,483, forward strand.
ATTTAAAACCTTTGTTTACAGGTGAGCTGTGCCATGCCTCTTATTCAAGGTTATTAACTTATTTCATGATACGTTTAAATACAACTTTATTAACCAAATGTCAGTAATTTTTCTTTAGTATTTAGGTACTCAACAGTTTTGATTTTTGCATTTCTCAAAAACATTTTAACTATTATTATACTAGAACTCTATATTTAGCTTAAAGCTTAAATATTATTGTTACTGATGCATTTCAATTCTTCGTTAGTTCAAGAGTTGTGAGTTTTGCAACGAAAAAAGTCCAACAGCGCCATGATGAGATGCAGTGCACCTTAGTTTTAAAGATTTGAATAAAGGCATTCGTTTATTTATAAAGAAATGCAACACTGAAAGAGTACAAGTAATAATAACGGTGCGTGCCGTGATAAATTTTTGACCTTTTAATTATCATCAAAAAAGGAACCTCTGAAACGACACCATTTAGTACGAGAATACTAAAAGTCGTTAGATAAATTTTATTTTTGTACAGTAATAACATTCAAACTTGGTCCGAAATAAAAGTCCTTTCCTACTCGTAATAATAAATAAACTGCCTATACAAATTAAACAAATTTGATATCAAATGAAATATTACTGAAATATCTAAACGAGGAATGTCACCTATTGAAAAGTATTTTGATTAAAAATGTTATTTGATTGCCATTGAACAAAGCTTTAATATAATACGGCGGACACCGGTCGGTTGGAATATTTTTTTATTTTTTTATTTATAACTCATTGCTTTTCATAAACTATAAAAATAAAAATTTCAAACTTTTGACGAAATTTTCATAAAATTGGCCAACTTTTTAATAAAAGGTTTTAACAACTTTTTGAGTAAACAGTTTTGTAGCCGATTGCTGACGGTGTTGAACATTTTCCTCCTTATAACGCATGAACGAAGTTTACTTTAGTATGAAAGCAAATGCTGAACACCGTCTGAGCTTTGAACTTTTTCCCAAAAGGTTGAAAAAAAATTATCCAGAATTCTTGTCCAGGAGGGCCTGGGATCGAATGAACATTGGCAATTTTCTTCTACAACAATATTTTATCCCGGACTTTTATTACATACATCGAAAAGAAGTAACTGACTTTGTTAGTCCTTGCTGGGGTCACTCTGGCTATTCAAATACCTTTCTAGTAATGCGTTTTAGGTCTATGCATTTTTTTTTTTATATCAGTAAGGCAAGTCTGGTTTTCAGTAATATTTCTACTTAATGCTACTAATAGCTTAACGATTTATTCCACCTAAGCAAAATATGTGCCAGTTTAAGCAAATAAAATAATTTCCGTGTCCATTTTTTCGAACGTAGAATTATCTAAATACATACATAGTAGTATACTCAGAGTTTGCTGAGTTATTCCGAAAGGAGTTCACTTGGTTTCTAATATCTATCCCTATGTGCTTTAGAAACAATGCCAAATGTTGGCGAATCTGTTTAGCTACACCATTCAAGTTGGGTCTACATACTCTATCCAAGTCGGACTCAATTTAACTCTTAACAGGTTTCGAATAATTGTTCTTGATTCGTGGTTTGCACCATCTTGTCTGATTTTTTGTTGTTCGACGTTATTGATAATAAATCTATAGTGTCGAAGATTAGCAATGATTTTGTGTTAGTTGTTACTAAATTAAGGGGCTCGAGCATAGGATGTTAGTAATAATAATTTGAGGCTTACATTATAGCTTCAGGTTTGGCCGAACTTCTCCTACAATTTGTGGTGTGCGTCTTGATGTAGAAACACATTTGTTAAAATTTTGGTAGCTAAAAATCTTAAGGTTTTAAGACATTGTTGCTAAAAACAGCAATATTAAAGAAGTCGTACAATTTTCCTATAACACTTGGACAATTCCTCATGCACACATTCCTGCAGGAATTTGAGATGGGGAAGTTAAACGCTTGCGGAGCATACAAAGATTGAAGCTATTTTAACAGAAAGTTCAAAGAAATAATTTGCGGAATTAACAAGTTCCAATAACGTGCTTAAAATTAAATTATCCAGCTATTTCCACTTGCATTATCACTGTAGCCAGATAATGTTCTAATTTGTTCCGATTTTCTAGCACTTGTTGTTTAGCCATCTTGTTGATTTGACTTTCGTAGTGCAGAGGGAATTTTCTACGTGGTTTTTATGATAACGCGTCGTATTGTGATAGCGAAATATTCTCGGACATTTTTCCAATTACTAAAGGTTCTTTCACCTACTTGCCCATGCTTCGTGTATTATTTTGACAAAACTTATAAAACGTTTCATCGACTCTTTGGGAATAGCAAAACCAACTTTACTCAGTCAGATATTTATGCTGAAATCTCAAATTTCGGGGCTCTAAATTACAGTTACCATAGTGAGTTTGTGGTATAAAGGAACTAAACAAAAGTACAACATAATAATATGTTGCTGAGATTTTTCGGCGTACCTCCTTCCAATGTAGAACAATTGCCTAAAATAGATCGTTTTATTTCATAGTTTATTTAATATAATTTAATTTTAATAGAAAATAATTTGCATTTTTGATAAGTATCTTTATGGTGCCGAGGAAAGCTCAATAACAATAATTGCTATTAGAAAGCTATTTAAACTATGATCGTTTTGAATGAATTCAAACCACTTACAAAAAATATATATTTTTGCGATTACAGTTTAAGGTAAAATTGGTTTGATTATTTAAAAAAATTCTTGCTCCATAGATTGTAATTTGATAAACATATAAATAGGTTTTCTATACTTTACTTAAACTGTGATTAACAAGTTTTTTTCCGAAATTTGATTTATGCAATTTTCATTTATTATAGCTCATATCATGTTTTAAAATTATACTATAAGTACCAAAGGTATGAGAAAAGATGTAAAAAGGCGATCTATAGAGTGGGAAGAGTTTTATTTTTCTTCAAAATTGCTTTACAAAAATATCTTAGATTACAGCCTTATCTCGGTGAATTTTTCTTTCGATACGGTTTAATTCATATATGTATATAAGTATATAAAAACATTTTTAGAATTTCTAATACATAATTATTAAATTATTTGAATTATATATTTGCTTCATTTTTAGTTAATTAGTTTTCAAGATTTTGTGGGTTTGAATTATTTTTGTTTCCGTCAACTAACTATGCAATATTTTTGCACTAATTTAATTTTTTTAATGATATTTTATTGGTTTCCTTTTCGTCTCACTCCAATCTTAGCAAATTTGAAATGCATGACACTTCCGCAGGCATTTTCTTTTTTTTTTGTCTCCTCATATCTGCTGCCTTTATTTCCCCACTTACTAAATTAACTGACAATCGTTGTTTATAACAATATTATGCTAATAACCTTTCGCGACTAATTATAAAATTAACTAATTTTCACATCTCTCGGTGGCAGATAGCCTGAAACGATACCGTGCTATGCTCCACCTGCTCCATAATGAAGTTGGTTTTTTTTTATCCAATCTGCCACAATGTGTTTTCCTTTTGTTGGTGTTGCTGTGCGTTAATTACCTTAAGCAATTTGCCGGCTCGAGCTTCTGTTCTCAACTGTAAAGCTTCCAAACTGCGTTACGTTATTATAGTTGGGAATAAATTACGTAAATGAGTCGACATTGCAGTGATAAATGGTTTTATTGTTTCTGTTAATTGCTCTTTCTACTCTGGCTGTTTAATTTTGGTTTCGGGATATGGGTCACTGTCTTATTCCCTCCCTTTTGGGGTTGGCTGAAAACGGACTAAATTAATTAATAGGTAATAAAGTTGATATGCACGGACTGGAGTGGGAATAACAGAGGATACCTCGATAGCATTAATTAAGTGTTTATATTCTTCGCACTTCATTTTACATGGACTACATGTAAAACCTAGGTCGCGTGGCTGTGTGTGTACAGCGTGTGCATGCTTCATGCGGTAGCCCCCGGTTTCAAAATCTCGCCGAGGCAAGTAACATCAAAAAGTTTTTTCAAACATCGGCCGCCCCTCGGCAGGGAAAGTCAAATCTTCGAGCATATTTCTGCCATGAAAAAACTTCCCACAAAAATCATTTGCCATTCGGAGTCGACGTAAAACTGTAGGCCCTTCACGTTGCGTTACAACGCCATGACGCACACCCCTAATTGTAGGAGAAGTTCGGCCCAACATCAAGCTATATGGTGTAAGCGCAAATTATTATTATTCTCATTATTACACTGTAAAACCCGCTAAAGGACTACATCTGAAAATTGTGCGCTCTTATGTGCTTAGAGAATCTAGGTCATAATCCAAACCAAGATGACCAAAATAACATCCGAGAACAAATTTTAGGAAGCAGGTGAAGAAACCTGGGGATTAAAGTCAAAGCTTGTAGATGTACACTGTCTGCGTAGTAGCAGTATGATTACCAGCTCTTGACAAGTAATACAAAGTATGGAAATTAAGTAGCAAGTAGCTTACTGATATTCTGAATCAAAAGGCCACATAGCAACTGTAAAATTATATAATTTGACTCAGATATTTTGACTGCTGGAGGCCGAAGCTTAGCTGGCATAGTGGTGTTCTCAATTCTCAGATAAAGGTATCTACTAAACTGGACTTTAGTAGGGAGAGAGTAGCTGAGGAGAGCATCACTAGTATCTATAGAGACGTGACAAAAATGGATAACGGGGTGGTTGCGAAAAACACAGAAGAAGTACTAAATATACCTAAGTGGTATTCCCAAGATCATCAGAGGCGTATAACTCGAAGGTCTGGAGCTGCAAGGGGGATTTTGCTTGGCTACCGTATCACCAGATATCTCGCACGTCTCGGCACCATACGAGCTCACTTCACTTTCTAGGGGAAATCAAGAGAGCAGTACATATACATGTGTAGTATATACAGTTTACACAAATAACAGAAATAAATGGTCCTCCTATCACAAGTCAATATCGGTAGGTCTTCTACATATTTGGATCAACAGCCACAATCACGTGACACTGGCCGATTGGTAAACATGTGACCGTGATGGGCATCCCATACAACCTTCGATGTAGAATCTGTAAACTCCAGATTGATAAAGGAACAATTATTCACCATAGATATCAGACACTAGGATTCTTCTTGTCGAGAGACTTAAAGATCTCCAACCGCGCAATGAATCATCCTCAAATCCAATTAGTTTTGAAGCTATGAATTATTAAAACAGGATATTTTTGAGGTTCCTATAGATAGTTAGAGGGGGTTAGGTATTTTAACAGGACTCACTTTCCATTTTATAATGTTTTAACAATTGATTAGAAATTCCATATTGTGAAAAATGTTCGCTACTAAGCGGGTTAGGTGCTTAATCGAATTTTGTAGCTTTTTTTTTTGGAGATCTAAATCACAGTTATAATTAAGGATTTCTTAAAAGAAGGTCATGATTCGCTTCACAATCGATCACGTGACTCTATTAATTTTGGTACTCGTGTCGCTGAACTAGTCCGCAAAATGTTAATTAATGCTAAGCTTACGCGATTTCTAGTTTGCAAAATGTTCTCAAAGTCGGCTAATTCGGGCACTAAGAGGTCAAATACCAAAATTTGAGAAAAATGCAGAGTGGTTCAAAATAAAGAAGAAGATGCAATAACTTTTGCAAAACGCCTTGAAAATTGTAATAAAATTTAGAGGATTAAATTAATATTTTAAAAATCATGTATCCAAAGATATATTTATCCCAAGGGCATTAAGTTATTTCTTCTAGCCCAAATGCAAAATGCTCCCGTTCTCTCCAATATGAATTTCAAACTATCTTATCTTAACTTGATTGTTCCAACATGAAAAAAATTCTTCAGTTTAATTTTAACATTGAAGAACTAAAAGGAGCCGTTAATAATTTAACAGATCCAGATTGATCCTTGTACTCTTTCGCAACCTTCGCCGTTTGGCCTAATATTGTAGTGCATTCTATTAAAAATCATTTGCAATAAAAGAAAAATAAGGCGGCTGCGCTATTTATGATGATTTGCTGAGTCTGGAATTTCTTTAAAATATTTGTAATATTCTGATAGATTCTTTCAAGCCACTAACATTTGTATGTTTACAGGATTACTCCAAGCAAAATCCTTAATAATAATAATAATAATAATAAGAAATGATAATAATTTAACGCGAAAGGACAAAATAAAATTTTGTATATTGTACAGGGAGACGGAAATATAAAATGTAACGGAACTCTAGTGGAAACTTCGGAACACGAATCGAAGAAGTTCTTTTAACTCAATACAAGTCTAACATGATTTTAAATACAGAGGTTTAAAGTATTTTAGATCTCGGGAAGATTCGCTTTTGTCGTACCTAGCCAAATTTAATATTTAATCTTTTATTTAGATAAGAACCTACTCCAAATAACTTAGACATTGTTGGCGGATCTGCAAGTGGTTTGTCTGTTTCTCGGGATAATATAGTCGACAAATTGTATCAAAGTACATACCATTTTAAATATTTTTTCACGCAAAAATTTATACTTTCTTTACATACATTTATGAGCGTAAAAATAGTGGCAGTAAATTCAGATCAGTTTTGTCTTCGTTTGTTGGTTTTGTGTTTTTTTTAATAAATGTTTGGCTCAAAATATAACAAACACCATAAAAATCCACATATAATGAACTTTTTCTACTAGAATTTATTATAAAAGATTTTAATTGGCTTAAAAACCGCTGAAAAACTTTTTTTTTAAAAAGTTGTGAAAGTTTTTGTTTTACTTTTTGGCAAACACAGATTTTTAAGTAATGAGTTCAACTTAAAAAATAATAAAAATAAAATAAATAAATTAAGACGAGGCAAAATTGGTATATTGTGTATAGGCATTCGTTCTCTTTCACGCACAATATATGAAATGATTTACTTAAATATATCTTGAGGAAATTACCAGGAACCTAAAACATACATAAATAAAAAAAAAACGTTCGAATTTCCAAAAACAACACCGACCATCCTGTTAGGTACTGGTGACACCAAAAACCGATATAAATTTTTGTCAAACACAGAAGTCCGATAAGTAGAATACCAGATTGTGCGACAAGGCTGATTAATGACGATAAATAATTATAAATGAAAAATGATAACGGTAAAAACTACGAATACGAGTACAAACGTGACGACGAAGTATTGGCAGAAGGGAGATCGGAAATATATAAAACTTTATACATTTTGTTGATAAATTTATACATTTTGTATTTTTTAAATAATAGTCCTGTTTAAAATTCTTTGAACAATTTTCTACGCTACGAAACAACAGATACCCTGTACTTCGAATTGAAAGGTAGGTTTATTCGAACGTTGAGTTCTAATGTGGCATGAATACCCTAATTTTTGAAGATTCTACGCCAATGAAACTTTAAAGATTTAAACCTCAAACGAACGGAAATGTACACACATACATACAGAAAGTCGCATTTTATATATTATATGTATTTTTGAATAAGTGGTAGTAGTTAGCAGTTAACTGCGCAAGTAAATAAGTAGATCTACTCTAGGTGGTTAGGGGTTAATAGCTCAGGCACATAATATATCTAAATGAAGTTGTTTACCAATGAATTTCACCATTTTTCAAGCACTTAAAGTGCGCCCCACCCACCGGCAACCAACCAAGCAGCAAACAAACAAACCGGCAGGCACTTGGAGGTGTATGGCATTACAAAAGAAATCGAGTAATAAGATGGAGACGAGCGTAAATTTGTTCGAGGCTAATCGAGGTGTATCCAACAACACCGCATGCTGCAGGCATATACTGGTACATAGTAAGTTAGTAGCTTCGATGTCATCATGGGTTGAAATTTCAATAACCTGTGCTCGACATTTCCTTGAAAAGACTGTCAATTTATGTATACCCACTTTACAAGAAACCTCAATACCTTGGAAGATGTAAGACTACATACGTATACATACATACATACATACATATGTACATATAGGCGTAACGATAACTTGCAGTCTTGAAATAAGGCGGCAAAGGCATAAGAGACGGTAATGGTGGCAGTGGAAATAGGAATCCGTTTTACAATATGTTGACTGTGAGTTTTTAGGCGCTGCGGTTGCTGGCTGGAGTTACAAACAATATTCTTGTGCACTACTTTGTCTTGATTATTTGTATGGAGGCGAGTGAAGTGTGTATCTGTTTTAAAGTAAATACCCAGTAGTAAGTTTAATATGAAATATATAACTAATGATTTGTTAATGATAAGCGCTTTAAACTTCGATTATATTTACTAGTCGTCTCTGGGGTGGACATTCGCTTTAAAGTTGCGCACGTAAATATAAATGGGTATTTAAACTAACTATTTGTGTAATATTCAGCCTTTTTCTGAGTTCCCGCCGAAAAAAAATTTCGTCATAATTTTTTCATTTGCCTGAAGTAAATAAGTAAGATCACTATGCTTTCCGCCCGAAATAGCCAGTAAAATTCGTGTTTTGTTCACAAAGTGTAAAATTGAGCAAACCGAACACAATAATTTACACATTTAGTTTCCTGTTGTTTAAATAAAAATTTAAAAACAAAAAATATATACATTTAGACAACAAAACCTCTATTGCAATATGACTTTTATGTGAGAAAAGGGTAACTAGGAGATATTTGAGAAACAGTTCCAGTCCCTTGGAGCAACTTTTGTAGGTTAGGTTAGGTTAGGTTGGAGGGGCAGACGCCTGCAGCGGCTCACTAAAGCCAGGATTAGGAGGTCCATTGTGTTACCACAAAGACAAATTTTGTACCATCAACAACCATCAACAGGCAATTTACCTCGGTGTTTGGAACCTCACTAAGGTCATCCAAAAACGGTGATCCCAGATATCGCATTCTGCTTTTACACCGTGCAGGAGACTTACATAGTAAATGCAAGATCGTTTCCTCCTCCTAGCCATTCTTGCAGCTCCTATAGCATCTTCGGAAGGGTACACTCAACCTTTCAGCATGTTTCCCTATCAGACAGTGCCCTGTTAGAGCCCCAATTACGTTAGAGAGAGAACGCTGTGCGACCGTTTCCTATCCCATTTAGGCGCCGTCTACCTTGAGGTTCAACAGGTCATATTTTGCCTCCATCTATTGTCAGCTTGTTTATATGTACAATCTCTGAGTAGCAGTTTGCGAGTGGCGAACGGCATACCAATGCGTTCTTTATCCTGAAGAATCTGCTTGGTCGTACCTTGTCTTGCAAGTTAAACGTGAAAGAGCTCAGAGCTCTGATTGCAGCCTGGCTGCCACAAAAAATGAAGATGTCTCTTCCTATAATTCCGGTCCCAATCTTCTCTACCGCCTCCATGATAGCTGAGACCTCAGCCTGAAAGACGCTGCAGTGAGCTGGTAACCTAAAGGAAATTTTCAGGAGAAGGTTTCGTGAGAAAACGCCTCCTCCTACCTTATTATCGAGTTTCGAGTCATCTGTATAGATGGCAATGCTATCAGGTGGAGTATGATACTCAACTTAGGATGAAAATTTGGTATTCCGACAGTCGTTAAACCTTGCGCTTCCTTACAATTTTAGCTGCTTCCACAACTCTATCAGCTTTTCTCAATTCTCCCTCACAAAAACCCTGACAATGTCTGGTTATTTCTGCATTATACTTGAAAGGATATCGCTCTGGTCCTCATTTACCGTTTTACTCGTAGAATAAATAAAATTGCCTTTCCTTTCATTGTAAGTATATAAATAGAACAATGACTAACATTTACAATCTGTTTGTTCACCTCATGAATTTAGGTGTTGTATGTTCGATAGCGAAAAATTTCCGGGCGAACTTTAAGGTGAGTGAAAAGTGAAATATTTTTGCCGAAAGTGAAACCATTGGCATTTTCGAATCTATTCGCTTGGACCGTTGCTGATTTTTGGCAATACTTCGGAGACAAAGTAGTGTTTATAAAAAGCGTATATTCCTCCATGTGAGTCTATTACAGTTACTTTCTGCATGCAAGCAGTTTGTTTATTTCATGGACAAAACCCCCCCAAAGTCATCCCGCATGGAACCTGCAATCAAATCCAACACAACCAAACTCAGAAAACCCTTCCTTATTTCAACTATTCTTTATCTATCTGTCAATTTGTTTCAGTCTTGTCAATAAGATTTGCTTCCCAGAATACTCTAATTGCTAGACGCAGGGTGCCATATTTTCATATTTGACACAACTAATTAATTTCGTATTAAATACTTAGCACAGTTATTAAAACTATAGCTAGTGCTAATCCTTTTAGTCACAATGCTGAAACAAAGTAATTATGCTTTGTTAAATCTATAATTAAATGAGAGTTTTTATCATGAATCTAGAACCAAACCAATAACAAATAAGTGTCGGCTCTAAGTTTAAACGATAATTATCGAAATAGGTATTCTCTCATAACCAAACTGGACTATACATTTAGAAAAATTCGAATTTCACTGAACTGTTCCTTTGTTAATCCTGCTACTAGCGGTATTAATTTCAAAAAAAAAAATAGTATCATAATTAAATTGCAATATATTAAAAACATACACAGCTCCCACATTTGTTCATTTAATGAAAGAACTAAGCAACCCCGCGGCTACAGAGTTACCAATATAAATTTGGAATGAAACTTACTAACGCACTTCGTTTATGCGAAGTAATTTATATGAAAATAAGTAATTACTTGGAATGTGAACTTGGTTTAAGACCGGATTATAGCTAATCACTAATCACTCTTATTCCTAATGCGCGCTGGAATTCTTTACAATCCTTTATTCGCAGTTTTGTTTTCTTTCGTGAGAATAATTTTTGTGATAATTCATACGCAAGAAGTTGGACTGTAAATATATTATTTCTACGAGTAGATAGATCGTAGCATTTTTTTCTGTTTTACCATTGAAGAAATGGAAGCACGTAACAAGCGTAACATGGTTAAATTTGCAGCGAAATATTCTATTTAAAACGATTTCAATAACGCAATTTCTGTCCTGATAATACTATAGTAGAAATTAACGAGGAATTATTTTGTAATATATTTTGATACTCAAAAAGCAGCTTAAATGCTGTAACTACTTATTACTACTACTATTATTATATTTTTATTAATGCTACTATTAATTTCTACTACTAATTTTACTAATGTTACTACTAACTACTAGTACTATTTTTATTAATGCTGTTACTAATTATTACTACTACTTTTACTAATTACTAATTACTAATTTCTACTACTAGTTTTACATCCACTCTCCCGCAGGGTCTGAAGCGGTGGACTGCGAACTACCTGAGTGGTATTTTAGAGACTCAACATCTAAACCGAGAAGAATTAAACAAGAGGTACCTCAGGGTGGCGTTCTCTTCCCAGTTCCACCCTGTGAATGCCGTCCTCGGGGTCAAACCACCCCCCATAGCAGAAGAGGAACTCCAGCTACTTCGTGAATCCCGCGTCACTCTGGCCCAACTACGTTCTGGATATTGTAGCAGGTTAAACTCCTACTTATCCAGAATTAACCAAGACATACTCAATGTGTGTCCGACATATGATAACTCCCCGCACGATACCGCTCACCTTTTCACATGCCCCTTAAAACCGACTCATCTAACTCCCCTTTTTTTTGGTCCGACCCTGTCGACACTGCGCGTTTCTTGGGCCTCCCCCTAGATGAGTTTGATGATAATGACCATTGGTTGATCTGATCTTGCAGGGTCTGGGTAAACGCTACAACAACACCACAACAACTAGTTTTACTACTGATACTACTAAATACTACTAACTACGGTTACTAATACTTCTTACCACAGATATTACTACTGCTATATACGCCAGTTATATATTAATATTTTCAGTTGTAACAATAGCATTAACTTTAATCATGATCCCAAATATTATAATAATTTTAAGACCTATCCTTTCTAAAGAAGCACAGACCGTAAAAGGTGCTCCATCTGAATGTGGGTTTGATCCAAAGTCACCCCCATTTTTCAAACTTCAAGTCAAATCTGGAAAAATGGAAACGATTCTTATAGGCTTCGTGGTTTGAGAATAAGGAAACGAACTCCAATTACAATGACGCCGTTTTCATTCGCTACCGATATTCCCGGCTGATACTTCGAAACAATATCGCGGCCCGACCTGAGAGTTTGTAGATGCTTTTTTTAAATGCTTTCTGAAGTCGGTAGAGAAGTAATGCTATTTGTATTTACTTCGATATGGAACTCTTTCGAATTATAGTTTAGCATAGCGAAATTACATTTAACACAACTTTCTTAGAGAGTTCTCTAATTTTGAACAGTTAGATGTTCAGAGACAAACGCACATATTCAAGTATACATTTGTTTGTTTCAATTGTGAAAGACTGCGAATTTTCGCTTCACCCCAGCCCAACAGGGTACTCCAGACACTCCTGCATACAAACCGACATGAAAACTCAATCAGTGGTGCGCATTTTTGTTTGTCTACAACCCAAAAAGCGCCTCTTTGTTTGTGTACTTATTTGTGTTGGCGTCTTTGTTGTAGCTTCAAGCGCAGCTTAATTTTGAGTTCAAGTGTGCTGTTCAAAAAATGTCTGCTAACACCTTTTTTTTTCAAAAGACTGCCACCAGCAGCTATGTGGCTGCACCAATAACGTGCCACAAATCAACAACACCTGCCAGTCAACCCCAGCCTTTTGACTTTTGTGCTAACTTAAAAAAAAAGAAGCAATGCTTCATTCATGTCACTTCACCTCCTTTTGCTGTTTAAATGTTTCTTATTTTCCTGGCTTATTCTTCAACTCGGGTTGCCATTAAGATTTTCAACGCTTTCATATTACCATTTTTGTTTTTGTATGCTGTGGCTTCACTGGCGCTTGGCAACTGCACTCGTTTACGGGCTGTCTCATTCTTTGAAGCATTTTTGTTTTTATTGTAAAACATTTTATTTGTTGTTTCTGTTGCAGGTGAGCTTTTGCTGTTGGTTGTTGAATTGCTTCAGATTTCGTCAACTTTTCTTTCCATTTTTTTCTTCTTCACATCTATTGTCTGTCTTTCAGTTGCTTCGTCATTCAGTAATTCATCGCCGTTGGCAGCATCAACAACACCTTCCTATTGCTACCTGCTGCTTGTGTAGTGCGTACCAACTTATGTGCGATAGTGAATATATGTATATGTATGTATTTTACTTATGTTAGTGAGTAGAGCTTGACTTTTTCACCTTAACGTGCGACATGTTTACTTTTATATAGAAATTGCTATGTATGTAGCACGTTGTCACGGCGATGACGAGTGTGTTCAACACTTAAGCACTCGAGCACTTCATCATTATAAGTATGTTAAAAATTTATTTTAATTTTATATGTGTTAAATTTGCCATGGTGCACATTGACATTAATATATACATATATATCAAGATCCTTAGAGTGTAGAGCAGATTTTGTAGAAGCGTATTTTATGTGACTTTAGACAATTTGCTGGTAGAAATATTCCAGTTGATTATCGAGTGTGAGATAGATTGATAGTTTAGGTGTTCGCAACCTTAATGTATCGCTACCTAAAATCGCATTTGATTTAACAAGAATGGGTTATGCAAAGGATATTGTAATATGTAATATCGAGAGAAAAGTTGGAACATACTACATTTGATAAAATCTAATTTCGTTTGAATAAAAACGATAAACGCACACTCCACATTCAAACAAAAATTGACAGGATTGAAAGAAGCAGCTATCAAAAGAAAGAAAAATAGGAATAATTCTAAGTAAATGTTTACTACATTTAAATACTGTTTTAATTATTTCCAAGTGTTTAATCGTTTTCTAGAAACCATTTCTCAGTCGGGAAAAGAAAAAAATACGACATCAAAATAAAGAATTTTTTTCCTCGATCCCTCTTTTTGAGTGTACGTTGTTATGTTGTATCGGAAACGGAGAGGCCCAAAATTTACGCCAACTTCGGATGCATAGTGATTTTTATAAGAAGTTTTTTCAAGAACACAGAAATTTGCCATTGTACTAATCGAAAATCCCGAATACGAGCATCGGGTAGTTTTTATGCGAATGAATATAGTAGTTTGAAAGTTCCGAGTAGGCGAGTGCCGATTACGAATTTGTCGCTTATCAGCTAGTAAAGCATCGCATTTTTTAAATAAATGTATGAGTCAATTTTGTTAGACAACTCAAAAATCTAATCAAATAAATGACCTAATGATATTTTTAATATGTAGTATATACAAATTTATATTAAAAAAGCTTTTATTAGCTAAGTAATAATTCGTGAAGTATCACCCTCTTTTTTCGCCAAGTAACGAATATTGCAATAAGTATTTGCATTTTAAGTGTTTTCAAAAATATATCAATAAAATGAATAGTTCACCAATATTCGACATGCTTATATAATTAGTTGTTAATTCAATGAACCCTTGCATTATAATAATTATTGTCATTAAAGTTTACGCATGATTTGTACGGAACTTAGTACTTAAACTTTTCTTAGAGACCGAATTAAAGAATATTCTCGAAACCGTGAAGGGTACATAACAAACAGAAACCCTTTTATCAGTAGTAATAACAATTCTTTCTTGTTTGACTAATATTTATTAGCTGGCCAGACCTAAAGTTACCATCAGGAATGTTTCAAAAGTTATTTACTCCATACTTAAATAATAACTTACCAAAACTTGGCAAATCGAACACGAAATAGCTCTGCTCTGGCCAGTTAATTATTAATAAAATAAACTTAATTAAAAGATAGTTTCTAAGGCAGACAGAAATGTCACTTATACTGCGAATGGCTCACAAAAAATGGAATATCTAGTTAAAGATAAGTACGGGAATTATCGCTGAGATAGTTTTCGAAGAGTCATCAGTGTATGGAATCAGGGGAGTACTAACTGACTGTGTTGAAAACTTTTGATAAATCCTAAGATACAATAATCGTTCTCTCACACGTGCGGTTTTTGTTCCATTGGAGTAATTGATTTGAGAGTTTCTAAGGTTTCAGTAGTGAACAAGTAACGTGTTTTCCATATCCCAGGAATACTTGTTTTCATTCAAATTACTTTGCATAAACCATGTGCGTCCATAATTGTCGTTTCTAATTTGTTTGACAGCTCTGTAGCCAGAGGGTCGCTTAGTCCTTTGATCAAAGGAGAAAATGTGAGAGATTGTGCTTCGTTAGATTCGACAGCCTTTTATACGAGTGACGAAATTACAAACTTCAAGCGCTTTCTTTCGTTTACACTGTGATTTATTCGGAACATGCATTTCTTTGATTAAATCTAGTATGTTGTAGGCGAATCAAATGGCGATCCAAAAGACCGAGTTACTAACGACGTATGGTATAATTTGAAATATGATTAAAGATCCTTGTCACTTTACCGAAATTGTAAATAAAAAGAAGCAGGCTGTGTCAGAGACACGGCCATTAAGTTTAACGTAGAATATGCCATCCGATAAGACAGAAAACATATGTAACAATAAATGATAAATAATACAAGCAAATGAATTTTTTTATTTGATAGTTACTTTGGATGATATACATAAGCTTTGCAGTGCTTGGCAGCATTTTCTCTTCTTTTACTCTACTTTAACTTGCCCGCCTAAAATTATGCAATACAAAGAAAGGGCTGCACGAGTACATTTAAATCGCCCAACAGCAAACACTCAACCAAACACCACACACATATTTGTGTGCATGTGTTTATACAATTTTCATTTGAGAAATTTAAATATTAGGAAGATATCAACCAACATGAAATGTATGTCAAACGAAAGCTAACATCTTCATTTGACTACAAAAAAAAAAAAAAAAAAATTAATCGAGCCGTTTCCTTATAATTAAAGAAATAGAGATTACAACAATAAAAACCTGACATTGGTGCCCATACCATAAGGTAAGACGTATTCTACGCCAAAATGTTACATATAATGTAAACATATTTTCACTGTGGCTTCTGGTAATTTTGGGGAATAGAGCCCAGAGTCCAAAGTTCGGAAATTGGGAGTTAACCCACAGCACCTGCTTTCTCTGGGTCGAGATCAGAAAACTTCATCAATCGTTTCTCTCTCTTGCGCCAGTTATTGACACCAAATGTAGCTAAGTAATTCTGGAATTGGATCTGAAGAGATTTATTGAGAAAAGATTTTGTTCATCGGGAGAGGGTTCAGTTTAGTTTTTAGTTTCTACGGAACCCAAGTTAGGTCTAGTTGGCAGGGGCTATTATTCGCTCAACCTCCAAGCTGACTTTATTGATAGTGTTTATATCCTATGTATATAAAGTTCTTGACTACTTCAAACTTATTGCTACCAACAGTAATGTGCGTGTCGCAAAGGAAGGCTCTTTGCTTGTTGCCAGGAGGTACTTTTGTCCCCTTCTCTAAGCTGGAGACTTCCACACTACCGGTCCTGGTGGACAAACAATAATCACCTAAGGCAAGTTAAGATAAACCCGAGTTATTTATGCCATCGTATTCAGCAAGTACTATTGCATTCGTATGTGAAATCTCCATCTCAGCAGCTGGGCTATTTAAAATGTTATGGACAAAAAAAGTATATTGGCTTTCCCAAATGTAGACAACTATTTTTCTCGAATTCGGGTTCTTCTAATTAGCCGGTTATTGTTTGTCACCACAGATATAAAAAAAAAGCAAATATTATCTGTAAAAGTTGACAAATGGCTTCCATCGTTATTTCTGTGAAATTAATTAAAGTGTACCAAAAATGTATACACAAAATATTAGCCTACTGCTTGAGAGTCTAGAAAAATTTATAGTATTAAAAACTAATAGCCAGAACCATGTAAGCAACATTTGGTTCTTATTTTTTGGAGCGATTTTGGTGCGGAAAAACTATTTTATAAACTAAAATTCGAAATACCACTTAACGCCATTTTTCTATGCTTTTTTCACAACTTACCTATTTTAACATGGACTCGCCCCTTTCGTATTAGGAACTCAAAACCAGTTTCGAGAGAAATGCTCCTTTTGGCCCGTACGCTTTGTGGGCTTAATGAGATTTAGAAATCGTTTAATTTTTCAAATTCTAAAAGTAAATTGCCTTATTTGTCGAATGCTTGTTTTTTGTCTTTAAAATATTTCTGAATTTATCGAATAATGTTATATTTTTAGGTTTTAATCATATTGTCATGGCCCCTCGGCAGCCAATGACAAAACTCCTATTGTTTTTCTAACCTAAAAAATACTCACAAAAATCATAAGCCATTCGGGGTCCACATAAAACTGTAGACCTCTCAAATGCAGGTGAAGTTTTGCGTCTAAGAGTTTGATATCGCCGAATCAGCATGGTTTTGTTTCTAACAGATCTTCAGTTTCTAATCTTGCAATATTTAATGAATATTGTATTCGGGCTTTTTCTGCTGGTTTCTAGGTTGACTGTGTCTGTACAAATTTCACTAAAGCTTTTGATAAAGTTTCAGATTTTCAGTCTGAAAGCTGTCCTGCTTAAATTCAGAGTTTTTTTTTAAATGGAGTGAATCCAATTTATATAAAAGAAATTGTGTGGTAACGGTTGACGGCATTTCATCGGAATATTTCTTTGCCTCCTCTGGGGTTCCCTAAGGGAGTAAAATAGGCCCGTTACTATTTCTTTTGTTTATAAAGGATATAAGTAACTGATTTATGTTTGCTAAACTTCTGCTCTACGCTGATGATTTAAAAGTATTTTCGAAAACTAATAAACCGGTAGATTCGTGTAAGCTTCAAAATGACATTGACAACTTGCATCTATGATGCGTTAATACAGGGTGGCGCAAAAGTCGTCAGCTAGTGGTGGCAAATGGCAGTACATTTATGAAATGTTTAAGGCAAAAATAAAAGGAATTGGTTTGAAGTAACCATGGAAAGCGTTTGTTATCGCATTTCTATTTCATATTCCCTGGCCTACAAGAATTCCAGATTTGAATTTTTAAATAAGTCAGAGTAAACAAAATTGAAGTCCAAAGAACATGGTCTGACAACTTTTGCGCCACCTTGTACTTGTCTTAATTTAAACATCAGAAAATGCTTTAAAGTCAAGTATTTATAAGTTCTTAATATCTTGCCAACGTCTTGTAAAATTTCTCATTTTTTGTTAAAAAGTTTTGGCGAGATTAAAGATCTCGGTGTAATTTTTTCGAGTAATTTTTCGTTTAATATACCTATTAGTCATATAATTTCGAAATTTTACCCGGTGTTAGGGTTTGTAAGGCGGAATAGTTCAAAATTTTCCAACCCATATACTCCTATGTCAATATATACGGCATTTGTTCGTTCCTCTTTAGAATACGCTTATTTCATCTGGAGGGCAAGTCTTTAAAATTATATAAATAGGATTGCACGCTCAAAAAAAACTTTTCCAAAATATGCTTTACGGTCATTGAGTTCTGATGTGCCAATTCCCTCATATAAATTTCATTTGCTTTTAATAAACCTAAAGTCTTTAGAAGCAATAAGATCACTAATCTCATTTTATTTTGCTTTTAATATCATCTGTGGTGACGTTGACTGCTTCTTCCTTTTGGAAAGAATTAATTTCAACATACCACAGTGTAATCTTTGTAGTTTGTTTACATTTCTATGAGGATAATTGTAAAGTAATTGAATTGAATTTAATATCGACATCAAGTTCTAGCCATTCTGTTTTTTCCTCTTCAAAAAGTGAATTTTCTCGTGCCCTAAACACAATATTCTACATTTTGATAATCTTAGCTGTTTGTAAGTAGTATGTAAGAAACATATGTTTATAGACTGAAATAAATAAATAAAAGGAGTTCGGCCAA
This sequence comes from Anomoia purmunda, assembly GCA_951828415.1. NCBI lineage: Eukaryota > Metazoa > Arthropoda > Insecta > Diptera > Tephritidae > Anomoia > Anomoia purmunda. The sequence continues at coordinate 45,262,138 of OX639996.1, forward strand.
ATACATATCACGCTGTGATGTATGCGTCGAAATATTATTGCTATTATTATTAATCATGTATGCATTAATTTGAACAAATTGTGTTAATGTTAAAAAATAAGTAGGAACTATAGTGTTTTTAACTAAACAATAAATAGATAAACGATAACTGATACGAATCCAACCAAGGTAATTGAAATTAAATAAATTAGATTATGTGCTCCGTATTCCTTTAAAAATTGCATAGGCTTCAAAGTTTTATTAGTGCAACGGTATGTATTCACATTTTTCGTTTTCAATTTGTCACAAACTTAAATTATTTAAACTTATACGTACTATTCACTGTTCGCAGTATTTGCATCAACTAAAGCAGCATAACTCAGCCGAAACTGCTTTATTAGCCAAAACATTAAGACTTCCTATAAGTCTCCTTAAAAATTCGCTCCCTGTAGCGCTAGCTCGTCGCCCATAGTAACATTTTCTTCTACTCAATTTTCCATTGCTCTTATTTCGAAGTACTTATTCTGCAGGCTTCGACGCCACATTTCTGTTGCTGTTAACAAGTTTCATCTCTCAATTTCTTCCACCTTTGTATTTTCACCTTTGTCGTGACAACATTATTAAATGTCATAATTTCATTTGTGCAAATATTCACGAAAATTACACAAAACTTTCTCGACAACAACAACAACAACAAGAAAAACAATAATCAACTAGCAACAATAATCAACATAGTTACTAAAATAATAATAATGAAAGTTACGTTAAATGCTCGCCACATTCCATCTCTCTATATTTTGCTGTGCTGCACTGTGCTGTGCTGTGCTGTGCTGTGCAGGGTTGTTGTGTTGTAGGTGGCATGTTGGAAAGAACTTGTAAATGTTATGTTTAGTTGAGCACTTTCCACTTGAGTGCGTAATTTGAAAACGCAAACGGCAACAGTAAACGCGGCGGCAATGCCTGTAGCAGCACTGACGAAACTAACAAAATTCTAAGTACTCAAGTGCTTCAACGAATGCTTAGCATCTACATAATAAAGTAAATAGTTGGTGTGTACTATTGTACACCATGGCGTATGAGTGATGGAAAATTAATTATTACTGAATAATATTCAACGGAAAATGTTTTGTTTGTGGAATATTAGCTTCGACACACGTTATGTATATATGTATATATGTATATGTATATATATATATGTATGTATGAGAATTATTCTAAACGATTGTTATTTAAGCAAGTAAGTGAAATTTTATATTCTTTTATTAAATTTTCGAGGAAATGCTGTCTAATAAATGAAGCTCGAAGAAATTTGAAAACATTGCCATTTGCTGTCGGCATGTAATTTTCTCTTAATTAAAATTTATATTCTACAAAGTTAACTCAAATTTAAATTTTGTTATGCAGAAGTTTCCAAGTGATTTGCGTTTGCTGCACAAATGCTGGTAATTGAACAACGGTAACAGTCGACATATCCATGATAGTTTAATTCTGCGCAAAAGTCCTTCGATTGCTAATAGAAGTTTGATTTCTAAACACCGATCATTTGTAAAAAAAAAGTTATGGTATAAAATCAAGGCGAACTTGAAAACCAGTAAGTGATGTCAGCGCCAAATTATTATTATTATACTAACTCCGCGATAGGTCCCGAGGCTAGCTGCCCGAAAGCGTTATCTGAGTTAGAAGAAGAAATTCAAGGCTTATCTTTCGTGTGAAGACGGAAGAGGCAAAGTTTCGAGCGTATGAAATGCTAGGGATGCTAGCTGACTGGAAAAACGTCTGAACTATCACATTAACTTGAAAGACAAAAAATTAACGATGTAGGTACATAATAATACAGGTGCATCCAAATAAAAGTCTATATAGTTGGTATCAAGCAAGAAAAAAAGGAAGTTTGAAGCTAGCAGAGAAGTGTTTAAATTATTAGGTGGAAATGAAAATAATATGCAAATGCAAATAAAAATAAAAACTTAATCAAATAATATTAATAAAAATCTTATATATAATTTTTTTCAAATAGTATGTTCTTAATTTTAATAATACAGGATCGACTCCGATTAAAACAATTCTCAATGATTGTTTGCAATAAATTTTAATGCTTCAAGTGCCCATGGGTTATCTGAATACACTAATGACTTCAAATATCTCTATTAGCTTAGAGATCGTAAATCACAATTTTCATAAACTTATTTTTAACACTTCTGCGATAGCTTACGATACATTTGTTCTCCACTAAGCTACGCTTTGATTTTTTTTTGTCAAGATTTTTTTTTGGCGTTATCCTTCAACTTACATAAATCGTAAAAACGGAACCACAATTCTTATCCAGGAGACTCATATTAGGTTTCATTATATTGTAGTTGAAAATTTTCACACATAATAATCAACAACAACATATAAAAACCGATATTTGTTGATGCCGTTTAATAATAAATAAAAGAGTATTCAATAGAAAATGCTTCTTAACCATTTCTACAACATTTTTTTTTATTTTTTCCATTTAATGTTCTCAAAAATATAGCTTATGTTTTGCCCAAAGTTATTGTGTAGTAGCTAGTTATCGTTTGATGTGCCACTTTTTAAAGGCAAGGTCCGTTAGTAATAATTTTAGAAATAATTAGCCGAGGTTTTTCTATAATTCACTGCTCGTGTCTCAGAGAGGTTTTATGAATGACTAGCTATGCCCAGTGTGCATCGCTACGTAAAAAAAAATTAACATGAAAAGGTAAACGTCGGCATACGTTGCTACCATCCGGCGAATTTTTTTTTATTTCATATATTTAGTCCTGTTACAAATTCCGGCCGCTATTAAAATGAAACTATAACACATTTTTTAACAAAGTCAGTTGTATTTAATAATGCATATATTAAGTTGACGGTGTACAAAATTTTATTCGAAAGGGTCATCTTTGGCTTTCACACAAGCCCTCAACGGATTCGGCCATTGATCAATAGCAGCACGTCCAGTTTCTATTGGTATTGACGACGCTGCTCGCACCAAAGATTTTTTGACACACTCCAAATTTCTGTGTGGTATTCCACAGGCCACGTTCTACAACTCTGTTAACAAACTGCAGTACAATGGATTAAAATCTGACTCTCCAAACGACTAATCATCTGCAGCTATGAAACCAGGAATATTGCTTTTAAGCCACTGCTGGGTGCTAGTGTGCTGGAGCACAGTCTTCCTGGATGATCCAATGTTCTCCATCGAAAAGAGTATTGCTTAACTGATTTACCATGCCTTCAAAAAAATCCTGCTAGCGCACTTTTACCCCAGTTGTAACACCTTTTTCACAAAGGTGAAGAGATGGAACGGCTTTACAGGAGATTTTCCACCAAACCATTATAGCAGTTGGATGGTGACCACGTTGAATCCTTGAAGTAAAATTTTTTGCGCAGATTATGTCACTTTGCTTATTATCGCGTGTTACTGAAGAAGCCGCTTGCACCCGTTGAGCCTAATTTGCTTTAAGCGCGTTATCAGAAGATAACCAGTTACCCGACGGTAGGCTTTGATGTGGAGCTCATCTCGAATAAATCTTGTCATTGCTCTGGTCGATATATCCATTTCTCTTGACATAATTTTCAGTTTTCTAAGGGGATTTCTGCGAATGCGTTCGTGAACAGTTTTTAGGGCTGAATTGGTTCGAACCACACGAGGACGACTACTTCGCATTCTGTCATCAACTGTAGATGTTTGGGAAAAACGATCGATAGTGCGATAAAAAAACATTCTCAAATATTAAGCTTTTGGAAAAGCTCATAAAATTCACGTGTACCTTTTCCACCCCATAAAACATAATCGAAAGCAAACACTGAATTATTATAAAAAATATAACCGTATATAACCTGCGTATTTGTCCTCATGAAAAGCCATTCAGTAGTTTCGGGGATTATTGAGTTTAAACTTTTAAACAGGCAGACAAGAATCCTTACAGTGGTCCAGCTTAATTCTATTGTTCACCCCGCATAACCTTCGGCCATATTTAAGAAAGTTTCACTGCACACACAAAGTAATTGAAAGTAATTGAAAGTACTTGGAAAATGATTGCAATTCTTTTAGCGAGTATTTTCGAGTACTTTCGAGTACTTTCAGTACTTGATGGTATTTCCAAATATTTTCCAATTACAAGTACTTGTACTCGAGTAGTAACTGATACAAATGTAATGTACTTGAAAAGTATTGAGTACTTCTCTGGAAAGCCAAAGTCCTTAAATGGCTACTTAGTACGAGTAGTACTCATGACTTAACAGGTATGCTTTTGGCTAAGCTAATTGTGATTTATCGAGCATACCTAACTACATAAATGTTATTATGTATTGGATGTTACCGTTAACCACAAAACGAGCTGGTAATAGAACTCATGTTTTCGATATCGTTAGGGAATACGAATCCGGCTACATTTTAGCTAAATGATCAAAGCAAATTGCAATCGGCTGCTCAGCATCTATGAATTTGCGTAAGCACACACCTACTGATACACAAATATGCATATGTAGATATATGTAAATATAAATAACTATATACCCTCATTTGAAAAGATAAGCATACGATATTTTTACCAGTTTTCGATATTCTTACTTGTTTGCAATTTAATTATAAAAGTCTAGCTCATTATAAACAAAGCTACAATTTTGCTGTTGTTCAGGGAGCTCACTTAGACATAGTAAAGAAGTCCATTGTGATACAACTTGTTAGTTGAACGGCAACGTATATCGGAACCAAGAAAGGTTAACCGAAGAAACGCTGTGTACCCCGTATGATGTCATGCAAACTACAAATTTTCACCCCAGAGAGCTTTTCTAGGGTGCTAAAGAAGTAGGAGCCTAGGTACCTGAACCTCAGTCTCGCAAAGGCAGGGCAGCTGAGCAGAAAATGAAAAAAATTATTCCACCTCATCATTCTGCATACAGCTGCGTCAAAAAGAGTCAGAGAATATATTCAGCCTAACCTCTTGAATACCCATCGGACAACGCTCAGTCAAAGCTATTACGTGGATCGAGAGTTGCCGCTTTGTTAGCGACCGAACGCCCACGGTCTACCCTCGACCAGAGGGTTCTTGCAATTCTGCATGCCGTAGTGGTTGCCCAGCGCTCGCTGAGTCGACTAAGAGCCCATATATCCAAGAGAAGCCCGTAGGCACCCAAAGAAGCCCCCACCCTCTCTCTGCATGTAGTAATGCCTTCAAGGGTATCCCACCGAGCGAGCTTATCAGCAATGCAGTTTCCTGCAATGTCGCTATGTCCCGCTACCCAAATTAGTCTAATGTACGTAGTAAGATCTAAAAGTTTCAGACCTGCCCAAAATACGATTTGTTCGAGGCACAGAACTTTGATGCTGATCAAAGCCTTCTCACAAGAAAAAAAACTTCAAATTATTTAATTTTGCTACAAAGATTAATAAATTCAGACTGCCGATTAAAAATTCGAAATTAATGAAATTGAGTGTCGAGATGTGATTTTTGACAAAAGATAAGAGTATACAGGTCTTAGTAATACATTTTTGGATGCTGTATACTGCATTCGTTCGTTTTGTAAGATTATTGAACTTAAAAAGAATAGATGAAATAATTAGAAAAAACGAAGTAATACCAATTCGTTTCCACTTGGTTCTTCCAATGCAGAGTAGGCCTTCCTTTTCTTTTATTGCTACCATGGGTACCGTGTTGAGTACTTACAGGGATGGAAAAGTACTCCGTATGTGTCGCGGTGAAGTTCATGCAGCAAAGACGTAAAGGTCCAAATATCTTTCGGAAAATTTTTCTCTTGAACACTTCAAAATCTAGCGGTTATGTACGGCCATGACTAGGGATTTATGGTTTTGGTTCGTCGAAAGAGGTTGATTCAGCTCAAAGTAGAACTTGTTGGCAATTGATGTTGATACCAGAAAGAAATTTATCTTTTCGTCGTTCAACTGCAGACCGATTCGCTTCACTTCTCTATCCAGCTTGGATATGGCAGAACTAGCGACACTTTTTCCCTATTCCGATGGAGCTACTGTTATTGCTCAACGATATTTGCTCCAACCGTATTAAGTTTGCGCGGCTATTAAATTCTAGCCATGGGATCGCCGTTGTCATTCTTACCAAGAAAGTCCCGTGGAAATGGATGCATTCTGAGGTTTACTTAACCGAGGTAGAGTGAGTAGTTCCGACTTGGAGTCCAGTCCATTCCAATCATTTAGGCAGAGCGGCCTCAAAGCTAGTTCTTTTAGAATGCCTGACCAATACGAAATCTAGCGACCGGGCAGTCCGACTACTTTTGTAATGTTTTACAGTATACCCAGACAATCAATCTGTCATAATGAAGGACTATATTGTTTGAGACGCATATGTGTTAAAATCGCATAGAAGCTAAAAAGGAATTATACGAAGATAAGAGAAAGACCCAAAATATATGCAACTTTCTACGAACTGTTCTATGACTATAATGAAAAAAAGAGCTTTAGCCCCCGAACTAACTTACGACAAAATATCACGTACCTGGTACCACGGGGTTTGTATTTAGACTGTAAGAGGTTCAGTTCAGGTTCAAGCCGCGCACTGACGGTTTTGGGGTATTGAAGCTTCCAACTGGTAAAGAAAACCTAAAGAAACGTCGAAGAAAACTATCAGGATAAGTGTAACACGACGAAAGTATAAATCTCGAGTGCTTCGAAGGCTGCTATCAAGATAAGCCTCAAGCCTCACTGTCCTCGATCATCACCCTAATAGTCCCGACTTCTCCCGAAATGATTATTATTTATTCTTTAAATTGAACTTCGACTAGGCGAAATTTAGCACTGAGAGGGATATGTTTGGAATATTTTTGCTCCACAAAGTCAGACAATTTTTTTGAAGGTGTGGAAATTTTAGTAGCTCGCTGTGAGAAGTGTATTGAATTAAATCAAGAATACTTTAAAAAAAATAATTGAGGTTCGTGATTTATTCTTAATTTTATAGTTCAGGTCATAAACTTTTGGGCCTTACTAGACTAATAAATGTGTGTGTTTTATGTATATAAGGATCTGTGTTGACTTTATTGGCACTGTAATGCCAAACCGCAGTTAAATTTGCACCCGCATACCACGTTGATAAACACAAATTAGCGCTTATGAATGGCAAATAGGATCACTTACACACACACACATACATGCAAGACACATTCCCATTCATATCTACCTACATAAACACACACCATGCAGGTGAAGTCATTGGTGATATTTCCATGCCTGAAATGGTTTTGCCTTGGAGAAATTACTGAACTGAACTAAATGACTGACTGATGCACCAACGTCAATGTAATGAATAGTTCAACAAAAGCATTAATACAAGTACTATCGAAAGTCAGCAATCGAAGCAGCCGCGTGAGGGTATGCCGGGAGAAAAGGGAGAGAGTTCGGATTGTCCCGAAAATCCAAGCATTGCAGTGTGGATAAAATTTTGCAGCAAAATGTTTGCCATCCACTTTACTTTGTGTTCATGGATGTGTGTACACTTATTTACCTACTGTATATAGGTATACATACATATATGTAATATGTACATATATGAAGTATATGAGTAGTGCCACTAGCTGTCACGTTGCGGAATTGTGCAGCAAAAAAGGTACATTCAACGAGCTAACCTTTGTAGATAAAAGTCAATAGATGCCAATTTAAAAGTACAGATGTACGTTGAGGTCATAATCTACTTATAGTGTGTTCTCTTTAATTAAAGATACTTTGCTATCCCATGTTTAACATACAAGCTACTGGTCTCATATAGACAAATTTTTTAAACTTGATATACTTCAATAACAATAATAAATTTTTCGTCAACTTTTTAATACAGTATATAATCTGTCGCGACAAAAGGGTATCAAAGGTCACCGACTCTTGAAATATCGCTTCCCGCAATGTAGAGTACTTGAAAATGATTTATTTCTCTGTGTGATAGCCTTTTTGCCATCGGAATTATTCCAAGTCTGATTGAAAAACAAATACAAAAAAATCCATATCTTCGCAGTTTTTTCAATATTCAAGAAAAAGTCTTCATTTATAATTACGAGTAAGATTTCAAGAGGAATACTTTTGAGGCAAATGAAACCCCATTGTGCACAACCAAACTTTTTATCCACGCACCATAGTAAGCCTACATCTATCGTTTTGGTTAATCTTAGCTCGAAATATCCAACTGAAGTGAAAATCCAATGCAACTCTTATTTGATCCATACTTTTCATCTGTTTGGAACTGTTTGTAAGACAAATTGTATTCCATTTTGGATAGGGTTTAAAACAACCTACTGCTTTTAATAAGCACTGCCTTTAGCTACACCAATTTTTATTTTTTGAGTTTGATTTATTGTTTAAGGAATAATCGTTATTTCTTGAAATCTATTTTTTGCTCAGAAAATAATCGAGTTTTATTTATTGTTCAGACTTAATTTGGAAGGTTTTCTCACACAAATTAAGTTCTATTTTCTGAGAAAAAAATAAAACTCAAGAAATAACGACTATCTTATGAGCAATAATGAATATTCCAAGAAAGAAGTCTTAAGAAATAACGATTAAAAAGTATTTTTTTTTTAATAAAAGTTATAAGCGTCACAGCCCCTGGTTTTGAAAAATCTGTTTACTTTTTTTATGTGAAAATTGAGGTTTAAGGTGTAACGATTTTTGTGTAAAATTTAGAATGAGCATATATTACGTAATGTAATAATATTAAATGAGTACCAAATTGAACTAAAAATCTTGCAAAATATTGATTCATTCAGAATGGACAGGCGTAAATTTTTTAAGCACAATCATGTAAATATATACAAGCTTAAGTTTTTAAGCTTTTAAGGGTGGCCTAGTAGTTATTAATTCTTATCTTATTAATTTTAAAAATTTTAAGGTTGCCATTATTGAGGTTTATTATTTTAATAATATATAATAATAATCCATAATTAAACGCCGAACTTGCGACATTTTCACCATCAGAAATTCTCTCGTCTTTACATCCATTTAAACCTGTAACAGTTTCGTAATCAGAAACCATCTCTGCCCCTACATAAACCTGCATTAGTTTCACATATATAAATTTCTTCGCCTTTTCAACCAGCGACGACTGGAATGAACTCAACGAATGCGCAAGACATAGGACTATCTGCAAATGAACCGCCAACAGAAAGCCTCAATTTTACGAGTGAACTTCAAGACAAAGTTTGGTCTCCAAAATAACTTTATTTCCGGTTTCAGGGCCGAAAAATTCTAGGTTCCAGAAATTTTAGCTACTAAAGTATCAATGGTTAACTTACTCGGCGATAATGGACGGTAATTTTAGCAAATAATGTGTCTCATTTGGAGTCAGAAGATCAGGAGTCAATATCCAACCATTAGGTAACCTTTCTCAAATTGAGCCGAAGATTTGCAAAGAATGCCATATCGAAGTGACGAAACCCAGATTAACTTCTGTCAGAATCATCTATGCAATGAGGATACTAATGAAATTGAATATTGTTATCGGATTTTTACTTACCTCAACATCGTTTTCTAAAGCACGGCAAAATGATTTTTAATTTCGTATGCCGTTTTCCATCGACACCTCCTACTCTGGATAAGGAATACAGCAAATAATTATTGTATTTGAAAAATATTCTGTGATTTTGTATAACGATTGTGCTGAAGTATTTGTCGACGAAGTAAAAGCGAATCCGAATTTCTGATAAAAATATCCAAATTTCTATCTAAAGCACTCGTCTGTCTGCAACGAAAATGCTTTCCCTAATGATTGTCAAATCTTGGTTACAACGGCTGCTCTACCAGTAACGAATTGGCTGCACAGTTTTGGTCGAATATTTTCTTTATCCCTCTGCAAACAATTTACGAAATTAATAAATCTTTCGAAGTTTTGTAAGTTTATGAATTAAATACAAGTTTATTCACATCCATAGAATTGTTTTCTTAATGTTTGCTAGTGAACATTTGTTGTTGCACATATGGCTTGCAAAATTAGAGTCAGGTTTCTTTATCTTTTTTTTATAGTCCCGTATGTTTTGGCAAAACCTTGTTCTTATTTTTCGTTCAGTTTGTATACGCTTTGCCTGTTTAGTGGGTTTTCTGTATTCGTGTGGGTCCGTAGCATTTGTCAAGCTGGACTTTTATTTTTTTATAATAAGTAACAACCCGTTCATACAAATTAAGCAAATTTGGTATCAAATGAAATAGCATTCAAACTGAGATACCTAAACAGGAATGCCGCCTATTGCAAAATATTGAAATTAAAATTGTTATTTGTTTTCTGTTTTATGCATTTTGCTTTGCTTTTGATTCTCATTTTTTCACTACTTCCACTCCACTTTAAATATTTTTATTTTTCATATGTCTATGATTTCTCGGCCTGTTTTTATTAAACGATAATATTAATTTGTGAGCTCAAGGCCAGTGTATAAGGAAAAGTGGTAAAAAGCAACAGCAGCTTACATGCCGGCTTTGGTCCATTGGCTACGCACTTACCCAGCAAGTCGTAGGTTGTTGGTTCGAGTGCCGGTGGAGTCATGAAAGAAATCTGATGAGGAGATGTGGTGATCTCCTAAATAGCTATAATTTCTACCACTCCTGACTGTTGTTGTCTTTTTTCCAATATACTTTTCCTTATACACTGGCCTTGAGCTCACAAATTAATATTATTTTTATTTTTGATTTGCTCTATTTAATCAAAGCTAAAGTAGTTTTTTTTTTCTTAAGAATTCTTCGGGTCGCAAAGGCGAATTGTTCGAATCACGATCGCTCCTGAAATATTTGTCACCAAAACTACAAAGTTTTTAACTAACTTTACACGATTAACACAAGCGCGAAACTAGTTTTGATTCAGAAATATTAATTTACAAATAAGGAAAAATTTTGCATTGTAATGTAAAATTGTTTGTGAATATTTATTGACCTGAATTTACATGAGGCCGAATATTCACATAAACTATGAATTACATATTGGGTATAAGTAAATTATCTTATTGCTTACGTTTGCTTTATAAATTACCACATTGCTAAATAACTCGGGAAATACTTCCAAACATATTATATATAATTTGTTTCAAAATTTGAATGAAAATAGCGGTTTTGATTCTTATTTTAAAAAAAAACCATATTATTGTAGTATTGGAGGCTTGCATTTTGCTTATTATTTGACACTGTTTTTATGTGGGCATCCAAATTATTAGTACCTTTAAAAAAAATATATAAATAGATGGTAACTTTAGATTTTTAGTTTGAAACCTATTTCGCGTTTCTTTCATTTGATACCAGTTTTTTGTTTAATTGCTTGGAAAGAAATTATTGTTTTGCCTTTAAAAAATATTTGGACAAGTTTACCTTTTATTAGTGGACTAAAAAAATAAAATTCCGGCGGTTTCAGTTATTATGGACTTTTTTCTCGAAATATTGAAATAATAAAAGGAATACAGGAATCTTGTTCAGAAGGACCTGGGATCAAAGGAACGTTGAGAACTTTCTTTCACAAGAACATTTTGACCTGGACTTTTAACTACATTGAAAAAAAAATTGTGATTTTCGGTTTGTGGTATTTTTTGACGAAGTTTGCTAGATTGTATGTCGCCTTTCCTGTATAGGTTATTACCACCCAAGTCATCATGTCTTCTCATTGCAGTTTCTTTTTGGGGCTGCTTATTTTCAGCTATATTATATATAATTCTTGCTTAAATTTTCCTCAAACATCAAGAAAAAGTTAACTTTCTTTGTACTGTCTCTGCCTATCCGACATTTTGAATATATGTAAGTTGAAAAACACAAAGGTAAAATAACTTGAAATCTCGAGAGCCATTAGCGAATGTTTCATACACTGAAGTGAACTCCACTGCCACTAAGCGATTATCCAAAGGCTTCCTGCACAATTGACAACTAACGTCAGCAATGTGATAAACATTAACAACAACAATAAACTGCAATACTAGCTGTACGTGCAACAACAAACAATAACTTTCGACAAAGAAAAATTGACTTAAGTAAAAAAATAAAATAAAAAAAAAATACAATAAAAATTAAAACAAAGGCTCAAACCGAAGAAGAAGCAAATAAATATGTACATACACACATACACACACACACACCTACATTCATTTGTCAACACATCGCTACAAGTGGCTAACGTGTTACTGTTACTTGCACCCAATGGCAATCAGCACAGCTGCCACATCATTCCTCCTCCTCTACTAAGTACTTCATTGCATTATGCACCATTTGTTGTGCGCACTGTCAGCGTTGAACTAAATTTAAAACGAATGCAGACAATGCAATAAAAAGAAATGCTATTGAAATAAAAAAATAAAAAAACCAATAAAAAAACTATTTTGTATGTATGTATGTATATATTGATTGTAAAAAAATAACGACTACCTATTGTCCGTATGCCGAGTATATTCGCTGTGGGGCAGGTGGATTTTCATTCAGATTCATTCAGTTCGTACTACTGCTACTACCAACCAGGCGGCGGCCAACCGTTTTCAGTCGACTCATCGCTTTTCATGTTAAATGACTTTTTAATGAAATTCATTCGCAATTATTCAACAAATGGTATTGTTGATTGAATTTGATTCATTCGTTTGGATGAACATATGTACATCGATATATATGTACATATATTATATATATATATATATATATATACAATACTTATGTTGTAAATATATATCATTCCCAACGCTAATAGCAACTCAGCAAAATCAACGGAAAAATAATAATTGCCAGCTGGGACATAACTCTACCATTGGCTCATTGAGTCTCAATTGTTTATGTGCATGCACTTTAGGAGTACTCTATGAGATTTCATTTCTGGCTCAATTATAACATACATACATATATACATATGTATGTTTATTATAATTTATTTTTATTGATCGGAAGGTAAAGAAAACTTTAGCGTTTGTGTATTTTTTGCCGCAAAAATAAAAAGTGTTTTAAGGCTTCGCATATGTTATAGCCCCATTTTGCAAATTAAAATTATATTCAGTCTTTTTCTGTGTTCTGAGCGCTGAAGGTCTGGAAAAACTTAAATAAATGAAAATCTGTGCGCCCTTTTAACATTCAAATCGTAAAATTATACAAAAATATAAAAAAAGGTTAACTGTTTTCAAAATTTAATTTTTATCGATGGATTTATATGAAATATTATATTTTGGGCCTTTCTAAATTCCATCCAAATAGATTAATAATTAAGGCAAGATTTAAAGACGAATTGCTGATATTTTCCATTCATTCAATGAATTATACTGCAGAGAATAAATTTTGTCAGGTAGACTTCGAGGAAAGAATTCATTTAGTTTTTCTTTTGAAAATATATAGGTAGAATTCGAGGAAAAAGGTCATTTATATATAGGGAGTGTTTTTTAAACTTTATACTACTAGCAAACATTATTTTCTTTCCGAAAAGAGTACTATTTATTATTTGGAAAAGCAAAGCTTTACGTTCAATTCCTTCAGTTATTTTTACCACCTATTTAAAAATATTGTGACATGGGAGCCTCCGCCCGGGTTCTGTTATTCTATGTTAGATGAATAAAGATTTATTTCGTTCTTTCATAGCGCCCCACTCGTTCCCTTTGTTTGCTAACGGTCACCATCTAGATACCCCCAGTGAAGCCAACTCCTTCTTCACCTGGTCATTCCAACGCAGAAGAGGCCCTTCTTACTCTTCAACTGCCACCACCAGCGGGTACCGCGTTGAATACTTTCAGGGCTCATACAGCTGCGGTATTGGTCGTCACAAAAACGTAAAGTTCAAAAATCTTTCGGAGTATTTTTGTTTGGAACGCTCTAAAGGTCACTTCATCTAATATTGACAGCGTCCATGCTTCTGCGCCCCACAATAGCACGGGGATTATGAGATCTTTATAGAGCATGATTTCGGTTCGTTCGTCGAGCGAGGGCCTTACTAATATTTTGATAATTCATTCCAAAGCAGAACTTCTTGCACCAGAGATTCTCCACTGAACTACGGACTGACATTATTATTGGTGTTATCGCTGGTTGCAAGATAAACAATACCCCCTACTTTGTCTAAATTGTAACTTTTATGTGGAAGCCACGACCTTCCACGTAATAGCGAATGCGCTGTTTAGCTATTTGATGACAGGTGGTACCAAAGTACCTTCGTTCACCTAGAGACCCAGCGTCGATTCTCTTCCCACGGGTCTTTCCGATATTTGAAGTATCTGATAGGGTCCAACCAGTTCGTTGACGGTTGGCTTCATTCTTTCGCACAATATGCAGGATCACCCTTTTTGTGGATTGGGTAGGGAATACTGAAATTCGAATCAGCGGGCACACATTTGTCCGACCATATTTCGCAAAAAAGTTGGTGCACCTTACCAGCTCTTCTTTCGGCTTTGTTGTTCCGAAGCCGCGTTATTGCTATCCGAACTTCATCGAGGTCGGGTAATGGTAATGGGAAATTCAAACCGTCTAGAGCGTGTTGTGATTCGTTTCGTTTTTAATTTTGCTTTTGTTATATTCATTTATAAATTGGCAAACATGTTTTCTTTAAAAGCCTTTTACGGTCAAACTATAATTCTAAGGTAAATAAAGGATATTTTGATGGTGAAAAAAACTAATTTTAATTTATTTGTATTGAAATTATAAATACAATGCAAACAAATCAGCTGCAAAATGACACAATGCAAATGAGAGACGCGGTGTGTAAACACACAACGAAATCCAATCCATTTTCATTCTTTGATTTTACTTTAGATGACGTAGGATAAATATTGCCAATGCATTTATTTAGAGGACATTAGATGGTTAGAAGCCGAGCAAATGGTCATTCATGTATAGATAAAATAAAATTAAATGAAACAAAATAATGTATATAAATTATAATATAACAAAATAAATAAAAAAATATTGAAAAAATTAAAAATAAAATAAAATGAGGTGAATTGAAATAAAATAAAATATAATAAAATGTAGTCTACAATACATAATCTAATGACAAAAAGTAAAACATTTAAACACTTAAACGTAAAATAAAACAGTTAATCTTGCGATTTCTGTCAGTTTACTCCTATCTCAAGGGGTGTGAAGGATCATCGTTTGAAAAATTAAAAAATTCAAAGCTGTCAACACGTTGGATATGCTTTTATGTAAAACTAATTGATACCCGCGACTTCCTCTGCGTTGCTTACTACTTCTACAAATACATTAAGAATACTTTTAAAGCTAAAAATGCAACTTCTATGAATTTAAAAACAATGTCCCATAGTTACAGAAAATATGAAACCGACTCTAAGTAAGTAGCATTCTATTGTTATAATTTAATAATAGTTGTAACTAATTTAAGAGTCAATTTTATCTCGACCATGGCTAACGGAAATAGTTTCTAACTACACAAAGCTTTTGAGATTTAAACTACTCAAGTTCAACTATAAGTATTACTATGTACAGTTCAATTACACTGCGGAACAAAATTTTAAAGAGTCATGATTTTGTTAATAGTTTTTATTAACATTAGTACTTAGTAGGCTTACGAACTGTGCTTTTACTTTTTTTGGATTGGCTCTAGCTCTTGAGATAAACGAAACTTAAGAAATTAATGAAAAAAAATTATATAATCCAGTTCCAGTTGTATTAATTTAATTATTCCTCAATAAGTTTTTAAGATGGTGAATTTATATATTTATTGGGCCAACAAAGTGGGTATACTAAATACCCATGTTTTATATGTTTATGGGACAGTCGTGCAAGAAATGAACATTGGATTAGAAAGGAATGGCCGGTGAGAGAAAATATGGAGGCGGGAACAGCAAATGTGGTTCATGACCAACTGATAAGCCGAGAAAAAATCATTCTTCCACTACTTCACATCAAGCTTGGTCTAATGAAACAGTTCATCAAAGCCCTTGATAAGACAGGTGACTGTTTCGAATATGTGTGCAAAAAATTTCCAGTCCTTAGTATGGAAAAATTAAAAGCAGGAGTCTTCGATGGTCCTCAAGTTCGTGCCCTTCTAAAAGACTCTGTGTTCTTAAACCATATGCCACAAATTGAATCTGAAGCCTGGCTAAGCTTTCTTAATATAGTCCAAACTTTTTTGGGAAATCATAAATCACCAGACTATAGAAAACTAGTTGCTGATATGCTTCTGAATTTTCGCAAACTAGGACCTAAAATGAGCATTAAATTACATTACTTACATAGTCATTTGGACAAACTCCCGGACAACCTAGGCGATTACAGTGAGGAACAAAGTGAACGGTTGCACCAGGACATACAAATAATGGAAGAAAGATACCAAGGTCGATGGGACGACCACATGATGGCAGACTACTGCTGGAACTTAATACGGGATTGTCCTGAGCAACGACATCATAAGAGGTCCTACAGAAAAAGTTTTTTGTAATTTTTTTTTAAATTAATTAATGAAAAGAATATATTTTTGTATTATTTTTATACAGGCGCGTAATAAAAATATAATTTAAATCCATATTGGTATTTTTAATTAGGGTTTTTCGTGAAATATTTAAAAGTCTTTATCTGAAAAACTAGAGCCAATTCGACAAAACTGATATTATTTTCGTAATCAGCACCCCCAAATTACCCTAAATCGACTTAAAAATCTCCGACCGCAAAATTTTGTTTCGCACATATCTAATACAGATTAACTTTAGATTTTTTTTTACAAAAAACTATCAATTTTTAACTTGCGTTGAAACTGTAACTGTAATTCGTGTATGTGTATATTCGCCTTGGCTGTATTTGAACCTCAGTGGTATCATAAAATTTGGCTAAGCATGAGAAGTTTAAACCTTTACTGTCATATAAAAAAACCAAGGGATATTTGAATCTTTGATAAAGAGAGCAGTTATTACTACAAGCAATATGACAACTTTAATATAATCTAAAAAACTGTAATAAAGTTACAACTGTGGATATGGCAGCAAGTGAAAGGATGACGGCCATTGTAGTTTTTTGAATTTCCACCACCTGGTGAAAAGTAGTATATAATGTATAATATAGTAAAACTTAAAGGCGGCTCGGATTTTCATCAACTTGTAGCCATGACCCGCAGAACGAGCGGGTACCTAATGACCAAAAATTTCATTCGGAGTATAGTTGGAGTAAATAATTTGAATTGCCGCACAGCTGCCTTCAATTTCTGTACGGTTTGTTTTACTTACTTCACGTCATTAGGACATGTTTTTTTTTTAAGTAAAGGCGGGTTAGGTGTTTTAGTGAATGTATGGTCCATGTTCATTGATATTTTGGACTGAGATCAATTATGAAAATTGATAGTCGATACGTAATATACATCTCTATGGGTATAAGTAAAAACTTTACTTATTATTCAACATAAGCTCGTAGGAAATTACAGCTGTCTTTTCCAGTGTGCGAATTCTTGACTATCCCAAAATGCTTCTTCAGCGGCCATCAACTCAGTACTGTCTTAAAATTTCTTATATCTGAGCTGCTCCTTAAACTAGGGAAATATGTAAAAGTAGCAAGTGAGATAGACCTGAATAATAAAGTGGGAGCTTTTTTCATTCGCTCTTCAAATTGCAGCAAATAAATTTTCTTAACCCTCATACCAGTAACAATTTTCAAAACCTTTAAACCCACAAAACTAAGTGGTTTGACGCACGAAAATTATATAAATAGTTGAAGGGAGATATACAATAAATATACATACTATCTCTACTGCGACTCTAGCTAGAGATAACATACCCTAGACACCCGGTATAGGAAGGGTAAGCGTATTTGGTAGCTAGATTTTACAATGTCTTTTTCTACGGTTTTATTTTTACATCATGCAAGACTCCTTTTAAATTTGCTGTGTGAGATTGAGGTAATTACAGTATTACGCCGATTCGGAACGACAGGTGGTTTTTGGGAAACGTGTCTACATTGTAGAAAAATATTCGGAGGTTTGCCATTCACCTTGGCCGAGACTTAAGCCTGTGACACTTCGAGCGGCAGCACGTATAGGTTCTGGCTATTAACATGCCTCTACTATTTATTGGTTAGGAATATTTTTATCTCGAATATCAAAGCTATTGTTTACAAAATGTATACAAATACCATACCAGTTAAGTCATGAGTACTACTCGTACTAAGTAGCAATTAAAGGACTTTGGCTTTCCAGAGAAGTACTCAATACTTTTCAAGTACATTACATTTGTATCAATTACTACTCGAGTACAAATACTTGTAATTGGAAAATATTTGGAAATGCCATCAAGTACTGAAAGTACTCGAAAATACTCGCTTTACTTTCAATTACTTTGAAGTACTTGGAAAAGGATTGCAATTCTTTTAGCGAGTATTTTCAAGTGCTTTCGAGTACTTTCAGTACTTGATGGTATTTCCAAATATTTTCCAATTACAAGTACTTGTACTCGAGTCCTAATTTCAATTCAGCTAGAAAACAATTACGTATTCATTATAAGTACTTTAAACAGTATTTGTATTGAGTATTAATTGTACTTGAAATTTAACAGGTCTGACAAATATCAATTTAAAATCTATTCACCTTTGAAGGTAAATAAAAAAACCTCAGCGCGATTATCTCTTTCTAGGTTGCAAACCAAAAAGATAAATTTGTTGGATTATATAATTAGCGGTCCTCACTTACCGTGGAAGTAATAGCTTTTTTTGTAATTTTGTCCAAAAATTTTATAGGAAGCACTTTAGTATGGAAAAAATCTGAAATTAGAAGAGAAAATTATGAACTTGTTATGGGTTTTGTGGATTATTTTAAACTTATTTGCACATAAATAAAATATTTGGCTTGTACGTAAGAAACAGAGCAGTTTAAAGACCATCACACGCAGGACTTCACTTATTCTGAAATTAAAATAGAAAACCTATTTCTTCTCCAACTTCCCTCCTCTTTTTATACCTGAGCGCGCTGATGCGGAGGCTATAACAAAACCCTGAAGTAGATTAGAAACATCAACTTCTTTGGCGCAATTTTGTTTTCTTTAATTAATTAAAGTTCTGTGAGGTTTCTTATGTTTTATGAAGGTTACAGCAAAAGTACGCAGAACATTCTGTTGTATAACATATCTATTACTCATATTATTAATAATAATAATTTGGCGCTCACACCATATAAGTAGCTTGATATTTGGTCGAACAATCTCCTACAATATGTGGTGTGCGATTTGGGACGTTATACCACAAAGTGAGGGATATAAAGTTTTTCGCCGAATCCGCATGGCAAGAAATTTTTATCAGCAGTTTTTTCAAGGCCGAAATACGCTCGGAGGTTTACTATTGTCTGCCAAGGGGCGACCGCTATTAAAAAAAACTGTTTCTATAATTTCTGATGTTACTTGCCTCGGCGAGTATTTGAATCCCTAACCCACCGATGGAGACGCACACATGCTACACAATCGGCTACGCCGGCCTCATATTGGATCGTTCAACATCATAGTTTCGAATAAACTGCCTTTTAGTTTTGCCCCAAATTTATTATTGAGTTATTGTTCTGTGGTATCTTCAGCTTTGCGACCTTAGCAAATACACGCGTATTTCGATTTGTTTCAGGTACATCTTGCTTTTCACAAAACATACAATGAGACATCGCAGAACGAGCACGCTGCAAAAGTAGCTGTGGTAATGAGTGCTGGGAGATTATAGAAAACGTAGGCAAATTTGTGGGTATATGCCGACTACTGGGCGCATGCATTCAATCCGAAGGATTGTTTTCACTGAGAATTTAAAGGCACATTTTTTTGCATTTCTAAAATGAATACGAAAAAGAAAATCTCCAATAGTCATGGAATGAATATTCCATTGCATGATTGAATGAATGCATGTCTGATTGAACAACTAAGAGTTACATGAGAAACTACTGCAAACGAAATCAGTGCGCAGGGGTAGATAGATGTAGGGGGCGACAACGACAATGACAACGACATCTCGATTGAATGAGCCTAAGCTGTTGATGATGATGCAATGCAGCAAAATGGGTTATGCTCTACTGATGCGCAATACAAAACAATATGTAGATATGTATGCCTGCACGGAGTTGCACGTCTCTATTGATGTCGAAATGTTTGCGTGATCAAAGATGTATTGCTAGCGCAAACGTGCTCAGAATGCAACAAAAAGGATTTACATGTTGGCCAATATGCTGATTGCCTAGCATTTTGTGTTGCCTTGCAATGCGCTGCCTTGTCGTCGTGTCGGAAGTTTTTGTCTATCTTTCCTTCATTTGTTTTATTGTGTTGTGGGTTTTCTATTTTCGTTTGAACGCAGTAATCCGGATTGCATGTATCAATACATCTAAACGGATGTTTTGCTTATAGTCGCTTGGCGTTTGTTTTTCCAAATGAGATTAAATGAACTCTTGCTGGTTTCGCCACAAAAAAGGTGTTGCATTCTCCAACGTTTAGCAAGGTGACGTAAGTTTTGAGGTACGAATGGTTGGGGTAAAATCAAAATAATTTAAATAGAAAACCAAAACCTTATACGCTTAAAAGGATTAAACAACTTCGAAAAATTTGTCAATTGGTTTAGTGAATTTCAGTTCGAAAGGTTTATAAACCTTCCGCTCAGAAAACACCAATCATTTAGCTTCGTACACCTCTTGGAGTTAAAATAGAGCTATACTGCTCTACGATAGTTGTAAATTCAGCTCGAAAGTGCAGGGAATTAACATGTCTGGAAGTTGGACAAACCATTACTTAAAAAAAACACGTCTGTCATAGCTCTGGTTGCGCATTTTTCGAGGGGTGGATTAATTTGTGCAATACCTTTCTTAGGCAACCATCACACACCAGATAAATGAGGAGAAATGGTAATCACAAACCGCAAACTGCAGAAACCGCAAATTGTTTTGCATTGAAAGCAGCAATATTTTTATGAAACTAAGGTAAGAGGAGGATTTATTGTTGCAGAAAATCACAAAATAGCAATCAAATTAGTAAATAATGCGTCATTCGAGGATTCTTTAAGAATCGCGGATTTCTGAAAATGATATTACTTTTAATTTTCTAAGTTAGCTGCAATAAAAAAATATTTTTGATCTTAAAATTTACTTGTATTGTTTCTTTGACCAGTCGACCAGTGAAAAAATTGCGAGAGTCGATTGAGGTGGACAAATGATAAAAAAATTAATTCGTTGCATCGATATTTTTAAACGATATCAGAATATGTCGAGTATAAAATATAGATCTTTCGAATTATCGCTATTCGCACCTCAAGGTCGAATTACCTAAAGTATTATAAAAATATTCGACAAAGAAAAAATAATAAATTTTTGACA
Organism: Anomoia purmunda; assembly: GCA_951828415.1. Classification (NCBI taxonomy): domain Eukaryota; kingdom Metazoa; phylum Arthropoda; class Insecta; order Diptera; family Tephritidae; genus Anomoia; species Anomoia purmunda. The sequence continues at coordinate 45,283,335 of OX639996.1, forward strand.
GTATTATGTTTGCTTATTATTAGCAAAAGCCCGACATACTTCGTTACGCCTACAAAGGTACAACGTATTAATTTAGATGTATTCGTGTACTGAAACAATTTCTTAAAAAAAAAAAAACTATGGTTCAACTTTGACTGCCGTCAAAAAAAATTGAAAACATGAAGATTTAAGTGTTGGACCCTTAGATATTTCGATATTAAAAATCGTTTGCTCAAACCTAACAGTCGATACTTATTCATACAAAAGATGCGCTCAAAGCTAAGCTGACAATTTTATTTTCTACACTAGCTTTTATAAGAAAGGTTTTTGCTTTTAACATCTTGATAGAAACGGGAGATGTCATCATACGATCATATCAGATGAGTCCTTCAATCATCATGATACATAGGTTTGATATTTATTGGTTTAAAATGAATGAAAAACGCGCAGCAAACAATTTTCATGCAGACTTAATAAATTAAAGATAGTTTAACGAAATAATTGTTTACTGAGTTGTTCATATTGTAGAGCGTATGATGACATCGTACGATAATACCATCATATGATAAGACCATCACATGATGGGACCATCATATGATATGAGCATGCTTATTTAAGCGCGCATCACCTTCTTATTTAGTGATTCTCCATTCAACTGCGATTATTTCTGTGCGATTGCTTATCACATTTTTCTTTAGTACCGTAAAAAACTGAAACAATGGATTTTCTCTTGGCGGCTGTTTGTTCTCCGACGAATTGCGTGAGGGTCGTCCGAATCAGTTGTTGTGTCAGCAAATATCGATACTATGCGCGAAATGTTCAATTAAGATAGTCATGTCACATATCTTGAGAATGAAGCATTATCAGGCATCATCAAGATTGCATGATCAAGTGTTTTGACAAAGTGCTCCAAAAATTGGTTCAAACGAATGCAAAAGTATATCCATTACCATGGAGAATATTTTGAAAAAAAACAATTGCTGGTTTAATGATAATTTTTTTAATTTTTAGCCCATAAATATAAATAGGAACCCAAAAAAATATTGGCACTTTCTAGTGAAAAAACAAGAAATTGCCAGTTTGACCGATTCATCGACATTTTTCAAGTCCTTTACAAAATTGTAATAATAAAATACAATACAAGACGGAACACAACTAAATTTAAGACTATTGATTCAACAAGCAAAATTCTTTGCAGCTAAAATATAAATCAAATTAATTCCTCTATATATATCAACACTTTGTTGTGCCCCATCCACTTGCTATGTAAAAACGCAAAGTGGTATATGTATGTTTGCAAACCTCTGATCTGCCTTTGGAATAAATTTCATGTTTTCATTATATAATCCTTCGGCAAACATTTTGTCTATCACATCAACTTTCGTCCAGCTCCTGCTCCTGTCCATGGATGTGTGTGTGTGTTTGCGTGTGTGTGTGTGTGTTTATCCGCTCTGTTGTTCTAGCTTCATGCTTGTTCCTAATCGCCCGAAGATGTTAGGGAATGGTGAATGAGTTAGTTGTCACTTCTCTTTAAATCGAATTTGAGCAAGATGTCAAAAGGATTACGCTGAGTGACCACATAATAAATCTGATATTAAATTTCTCAACATTATCCCTTGACCACTTGTCTGCTCATTCATGCGAAGCTATAGTGCGTACCCTGTCGGAAAGAGAATTATTTTAAAAGCAATTTAATAAGTGTTTTCTTTTACCAACTACAAGTGGTTGAAATTCTTTCATTTTTCTTGTAGGCAACTAACTTCATTAATATGGCGATGCCCCAGGAGCAATTCAGTTATCTGATTTTGCATTTGATTTCAAGTACTTTCAAATATGTTTGACAGAAAGAACATCAAAATTAGTTTTTTTCCAGTTGCAATAAAATGCTTTATTTTCCCCTATTACAACACTTTAAATTTCGTTTTTTCAAACTGTTTGAAAACTAGTCTAATTATCAACTACTTTCAAAACTGTCCGTTTCCAATTATTTAAAAATATGTAGGTACATTTTCTATTTTATTGCAACTACAAAATTTTCATTTTTCGTTTAAACAAAAATAAATTTTATTTCAATTCAGTATACAAATAAAAAGTAGGGTGTACTATTTTGAGCATCAATTCTTGAAATTATTGGGAATGTCGTTGCTTCACAGACAAAAAATTCCAAAAAATTCAGGTATAGGGTAGGTTAGTATGCACCTTCTGAACTCAAAAACGCATTTTTAATTTTCGTAAATAATTTTTTTCAGTATCTTGTTCGAAAGACAATCAATGTGCTTTAACGACATAAAGCTTGTAGGTGTTGGTTAAAAACATGAGTTATAGCTGGTCAAAATTAAACTTTTTAAAATTTTCGTAAATTTTTTTTAGAATTCTTGCGATTTTTTTAATTTCTTAACTTTATGCTAAAAATAATAACTAAAATAAAAAAAATTTAAAAAATGTCAAAAAATTATTTAAAAAAAATACTTTTAAAATCAAAATTAAAAAAATAAAATAAAACAGTTTCGCTTCGACCAGCATGTTTTAAACCAAAAATATATATAGCCAGTATTTATCTACGAAATAATAATTAAATATTTAAAAAGATAAATTTAAATTAATTTAAATTAAATTTAAAATTTATTCAAAATATATTTTACCACAGAAAAATTATAATAATAATACATATGTACTTGGAGCAAGTTAGATCAACCTAATTCATTTAACATGCACTTGTTTCAAAAAATTTCCCTTTAACTACTTTTTAAAATGGTAAATTTTTTAGACCGACTCCTTTTTTCCGGCAGGGTACGTACTTGCACCCACTCATTCATAGCGAACACACAAATATCCGTATGGATATGTATGTGTGTGTAGTAATATGCGGGTATTGCTTTGGGTCAGTGCTAGCGGGACAGAAAATAATGCTTGTTGAAAAATGTTATTTCACTTTCAGTCAGCGCAGTCAGTCAGAATAGCTACCAGTAGCCTGGAGCTTGGGAGTAAACTTTTCAAACTTATATGGAAGGAAGTATATACATACATATAAGTACATATAAGACATATAGGAGTATATGCACACATATGCATATATGTAACTTTTATATAAACTCCTATGCCTGCAATTGTATTCTACTTCGTTCTTTGTCTATGTCTCTCAAAGTATTACTGTGTCCTCGTTCCCGCTTAAAAAACATATACTAAAAACTCAAGTCGTGTCAACGGCAGACAAGTGTGGATAGTATTTTGATATATGTTCAGTGAGGCAAAAGGTTAGCTTATTTTTGCTTTTGGGGTGGGAATTAATAACCAGCTATGTTTTAGAGTTTCCAATTACTTATGGATTCTGTGTATTGTTGTGTAGTTTCGGGAAAAAGTAAATACTTGCACACATATGTAGTAAGTAATGATAAGGTAGTATTCTTAAACAAAATATGGAAAAAAAACAAAAAAAAATTTTGAAATACTTCAGTTTATATTATTTACTAACACTTGATAAAAATATCTAACAGTTAATTCATTTTATGTTCGTATCAGAAAACCATCTACACTGCATACGTACAGATTAGGGCACGACTGGATAACTGTCACACAAATAATCAAAACTCAATATACTTTTATGTCAAATGCTACTGAGATTGGTAATCAGTCACCCGCAAAACTCATTAAATAGATTTTTTATGTGACAGCTCTTATGTCATGCCGCGTGCAGTTAAGTATGAACAACCATACCTTAAAAGTTTACCGGATATTAAGAAGAAAAAAAAAACGTTCCTTTGAATTTATTACGTTGTTAAGAAAATATATGAGATATTTTTATATCCGAGTTCACTAGGGTATTATTGCTTTGATCACATAAAATGTTTTTGAAACAAACCCAAACTTTCAATCAATTAAGCCATGTCTGACGAATAAATATCGATATTTCGAAACGAAGCTGTGTACACAAATTGGCCTCGATCCAATATAAACTGATATTAATATAGGGCAATATCGGAGAACTACCACGTCCACATAATGGTATTTTCGGAAATCAAAAATATCTATCTTACGATAACTAATTTGATTTACGGGACTGAGTTACAGAAGGAAATAGGTTTGTTAATTTTTTTTTTCGAAAATGAGCGAGGCACTGCATACTTCAGATAAAATATGTACATATATCTCTGGAACTGCCCTACTAAACTCTACCAAATTCAGCAAGCACTTTAAATTTGAACTCAATTAGAACAGTTTTAAAAAAATTACTGAAACCGCGCCCACTTCCCATCAGACGGTAATTTATAAAACTCAAAAAGGCAAATAAAAGTTTTCAGAATTAAGAATATTTTACTAACTGATTTTAATGCATACTGTTTAATAAGTATGCGCCCGATTTTAAACAAGTGGTAACCTTCTTCAAAAATATTTTTTGAAAATCAAGTTTTTTTAAAACTTTTAGTCTGGCATTCGTATTGCAAAGTGCCATTTACTTTATCAGTTAACTTAATTTGCATTTAAACGGGTGTCAGCCTTCTTTCAAAACCTTTGGTAATTTCGACAATTGCTATAATTGAATTTAATCTTTTAATCATACGGCAACTCCCTATAAAAATCGATTTTATGCTAACTATATAACGGATTATAAGTATATGTATGTGCTAAATCTTATCCAGATTTATCTTGTTGTGATATAGCAACTTTCCTGATTTAAAGTCGACAAATATATAATGAGTGTTGATCCTCTTCTCGCAGACATTTTCCAAGATATGGTGATGGTATACTTGCCAGGTCTACAAGGTACAATCAGTTTATTGACGGTTGTCTTCAGTCTTTCGTACAATTAGCTCTTATATGTAATGTAGATGTGTAAAGTGTGGAACCGCGGGAGTTGCAGGATCATCCTTCTTGTAGATTGATCGGAGAACACTTACATTTCAATCGACGGGGATGCATTCGTTCCACTATATTCTGAAAATAAGCTCTGGAATAGTTCAGCTTTTAATCAATCAGCGCTAATGCCTTTGTTTTTCCGTAAACACGATATTGCAATTTTTTGTTTCGGGATCCAATAACTTCTTCAGAAGCTTTACGTAGAGTGGGAAAAATTTGCTCCCAATACTCTATTCAAAAGATTTCCGCATCTCGGGTGCGATTAGATATTGATCCAGGTCGGTGTTAGGTCCTCGGAGTATACCGTCGAGGACCTGTTTCGATATTTTCGATCTGGATTTAGTTACTTAGCTAGGTGAATGTTTTCGCAACCGGAACCGGCACCGGACGCTACATACTACCAGTCACAGCGCGTTAGTGATGGATTCTTTGTGGAGATGGAATTTTCTGGCAGTGTGCCCATCGAGCCCTTCCTTACCCATCCTGCCAGGTACGGTTTTTACATCGTAAAGCGATCATGCAATTCCAACACCGAACCTGCACAGTTTTTGATAGAGCTGCAGTAGGCGTCGCAAAGTGCTGTGGTTTCCTTACATTTCCCAGTCTTTTTATATCCTGAATGGCTCTCATAAGGACATCAACCAGCTGCATACCCTCAAACTGTCGTCCTAAATATATTGCAAGTGGTCATTATCGAAAGAGGAGAACCTCACTCAATAAGGCTTGTTGGAATTATTCATTGCAGATATTGTTTTTTTAAATGGTTAGTCTCAAGTGCGGCGCACGACCAGATCCTGGGACGTTTTCTATCTGAACATTATTGTTCATCAAGGTGAGTAAGTATACGCCAAGGGCAAGGGAACTTTCACCTAACCCAAACATTCACGGAACACGGTTGCTTCAAATTATATTTACGAGTGGCTACTTTGCTTGCAAACGAAAAAAAAACTCGTCCGTTGTTTGCAATATGGCGAACACCATATTTACAAAACTGCGGTGCGCGAAATAACTCCGCAAAACTTTATAGAAACATAGGCGGGGGCTTGGAATCCAGGCCATTCCAACCACAGACTCTGCGGCTTTGAAGCTAGTTGTTTCTGGTCGTCTGCCCAACCCCGTCCATTCCGACTGCCTTAATATACAGCCCTATTCTGCATTTCGAATCGAATCGAAATTTTCTCAGTTTGGCAACTTTGGTATTCTGCGTTTCGATGAGTTTCGATCAATCTTCGAAATTTACAATTTTATGTATTCTACATTGCGATCGTAGTTACGTTTTTGTAAGTTGAAATTTTGTTGGCGGAGGACGGTTAGATTTTTATTTTCGTGTACTTTTAAAATATAATTTTCTCGAAAATTTGAGTAAAACTTGTTGTTGATAGTTCTAAAAGTCATCAACATGATGCTTTTTTTAGTTTTTTGGGCTTTATTGATGTTTTTTGATATGTTTGCAGGTCAAAAATAACAACTCCGGAGCAGTATGAAAAATTGGCTGATATAATGGCAACCAAATGGTTCGTCACTCATCTGAAATGGATCATGCATATCTTGCAATCTTCTCCTTTCAATTTTCGTGTCAGCATTCTCGGATGCATTGTCGTCCTCCTCAAGTAGTATCGCCGCGGCTATTGAATCCATTACGCGATTATATTTTTATTTATTTTATTTAAAAAGCAATAGTGTGGCCACGAATTTGTATTTGTTCGCTTTATTTTGTTTCAATTTCACACATTCCAAGGCAAACAGCTGATTTCGAAAAGGTTGCCGCTCTTCCTGTGTTTCTTTCGATTCCCTCGTAACTCTGAATACCTAATTCCAATCGATGCGGAGCGGAATGCGGGAACGTAATAGAAATGCAGAATAGGGCTGATAGTTTTTTGATCTTGAAGTTTGTTTCAAGAGGTATTCAATGGATTGCCAATACGAGTGAGAGATGATGATGCAACTTCCTACGAACTGAATCAAATTGTAACGGACGGAGTGCTTGGTGCTCAAACCACGTCCCTACCACCCACGGATGAAATATTTGACGATTCTACTGTGGGGTTGGTATTTATACAGAAGTCGCACACTGACTGTTTTTTGGGGATCTGACTGTTTAGCGCAATTTACTCGTTGTATCAATCATTTTGTTAAATGTAACCATATACTTATTATATGTTTAAAACTGGTTCGATTGTGATAGTAGCTGCACTGACAAAAAAAAAGCAAAAGAATCTAGACATATTTTCCTTATTTTGATGAATTATTTCTTCTTTTGAAAACACAAGTTCCTTATTAAAAAATTCTATGGAACGACAAAATTGAAAATTAAATAGCGTAATATCTCACAAGATGTATTACTTGAAAAGTTCCTATTCAACAGCGAACCTTTTTTCTTATCGAACACAAAGAAAACACTGAAATCGATCAAAATGCATTAAAGTCATTAAATGCGGACCACAAGAAAAAAAAGCTTTTAACCTAATGGAATTGGGAGAGTAAAATTCAAAGCTGATCAAAAACGAAAAACAATTTGAATTACGTAGAATATGTAAATACATAGAAGTCCACTGGCGAATGTTGACCAACCTTTTTCAATGTGACTATCGCTGATATGTACTTGCGTATATTTTTTCGTACACAAATACATATGCACATACATACGTGTGTAACTATGTATGTACATATATGCGCGAATATGCAACCATCAACATATATAGAATATTCGTTGAAGCGGTTTAGCTTGCCACTAATGCTTTTAACGCAATCACCCAAACTATGCATATAATCTGCATCTTATTTACACATTTTTGGAGTGCTGTTTTTTTTGTTTTGTTTTTTTGCAGGGTGGAAAAATTGCAAAGTGCAGTATGGAAAAAAAGGATTTCACTGACCTATGCACACACTAGTTCAATAAAAACCAATTTTTGAAGTAAACCTTTTATAGCGGCATTTGAGTGATTTTTCAACGCCGCGTCACGACGTTTTTGCGAGATAAAACAGACACACTAATGTATGTCATTACATATGTAGGTTCTGGAAGGGGAAGCCCCTACAGAAACATCAGTAAAACAGCAAGGACCAAAACAACAACAAAGATAACCGCAAACCACCAATTTCAATAATAAAACCATGCTACAACTTCATTGCGAACAAAAATTCTAAGTAGGTACTCATTTGATTTTCCTTATCAATTGTCAAATTATGAGAAATTGAACAAGAATAAATTATATTTAACTACAAATTTGCATGCATCGTTTGTATGCAAACCCAGGAATTGCTAAATCTCACTGTATGTCACATGTCGCCATTGCTTTATCATTCCACGAATGATATAGACATTTTTGAAGTGATTTTTCCTGGCCGCGTTACGCTTTTGCGTCGCGACACGACTCTTATGCGGGATAAAACTAATATACCTACATATCACTGTTCAGTTCTCTCATCCGGCTTCCTGTACCCACTGCCATTTCTTTTATCGCTGCATTAAAATCGCATTAATTGCAGGTACATCCGCACACAAAAGCTCAAGTTCTCGTAGCTTAATCTCTTCAATTGAGCTGGATTTGGTACGAATGCTACTAGATAAAAACCTTTTCTATTATCTTTTTTAAGTGGCCTATCCGCCTGATAGTTAGGCTAGGGATTATAGCTCGTATGCGCTACACACTGCTCTTCGACGACTAGGTTGGGTAGGGTTTTCAGTTGTCAATACTTACTGATAAATATCATAATATATTTTTTAACTTTCTATTGTATCGCTTGTATCGTTTGTAAATACTTTCAATAAAATAGCGCCACAAATACTAGTGACAAAATCAAAATTTGGAATTTAACAGAAATATTGTCCTCGTATACCCGAAAGGGTTAACTAAGCAGGAACTTGCTCAATTTGTAATTTCAGATCTAAAGGTATAACAAAAACATATTTTAAAATTAATTTTAATAGTTTTTGTTCGTATTTACATTTATCGCTTTTATTAATTTTTTATTCGTATTTATATGTAAGGTACGAATAATTAATTACAAGAGCACCTGTATGCTATTAGTGCTTGAAAATAACTTCGGGTCAATATTCGTAAAATTTTGCAATCATTGGAGGTTGTATTTTAGACACCTTCTTCCTGCAATTTTGTCTTCCAAAGCCTCCAAATTATCCGACTAGTTCACATGAACCAAGGGCTTTACATATTTTCAGAAATAAAATAATTTAAATGCTTTAAATCTCACGTCTCGTTGCAAAATCGAATTACCCATTGAAAGGAATAGGGCTTACACCCAATTTTGGATTCATTTAGTGGAATGTTTTACGTCCTTAGTGACGTGTCTATTTGGAAAAAAAATATCTTCAGTCACTCATTTTCAAAAACGTAAAGAACAATGATCCTTTCGTGAATTGATTATTGACATATCCATTTTATCAAATATTCTCCTCATCACTAAAAAAAAATATTGCTATAAATGGTTGCTTCCAGTAGATTTTGTGCTCATTGACCGAACGTACTGGGAAGTGATAGTGAAATTCCAATTTTTTACACACTTTTTTCCTACCTTACCCTATAATTGAACAATTGTGTGGTAATAATAAAGCGTAGAGTAACAAGGAATGGTTGATGACTCATCTGACCTTCGTAACATAGCGCTGCGCTATTATGTATATCAGTTATTGTGTTATAGTGATGACTTGGAGAAAACAACGCTGCGCTGGCTTTTTTCGCATGAAAGCCGCTACAGTCCATGAGTCTATGTCTGCTCAAGTTTAGTGAAAGTTCCTTAGAGCAAACCCCACTGCGTACCTTGCCCCCTAGCTTGCAGGTATCCGCAAAAATGGCAGAGGTTGCTTGCAACAAGGTTAAAATTCCACTCAACCTAATTCTGTTGAGCTTACCACATAGATTTACCGGTTTTACCTACTAGCCCGAGCAATTTTCCATTGGCCACGTAATAAGCAATTTAATCTGCTCGCTGATCTACTTAAAACTTTACGCAACTAAAAAAGATAAATAAAAAAATCTATATACATAAAGCTTCCAACTAAGTTATTGTATAAAGCTAATCTGTTTACAAAATCTCATTAGGATAATTAAATATTGAAAAAAACTAAGAATTAAGTAACAACGATAACATATACTTATTATAAAAAATCTTTCATAATCTCAATTCCGCGAATAAAAAGAAATAATGAACAGCAAAAAGTGAATACATTTGTGTGGCCATATTCTTTCGTAACACTCATATATGTTGCCGTTTTTTTAAATTTTTTTTATTAAAATACTACCGTCGACGAGTTGTGCTTTATGAAAAGCAACTCATTGTGAATATTTAAATCGCTCGCGTAAATAATGACGACGTGGGCTTCTTAATTGCCACAGGTTGCAGTGCGATGCACTTTTCAATTCCACGGCTGTTGAAATTCAAGCGCACTTAAATCCAAAGCGGGCAGTGGACAAAAGGCAAAAAGTGTGCTGAAAAAAAAACAACAGTTTAATACTCATGTGTTGCATAACTCCATTCAAAATCCAGCAGACGCGCAAAAGTTGTTAGCGCCATCAATAAAGTAGGTGGTTAAATGTTGCGGGTGAGTGTAGAAGTGGATTGAAGTGCTCGCAAAGCTTCGCAATTGTATTTGTAGTATGTCAGTGAAAATCAAAGGCAGTGGTGAGTGCTTAATGTACATATTCATACCTTCGTTAGTACTTATCTGTTTGAATGAATGGGGCAAATAGGCGCAGGATGAAAGGATTTAGGACGAAAGAAACTGCAGACACTGCATTTAATTGAAGTGAAGTTGGAAATCAAGGATATATTTTAAATTAAAATTAAAGTAATAATCTTTCTTTGAATTTATTTAAGTCGCTCGTTGTGCACATAAAATTACCTCTTATATTTATTTGTTGCAAAATAATAGATAAATTGTGTAAGCCGATTCATGTGTTTTAATAAAAAAGTCAATATAGAGCTTTACTTGCTCTTTTATGCATTAGGGTAAGTATATAATCAAAAAAATAGCAATATTTTCTACCAATTGCGTAAAGTTTTCTTCAAAATTAATAAAATATGTTTTCTTCAGAGGTAGTAACTCGGCGCTATAAATCAATCCATCGGAGTACGTACATAGCATATATTTTGCATGTTGTCATACGTAACAACTACTCGAACTCAACAACTCAACAAAGCCATTTTCGTAAAATCTTCGAAAATCGTGCTCGCTGGAATCAGCTATAGGGCTGAATATTTCTTAAGTGTCAATTCATTCCCACTTTTCGTTTTTTTTGTAGCTAATTTTCTTCAAGTTAAACGACTATTTTTTTGTTTATCAGGGCTGCTGTGGGAACCAAGTCGGATTTGTCTGACTGTCGGAATGGAAAACTAATTCCGATTTCAGAAGGTGTTACAGAATCTTGTTAAATTAATTTCTTCAAATTTTATTTCTGTGAGCACTTTTACGTCCCTATCATTACAATTCAAAACATATTTTAAATTAAATTAAGAAAAGTAATAACAGCAGCTTTAGTAGCTGTTTTATTGATTGATTATTGAAATAAAAATGTTTTCACTTATACAATGGATATATAAATGCATAAATATATAAGTATATATATAAAAACTTTTAATATTTGAAATTATATCACTAATTATTATTTTGTTGCTTTTGGAGATTTTCAAATTGATTTTTCGACGGCACGACATACGCTCTTAAAACTTTTTCGTTTTCTTTTCCAATTTTTATGAGTTTATCTAATATCTCATTATTTCCAACTTGAATTAGTTTCCCCGATCAAAAAATTTCTTTAAACGACGCTGCTGTTGTCTCCTTGTCTTGGCCTTTTTGGGGTCCTACAAATAATTGTAAGCTTCAGTTCGTTTGATCGTTTTCGGTAGGGTCCTTTACAGTTTCGTATAACCTAAAGCAACGCCTGTAACAGAACATAACGACTGAGCTATCCCACATATACCGTTTTCCCTAATTGTGAAAGTTGATGTATAGTAAAAGGTCCACCACAAGTCACTCGAGCTTCACATTTTTTATGTGATATTTTTTTTTTATTTGCTCTACCGTTTAGTCCGTGCCTGAGAATAAAATATGAATAGAACTCACATTGTTGCTAAATTTTACAATTTACTTTATCCCATCAGTTAGCATCCATTTGGAGTGGTGCTGGACTGTTTATGGATTTTGTATAGTTTTCTCCAACGAGCGTTAACAAGGGGCTTATTTTGTTTCTACGACAATGGAATTTTGGATATTATTTTTGTGTTTTCCCCTAATAATTACGCTTATGTTTGCGTTTATTTATTTCATTTAATAAATATTTTTCAATGGCTTGGTTTGGTTACGATAAGTAAACCGACAAAATTAGTTTCTGTGACATCAAAACCGACATTAATTAAAATTCGAACATTAAACCGATAATATCAGAATGGAGGGCACCAATGCAAATTTTTTATCGGTTTCAATTTAGATTCTGACAAAGTCCAATTCCCGCAACAGTCTGTATATGATACTGCTGTTATAAAAAATTTTTTTAAAATTTAATAAGCGTAAGATATACGCGGTAATACGCCAAGGAAAATTTTTTTTTTCCTAAGAGCATCAGAAGCTACTATTTCTAACTTTCTTCTTTTTAGGTTATTTAGCTCTAATAATAACTTTCCTCAGATTTATCGTTACTTGAGGTACATAAATGCCTGACAGATGATGTAGAAAGTAGCATCTGCAAGTCAAAAACAGTGACGCCACATTGTGATCAGTTTTAGTTATTTTTACTATTTTTAAAAGTCTATCTCATTTGTAGCAGCATAAATCTCTAAAGAGAAATGATTAAGCCTTGTCTGTCTGTCAGTGTGAGATGAGATCAGTTGGACAATAACCAAGCTCACATAACAATAATTTCCGAAAATAAAAAAATCCGATATTTGAGTAACAGAAAAAAATTATATGCTCGAATTTGAAATACAGGTTTGGGTTAATAGTTATGGGTATATATCCCAAACTACTTCATAAAACTCTATAAAATACGGAAATGTAAGAATAATTTCGAGAATTGTGTACCCCACAATAACCAAGCCCACCTCTCGTATAATTATTATTCGTAATTTTACAAAAATCAAACATTTGATTATCTAAAAATGATTATTTTTTGCAAGAACGATTGGATGGAGAAATGAAAACGTGGCTTACAAAAATTTTTCGAAGTAGACAAGGCTCCACCAGATTTGGAGCAAATATATATGCCTCCGAAAATACTGCATCGAACTCTATCATATTCGAAACGCCATAAATATTTCAAATTCGAGAATAGAGGAGAGACTACGCCACATCTCCAATAGTTGTTTTTTAATAAATGATGTAAGAAATTCGTTCAAATTTGGGATGACGAATTGAATTAATAGAAATATGTAAAAACTAAAGTTTCGGATAATGGGTGTGGTTCGTAAAACGGATATTAATTAATTTTCGTTCATATTTAAATAAATAAAGTCGGTTAAGTTCTTAGAATGAAGAGTATTAACTGAATTATTACATAAAACAAGCTATTTTTATTTACTTCTCCTACAGCTTGTGGTGAGCGTCTTGATATTGTAACACAAATTGAGGGACCTACAGTTTTAGGCCGACTACGAATGGCGAATATTTTTGTTCGTGAGAAGTTTTTTCATGGTAGAGTTTTGCCATTGCCTACCCAAGGGCGGCCGCTATTAGAAAAAAAATATTTTATAATTTTGTATGTTAAGTGCCTCGGTCAGGATTTGAGCCCAGGACCCGCCGAATGTAGCGCGCACACGCTACAAACTCGGCAACACCCACCACCCTGTGGAAAAACGCACGTCGTATATTTAAATGTCGATGTTACCTAAGCTTAGGCTCATCTTTCCATGGAAGTAAATTTGTTGTTGCCAGTAGTGTTGCGCATAAAACAACTGTAGATCCTATGTTGTATGGACGAATTTACGGAAAGGAGAAAAACTAAATAGGGGCTGACATAAAGCTCCAGCCCCTTCCTACCTGTCTACGTGAAAAAGTTTGGTGTAAGTGGTCTCCAATCGTTACCGAAAAATTAGGAACGAACAAAAAATTTGGAACGATAAATTGCTATTCGCCAACACTGTTAGTTTGCGGTAGAATCTTTATTACATTTTTTTGAAGTTTTTCGATCATACTATTTATAGTCTCGTAAAATACTTAACATTCTGTTTTGATCTCCATGTTTAACATACCATAAATGTTATTTTTTACCTTTTTTATAACAGTGCATTATTATCCTTTCTCAGCCCACGAAGAATGCATTTTTAAGAGACACGCTTGCAATTAACATTTTTATATATATATAAATACTAGCTTTCACACGCGGCTTCGCTCGCACAGCATTCGGTTTAACAATATATTATAATATATTATTTAACATTATGAATTCGAATGTAACAGAAGGAAAGAAAATAAATAATTTCATCGAGTGTATTAACTTTTAATCCATTTTTAGTTTTGGTTTTTAACTTTTTAATGTTTAAAAAAATTTACCCCTATTCCATGATGATTGCCGATTACGGTTGGCTGGTGAAACTTTTTTGTCATTGCCATTAGGTTTTAGCGCCACTCGATTTATTGTTCGAAATTCACAACGTAGTCGAAGGACAGCTCCATTGAGAACTCTCGAATTTGATTTTTCAATCAGGTGGCAATCCTCTTCACAACATAGCTAGCTATAAACCCTCTCCCCAGCGAAACGAACCATTTGCTACTCATATTTTAATACTTTATGTACTTGTGTACATCTAATTTAATAAAATTTGACGTTACGAACATGTGGCATCCCTATCTAAAGTATGTGTAATAACATTCTCCTCGGCGAGACAAACCGTTTCACATCCACACTTTAATATTTCATATAACTTGTGTATAATTTAATTAAATTCGACTTTAAAGACAGTTGGCAACCCTCATAAAGTAAGCTGTGGTCCTTCTTTGCGAAGAACCACTTCACACCCATACTTTAATACTTCATACAACTTTTTTATATTTTAATTAATTTTGACATTTCAAACAGGTGGCAACCCTTTAACGGCACATATAACTTAAAGCATTCAGGCAGACTTCGCCTCTCAAACAAAAAAAAAACTGCATGCAAATCGGTGCAGTCAGTGCCGAGAAAGTTCAACACAAACACATTTCACAACATTATTTTATATGTATATGTAGATATAATGAAAATTTAATAAAAAAAATTATTTGTTTTCCTTCGTTATCTGGTAATACTGTCGGTGTCTGCAACGACGATTGTGTCAAGCGACTACGATTTGGTTAGATTTTCTTTATACTGAACTTCTCTATAATGAAATAGAACTTTCCATATGTACTTCCTATAATGAATTTATTCAAATTCAATTGATACATTGGACGCGATGGAGTAGTGACAGCATACAGCATCTTTTATTATTGGATTGTGTTATAAGTATATAAACACAATAAAAAGAAATATAAAAATCTCAATTTTTTTTACAACAAAATGCACCATATCTTGCTAAATGATGACAGCTATTAAAGAATAAACAAACTACACTACAACAATAGTTGTGCATCATTTTACTCTATCTGAATCTGTAACTTTTTCCCTTCAGCAATCGAATTTTTACCTCCGCCAACCAATATGTGCTAATTGGTAGGGAAACCATGGCGTATACGTAACTAGCCGCTGCTCTTTTCCACTTACTTAGTACATATGAACTTATTATAATTATTATTGAATTTTGGAAATAAATACTCTTATGTAAATACAAAACCATCACAAAAGGGAAACCAAATGTTAAGACATAATAATTATACATTATGTGTGGCTATAAACAACAATTTCTCAATTTATCAGCTCATCAATAATATTAGTTAATATATGAAGATTCGATTACTAAGTAAGTAGCAATGCCTTGCAGTAGTGTTAATGACGTGCAGTTTATTATAATAATAAATAGTCATATGAATCAAAATACCAAGCACTATTGAATTAATAATAAATTACATTCATATTATCTAAATTCTGTATGTTGTGTTAAATAATTTATAGTGACGTTTGTTTATGTGTACACTCGTATCGAAATACATATGTGTCTTATAGTTGCAAAAGAGTGAGACAAATTTAAGCAATGTTGAATCAAATGACTACATTTTCAATTTCTTTTGCACACTTCGGTTATTTTTTTCATTTGCTTTCTACACTTATGTCTTCATTTCTTTTATACGCAAATCCTTAGCTCGAGAAAGTTAAAAGGTTTCAGAAATTTTCCAAAGCGGATTACGCAAACTAAATTGGCTTCTACACTAAGGTGCTTTATTTTAAAATGGTACTACTGCAAAAGTGGCTTCAAATATATTTATGTAAATATTTGCTTACGTGCACTTTACTAGTGTGGTGCACTTCGTTTGAAAACAAATCAATACGTTGGTCAAGAAAATATGAATGGAATTCTGTGAATATGTGGTTCCAAAGTAGATTTATTAAAGTCTTTTGATGCGCTTTATTTCTGTTATTTTTGCGAATATCTACTTTATGAAATACTAGAAGCATATATACCATAAGCAAACATAATCGGGCTGATTTTTTATTGCAAGAAAAGAAAGGAAAAATGCCATAACTTTACTTCAAAACTCAATGGATTGATAACAGCAGTGGTTGTACGCAAAATATACCTCCAACCCATTCATTTGTACCACCAGACCACTAAGAGGACCCCCACACTGTACATTTAGCTATGTATGTTAGATGCAATGCCGCACCTCTAAATCGTTTCCCTCTTACGCAATATCATAAAGTTTAAATACTTTATTTATTTAGAATTAAATTACACTGGTTAACAGCCACTTTGGTGCAAAATTCTACGAACATTTTTTGGAGTATTTTGGGCCCGCTGATTCTGAAAATCACACTCATATTATCTGGTTGGCTTTTGTTTTGAAGATAGAAAAATCATTTTTCATATAGCAAAACTTCGAAATTTTTTTCTGAGCATATTTTTTCATTGGTATTTCAAGTGTTCTCTGTCGCAGCGGGCTATATTCGAAGTATCGCGAGTACGCGTCTTTTGGAGAAATTATTGCCATTCAAATTGTTTATACAAATAGCCTTGATTTAAATGGGCTAGTTTGAAAATTTAAAAATTTCTTAGAATTGTGACATTGCCTATCGATTCGAGAATCCAAACGGATAATGGCATGGTAGTATTGGCGTAGAGGGCGCCTAAACAAAATTTGTGAACTGATACGAAGATGTTTTTCAGAGAACTTACTGCGTACTCAGACCGCAAGTCATTTCAATCTACCGCATTTAATTTAGTAGATATTTATTATTTAAAAATGCATAACTTTGTTTGGAATTATTTACGGTAATAAACAGATTTCAGCAAAATGCTGCAGACATTTTGGAGATACTAAGGTTTTTAATAAGATCATTCAAACTACTTTGATCAAAAAGTTCAGGTCTCGGAAAAGTTACCACAAAGTCACCATCTTGGTTATTTGCCTTTTGAAGTACTCCATTGCTTATCACATTCAACTCTTCAATATGATTCCTACTCCAAATATATTATGTATAGAATATTTTGTTTTTATCTAAATTACCGCTGTATTGGAGATGCGCATAGTTTCGCATAAAGTGGAAGTTTTTCGCCTATTCTCCAAAACTATGCGTTATTGGACAGGCAGCAATCCACACTGCACGTTACTGTGAATGGGAATCGCTACCGCTCAATGATAACCGAATATTTTTGGGGCGAATTGGATGATATGGACTTGGACAATATGTGGTTGCAACAGGACATCGCCACAAGTCACACAGCGAATGTCACAATCGATTTATTGGAAAGCAAGTTTGGTGAACGTGCTATCTCACGAAATGGCCCAGTCAATTGGCCGCCTCGGTCATGCGATTTGACGCCGTTAGACTATTTCCTGTGGGGCTACGTCAAGTCTATGTTCTATGCCACCAAGCCAGCGACGATTGATGAACTTCGTACGAATATCGAACGTGAAATTGCAGCAGTATCGGCCGATTTATGCTTGAAAACCGTCGAAAATTGGGTTCAGCGTCTAGACTTCTGCAAGCGTGCCTGTGGTGCCCATGCAAAAAAAAATCGAGTTCCATACATAATGGCATCGAATGTACTTACACGGGAATAAAGAGTTTAATTCATATCCCAAACCGATTTTGTTTTATTTAAAAAAACTTTTGTAGCGTTCCTATTGCAAGACCCGATAAATCTAAAGTTGCTACTAGCATATGATGGTTTAATATAATAACAAAATTATTGTCAAATCAGCGTATCAAAAGAAAATGCGAAATATATTGCTTTCACTTTGCTTTATAGTTACACTTTGGGTCAGTTTAACTATTTTTTTTTTTAATTGTGATACTTAGAAACAAGTAGCGAGGGGACTTTCACTTTTTTAAACTTTTTGCAAAATATTCATATGTATATTATTTTTCGGCCTGTTTTTTATTAAACGGTAATATTAATTTGTGAGCTCAAGGCCAGTATAGGGACCGACTGTGGTCCATTGGCTACGCACTTGCCCAGCAAGTTGTAGGTTGTGGGTTCGAGTGCCGGTGGAGTCATGAAAGAAATCTGATGGGGAGATATGTTGATCTCCGAAATAGCTATAATTTCTACCACTCCTGTCTTTTGTTGTCTTTTTTCCAATATACTTTTCCTTATATACTTTTCCTTATCCTTTTTGTAAAATTTATTTAGTTATTTTGTTCTTCACATGTATACTGAGGAAATTTATACATACGAGTATATAGAGAACACCAAACTACGGCTCCGACCATGCTCGGCCACCAAAGTTCGGTTCCGATTCGGATCAGCTTTGGCTAAAGACGAGCCGAACTTTGGGCAATATTCTTCAATTTTTACTTATCTAAAAATTGTATAAAATTTTACTTTTAACATGTTTCCCTTTGAAAAAAAAAGTCAACCTTTCGGATAGCAATATAATACTGAACTAAGTATTCCTTATGTAACGCAATGGACACTTTTCTCAATGAACAATTGTCGTGAAATTTTTAAACACTTGTTTTAAAGCTCATCTATTTTATTGAGAAAAGTGATTTCAAATATCGTCTGCTCCTCCATGGAATGTGTCTAGTGAGCAATTTTTCTGTGCAAAGTGAAAACGCCGATAAGAAATTATTTTTACATCACATAATACGAATATTAAACTTCATGCATTTAAAATTAATTAATTTTTAATTTTCTTTATAGTTTTTAGAAATCTAGGTGTCTTTATTTTATGAACTAAAATGGCTGTGATTTAGTAACAGGAATACAAATCTAGAATTATTAAATTTTTTTTGATTACTCGTTATTTCAGCCCTTGAGAATCGACGGTTCGACTTCGTCGAAAATTAACCGAAATTCGGCCCTAAAAGTCGATGTTAGGTCGTTCTATATTTATTCCTCTTCCGACTAATCCAAACCAGTCTGCAGCACTAACTTGACTAAGAACAACATAATGAACACTTCATAGGTTGTTTTTAATTTATATTTTTATTTAAAAAACAATCCAATTATCCACTCATTTTTTGCTAAACCCAATTCATATAGTAATTAAATTTAATTGTGTTTTTTTTTGTATCCCAGATTTTCAAAAAAAAAAATTACTGCCAGTCTTTTATTTTATTTGTGCATTAGTAGACTTATTGTTGTACAATTAATATACTTCAACAAAGCACGTAGCTTTTGGCATCACTTCATTGTCATCGTTAACTAAACAAATAAATTGACCAACAAATATTCATAAAAACACATTTTCAGTCGAACCAAAAACTTTACACAACTTCTTAAGTATTCATTTGTGCAGCAAAGTGTTTTCGAGTAAACTAATTTAAGACTAAATTTACACATTTTCCCTCGCCCCAGTGTGAGGGCACAACATCTCTACTGTCACTTGCAATGGTGGTTGTTATTGTTGTTTTAGTCAAATATTTTGTTGGTGTGGTAAAAGTAAATAGCAAGGATGAATGCAGAGATTTCGGCAATTTATTTCTATGTTTTTGAATGTTTGCTTTGTTTTTTGTGATTTGTTGTAGTCACTACTACTGCTTGTTTTCATTTATAGCTGTCATTGTTGTTAATGGCTCTCTGATGCTGCGCGCGGTGAGCAATGGCGGATTTCGTGAGTGCGTTTGATTGTTGGTTGTGGGTTGGGAGTCTTTTGGTTTTTAGCTACTGCTGGTTTTTCAGCGAATAAACCACCATACTGAGCAACTGAATTTGACAAATGACGCGATTTACAATATTTCCAGGCAATCTAACAACTTCCACTCCCTCAGCTCATATTTGCCTGGCTGGCTGTTGTCTCGATAAAATAACTTCCTGCCTTTCTCTCTGGTTTTACTACTCGTAATAGCTTTGGTGGTCGATTTTGTTTATTTCTGCATGCTATGTATTCGATGCTATACAAATACGGATAATCTCTAGTAAGCGCTATTTTCATATAGTACTTGAAGTAGTTATTTCGAAACTAGTGAAATTTATTAGATGCAGGAGTTTTCCACTCTCAAAACTTTCACGCACCTAATGTCCGATTGTGCTGCTTACAATTCAGAATTTAATTAGCTTAAAAGCTCCAATTACGATTATCTTAAAAAAGAAAAAAAGCTACCATGACTGTTCGCTAGGCTCACAAATTCTTGTCATCATTGAACGACCTACTTTCGTATAAGTTGTACGCATTTCCAATCAACAATAACGCTACAGTACGGTTACTTTTTGAAGAAGTGTAAAAATTATTCTGCTTTCATCAAAGCTGGTGGAATACTAAGCCTATATTTCGCACAACATTTTTTTTTTTTATTTCGCAAGGAGTTCTTTTTAATAAATCATAGCTTATTAATTAAATCTTCCTCTATGAAAAGTCAAAATAGGGCATTGGTGGCTAGGAAGGTTCCGATCCAACCCTTTGCTATTCGCAGAAAGTGAGGTCTCTATTTAAAAAAAAATAAAGAGCCGTATAAACGAATTCTATACATGCAGTTTAAAATCTCCTGCGCTCAAAACAGTGGAGAAGATTAGCTGCAATGGGATGAGATTGAACACAACCTTTCACGCCAAAGAGAATGCTTAAGATATCCTCTACCACCGACCTATACCAACTGACGACGAAACTACAAAGTGCGTTCGACTGTAAGGAGATTGTCGTATTTGTCATATTGGGGACCTTGGATAAGGGGATGCTAAACGTTGGTGAAATTGAGTCCTAGCAGCTATTTGAAATTCGAGAGAAACTCGGCTCTGAACTAGAACAGCGGAAACAGCTAAAAACTAATAGAAGATGTCCATAAGGGGCCGTGCTAGTGGTAGTGGATGTACTCCTACAAAAGAATACTGATGGTGTAAGGTGGACCCATCATGGACTCTGAGCTTCACTGGAGATTACGTATACATATATAGAAGCCAAATACGGCAATAGTGGTGGCAGATATCTAGCTAAAAAAAAAATTGGACATGTTTCCCCTTTAGATCAGTTTATCGGAGATAATATCATTATAATAAATTTAATATAAAACTAGGAAACAAAGCCACTTGGTGTGCGACTAAAACGAAAATAATACATCCAGGATAGCAAACTGCACTGCACATTGACGGCTCTAATACTCCAGATGACATTGAGGCCGGTGTTTTTGGTTCCACGTTAACCTAGAAAAAAACTACTACTACAATTAGCGCACAGTTAATTTCAGTGAGCATGTACTACTCTACTTGTTCAGGCCGTATATACTGACATATTGTCATCAGAAAAAATAATCATCATATGCAACTTAACAATTATGATCGCTATAAGGTTTGGAACGCTGCAACTGCTTACCCCTGCATATAAAGAGGCTCTACTCCAGGATACAGAGACGGTGGCGCAAACCGGTATGGAACCCGAATCTTCCTGGCGATAGGACAACACTCTATTTAAGAGAAGCTTAGTAAAACAATACACAAATGAAAAAACACTGGAACCATATGGAAGTGATATGCATGGCGAAGTAATGCGCAATCGTAAACAGTTTTAACAGTTTATTAACCTCTCAAATGAAAGCTTGAGCATGATGACAGCTTTTCTCACATACTATTCCAGACTGCAAAGCCTTCTGCGCAAGCTCGGAATCCAGAATTCCCGATACATCTGGTTTTCGAATATGATAAGAGCGAGGATCACATAGCTCTGTGAAAGATCGCGCACGACCGTATAGTGTCAACCACTTTCCTACGGTTAGTCGAACTATTATAAATAGGACCGAGTGCGTAATGACTCTGAATTTATAACATTGTCTATTATATTTGCATAAGGGAGTAACTGAGTGCTTACCAGATGAAATGTTGTGAACATTTTTTGACCCAAGATACTCACTAAGACAAGAGTTTTGTGCGAAAATCAAATGGTCCTCAGAGAGTAGCGTACCCCAGTAGTGCTTAAATCGGGCATTGCTGCACAGATACAATACTGCCACGAGTTATGCCGACAGTTACAAATATTCCTTGACTCATCAAACTGTGAGAACTGTGAGAACTGTGTTGCTGCTGTTTGGCACACGTTATTTAAAGGATATTGTTGGCTTAATTACATAATCACACAAAATATTACCTCCACATTTATGGGGGCGTGTCATGTACCTAGAAGACATATAAACAGTTACTTTGATCATATACTCGTAGTCGGTATTGTGCTTGAAAATCGTACACACTATACTACTTAAGGAAATTTCCTTGCAGCCGAGTTTAAGGTTCTTTATGAAACCTTTACAAATGGAATTGTCTAATTATTTATCTGCGTTCTCAAGAACAACATGCAAAATTACTGCTTTTTTTTTGTTAAGTGTGAAATAGAAAGGGTAAGTCCCTACTTTCGAGCAAATATATAGGAAGAGTAAGGCCCTACTTTCGAGCAAATACTGATTAGTTAAATCTTTTAAGCGTTTTGAAGTATTTTGTTATTAAAAATGAAAGTGAAGTGTAACGACAGCTACTAAAGCTATAAATTGGCTGGCTAGTTGTCTATAAAAAATGATAACATCGTTAGCAAATAAAAATATCGATGATGAAAACGATAACAGTAAAGATATTCATATCAGCACGATCAAGAGACTTTGACAGGAGAAATTGTGAAATAGCAGTCACAAGCCTCTTACACCTATTTTAAAGGTAGCTCTTCTGAATTCCACGTATATATATATATGTACATACATCGTTGATTAAATTTGCAGTAGACCAGCTCCTACGAACTTTCGTATATATTAACAAATCAACAAAGCTGAACTTCACAATTGCCGGCCATATAAAAATATTTTCTGACCAGTTAATAAATTAAAATTTTTATAGTTAAATTTTTTTAAGCTGAAATTGTCATGCCTTTCAAAATCGAAAAAATTTGTTCCAGAGTTGAGCCTAAATGATCAATGAAAAATATAAATAAATTTGGAGCAAACAATTTCAGCTCAAATTGTCTGGAGCTTACTTTAAACTGTGGCTTAGAAAACGAGCATTGGTACTCTAGCCAATATCTCGCCAGAAGGGCAAGGTCTTTAGAAACTTCAAATGTTTTACCTGGTTGAAAGATGTACCATGTATCAATATCTGGAAGAAATATGTACTACTTTTCTCTTATATTTCGAAAAAAGTCAGGTACACAGTTTCAGAAGAAAATCATATTGTTTGTTTGAGAAATGTACACTGACAACAGTAGAAGAAATAATCCAAATATTTTTTGATAAGTGACGAGTGTGATAGAAAATTTTTGCTAGAAATCAAAAATTGATGATAAGATATTAATACAAATTGGGATTGACTACAAAAAAGTGTTTCACTGGAAATCTATTTTTTGATGTTATAAATACAAGCTTTAAATTTGAATTGTTGTACAATAGCAGCATATTTTATTTAACATTCATCGTCATTTACACTAATCAATCACCTCTAATGACTGCCCTTTCGCTTTGTTAATAGACATTGGAAAAATCGATCGAATTCAAAACTGCAGGCATGAATTTGAAGTGCATACGATATGGATTCTGATATGAAGAGACTGTGACTCTCTTAATATTAGGTAAACGTTTTGTTATGATACGCCTTGTGTCATTGCATAATCGGGGAGGATTCAACTTCTGCTTACACAGCTTCAGTTAGCTCAATGACCAATGAGACCCATTTTAATCTTTTGGCATGGAAATAATTTAATTTGTCCCCATACAAAATTGCAGTACCAATAATACCCATGTTTATCCTTCGCAATGAAATTTATATCATTTATCTCCGTACAAAATTGAAGTAGTCCGCGACAAATTTTTCCAAAAAAGTTTAATAACAAAAATGCCATACAAGGTATCATGCGCATTTTCCCAATAAGACCCAATTTTTGTATGGCACTGATTAGATTACTCTCAATACCAAATTTCGGAACTCTCCAAGAAATACATCCAGAGATATGCGTTATGAAAAAATTCAGTTTGTATGGGAGATGTTCCTTTTCCAATAAACCACCATTTTCCCCCCTTTGGTATGGTACTGATTTCATTTATCTCCAAACAAAATTTCAGCACTTACAGCAAATGCTTCCAGATAAATAAAGTATGAAAAGTTCGGTTTTCATAATTTTTCTTTTCGTAAGATCCTTTTACAAAGTATTAGAAGTCATTAATAAAAAACTAATGAAACCTAGCTATAGTGTATATGTATCTTCTCTTATGACAACCATGATGACTCTCTCCCTTCTCATTCTCCCTTCGCAGTGGCTCCAAGCAGCATTTAACGAGACCCCTCCTTGAAGTCCCACAAGGAGTTTCACTACATAAAAAACAACATTTTTTCAAAGTCCCAGAGCAGGATTTCTCCTTAAGCTACTGCTATTTAGTTAATTTAAATTGAAACGCGCAAAATGTATGTAAATATGATTCTCATTTGAGTACTTGTAAGACAAAGCCTATTCGCGATACTCGCATAATTTCACTTAATGCTCACTATTAATGTTAGGTACTTAGTTTCTGCCAAAACCGCTAAAAACCAAAAATTGCCTAATGAAAAATTCCAGAACACATGCAACCTTTTATTTTTGCTGCCTCATAAATAGCTTTTCACTGGCAATTAAATTTGAAAATTCTGGCTGCTATTGCAGCTAATGTAAGGCCTAAGCCTTGTAGCTATACACAAATCGACTAACGGCATACACTACTCCTATTTAGCAATTCAAATTTAAATATTTCACATACACTTTTAACATTGGAGAGCTAAGCACATTGAAGTTTTTATTTAGCACCGCTAATTTAGCAATACCAAGGCGTCGGATGGGCGTCAAATGGCTGCCACCTTTAAGCCGCTATTAATATTATTTCACCCTATACAACCAAATGTTTTGTATATTTATTAGGCTGATTCGAAAATGTATGGACAAATTAAAATGCACTTTGTTTTTGGGCGAATAACGCTTTATAAGTTTTTAATGATAAGAAACCCTGTGTACGCAAAGCTATAAGAATCTACAAATTTTTCGAATAATCTTTCTCTAGAACACTCCAAGAGCCATCTCATTTGATGTTGGTAGCGTCAATGCCGCTGCGCCATTCAATACCACTGACATGATGACAGAATTATGTATACAGAATGGTTTTGGTTCATCGAGAGAGGGCTTTACTACGCAGTTGCCTACTTAGTCCAGCACTTGTTAGAAACAGAGATTCGCCGTGGATCTCGCGGCTGGCATTGTTATCGGTGTTGACGCTGTATCCAATATAAGCAAAGTGCTCCACTTTTACGAAATTGCAATTGCTAATAGAATGTTTGGAGCTAAGAGGTAAATGTGCTGACAGGATGTGCTTCGTTATGCCCTCGTTTAACTCCAGACCCATCCGCTTTGCTTACTTTTCCAGCTTGGAATAGGCAGAACTAACGACGCGGTTGTTGGGCGGATAATGTATTATAGAAGATAATGCCTGATCGGTTTGATTCAGGAGCTCAAATTAGCTTTTCTCACATGATAAAGACGTCGCACGACTGTCTGAAACCTCCTTTGTTATCAAAAAGCGCGGAGAGATCCTTTTCAAATATGACGGAGTTGTTGATGGTGCTCAGCGTCATTTAACATAAGTATTAGATTTGCAAGGATACCAAGTTCAGACATCACGGCATATAGGCAATTTCTTCTCGTGCTGTCGAAAGCTGAGTTGAAGTCGGCGAATACATAGGATCCTTTTTTCGTGGATATTTTTCAATATTTTCACATGCCACAAATCGACGGTCGATGTTAGATTTACCAGGTCTAAAGCCACGATCAGTTCGTTGAGGGTTAGCTTCAGTCATTCACACAATACGCCCGGTCCTTGTATGAAATGTTAAGGATGCTGATCCCGCGGTAGTTTTCGCGTATTACAGAATCTCCCCTCTTGTGGATTGGACAGAGCACAAATTCTAATTGGCGGATATGGATTCGTCCGACCGCATTCTTGAAATGACGCATGCACTATAACAGCTTTTCGTCACCATGCTTGGATAGCTCAGCTGGTAACCCATCGCTTTCGATGTCACCATTTATTAAAGGGGAGGAATGTTCTCTTCCTTATTTAAGTGTCATCTTTGGTCATTAGTCACCAGGCCACTATTCTTGTTCTTACAGGAATTTGGCCTAGCCTTGAAACCGTCCATAAATCGCCGTACCTTTTGGTAAAATTTTCGGATGCTTCTCTTGAAGCTCTTCGCACTCACGTATTTCTGCCTCTCTTTTGTTTCTACACATATCACGTCTCACTTACTTCGGTTCTCAGTCTATGGTTGCGTTGCGCCCGATTTCCAGAGAAATTTGTACCCAATGCTCGTGAATTTCGGCTCTGGGCAGTGCTCTTAGTAAGCTGGTGTGAGAGGCGAGTAGCGAAGTTAAGTGGCCTATTGCGATTGCAGCTTTCCGACGTCGAGCTTTCGCAGCAGTTTTCAGCATAGAAAGATTCACCCACATACGTGGCTATAAAGTAACCATTTTTAGGTCGTACATATTTTAACACAACCACAATGAAAGAATACGTCGTAACGAAACACGGCACATATGTTACTCTTCTGAAATATAAGTAGTATGAAAAATTCGTGTAATAGGGAAACAACGACACCTACCTCTCATATAACGGTAATGTATAAATATCAAAAGATACGCTATTTCAATAACAGGATTGGGTTGAATTTTAATATTTGTACTTTTCACGCGGTCGCGAAAACCGAAGAGCAAAAATAAATAAATATATCTACATATAAATATAATTAAAAGTTATTGGGAATTTGCTTGCAAAGAAATTTAATTTTTTCCACTTTTGAGGCATCTTAATGCACATGTATGCATTTATACAATTTTGCCATTTAATCGTCTTTGCGTTTTACTTAAGTTGAGGAATTAGCACGAGAATAAATTGCTTTTAATGTGCCAATATTAAAGCGTGGGTTTTATATATACAAGATTTACTTAAAGCGAACACAACTTTCATTTAACATGGCCACTGCCAGAAACAGGAGTGATGAATAATAGTAGTGGTATTACTCTGTAAAATACAGAAAGAAGTTTTGGATTTCATGTTAACAGCAATAAGATGCATGGTACTTGCATTCATAATGGTTAAAGAGTCAGCTAGCCCATCCAATCAGTGTACCATTTTTTGTGTGTGTTGACGTGTTTTATCCTTCTCCATGCATATTGGCTATTTAATCGCAGTTGCTAGATCTTTCTTGTACAGGTGGGAGCGCGTTACTTTATTTTAGGTATATCTAGAGACTTTTAACTTATTGATGAGCCACACCCTTTCTTGCTTCATTTATATCCATACTTTATCAATTTATAAGTTTTCTGAGCCCGGCGACTCTATACGGTTCTCCACTGATGGATTCAAACTAGGGAACAAAGACGCTGGGGGCTTCAGCGCTGAACGACTAGAAACGAAAGCGGCATTCCACCTTTCTGATACTTGAATGTCTTCCGAGCTGAGCTAGCGCTAATAACTACAACAGTATCTGCTGTTGTTTCGACAAATAAAGTATGGGTGATTCCATATCAGATTTGCAGTCGATGTTGCATATTTCGACGTGATATTTTTTTATACTTTCATGCAAAATAAACTGACAAGTAAATTTTTTAGCGGAATTATGTTTTTTAAATTTTTGTTGAGTTTCCTTTTCTTTAATGGCAGTGGAGGTTTGCAGCTCCAATAACTCGAGAACCGTACATCGAAGAAAAAACCGCTTTAAAGCAAAAGCTAAGGTCTTCATTCCATTTTGCATTGCTATGTTATAAAAATTTGAATAAACAATTTTTTATCACCACAAGCATTGCCACTTTACAAGTATTAATAACAAATTGATTTTTCTCAAATTTGGGCAATTTTGATGTTATTTTTTTAATCTCAATGACGCCTCTAAAGTATTCCGGAAAACATACTAAAATATTATGATGGAAACAAAATTAGATTTTGAGTTATAGATTTTAGAAAGCCTCACGCACGACCCGCGTGTTCAGCTCCAGGACGTCGTCAACCAACGTCAATTCACTTTGCGCGCGCATAGCGAGGGATAATAGAGAAGTGAATTGACGCTCGTTTGTCGGCCCACGCCTGACGGCTGGGCAAGAACTAGGGCTTAGACCCCTATATTGTTGCACTACACTGGAGGTTGAGAAACCAATCCTTTTTTACGGTATATGAGTATGATGTAATCCCTCCCCAAAAGAGTAAATATTAAGAAAGTAATTATAAAGTAGTTTAGCAATTAGGTTCCCTATTAATAACCAGGGCTATGGAAACTGAGGTCATATACGCGCTCAGTTTGTTCTTTAATTTCCTCTTGAGTTAATTACGATAACCGAGTACGGTCTTCCGTCCGGCTCTGCCGAAACCAAATGCATGACCCAACAGTCCAAAAAGGAGGAGTTCAGATTGTACGTAGTTAAGAAAAGCGGATGCATCCATATTTATACCGTTCTAAGGTTAATGGCGGTTTCTCTGAACAACTAGCCATACCAGACATATGTAGTTAGACCATTGTCACATCCTTGAGGAAACCGTTGGTGACACCAAGGGAAACCTGTAGGTTCCTTGTCGTTGCAACATACGGAATAACTGCGAAGTTGATAAGCCACACCATCAAAACGCGACTCTATATGATAAGTAATGATACCATACGCTTGGGAAATTTTAAGATCACTCTGGCCATCGATGAGTGTCCAACGGTGCGCATGCACCCATAATAAAGGTACTCTGAAGTAACCGTTGAAGGAGCTCTTGTGACAAGGAGGCTACCATAGATGACCAACTGATGCGCTCGGTTAACGATTTTAGGTTCATCATGAATACAGACCTAACGAAGTCCATAACTTCGGAATACGAAGTTGTTTTAGAAAAACAATGGGCCACTAGCCTCAGAGAGTTCCACTAGGGATTGCCGTCTCACCAAATCTAACCTTAGTTTGAACTGGAAAGGGCATCGTAGCGGTCGTCACTTTCTGACTCTCACTTTTTCAATCAAAAATAATCACTACCCTTGGATTTTTGTGTTTCCGATCATAATTTATTGATATTATTTTATTTTTAATTTTTCGATCAAAAATAATCGTTATTTTTGGATTTAAAACATTTCGATCGAAAGATAGTAAATATTAAAAAATCGATTATTTTTGATCGAAAAACAAAAATATACAAATACTGACCAAATATGATCGGAAAAGTTTAAATTCAAGAATAACGATTATTTTTAATCGAAAAAATAAAACTAAAAAAATAACGATTAACCTTAATTCAAAATATAAAAATCCAAGAATAACGATTATTTTTGATTAAAAAAATAAAAATCACAAAATAACGATTATGCGGCTCCTTGATCCTAAAAAAAAAATAGAAATAACGATTATTTTCGGACCCTGTAGTGCGATTCACTAACTTATTTTAAATATATTCGATTGGCTAACTCCACTTAACCAAAATTTTAACGACCCTGCTATTCAGCAACCATTTTTTAACGATTGACGCATTCGCCGAATCAGCTGTTGATGTTAGCTAGTCGATGACCGAAAACTAAACGACAACAAATTTGATGTTGTTAACTCAATCGAGAAAAGTGAAATTAGTGATTTCAACTTAAATAAAAGATAAATTTAAAATTAAGTAATTTGTTTTCTTGTTATTAAAAAAGGAACATTAAATAATGCCGTTTGAATATTCGGCTTATGATTTATCCCGAGGTGACGAAGGATGGAGGTTTACTCCGGGATGTGGATAATCCCTTTCAACAGAATTTCAAAAGCTGTATCGGTTAACTCCAAACTTGGCTGAATTCCCAATTTCTCAGCTTAACAATCAAACAAGAGGTTCCAGAATAACAGAAAAATTGTCTAAGAAACTGGTAGCTTCTGTAATCTTTAACCCTGTAGGCAATTTTAAAGTTTACTTTTATATTGGTAGGTTCTAGCGGCTTTGAGGTTCTTCGCAACTGGTATCAATGCTATCAATGACACGTAGGCGAGCAAAGGAGAATATCCATGAGCCAGTTATCCGTAAGTCGGTATTCATCGGGTAACGGATGCAATTAATGATTCGTTGTTTCACCAGAAAGTGAGGTTTCCTATGGCCCAAGTGGAACGCCATTCTGCTAAAGAAACGTTTGCTTCGGCGTCGTCTCCCTTTGTGGGAGGCTGTATTGGAGCCGTCAATTCCACGCATATATCAATTTTGCCACCAAAGAATCATGAGGAGGCTTATGCCAACCACCATATCTACCATTCAATTAATATGCAAATGGTAAAAGCCAACTTTTACAAGGATCCATGTATAAAAACAGAAATATAGTTTAGTTTTAATATATAGATAAATGATTATAATTAAAAAAAATTAAATATATGTATGTAAATCCTAAATGCGCTGGAGCACAACGCGAAGTTTGAAAACGATAACCATGGCATATTTGTAGGTGATTCCGCATATTCCTTGGAGTCGAGTTGATTACTACTCTAACAAAACACTCAGAGAAGAGTCCGGAATTCTGCTACAATGGAACATTGCAATATATGTATGTATATAAAGAGTTTTAAGTGTTTGTAGTTTGAAACAAACTAATATCCTTTTTCACTATAATGAAATATAATAAAAAAGTTCAAATTTATATTTGGCAGCAGGCATTCGTTTGTTTTTTCTCTATTCCTCTTTGTGCTTTTCGCTTGTTTTGACATTTAGTTTGACAGAGGTGCGACTCTTTATCACTTTGAATAAAAACAATGAAACAGCTGTTAAGTGTCGTTAAGAATAAGTTAGTGAATCGCACAATCGTTA
Organism: Anomoia purmunda; assembly: GCA_951828415.1. NCBI lineage: Eukaryota > Metazoa > Arthropoda > Insecta > Diptera > Tephritidae > Anomoia > Anomoia purmunda. The sequence continues at coordinate 45,314,465 of OX639996.1, forward strand.
GTGCAAACGGCAAATATTGCCGTCAAAAATAACAATTGTCGCACCGTTTAAAGTTAGTGAATCGCACTACTGGTCTGGAAAGATTGCTAAGGTAAAAGCTTTCCTGTTAGAATACTGGTGTCATGGTATTGTTGAAAATAATTGCATCCGTGTGTTTACTCTCTTGAAAAAAATTATTCAGATATACCCTGAGTGTTCGGTAAACCCAAACGCTTTTGCTTACTTGGTTAGTATTATCAAAGCAAAATTTAAATGGAGGAGTCCGTGCCTTCATTTTTATCATTACCGATTTAACATTGTAAACCTTGTTGGCAAACGAACAATTCGCCCTCGATGCCATCACACTTCTGATGGACTTCATTAGTCAGAAGTCAAACATGACAAATTGCCAACTTAAATCCGGATTAAGCGCACGATATTACTCAAATGGCGATGTTGCTTCCAAACGTCACCGCAAATGGTGGCCAAAAGCAACTAGGAGTATAAATGCACTTGCAATTAAACTATTTGATATGTGGGAAATGTATTTTCAGGCTTTTAAAAGTGATGTGAGAATATACAAAATCAACATGAAGCATGAACAAAAATACACACCGACGCTCCTGTAAATTGTAGCTACTTATTTAAGACAGACATTTTCGTGAATTTCGCTAGTAAATATTCTGTCTGTGATTGGCAGGAGCCATTAGCCAAGTTAATTGCCTACGAATTTTTGTGCCCAAATGTAAATAAAAATGAAAAAACGCAAAGAAAATGAAAAATGAAATTAAGTGTAAAAGAAAAGCTAAAAGCGGATTGCATTACTATGTACTTCTGCCTGCTTATGGTCAGTGAACCGCTTGCTATACTTCGCAGATTTATATTTATAACTGTACATGTATAAAGGGAAGATCATGCAAAGAGTCGTTGATCGGAGAAGTTAGTACAACATACAATTTAATATGTAGTTAAAAAAAAGTGAATGTATACATATATATGCAAACAAAAATATAATTTTGAAAACCACACTAATATTTCAATTAAAAAAAAATAGGTGAATTAAAAGAAACGGCAAGATGCTTAAATGTTCAAAATTTTTAAGGCTTTCATAAAATTACAGTCAATAACAGTGTCAAAATTCATCAAAAAAGCACGAAACGCGTCAATGCGATTTATTGCAAAATTTTTTTGAATATCTCTTGGCAATATACTCACGGTGTGAATGGCTTAGGCTGCTTACAATAAAGTTTCAACTTTCTTCTTCCAAAAAAATCTTTACGAGGTAAAACGCTTATTTATTTTGTTCGAAAGGTATTTATTTATTGTTCTGAGCTCATCCAGCGATGTGCTCGCTTTTATACAAAACTATAGTAAAATATAGTATAGAAAAGAAAACGTACAACCTAACGTGAAACGTAACTTTAAAATTAAAGTTAAATTCTCTACACCACTGAATTTAGCGAATTAGTGAAATAATGAAAAAATTAACCTTTTTGTAAACTACCGTTGAAAAAAAGGTGATCGTGGCCTTTGTCGGATATCTATAATTTCAAATTATACTTCCAGAGTGAAATAGAAAGTGTTTAAAAAATAAATGATAAATAAATAATTAAATTATGCATAGCAAAGATAGCGAAGTTGTTGTATTATAAATTTTTCGGTTCTTTGAAAAGTGTCGTTATATGAGAGGCAATCGTTTAGAATAATAATAGAATATATAATAAATACGGATTTATTGGGTAACCTGAATCTAGCGCCACCTAGCGAATTCATTTTAATAAGAGTATTTCTGTTATACATTTATAATTTTAATAAAATCAAAACATAAATACAGGTTTTTCAACACATGCGCCACCTAACGAAATAAATGATAACCTACATATATGAGTTTTATGCTCTCCACTTTGATTTAAAGATAATAATATAGATATTTATGAAATACATAATTTTTTTTATAAAATAAAATACTTCTCAATGTTCCACCCTGCAGTTACCACCCTAAATAATGGCGCAGTGTTCCTTACGTAATTTTGGTAGGTTCTGGGTATCAGAATATCTGAGACTATTTTCCAAACACTCAGATGTGTTCAATCTCATCGGCCCTAGCAAGTCATTTATTTACTGTCTAACAAAGAAATTTCACACCTCAATCTCCGGTGATTTCAGGAAGTACTTGGTTGTTTGGCAGATGTTCATAGTATTCTAATGGTTCTCTTGCGCCTTACTCAAGACATTCGTAATATGCCTGATAACTTATACCATGCTTATTTCTGTAGTCAGTTGCAGTCCAACTGTATACTCCAAAGACCTGCAGTTCTCCAATTCTTCAGCCACTTCGTTGCGTTAAACCGCAACAGTGCCTTGGCACGTAAATGAGTTCAAGCCTAATATATTTTGAATCAGCTTTCAGATCCAACTCAGTTTCTTGCACAATTTTTGAACAGATACGGGCAGTTTTGCAAGTTTTTAGTACAGTTTTCTACTCTTCGAAGACCTCTGTTTTTGCAACCAACACAGGAAGCATCTGATATCTCAGATTTCAGGTACCAACTAGCTTCAATTGTACTCACCTAGAAAAAGATACTCTACATATCAATTAGTCCTTTGGCGCTAAAAACAAAAGATAGAAATATAGCTACCTAATAAACAACTCTCCTCTTGGATAGTTAAATCCAAGGGTAGCGATTTCAACAAAGTGTTGATAGCCCCACATTTGATGTTGTAGTCATGACACTCGTAATGCCTATGCAAACGCCCCACTATAGTCTGTTGAACAGACGCAGTGTTGCCATATTAGCCTTTTACTGGCTCGATCGAAATTTTTTTTAAATTTTACTAGCCTTTTCATTAGCTTTTTCTTAAAGTTATTTATCGCTTTTATCTTCCCGTTTTGCTGTAAAACAAAATGTTTTTGAGTATTTAATTTATGAAAAATGTAAATTCGATACTAATGAAATAAATTCCATCGGAATGCAGTGGAAAACAACACTTATATCAATTACAAATCTACTGTAGAATGTTCGGCAGAGGTTCGTAAATAAAAAAAAAACGTGATTGGAGAACTACCTTTTGCTACCCGATGGAGTTTTGTTTTCAATGCTTTAATCTTACTTTTTAGTAATGCAGAAGTCTAACACATTTTTAGCGAGAGCGATGTGGCTTGAAGAAGGATCTCGTTCAAATGATGAACACTTCTTATGAATGCTCAAATTTATCTGACGATCAAGATATAATATGTGATATAAAAATATATGATTTAATTCAACAAATGATTTAATTTAATAAATTGTTTTCGAAGCTTATAAAGCCAATATAAATTTGCGAAAATTGTATAAAATTTGTTTTGAAATCGTACGTAATACGAAAAATTTGAACTGTTGATTTACATGTTTAGCCTTAAACAAATTTTATTTTAGCCTTTATTAACCTTTTTACTTTCTCTCTTTAGCCTTTTTTTTAAATTTCTGGAAACACTTATTATTATTACGTAATATAATGCTTTTATATACATCGAAATTGACTTTAGCCAAAGAGAAAGATATTAAAAATTAAATTTGACACAATTTTTGCATTAAAAAAAATTTGCAAATGTTTGGGCAAAGTTTGACATTTTTTGATCGAAGCCGATCCGAAACCGAACTGAACGTTTTTAGCAATAGCCGAAATAAAATATTCAGGCGAATTAATGTCTTTTTGCATCCTTTTGGCAACACACAATAGACCTACTGCTCTTTCACAGGTTACTAAGAAATATATGCATGTTTGTATGTACACATTTTTGTATAATATTGACTGAGATGATTTTGTGTGAAAAATAAATTAAGCTCGTATATTATATCTTATTCAAATAAACATACTTAAAAGATATCAACAAATAGTTTCTTTATATCCAAATAAAAAAATGGCTTCAGTTTTTGAAAAAAAAAAAATCATTTGAGCGGTTGCTGCTGATTTACAACGTTAAATATAACTTAAAGTTTTGTGCTAACTGATAGAAAATCGCATTATTGCTTTGTGTACAGTATTGAAACTCTAAAATTGAATCTAATACAATCTGAACATGACATCCAATCATACTAAGTATTTATGCAAAATGCTTTCTTTATTTTGGAAAAAAACTGTCTAAGCATGGCGCAGCTAATCTATGTCAAATAGTACGGAAGTTTTATTACTTTCGCAAAAAACTTTGTTTAACCAATTCATACGAAATGTGTATGGGAATGGCAAATAATCGTTTAATCGAAAACAGCGAATACTATCGAAAATATATGGGCATTGATGATGCTCAAGGTTGTAAAAAAGATAGTGGGAGGCACTGAGTAGGTCGTACTACTTTTGAAAAAATAAAAATAAATGAGTACATTAAATGAATACGCGCTGAAAATGGCTCTAAATTGATTCGAAACATGTACAGCAATAATATTTTTTGACGATAGCGATTGGACACCATAATAAGATTATTGACAAATTTGTAATACATTTCAATATCTTTAATTAAAAAAATGTAGCATTTAGTTTAGAAATAAATTTCTTTACTTCCTTACCCCATGTTATTCCCGCATCTTCGTAAGCTAGAGCTTTGCATTCATGAATTTAGATGCTTCTCCTAATGTTAACTTTCATTACATTTTGTTATCACATCCTTTAGTGCTGGCCCATAATGATGCCAATCGGCTTAGGTACATTTACACGTCCATACGCACATAGCTAACCACACTAAATCGATAGTGGTGGTGACCTGACATTTCCAATCACCCAACTCCCTAATGTACATCATCTTAATGGCCAAGCAAACATTGACTACGTGCATCGCTTACACTAATATGAGAAAAGATTTCACGCAATGATTTTGCTTCTTTTTTTGTGTGTGCTTTTGTCATCTTCTAGCCATTAGTGAGGCATCGTTTTTTTCGTTTGATGGCGAATATGCACAATAAATCAGTACATTATACAAAATTGTTTCCATCATGCTGACAATTTGTGGTGTACTATAAAACGAAAAGCTCCATGATGACATTTGGGAGGAAATCCCATCAAGTTGACTACAATTCGTCAGCTAATGAGATTAGTAATGACAATAGCAAATACATAAAATATAAATTGTGGTAAAAAAATATGTGGCGATATTAAGGGCGTGGCGTTGTAGCAGAATATTGGGTGGTGCGTACATCCAAGTACCTACAGGGATGTGTTAGGCGGAAGAACTTGAATTCATCCCTCAGAAGCAAAAAATAAAGCTATAGAGAAATATCAGTTTTTTCCAGCATTTTTACATTGCATTTTGGTTTATTTAATATCAATAGTTGCTTCATTTTTACACTTGGAATAATTTTATTAAGCGGTTAAGAAAATTACATTAAAACAAGTAAGGAACAGTCTTAGTTCGATTGCAACTGAGTTTAAAATATCAAACGCAAGTTTTTTTTTCAAGTAAAAATTACTTGTCGTATGCTATCAAAAAGTTTATCTTATATTAGGTTTAGTAAGGAGAAACCCATTATTTTTGCATTAAATTGAAGATTTTATTTAGCATAGTTAGAATGATCTAAAATGCACCGTTTTGTTCGATAAGGTTAGGTTGTAGTGGCAGCCGCCTGCAGCGGCTCACTTAGGCCAGTATTAGGAGGCGGATTGTGTTACCACAAGGAACAATTTTTTACCATCCAAGAGGAAATTACCCCTCACTAAACCATTTTGCCTCGCTGATGAACCTCAACAGGCTATTTACCTCGGTGCTTGAAACCTCACTAAGGCCATCCAAAAACGGTGATCCCAGATATCGCATCCTACTTTCACACAGTGCAGGAGACTTCCACAGTAATTGCAAGATCGTTTCCTCCTCCTCGTCATTCTTGCAGCTCCTACAGCATCTTAGGAAGGGTACACTCAACCTTTCGGCATTTTTTCCTATCAGACAGTGCCCTGTTAGAGCCCCGATCACGTTAGAAATGTTTTCCTTCCTTAGAGAGAGAACGCTGCGCGACCGTTTCCGATCCAATTTAGGCCACGTCTGCCTTGAGGTTCGACAGGTCGTATTGTGCATACCAATGCGTTCTTTATCCTGAAGAATCTGCTTGGTCGTGCCTTGTCTTGCAAGTTCGTCTGCTATCCAGTTTCCCTCTATGTCCCGGTGACCAGGGACCCAAACGAGGTACAGTCTGTTCTGCTTAGCCATCTCCTGTAGAGATAGGCGGCAGTCCAGCGCGATGTTCGAGTTAAACGTGAAAGAGCTCAGAGCTCTGATTGCAGCCTGGCTGTCACTAAAAATGAAGATGTCTCTTTCTATAATCCCGGTTCCAATCTTCTCTATCGCCTCCATGTTCGATTACTTGTTGGCATTCTGAAGATAATTTCATTTTACCACTCTCAAAGAAACCCTCGTCCTATTGGTACAGGTAGTAATCACTTGGTGTCATGTCTGGACTATAAGATAGATTCATAAGAATCTCCCAACCAAGCTCCCGGAGCTTATGGTGTGCTACTATCGACGCCGATATGTAGCCTTATTTGAATAGTTTTTAATGGTTTGTGCCCTATTTAGCTTCTGGGCAATCGAAGCGGAGCGAAGCATAACGGTCAGACTCTACAATTTTCATTATACTTATTATCGATATTTTCAACAATTGGCTTTCCAGAGCGCGTTTATTTTTGATATTAAAATTACCTGAATGAAATCGCCCAAACCGAAATTCTGCATGACTTTCTGTTACAGCATCAGCATCATAAACACTATTTACATTTTTACACGCTCGGTTTGCGTTTTCTAATTTTATCGAAGAAAAACTGTAAATTAAGGCGTATTTTCTCTTTGCGGCGGTCCACCTTTGACGCATACTCAAACAATAAAACAGTCTAAGAAGTTTTTCTTAGTATGAAATCTTTTTAACCTCATGTAGCGTAACTCGATCGCGCTTATCCAGAGCGAGAAGCAGACTACTAAATCCATCTATTGGAAAAATAATGGAGTTTTTTCTACTAGACCTAATATATAAAATGAATGTAAGTCCTTTGTAGCATTCAGCCGATCTTTATGAAATTTTTACAGAGTTTTCCGGCCCAACATGGGTTATAATTATATAAATTTAGACACCCCAATGGAAGGGAACATTTGAATTCGTCTTATAACCGCAACTATTCGTTGCAGATATTTAAATGATATTTGGATATATAGACATATGCCTTTAAGATCACACCGTGTATCATTTAGGTGAACATCCTATGAAATAAATAAGCCAAAGTCCTTACAACCCTAAATTTTTTTTAAATTATTTATGTCTTATTTAATATACACAAACACTTGAGACTTAAGTACTAAACAATATTAAATTAAATATAATTCAAAAAATAATTTTTTAATTTAAATTTAAGTACTACTATAGTACAAGATAAATCTAAATCAAAAAAAAAAATTAAGAAAAAGTTTAGCTCAGACGGAGTTCTATTTATTGGAGCGTTAGCACCTTAGACCGTCCTGTTAACACCAACAAGAAAAACTTCCTAATTACGAAATTTCGTAAGTCGGAAGGGGGTCAGACAAATTCAAAGTGCACAGAGCAAAACGAAGAAAGATCTTCTGGATTATTTCGAAAAGTTTAATGTGAATCGGACGCATATTTAACATGTTCCCTGTCCCCATACAAAAATTAATTTTTAACAAAATAAAAATAAATAAAAATCTAAAAAAAAATCACCGTTTTTTTTCTTTTTTTACAAACAACACAATATACTCAGCACGTCCACGCAATGAAATTTCAATTTCTTCGTCTGCGTCTTTTAATAAACTTATTTCAAATCAACCAAAAATTTGTTCATATATGACACATGAACGCTGTAAACATGGTACAAGAAAATAATTTTGTATCACATGTGATACATTGGACAGGGAACCTGTTAACCCTTCGTTGGTGTGGTGACTAAAAGTTCCTTGAGTGGTGTGGTGGGGTATGACATATCCCATGCCTATCAATTTCAAATAAATACCAAATTCCAATAATAGCAATATTTTGTGGTGATTTATTATTCTTTAACTAATTTTTAAAAAGTGTTAATTTGAAAACATAACAATTTTTCCTTCGTATTCAATATTATAGCCATAAAAAAAAGACAATATAAATTATTCCAAAAAGTGAGGTTCCAGTTTTCTGAAACATAATTTTTTTTGTATTTAAACAATTTCAAAACTGTTTTTACATTTCAAAAGTAAAAATAACATTTATTTAAAGGAAAGAAAATTCAATGTAATGCATTAATTACATAAAAAGTTATGGCGATCGAATATGATACCCCAGCCCACTTTGAAAGGCTGTCCCATGGAACAGAAATATCTGGGGTATGTAAAACGTGGCAGATCTCCTGTATTTGAATGTTAATGAAAGCTATTGGGAGCGATAACGTATTCCTTAAACAAAAACATATATATATTTAAGGAAATACATGTGCTGGGGTATGACATACCCCACCACACCTCCGAAGGGTTAAGCTTGGAACGAACAAAAGTAGAATAAAATATCTTGTAAGTGTATGGATCGGAAAAATGAGGGGAGTGGCATCCGACAAATGCAAGCATGTCTAATGAATTTGAAATTATGTACATATGCAATTTAAATGCGTGGTGAAACTAAATCTGCTATCAAAATACACTCCTAAGTCTTTAATTTCTTAGTTTCTGCAAGACATGAGTTCGCTGTGAAATCGGAAGTCTCTAGAGGTTCCATCATTTTCAAATAAGTTACCTTATGACACCTTGATGCAGGCATACATTATTTGGTATATAGATCTTATATATACGGCTGTGTATTAATTGTTGCGGAAAATGGAAGGACTCGTGCCCTCATTTAAGACTAAACTACTATTCACAATATATTTCTAGCTATTTGACGAATATATTTGATATTCGATAAATACATATTTCCTCGAGGTTATTTTCCTTAAGTTATAAGGTATATCTTAAGCCCAAAGCGAAGTTCAATATCTAAAAAAATATGTCTTTATTGGCACAGCATAGCAAGTCGGGTGTATAACATAATTTTGGACTTAATAAAAAAAGAAGAAATTAGTATGATTCTAACAGACACCCATTTTCCAAATGTTCGATTTTTGACAATTTCCCGCTCCAGTAAATTATTTTAACTGAATTTGAAGTAGAAGAATTGTTGTAAATCACCGTTATATAAGAGGTGAACGTTGTTTTAGGCTGACTTCTATGATTTTCGAGTGTTTTCTTTCAAGAATTAGACAAAAAAATTTCGCAGATATATTCGTTCTAGGTGGGCGATACCATGCCCATTCATACCATTTATGGTTTCATGCATGTTGTTCTCAAACTCAATCTTATCTATCAGATTTGAGCAAATTAACTTCAATAGCTAATAGATATTGAATATTTTTGGATTTTTGCATTTCACCGTTATATTATAGAGGTGAGCTCGGTTTTCCTACCTATCCAAATTCAAAATTGTGCTTACTGACTTGGAATGCCAGACGTATACGAAATTTTATAGGGTTTGATAGTTTCGGAGATATATGTTTGAATGTATACCTACATATATATGAAATAAATAGTCCTAAATTCTTTTTTTAAATATCAACTTTTTGGATTTTTGTAAACTACCGTTTCATAAAGGGCATGGTTTTTGTCCGCTTTTTAGAATTTTCCAGATTTTGGTTGTTGCCTTATAATGCAATGCGTGTAGCAAATTTGGCAGAGTGTTGTAGCATAGTTTTCGAGATATACTTATTTGCTCTAAAGTGTGATGTGTAAGTAATTCAGTTTGCTTACTTACTTACATACTTAATTGGCGCTATAACCGCTTAAGCGATTTTGGCCGAGCTTCTCCTACAATTTGTGGTGTGCGTTTGATGTTGTAACATAAATTGAGGGTCCTACAGTTTAACGAAGACTCCGAACGGCTGATGTGTTTTGTGAGAAGTTTTTTTCATGGCAGAAATAGACTCGGAGGTTTGTCATTGCCTGCCGATGGGCGACCGCTATTAGAAACAACTTTTTCTATAATTTTTGGATGTTACTTGCCCCGAGCTGAATTTGAACCTGGGACCCACCGAACGAAGCGCGGCCACCCTATACACTCGGCTACGGCGGCCGCCAACTCATGACATGGTGGAAATTTCAACTGCCATAGAATTTGCGTAGAGTTTTATTATAAATAAATAAAAATTTACCTTTTAAAGTAAAAAAATGGTAAAAAAGTATTTTTTTGGCACTAATTCTTTCCTGTTTTTCTTTTTTCTAATAGCTGTTTTTCTTCATTTCAAACAACTGCCTTTTTTGCGCTTATATTGCATTTTTAATTTTAAGACATTATACACAAATAAAAATCTGCAATGATTAATTAATTTCCCGGAAAATATTTGAGCTCCCAATTAGTCATGTATGCGAAATTTTAGTACATTTAATTTGCTATATCTGGTATTAAGATTGCTTGTCTGGTATAAAGCACCCACGCTTTTGGATTGGCTGCATTCAGGATAAATTACAAATTAGTTCATTAAACCAAAAAAACTCAATTTTCGGAACAGGCTTCCGGAGGGCAAAAATAGTTAATTGTTGATCATGAAGAAAAAAGAAACTAGTAAGAACTAAAAAAATACTGAGGACTATCTATGGGACATGGAACAGGAACTGCAATTTTAGCGGTTTTTAGAACTCTTCCCGGTATACATGAATCAATTGCTTGTGGAAAGGAGCACGAAATTGAAATTATACTAACTATAAAACGTAATAATTTGATTTAAGAGAAAATTTGTTTTCAAATTCGTTACAACCTCTCGCGCAAAATTCACGCGCTCGGACCTATTCCTCGACTTCAGTTGCCATTGATTGTCGGCGCAGATATGGAGAATAATTGTTTGAAGTCAATGTTTGAACAAAAAATAATTTAACAAATTGCAATTAAGTGCATCAATGTGATATGTTAACTTAATGCAATTAAGGCACAAATGTGAATCGTCTGCATTTTTGCTTATGCATGTATGTGTGTGTGTGTACATGCATTTAAGTATACATACGTATATATGTAAGAGTGTTAAACGTGCCGTAATGGAATTAATAAATCACGCATACGCCATGTCAACCACTAAAAATGGATTGTTAGCAACACGTTGTAGCTTTTGTGTGCGTTTATGTAGATGTGTGTGTGTGTGTGTGTGATGGCGTATTTTTTTTACAAATAAATATTTAAGTTAAATGTCATAACTTACATGTCGCACGTTAATTATACGATAAATATACGAACAACAATTGCACAGCTACACATACAAATGTATTTTACGTTATGTTGTAGCGGTTATGCAATCGCATAACATTGTTAATACTTTAGCGGTAGATAATCACAGTTGAATAGCGCCATCAGCAATACCTCCTAATAACCCACAGACTATGCGCATTTTTTAATTAAAATATTTATATAAATATTATCTGTTTGATGAAATTTTAATTTTCGTAATAAATTTAATAAAATAATTTGTATATATTCATATTGGCAATTATAGCAAGCCCCGTGTAAGGATGTTGCGTAAATGAAAAATTGTATAATTACATGTTTGCAATAAATTCATCCATTTAACCAACGTTAATTCTCATTTAAAAGCCGTGTGGAAAATGCAATGAACGGCACAAAGCTGCTACTGCTGCGGGCGAGTAGCGTTAATTACGTGCGATCGAAAATGGTAATGCCACAATAAGCCATTGCAAATATTTTACATTCAAGTGGATTTACTAACTGCTTATGTACTTTCATATATGCATTTATCAGGTATGTATGTGTGTGCGTGTGTGTGTGATGGCGTCTGAATATCTATATAGGGCCACATTTTGAATGGTTTCTACTTCGGCGTGGATGCTCAGGTTGGCTATGTAGTCACATTTGTATGTACATATACATTTGCGTGGGATTTTGCATTTTTGTTGTCACTAATATATTTACCTTTTCCCCAGCTGACTTTAATTCGAAATTGATTTCACAAAATTTTAATCGAAGCATCACGCCACCGTATTTGCAAAAGCAGTCGCAAAATTATTGTCTGTGGCTATTGGAGTTTAAATGACTTTTACAAATGCATATATATACATATATATATATATATATATATATATGTATGTTTATTAATTTGTTTTGTTGAAACAAATCAGAAGATCAAAAGAGCCGAGCTTATCGATGCATGAAGCTAAGATAGTTTCAAAAAAAAAAATATGTTAGTGTATCTACAGGCAAAAATCGAGGAAGTTTATCTGCCGAAGACCTCAAATTCAGCAGCACAAAAATCGCTACTCTCATTACCACACATCGAGAAAAGACCTGCACGGGCTTACGTCTTGGGGCTTATCGCGATTGGCAGCTGATGCAGTCCCTATTGAAAATCTCTGGGCAATAGTTAAGCAAAACTTCAAAGGAAAACTGAGTTAAAAATGCAGGCCACTGCGAGTCATCACATGATGCTCATGCACGTTTAAAATTATTTCTAATATACATTTTTTTGTTTCAAATTTCAAGTTAGATTTGAAAACTGCAGGATGCAGCAAAGTTATTTTATGTAATTATTTTCTATTCATTTCTGAGGCGGCACAATAATTTTAATATCAAACGGTCAGAAATCTGATATCTATAATTTTTGAAGTTACGCCTACTGAGCCACAATGCAAAGTATGCACAAAATTTATTAGGCTTTGATGAAAGTGTTTTGGAGATATTAAAACACGCAGTGCTATTTTTCACAATATTGACAACACTTTGTGTCCAACATTTTGTTCATTAAATTTTTATAAAACTATGTTAATTTTTCTATTTAAAACTCGTTGATAATTTAACAAATTTGAAACAAAAATTGTATTACATTTTTACATTTTTCTTCTCAGGATTGTCAGAAACTTTTTTAGTATACAGTTTTGTAACCAAAAACTATTTCGGTGATTTTTGATAATTTTACTTGCTGAAGGTCTTGTATATTTTCTTTCATAAAAAATGATATTTGGTGCTAACGTTTTATGGAAGAAAATAAGCAACACCGCCTACAAGAAGAATTATTCAAAATCATTGGAAATTTGTAGGAACTTCAAACTTCCAATTTATTATATTAAAATTAAATAGGCTACAAAATTGCATTCTCGCGAAGTTTCTTAAAATTCTAAGAGGAAAATTGGTAATTTTAATGTAATTCTTTAATTCTTTGTTAAATTATCGTAAAATTTTTACAAAGGAAAAGTCTGACTTTCAGACCCTGAGATATAACAATGAATTCTATTTGTATAAAAGTTAACATCTGCTGATTGGTGGTAGCTGCAGCCGAGTGTACAGTGTGTGCCTGCTTCACTGAAACAGTGTTTACGGTTCGAATCTCGGCCCGCGAACTTAACAAGCTATGGAGAAGCTTTTTTCTGACAGCGGCAATGGCAAACCTCCGAGTATATTTGTGCCACGAAAAAATTTCTCGCAAAAATCTTCTGCCGTTCGGGGTCAGCATATACTGTAGGTCCCTCAATTTATGATAAAATATCAAGACGCACACCACAAATTGTAGAAGAAGTCATTGAGATATCAACAGACTAAAAAATGTACGCTTCCTTATTTAGTTTTCCAGAAGACATATTATCAATTAATTTAGTAAATTAGCCAAATGTGTCTTAGATATTCTTGTATTTATTGACTAATTCGTGTATTAGCAAAAAGTTTAGAAATTTAGTTATATGCTCTACATAATCCTTATTGCACTTGATTCTACTTACCTTGTGATAAATGGCCTTCCTGGTCATCAAAACCTTACTATTCAAATTGGTTACTGATCGATTTGGTAACAGCCTGAAACAGAATAAAGAAGATATAAGTGTATAATGAAAACCTATAATTAAGCTTAATTTAAACTATTAATTTATATATGACATATTTGTGTTTCAAAACTTTTTTTTGTGGCATTTTTTATTTGACTTTAGAGTGCATGGTTTATTTAATATATATGTTATTATAATAAGTATAGCCAAATATTTAATATTTATTACAAATAAATAAAATAAATAAGGTTTGAATATTTCTTACAAATAAGTTAATATTTCTACTCTTGGAGTGCATTTTACTGATTTCTGCGGTTTACATTCAGTATCAACTTTTAATAGGAGATGTTGAATTCAATTTTTTTAAATAGTTATCTCTATGAAGCTTTTAAGGCAAATGGTTATAGATAGTATATGAACTACTCTTTCGAGTTCGAAAGAATTAATATTTAATAAATAACTCTCTGCTGGTCTATTTTTGAACGATTGGAAAAAATCACAAATTACTACTTTCTACTTATAAAAAAGTGGTAACAAAAATGATGTAGCAAAATATAGGTCAATAAAAAAAAATTAACAACAATTGCCAAATTATTGGAGTATCTGACAATTGCTTTGTATTTAATTCCAGTGCCAAAGTTCCATTGAGCAAGGCATTGAAACTTCACATTAACCGCTGGCTGAAACTCAGTTGCTTTTAGTGATTGTTTATTCTGTAACCAACGCTTTTTCCAGAAGTAAAACATATTTCTTTTCAATTCTGCTTTTTCGATAGAGTAGAAAGTTTATGTATTAGTGTACCTCAACGATTAACCGTTATCCCTCGTCAAGTTTGTTTTGGAGACAACCCGGCTTCGGCGTTATGCCATCTTCTGTGTCATTTTTCGTTCTCTCATTTCGTCTTACGATATAACAGATATACTTTTATACAATTATGTGCGGATATGATAAATAAGAAATACGGCCTGTGGATTTTTTGTGTGAATGGAATAAGAGATTAAGTTATTGCTTGAGAAGAATAAATGTAAGGTGCTATCTTCTGTAGCGATTATACTGCCCTATATCAAGAAGCTGATTCTTAAATTTAAAAAGCTTTAAGGCTAGCTCGAGGTAAATATTTACTTGGAGCATGCTTTGATATTCTGCAAAAATTGCAACGAGTTTGGTTCTAGTAATTTACTTTAAAAAAAAAGTAACACCGAAAATTTTTTGTAACGCTTAGATGTACATCTGTATTTAGTTCTGTATGAAAAATTTAAATTTTGAACGATTGTGCTAATAGCTAATGCTTTTACTTAAATGTTATAAGCCAGTAATAGGTGCTCAAAATTTTTTCCCTATGCTGATTACCTTAAAATCTAGCCCATTTTCACGAATATTTTATACTCAGTTCTACTAAAGGCAGACCTCAAAAGGGTGAACTTTTGTCGTTCAAAACGTAGTTTTAATCCTAATATTAACAACTGTTTTCAAACTGTTTTTTTTTTTTTAGTTTAACACTGTGATGCCGACATATCGTGTTTCTGGACTTAAGCTAGGGTCTGCAAATCAACCCAAAGGTTTCAGAGTATTTGTTGATTTCAAACTCACATGAAAATGCCATCTTAAGTATATAGATGTAAGATAATGTAATTAGTTCCTTATTTCCGGAATTCAGTGTTATAATTGGAATATGTAAGTAAAATATATAAGTAATTAAAACGATTAAAAAGGTCGAGTAACCACGGTTTGGTACGGCACGTTTGTTGAACAACTGAAAAGAACGACTTTAGATTAGCAAAATGCGCGCACACGAAATTAACGACTTAACTCACCGACAACTTAAGGCGAACTGCTGTCTGCCTACTCTCCTACATAGATAATTCTGAAAATTGAAGTAGGATATCTTTTAATATTGCTGTCAGGAAATTGTGGGATTCTAAAATATTTGACTTTCAAGTTAATAAATGTAATTATACAGTAAGTACTCCAATTAAGAGTACCCTACTTAAAAGAGCTAAAGTCCCAGGAGCGGTATTCAAAAATTTAGTGCTTTTTTTCGATCTGCTGATTTTACGACTGGGTTAAAAGTTTGTTTGGACAAGGGACGAGGGAAAATCATTCCAATTTACATAAACAAATTTAGTCTTAAGTTACGTAAATTCTAATAGATTCCAGGTACTAGTAAGATGGCTGAAGTGATTTTTTTAAACTAAAACATTTCATCCCCATCGTTGTCGGTCTCCTTGTCGTAGGGATGGGGTTAAAATGGTGCTAGGATGATCGCTTAGGTAACTCTCATATTAACATGTTCTAAGAGAGATGCTCAGCATGGAGTTTAGGGACCGCTGGGTCTGCCTGGCCGCATGGACGGAGTTTTCACAGCTCTTTGAAATATCATGCGAGATCCCCGTGACGACGACCGTTTGCCAACTTCTTATGCTAGTAGCAATTCTTACACCCAGTATCGAATTCTTTGCCATCCCAATTCCCTATTCCCTCTCCGCAATCCTGACTGATCGAAGAAGTCAATATTCTACCACATGAATATGAGGGGTGTGGATGACTGCGACCTCACGGTGATAAATATAACGATAAATAATGAAACCGATTGAGTCAGCTTGTCAGTGCAACTCAGAAATTTAGAACAAATATTTGCATGCTATACAACCGGGAGACACGCATCGTGAATTGGTTGAATGTTAGGGTTATCTCAATACTATAAAGTAAAAAGATTAGGCAAGGAATGCGAGAGATCTTCAAAAATTCCTGCGAAAGCATAGATCAAATAACTGAGGCTTTAAGACTATTTAAGATAATCTCCAAATGCTCGCCAAAACAGAATGACGGCGGCAATATTGAGCGAAAGGAAAATAAAGCCAAAATAACCTGCTACTCGCATGGTTCATTAACTGGAAAAAGTACCGGGACAGGCGTATTCGGTACGGGCTGCGATATTCGAAGTCAGTACTAGGAAACTGCCATGCTTACGGACATCCCAGTAATTATCAAGGCCTTCAAATCGCTTTTGATGAGTCTTGATAAGCTGAGCATAGCAAGTCTGACCAAACGAGTTTTGGTTTTTTAGCTACTGGTGGTATTGGAGGATTGGAGATGCAAGCTCGAAAAAGAGAGAGCAACCAATCTCTTTATGCCCCATAGCCAATTCCTTGTATACGAAAGGGGGCACTATCCACACTGGCTTAGTAAGAAGAGAGGCGCACAGGGAACTTCACTGGGAAATTATACTAACCTGGAACATTCTCCTCCTACGGTGTTGTGGACTAGAGCGTTTTGTAAAACGCATGGGCTTATTGAAGAACAACCTAAGAACGCGTATTCTTACAGGACCCTTCAGGCTGAAATATCACTGAAGTAATCGCCCGCCGAAGGCGAGCGTGTACCGCGTGTGCGTTTCCCGGGATCAAATTCTGGACGGGGCAAGTAAAATCAAAAACTATATAAACGTTTTTTCTAGCAGCGGTCTCCCCTCGGCAGGCAATGGTAAACCTCCAAGTATATTTCTGCCATGAAAAAAAATTGTATGTGCCGGTCGAAGTGTAAAGCTGTAGGCCTCTCAGTTTGTTGTACAACATCAATATGGAAATTATAGAAGAAGTTCGGCCGAACATCAAGACACATATATGGTGTAAGCGCCAAATTATTATTATTATTATTATTATTATTATTATTATTACTATTGTTATTATTATTACAGTCCGAATCTTCTCAGATAAATTTTGCTGAATCTAAAGAGCAGAAAAGTAAACTTCTAAACACATACTGGAGAGATGCCCTTTACTGATAAACAAATGCAAAAGGAGACTGGGTAAATATCTAATAAGGAATGGCTAAAAGTTATCGCTGATACTTGATTAAATAATGTTCTATATTCCATGAAAGGGGCACAATAGACCTCAGTGTCGTAATAATAAATATCCTTTAAACTTTGCTATCTTTTTTACTAAACTCAACCCTACTGCCATTTGCTTACGCTTTTGCTGAATCATCTTTTCTTTTCCAAAGTTCTGCTTGGCTTTAGGGGATCATTATTAATTGGAGTTAGCCTTTTTTATTTGTTTCTTATTGTTCTTTGAATTTTTCCAATTTTCTAATTTAAATAATTAGAAATATTTGGTAACAAAAATTCTGCACTTAAATATTAGTTTCTCTACATTAACTTATTACTATAATTAGCAAGTAATGAATCATTAGTAAATGCTGGTTGGAATTATAAATTACATATAATTATTTTAGTATCTTTTGTTTAAAAAAAAATCAATTTAACTTCGCTAAATCAAACAAATGAAATTTTTGCCGCAGCGTTTACATGCTCGCCACTTGCATTCTACCATTGCCAAACAAACTACTATTTCATTTGGCATATGCGTTAATTTATTTGCATTGGTCTAAATTAATTAATTCCAGCGGTTTTCGAATTGCGGTTAATGAAACTGCCGTATGCACACAAATAAAATATAAGCCTTAATTTATTAATATTTTTATTTACATTCAATATTTTAATAAATTTGTGCATTGAAGCTATGTATGTGCGCTCTGCAACTGGTGTAGTAATATCGATATTTTACCACATACTTGATATATAAATAACTTTAAAAGGTTTAAAACGGCTCGTTTTTTAAGGGTGTGTAATATTTGATACTTATAGTAGATATAACAGTTAATTCGATTAGGTGAACATGAAGCGGACATTGGCGAAAAAAAACAGCACAGCATTACCACAAAATATTGCAACAAGCAGACACACAGCTAACTTCGGAAATATAAAAATTATCGACAAAAAAGGAAAAAGTCAACGCGGCATATAAAGAGTTTCTGAGGATGGTTGAAATAAGAGAAAATAAGATAAACAGAAACAGACAACATTGCGGCCCCCTATATACTCGTATCATGTTTGCAATAGTAAATTATATTTTCAATATAGACAAAACTACCAATAAGGATGGTATTGAAATTTTTTAAGTTTTTAATATGTTCGGTGTTTTGATGTCAATCTACTGTTTTTATCCTATTTAATTCGTGTATATGTATAGAAGTATGTATGTATTGTATATATGAAGGGTCTCAAATAACGTTGTAATCGAAAATTTTTTCATATCTTTTTTTTTTTTTGACATATCTCAGTTTCAAATACTCTCTTAAACGACAACTTTCTAAAAAAAAAAGAGTTATAAAAAAATTTAAAAAATTTAATTTCAGTTAAATTAAAAATAAGACGAATTTACTCTTGGCTCCAGATTCTTGTACATCTGGTACGTTTATTTTGCATTGGATTCCCGATAGTTCGTAATCGCAAGGGGCCAATAATATTATACAAATAAATGAGCTTTCCAAATAGCGAGTTTTCGATTTCGTTAAGTGAAAGTAAGAAATTTACAAAATAAAGACAATTTTTCAATTATGATCTAATAGATATTTATTTTTTAAATAAAACTTGATAATATCTTATATGTATAAAAATCTCATGTCACGATGTTTGTGGTCGAACAACTCGACAAATTTTTGTGAAATTTCATATATATATTTGGTAAGTGTGAGAATAGGAAATTTTTTGCTTGGTGTAAGGTTAATTAAATTATACACAAGTTATATGAAATATAAAAATATGAGCGTCAAACGGTTTAATTCGCCGATGCGATGCCTTATGGCATATAGAGAAAATTCGAATCACTCAAATTATATACAAGTTATGTGAAATATGAATTATGATCTAATAGATATTTATTTTTTAAATAAAACTTGATAATATCTTATATGTATAAAAATCTCATGTCACGATGTTTGTGGTCGAACAACTCGACAAATTTTTGTGAAATTTCATATATATATTTGGTAAGTGTGAGAATAGGAAATTTTTTGCTTGGTGTAAGGTTAATTAAATTATACACAAGTTATATGAAATATAAAAATATGAGCGTCAAACGGTTTAATTCGCCGATGCGATGCCTTATGGCATATAGAGAAAATTCGAATCACTCAAATTATATACAAGTTATGTGAAATAGAAAAATGGTGGAACATTTATAGCTAAATTTTGAAGACTGTAGCTATGTTTTTTAAAAGTCATATTTAATTAAATTAAAATTATAAAAGGAATTTTCTTAGATTATAATTCATCTTTAAAGTATTAAAATATTGAAAATGTGTTAAACTTTCGAGAATTAAGGCGAATTTTTCAAGGACCAGCGGATAAATAAGAACTATTGAGATTTTCGAAATACCGGGTTCGAATTATCGAGAATAAACTACATGTGCATATGAGAACTAAAGGAGCACATATCAATATATCGACTAAAAATTTTGACTAGTGGCTTTTGTATTTTGTGTGCATTATTATAAAACTGAATAATTGAATGATGGAAAACTAGAAATACATTTTATTTGTAGCACCACCAGTTTTAAATGGTGAATATATATTTATTCATCAATTATATAATTTTGCATAACGAAGAAATTTTCATCCATCATTGAAATAGATTTGCATCCGTCATTATGCGGTCATAAAATTATTTCACGATTCCTTTAAATAATCATATATGCATGTAAATATGTATAAATGTATGTATGTATATTTTTCCCGTTACCATGCATGCACACACCCAACAAGCATCCGTGAATCGCAAACATCGTTGCGAGGCGAAATCATTATACAATGATTTGAAGGACTGAATAATGATGAATACAAACTTATTTACTGTTTAAAATTATTTGAAGGATGCATCAAAATCTATTTGATATTCAAAATTATTTAAATGAATTTTTAAGAATTAAAAAATATTGCCATCAAAATTAAAAATTTTTAAATGGAGGTTTTATAAAGTTTTTGGATTGCAGTTTTAAACCTTGTACAATTCTATTGTAATAAAGGTCAAATTTCAAGTGGACGAAAATTACTGCTTAATAACATAAGTAATAATTTGGCGGCAACATTTTATAGCTTGATGTTTGACCGAACTTCTCCTACTGATGCTGTAGCACAAATTGGCGAACCTACAAATTTACGCCGATTCCGAACGTCAAATGATTTTTTTCAATGAGAAGTTTTTGTCATTGCTGAAATACACTCGGAGGATTGTCATTACCTGCCGAGCGGTGACCGCTATTTGAAAAAAACTATTCTATAATTTTTTATGTGACTTGCCCCGGCTAGGATTCGAATCCGGGATACTCCGAATGAAGCGCGCACACACTAAACTCTCGGCGACGGTGGCCGTTTATTTTAGAGAATTTCAGAAGTTTTGGGCTTGCGAGGTTTTTTTTAATATTCCGTATATATTTTAAAATACAGTACATTTATTAAAATTTTAGAGGAACACACGATGAGTATTTTATAGGGATATAAGTGTTTGTGTTATGAAAAAATAAAATTGAAAGA
Source organism: Anomoia purmunda (assembly GCA_951828415.1). Classification (NCBI taxonomy): domain Eukaryota; kingdom Metazoa; phylum Arthropoda; class Insecta; order Diptera; family Tephritidae; genus Anomoia; species Anomoia purmunda. The sequence goes on from OX639996.1 coordinate 45,335,599, forward strand.
GCCATAAAAATGTATACTCAAATATTTTATAAACATCCTTAATAAAAAGTTTAAGTTTTGATAACAATATTTTTGAATTCTTAAAAATATCATACAACATTACAAATTGCTTTAAATTGCGTTTGATACTGTATGAATTGAATTTCATTGAAAAAAGTTCACATTAAAAAAGTTGCGAATACATACTACGTACTTATTTTACAAAAACTCACAATGTGATTGGTTTTGTCTCTTACTCATTAAAATTTATATGTACATATGTAAATCTAGTAATTCGTTATGATTGCGGTTGTTCCATGTAATGTGGCTAACCAACCGCATGAATAATTTAATTTAATTTATGATGCCATAAAAAGATTAACATTAAGCGATGTGAAGATTTAAAACAGGCAATGCTGACCACTTTTTGTTTTAATTTCATTTGCTCTAAATACGAAAACTTTTAATAAAATTAAATTTCGCGTCAAAGTAAAACATTATTATTATAAATAACAGTAATTTGACGCTTGCATCATATAACTCGCATCTTTTACAACCTATGGTGAGCCGCATGTTTTTGTACCATAATTTTTACGATAGCCCGTCTTGGAAACGACTAGCTATTAAAAACGAGTATGCTATCGAATTTCTCAAACGGTAAGGTGATATAGCCAAGAGTATAGATAGATATGTAGGTAGATAGATATAAATAAAGAGGTGTGCACTTCGACCTTTAAGATCCATTGCGCCCTCTGCTCTTTACAATACACTGTCTAACCGCAACTCCCATAGGAAGTCTAAGATGGTGGCTGGTGATAGCGAGCGTACGAGTTCATTTCGTTGTTCTCTCTAAATAGCGTAACACGCGAAAAGCAGGTGCGTCGGAGTTTCCGGGGCCGAGTCGAAGAAGCGATAAAACTAATTCGAACATATTGCAAACTTTTGCAAATGACTTCATAGCCTGCAGCGATATATAAGAACGTCAGTCCTTATCTTCAAACTGTTTCATGAACTGTTTAAAGCATTTACGATTGTATCGTCCCAATAGAGACTTCGGCTAGCGTAAACCTAACCCTATCGCCAGGAAAGCTCGGGTACTAAAGAAGTTCTTGACGCCGCGTCTAAAGAGTTAAGTCTCTCTAGACAATAGCCATAAGCTCTTATCGGACACCTACGCATACCGGCCGAAGTGTACTGGAGGGCGATTTCGTAAAGGTCGATGTTTGGCTTAGCCTCCTCTTTAATGTATGATGTGGGCCACAAATGGAGAGTTTTGCGTCCACTCTGGAGTACAGGTGATTTTATGGCAAGGTTGCTTTATTGAAAAATGCATCCTGAACCCGGAACACAATCTCTTGTCATTACCTTCAAGAGCAATTATTTTACATATAGCAAAATGTGTGTCTAAAAATTTTGCTCTGTTTTTTTTTTAAGGCCAATCCCTATCCACCGTTATACCCTTGTCTTTGTACTGTCCAAAAAAATGCTGCCATCTTAATTTAACTTCTGCAAGCCGAATCAATGAAATTAAAATTTTTTTTAGGTTAAAAAATTATAGTTTCTTGATTGTTTACGTCGGGAGTGGGAAGTAATTTGGAAGAAGCAGTACTATCGGCGCTTAGTCGTCTTATTTTAAAGGGCATTTCTTTTCGGTCCTCTGCCCTAGAATGCAGGGTACATATTCTCAGAGACAAAGAATTTTAGCAATTCCTCCTTTTGGGACTTGTCGGACTGAACACAAAACATTGCCCCATTTTTTTACTGCGTAGTTCTGCAAGAAAAAGTCTTCGACATTATTTTCCTTTTTTAAATAATTGCTTTCAATTGTAGGTAGCTTTCAATTTCAATATTGAACTCTTTGCTTGAAAAAGAGTGAAGATAGGGTTAAGTCATATTAAATAAATAATTAAGCTATATTAAAAAAGCGTGTAGCAAAATTGAACGACGTATACTTATTTCACTCTTTTAAATATACTTTGGAGTAAAAAGTCAATCCGGCGGTCAAACTTTTGATGCTTAATTACACGTCAGCTCTTTTATATGGCTTAATATTTAATGCGCAGATTTGCGTGAATTATTATTGGTTGGTTTACTTAGAAAATAATAAGACTAAGGTTGCGCTATTGATTGGTAGTCAAAAAAGTTCAATAGCGATGTTTTGGATGTAATCGAGACATTTCTACTGCCAGTAGTTGACTGTCCTCCCGACAACGCTTCTGCGGTTCGTTGTAAATATAATGAAAGGTCAATTCCCAGAAAAAGTTCTACAATTAAAAACCTTACTGATATTTCTTTATTTAAGTCACTCGATTAGGCAGATTCGTTTCTTTCTAACTATTCTTAGTTTTAATAAATGTGATCGCCACAAAAATAAGCAAATAACTAAAGTAGTCGTTATGATTTTATAAACGCTAGCTTTCTGATAATCACAGGAAGATTGTTTGATAAATTTCTTGATGATGTAAAAGCTCAAGGTGATCTTTATATAAAAAAAAATAATTTGCTGTTGACTTTATTCTATCTTAATCACGACCCTTAAACTAATATAAATAATTAAATATTTATATCAAATAATAATTTTTATGAGATTAAGGCCATTTTTCATAGGAAAAATTATAGGAGATCACCATATCTCCTCATCAGATTTCTTCCGGGAATGGTGTCGTGAATTTTGATTTTTCTATAATTTTTCCTATGAAAAATGGCTCTGAGGTCATGAACATTATTATTTGATACAAATAAATAGGCCGAAAAATTAATATATGTAAAAAATATTTATATTTGAAATATTCAAATAAATTTAATAAAAATAGCTTGTTTTTTAAGTTCTCGCGTTGAAAATTATTAAAAATTTAATTCAGATTTTTAAAAATATATTTGTGATATAAATTATAGTGTCATACAATTTTATGTTTCAAAATTTGTGTGGTTAATTTTTTTTTGGTTTAACAATTATATCTTCATAGCTTATGACACAAAAGGATACCTTGTGAATTAAGCAATTATTAAATTTATTGGCTTAAATTTTTTTTAACATATTTTGTTTGATTCCAGAGATTTCGGAATAAAAATTCCTTCAAAGTTTAATTAGCAATAATTTGAAAAAAATCAAAGTACAAGATTAATTTTTGAGCCCAAGTATAATTCTTTCCTTATGAAAGGTAAATTCCAAATTCACGTAATAAAATCAGACCAAAAAATAATATATGAAAAATCAAAGTATGCACAATCGTTTGGTTTACTACTTGTTGTATTTGGGGTGTATTTGAGGTGGCAACCAAAAAAAGGCAATGCGACAGAGTTACCAAGTAACACCAATAGAGAAAATTCAACAAGTCGAACGCCCCTGAACACAATAGAAAAAACCACATTGGGATGTTTTCAAAATTCGTTTTTTTTTTTAACTTGAAACTTTTAAAAACTGCACCGCAATGCTTTCAGTGTTGCCGCAGAGTGGAAACAACCATAAATGTTACCTGTTGTTTGCCATTTAATGGTTGCAACAAGTTTAGTTGTTTTGCTTATTTTTTACATCATGCATACTCGTAAAGCTTATAAAATATAAAAATAAATGAAACTACAACAAATATATAATATGCCACAAAATGTAAGATGCTGTAAGCTGCTTGCCGCCATTTATATTATCTCTAAAGACTTTTTATTTACCATTTTTATACTTTAATAGTCACATTACGATGGCGGGATAAAAGCAACCAAAAAAAAAAGGAAGGTATGTATTTGATAAAAAGCTGTGCTATAATAGGTACATACATACATACGTACACTTTTATGCAAATTACTAAATGTGCCACACATACCCACACGCACACACACATACTTGGCGCAAACAGCCAACGGTGCTATTTTCTCCATCCATTTGACACAAAGGTGTTTTGACTAAGTAATATTATCTGTTATGCTCGCATTCGCTTTGCATTTACACAATGCACCTTTTCATCAACGCAATGCAATTCATGAGGTGTCTTGTTTGTGCAACAAACCTTCTCCGCATCTACTCTCACAGCTCTATTCATATATCTACTTATTTACTTACTTACTAACTACATTTCCGTACATATCTACATACATGCTGTTTATGGAAATATATAAAAAAATGCATAGAACTTGAGCTCGCGGCATTACAACGCACGACATGCGACATGCAAAAGCGCATTTGTATGCTCTACATCTTTGCATCTTTTACATGTTGATATACTTGAGGGCATTATTCTGTGCCGAGGTAAGCAAAATGTGGAGAATGGTGTATGTAAAAAAAGGGGGGAAGAAGGAGAGGGAGAAGTTGCTTATAAGCGCCCATTGATAAAAATTCATCTTGCCGGTGACACAGAAAAGCATTTTTACTACTTATATACAAGCACACATGAGTATATTTTAAATTGTTATTTGCAAATGTAAAAAAAAAGCGAAATGAATGGGATTCGTAGCTTATTAGCAGTAAACAATTTTTTGTTTTGTCATATCTTTTTAGTAACACCATTAACATAAAATTAGTTGAAAACTCAACTTAACTATTTACTTTGTATTAATGTTGACTTTTCGAACATATATGACAGTGCAAATATTTTGGCATATGACTCTGTGCCACTGTCAATATTACACATAAATAAATCAATATATCAATATAGATGATAAACTACCCTGCTACAAGAAATCCAAAGCAGCGGGGGAAAAGTGGCAGTCCACGCAGATGACATTGCAATAACGGCAGACACTCTGACAGGTCTGGTACATTTGCCACTCACTAAGTTGACGCGCTGGTGCCGCAGTCGAGGTTTGGGGGTTAACCCCAACAAAATGGAACTGATTCTATTCACTAGAAAACATCGTTGCCCCCTAATGGGAAATTCAATTCCAAATGGAGTAACCTTGCGAAGAACAGAACAAGCCGAATATCTGCGCCTGATCCACGATAGGAAACTAAATAGGGTGCCTAACGCTAACGACAGGGGTCGCAAAGCCACGGCGGCTGTTTGCTCATGCAGAATGGCTATAGGCAAGAACTAGGACTTATGATCCAAGTAAAATAGTCTAGTGAGATGCTCACGCCAAGAAAGTAAATATTAAGGAAGTAGAGCGAGTTCGGCGGATAGTTTCTCTCTATTTATTAACGGGGCCACGAAAACGACAGCCACTAAGGTGCTCAGTGCGCTACTCAATTTCTTCCCAGTATACTCATATCCCAAGAAAGTTGTAATTCGATAATTCAATTAGAAAATGGGCACTTTCTTACAACGTCCACAGACAGTTATTAGACATTTTCTGGTATATTGACGGTTACAATTTCTATAGCCCTATTGCCCCTTTTTTGTAAGTAGATGATGCTTTGATTTTTTTCGCTTTCGGTAGTACGGCGTAAGCAATATGAACTAAAGCTGTCGTATAATACCTAAATTCAAATATTTTTCATACAGTTCAATTTCAACTATTTTTCATGAAGTATTTAGTGAAGTATTTACCTACAATTATTCCAGTTATGTTTGCTTAATTTTTAGCTCTTCCAAAATAAATATTAAACAGAATATGAATACAACTTCAGTTAGAAGAATAATTCTTAAATAGGACAGCATTTTTAATAAAGATTCATTTAGAGGTAGATTTGTCGAAGATATATACTTATATAGGCCGATAGATAACTACTAGGATAAAACATAAACAAAGGAATATTATCTGTAACTCTGATTTCTCAGATTGAATTTGTTTTCCCTCATGACAAGCGAATTACCAAGACTTTGGAGATCTACCATGCTCGAATTGAAGTACACCAATCTCTGATGAGATAAGGCCGGATATCTGCAAAAGATATGCTCTATGTCTCATACTTCTAATAACCGGTTAGGTAACTGGCAAGAAATCTGATTTTTGACCTACCAAGCTATGCGATGCCCATTCAACTGATGATATATCTGAAAAAGCCTTCTTCCTACCCAACAGTTACCTAGTTACTCACTCCACTCGGAGTCTACCTACTCAGTGATTATTTCTTTGAAAGATGACCAGCGAAGGCCGCAAAATAGTCCAGGTCCGATTAAAGCTGTTTCCCTATGCATAGCATAACTGCATTCCCCGTTGACATCAGTTGAAGGGTATTATAACACTTCTTTAACGGAAATATCCGCTTTGACGGAGCCCTGATGGCAGCTGGGCTATATGAAAAGACAGTTATGAATGCACCTTTCATAGGTTTTTTGTACTTTATGCAGATCGGGTTTGCCACCACCTTCAGCTATATGAAGTTGCAGCTCACAATCGCTGAATAGAGTTCTGCTATATTCTTTGAGTTCAGACGTAACGCGATGCCAAGGTATTTGATTTCGTCAGAGTATTCAAGCACCGTCTCCCAGAGAGCAATTGAAAGAAAGTTAGGCTTTCTGGTAATCGGTGCGGGAACAGCATTTTAACCCTCCTTGGTATTCAAATTCACATCCATAATCGCAACGTTGAATGGTCTTCCATGCCTCTATTGCTCACGGCGGCATTGCCTCAGGAAAAAATAAATAATATCGTATAATGGTATATTCCTTTCTGGACCAATGCCCTAGAAATATATTCACAGGCAGTATTATTATTATTTATTGTAAAGGTTAATACAATTGAGCCTTAACAATTTAATTTAGCTTTAGCAACTTTGGCCATCAAGCTTTATGTATTACTAGTGTACTTACATTTAGGTAATAATATGAAAAATACGAAAGTAAAATATGCTATATACACACTTCATACTTCAAAGTAGATGTTTGCTTTACATAGGAATCTTGCAAAATTCTTAACGTTTAAATAATTAACATTTCTAAGGGCCTCCCTAGCATTTCCTTTAAATATATCTTGGCGAGCGTCATTGAATTCTGGACATGTTTCTATTATGTGGTTGATTGTAAGGACACATGTTTCGTTGTTGCAGAAAGGACAAGAAGGTGGGTTGGTATTTTCGAGTAAATATTTATGTGTTATTCGGGAGTGGCCGAGACGGATTGTGCCTTCTAGGTAAATTTTCTGGGAAGATAGGTGCTTGTCCTGTCAGGTTTAAGGTTTTGTAATGGTGCGAGTATTCATTCCAGTTTTGGTTGATTTTTTGGATGTAGTTCTTGTATGCGAGGCACTTTATATCTTTTTTGCTTAGGGTATCTATGAGTTGAAGAGGTGATCTTGTTGCCAATTTAGCTGCGTAATCTGCCAGGTGATTTCCTTGTATACCGACATGACTGGGTACCCATAAAAGTTTAATTATGTTGGGATTCGATATAAGTATGTCTCTTATTTGACATATACTTTGGTCCCTGTGTGTATTTGCTCTGACTCCTTATCCACCCTTAATGCTATTAAGGACATCAACTACAGGCAGTATTATCCAATTCCCCTTTTATGACCAGGAAGGCTCACAGAGTAATCTCCATAGACAACTACGTCCTGTAATTATACCTTTCATGAGAATGAAATGGTATATTAAGTTTGGTCCGATGTTTGTAAGTGCCAGAAGGAGAAGAGATAGACCCATCAAAAAGTATACCTAAATGATCAGGACGATGAGCTGAGTCGATTTAGCCATGTCCGTCTGTCTGTCCGTCTGTCCGTCTGTCCGTCTGTCCGTCTGTTTGAACGCAAACTAGTCCCTCAATTTTACAGCTATTTTGATGAAATTTGGTGAGCAGGTGTCGTTGTACAAATGATTAAACATTTGTCGGAATCGGCCAGATCGGGTGACTATAACATATAATACAACCGATTATTCAGATATTGAATTTTGCGCCATAACTCCTCCATTTAAGCAGCTAAAGGCTTGAAATTTTGCAGAAATATCAGCCATTATTAGCTACGTATCAGTATTGGAAATCATGAAGATCGGAGAAATATAACATATAGCTCCCATACAACCGATTGTTCAGATATTGCATTTTGCACCATAACTCCTCCATTTAAACAGCTAAAGGCTTGAAATTTTGCACAAACATCAACCATTATTAGCTATATATTAGTATTCATCAAGATCGGAGTTCACAGTGTAAATCGGCAAGATAAATTCAGGACAAATATTTATTGCGAAAAGTAATAAGCTCAGCGCAATATCACATGAATCATAGCGTTAAACGTTTGGGAACTATTTACGGATCTGATAACTGTTTTCAAAGACCGACACATGTAGGTCTTACATATTAATACTTAATTATTTGTATTTTTTAAATGTTGAATATCAAGCGTCGATACGATATTAAAAATATTCAAAAACCATTCCCTTCTTAAAACATAGTTCTTTTTAATTAGATAAGGAAAAGCATTAAATAATTTATAACAATGCCTTTACTAGAATTATTTTTATTGATTTGAAGGAAATTTTCGCTTTTAACTATAGGTAATACGAAATTGTAATACAATAACACGTTTTTTACTATTATTCCATTCATGAAAGGTATGAAGCTTTCGGCATAGCCGAAGACAGCGCTGTTTTTACTTGTTTTGAATCTGTTGATTTTTCCTTTGATGTGTGCAAGCAGCGTGTGAAGCCAGGGCATGTAATAACTCAATTTGTTCTGGATGTGTAGATCAAGAAGTAATTCAACACTTTTCAAAAAATCAAAAGTCACACTTATGTATCTGCATGATTTTAGCAAGTCAAGCGGCTTATAATCCAATTTGAGAATAAAAATTACGGACCATTCCCCTATGTACTGGGTATGTAGAAATAACCGACCCAAAATGATAGATCAGTAGAGTGATGATAATATCGATGGTGGGAATGTTTAAAGGACTCTACTGCTAATTGACAAAGACATATCTCGGTCTGATGTAACTCCTTTCCCTAGGAAACTTCCGAAAGGGAAAAAGGCGAATTTTGAATATTGGATATTACATTTAGTTTCCGTACTTTAGATATGACGAGCACTCTATGGATTTTCTGTATGATCTTCAAAATCATATTTTTATATATTTTTTTTTTATTATTAAACGTACGAGCTGACGAAACTCTTTCTACTGAATATTTGACAACTTCTATTAGCAAACATAATTACGTAACGCTTTAATAATACAATATTGTTGTTTAATATAATAAAAAATTGTATTACTAATCTTTATTTACCAACAGCGAATTCTTTATTAAATTTTTTACTTTGCTTTTTTGGTTATTAAAATGTGACTTGCGTATGCACTCGGTGATGAAGTGGCACAAAAAGAAAAAAGTAAATACTATAAGAAAATACAAATTGTCATATGGAGAAAAATAAATTTAAGGAAGCCACGGTGGAAGCGCAAAATAAACAGAAAATTATTTGCTCCCTTTGCAGTTATTCTGTAGTCAAACAAACTTGTTCGGAGCTAGCTTGCTACCGGCTTGCTTCATCAACTCAACTGGTTCGTTTTCTATCTTACTTGCATTTAACATTGTGTTGCTGCTCGTTTGAGTTGGTTACCCCCAATGGGGTGAATTTCCCTTTCGCACACATAACAAGAGAAACTAACCTAACTATTTTCCTTATTTTGACGTAATTTTTCTCCCTCATTATTTACTCCCTATTGAGTACAGGTTTCTTAAAAATTTATAAAACCCTACAAATACTGAAATATTTTTTCCCTAAAAGTAGTAAATATTTCTAAAGCTCCAAATCATTCCCGATTTTATTTCTTTTGACAGCTGTATTTCTACAATCCGGATAATTTGCTTTGTGGTTTTTTTTTAGTTTACATTTTCGAGAGATTATACTTTTCATTTTACATAAATTAAAAAAAAAATAAAACGTACAATACTATTGGGTATATTATGGAGATAAATAAAATAAATTCTACAATCTACTTTATGACGTTTAACTTTCTACAATACAATTTTGGAAAAATCGTCCAGCTCTTCAGTTTGGTTCATGAGATCACTAACAAGCATTTTTAGTCGATACCTGAAATAAATCTACAACCTTTCCAACTGTATTTCCATCTATTTCAAAAAAAGTTTCATCTGAAATATATTTGCGGTTTTCGGAAATATATTTCCATTTTTCCTATATAGATTTGTGGTTTTCTGAAATTCATTTTCGTTTTTCTTATATAGATTTGTGGCTTTCAGAAATTCATTTGCGCTTCTCTGAAATACAATTTTGGCCTTCTGAAGTAGATTTGTGGTTTTCTGAAATACATTTGAGCTTTTGCGAAACATATTTGAGCTTTCCTGAAATAGTTTTATGATTTTCTGAAATTCATTTGCGCTTTTCTGAAATACAGTTGAAAATATTGTTTCGCAGTTTGTCCTGTATGGTATTGCCTATCGAAAATGGTATCTCAACCGAAATATTAGATAATGGTAAACTAAGTAATGATAGCCAATTTTTAAATATTTTCAAACTTACATATTTTCATCTACAACTTTCCTCCGAAAATTTTGATTCAATATCATATTTCATTATTAACACAAACATTTTTAAAATTAACAGCACCGGCGGTTATGCCGTTTTTTTTTTCAAATAACTAGATACGATTTTCGCACAAAACATCCATATTATTTCAAGTGTTTTCATATTGCCAGGAATTCGGGTAGTTTTTACACAGTTTGATAAAAAGTTCTTGGCATCGATGTTTGGTAGAGAATATATTTTCCGCATCACTTTTTCTGCTTAATATATTAAACTATATACCGAATTCATGCCCTCAAAATACATCGAACAATTTCGTAATTTAAATTTAGCCAAATTTCTCGTTTTTCCCAATTATAAATATGAGATATAGTGGCGATAACGGTAAATTACCGAATACCAAAAAATGCGATATTTCAGTAACTATGAAAGGTAATTTACTCAAATTTGTATAGTTTTGAAAATGCTATATATTGTGTAACCACCACGCCTACCTCTCATATATCTGTATTATTTCAGAAATGAAAGAAAAACGATATTGCACGAGTAAAAAAATCCAAATTGCACAAATTCGATATTTGAGTTGACTTCCGACACTAAAGCTGTGCACCGAAGTTTTTAAAAAGGGGTACGGTACCCCTCATGGTTTCGAAGATTTTGCAATTTTGAATGTCTGTTTAGTTTAATTAGTGAAATTGCAAAAAAAAAAATTTGGTAAATATTTCAAATATTCTTTTTATCGAATAAATAAGAATTGTTCATAACATTGAAAGATTTGAATTATTAACTATAATTTCTTCAATATCATACAATTCCAAAATCCGTTTATGAGGTTGACATTTAATACTCTTAAGGAAAAGATCAGATGATATGAGCCGTTGATTCGAATTTGTTGAAATTCTTTCGAATTTTGAAAACCTCAATCTTTATTTTCCAAAGTCTTTATTACACGTCACTTCAACATCCTCGGATAACATTTTTGGTAAAAAGTTTACGCAAAGTATGCCAATTTTTTCATAAGCGATTCTGATTCGTGTATATGTTTTGATGTTTTTTTCCACCAAAATACCATTGGGCGACGGTCATGGTTGTCTCATACGAACGAGGATTTGTTTACGTTTTCTTTTTGGCTTTGAAGTTTCAACATTTCGTAGGTGGGATGTCGCTGAGGCAAGTAAACTCTTCAATTTTAATAACTGCTCCATGAGAACTAGACTCTACGAAGTCGTAATAAATAAAAATAAATAAAAAAAATACCCGTTCATTAGCTAAAATATTAACTAAAATGATCAGTTTCAAATTTCATTAGAATTTGTGTACCACATAAAAATGCTGCCTAAAATAAATTTGTATGAAACGTTCCACAAAATTCACAAAACTTTTACTTTGGGATATAATTATTCTGTGCTTAATGTCCAGTATATGTTTTAAGGGCAACAAGCTCTAGATTTTGAACCAGTTTGACATTCGCGAATGATTTTATTTTGAACCAGTCCTCTTTGAAAGCTAACCTACGGTTTTCATCACATAGCAATTTTGCGTGCAGTCATTGAATTATATGTGCGTGTTTCGAAAGTCTATTTGCATTCATATATAAATGCGTATTTCCGCTATGGCAATCTTTTGTCGTTTCTTTGCGGAAATCATATTTGTATAAAAAAGCAATTCCACTATTTCTTTCTTACTTATTTTGCATTTCATAAGCTTCTGCTCAGTTGGAAGATTTAAATGTGGATAAAAAGTAAAAAAAAAAACTGAATAATAGTAAGAAAAACTCAGATACGTTTCAACAACCATATGTGATTGCATAACGTGAGGAGTAGCTTGCAACTTCTTTGATTGATACAGGTATGCCAAATGCATACAAAATTCACATGCTGCAACAAAATTGTACTAACGAAATGAGAAATGTGAATTCTGATAATAAGAAAACTTATACATTGTCTCATTATATGTTTGTTTGTGACGGGAATTCGGCAGGAGTCGAGGTTTTCATGAATAAAAACAAAAAATACAATTATTTCAAACGTAAAAGTTTAGTTTCGCTGAAAGAAATGAGATCTAATTTCACGAGTATACAACTGGAAAATTGAAGATATCCTAGGGTGTACTTAACTGACTAATGTGACCAGTTAATTTAGAGGTTTACATAAACAAATCATTTTTCTAGTTTGCTATTTGGATTTGTAGTATATTTGAAATCTTGTAATATAGTGCTGGTGTAACCCAATCTTCTGTATAAGTAGAATATAAATTGAGTGGATTCGTCGGAACACCCCCCAATATTCTGTTCGTTTGTTGGTATGCCATATATCTACATATGTCCTTTTTGCATGTTTTTGATTAGTGCGCTTTTTAGGTGCGATATCACAGTCTAAACGCAAATTTAATACCTCAAAATCTCGCAATAAATTTAAAAAAAAATTTAAGAAAATGTGTTAGTCAAATGATTGATAAATGAAAAGCCAATCACGAGATCATGCCATTCTTTGAAGAGCGGAATAAGGAATAATTAGGTAGAGTTACCATTTGCTTAAACAACAATTAATCGACGTACAAACAAAAAAGTTTGATATCTCGGTGATAGGACCGCGTCTGAATACTCATAGCGTGTGTATGTCTTTACAAGGCTGGAGAAAGAAATGCTTCACAAATTGTGGCAATCTTGAGCTCAGAATCTGCAATAGAATAAAAAATGCTGAAATGAAACTCCTATTTCGAATATATCTGAGGAAGTTTTGGAGTAAAAATTCGTGTAGTGCATTTTGTAGTTGGATTATCCACAAATATACCAGTAAAATATTTCACTTGGGAACCATTTTTGGCAATAATTATTGTGATCAAAATTTTTTCACAATTTATATGAAACTGTTTTTTCTAAAAATTAAAAACACAAATTTAAAAAAAATTCAAAGTTTTCATTTTCTAAACAACATTTCAAATAATTTCACGTCGCTTATAAGTCTCAAAATGTTTCTTACAAAAAAAAATATCGAGCAATTATATATTCAATTTTTCTGACTTACGGCAACCTCTAATTAGAGAGACTAAATCAGATAAAACCCCATGATTGCGTGATCATTTCGCGAAAAAGCTGTCATTATCGAAACCTTTTGAATTTATTGAATTCTAGGCATGTTGAATTTATGAAGACCAAATTTAAATATTACATAACAAAACTTCAAAATTTTTTTGATGGCATTTCGCATAGACGGTAACTGTTAATTCTATTAAATAAGTAAATAAATACCTTACCCTTTGCAATGCAGAGATATCGTAACTCTTTTTACATTTTAAAACGATCCATAAAAATGTAGACGAGAAAGCGCAAAATAGATAGATCAGAACAAATTTCATTGGCAACCTAAACAGAAATTCGCTTTGTGATTGTCTTCTATTTTCAGCGTAAGCTGAAGCCTCTACAAATATTCTATGAATGCCACATTGCCACAATTGCACCGTCTCTACAGATTAACAGAAATCAGTAACAAAGGTAACAATGCCAGTTTACATCCCCGATCAAAAATCGTAGCTGCTATGCGCCCGGAAGAGGGTCAAACGGTAACTGGAAAATGGTATACCGAAAACTGCTTCCCAAAAGTTTTCAAGCATTTGTTGTCAAATCCGGAAGAAATAGGGCATATACCTTGCCCATATGTAATATTTTACTAAATGTCGATAATATTCCCAAAGTGTGGATAGCTTTAACTTCCCTACGGTTTCGGGATAAGGTGAGATATTTAAGTTATGTCATTAACCCGAAACTTGCGTGCCAACCAATCAATAACTGGCGCAATAACCGCCTAAATTGTGCCTAGTCGGTGGTTTTTATTCGTCGAGAGAGAGAGAGAGCTTAACTGCTCATTTGCCTACTTAGGCCAAAGTAGCTCTTGTTGGCTGGAGAGATTATTACGGTTCCAAGATAAACATAGTCCCCTACTTCGCCAAAATTGTAAATGTCCATAGTGACGCGGAAGCCAAGACGCGAATGAGCTGCCCGTTTATTTCATGGCAGGAGGTAGTTCGTTTTTCCCTCATTCACCTCCTCACTAGAGTTGGGACTATTCGCATCTTCGGATAACCGAATATCGGTTAATACAGATAAAAAAATTCGGATAGTTTGGATTTCTGGATAATATTCGTTGGTGCAATTATCCAGATATTCGGATTTACGAAGATCCGGCTAATATTCAGATATCCAAAAAATGGACCAAATTATGAACAATAATAATAATCAACAAACACTTTTTGTAAAGATGTTTTCACTTTTTGTTAATACTAGTATGTTCGATGTATGATGTCTATGGAACTAGCAATAAGCGCTCACTCATATCGTTAGTAAACGAATGGAATAAGGCAACTAGTGAATGATATTTGGGATAGCAACTTGTGGAATTGTAGGTACTTGAAAGACAGAAATATACTAACCTTCGCAGGAAATGATATTGCGGTTTACCTTCCTGACCTACGCTTAATACCGTGTTACCCATTTATCTGATATCCGGATAGCCGAATATTATATTGATAATCGAATATCCGCAAATCCAGATATCCGGAAGTTATAATAATATCGAAATAGCCGGATTTTTGGTGAAAGTATCCGAATATTCAAATATTCGGATTTTGACCGCATTGTTGTTATTATTATACAGATCTTTCCAACAACATTTGAAATGTTTACATGAAAGCCATTTTATATGGGGTTGAGATGGCAGCAGTGGTAATTCTATTTATCAGCAATGATTTAGTAATTTCGAAACTGGAACAATTGATCCACATTTATTTGTCGTATGTATTGTGCCCGTGAACACTACAGTGGCATATAGCAAACCACAGTGGCCGTTACAAATATTTCAGTTTTTAGTATCAAATATATTCAAAAATTTACGAACATGTTTGTTATAATATGTACATATTTATTTAGATACCACATTTTATCAATAATTCTGCAATTATGCGCTCTCCTGCTTTCAATTCATGATTTTAGTTAACAAATAATAAATTCCAATATTTACATTCAAAGTAGTTCTGCAAATAAAATTTCATTCAAACTTTGCAATTGTATGTTTTATTTGTAACCTCCCTGTGATTTCTGACTCGTTGCCAGTGGTTGCAAATATCATTATTTTACTTTTGTGAAAAATAACTTCGATTTTGGTATCAGCATGTGTAGCAAGTAAATGTTTGTTGTTGGAAAGTAATTTTTATTTACACTTTAGTCTTTTACTTTTTTAACTGGATTCCTTGAAACCCAAAACTATTTAATTTTCTCATATAAAAGGAAATACAGAAAATAAGGTGATAAATTTTATTTTTCTAGCAAAATTAAAATATGTATATACATACTTAGATGATTTAAGCGCTAGAACTGAAAGTCAACGTTATTGCTCGAGACTTCATATATTATTGTCATTTTAATATCTACAGTAAAAATCATCAATAACTAATCAATCACAGTTCTAGACCAAATTGTCTCAGCCATATTTCAAGGAGTCCTATAACTATTAAAACCTCCAACCAAAATTGCTTCTTGATAATTTTTGCAGTAGACCTTTAACGATTTATAAGTAAATAGTCTCACAGCTTAGCTGTCTAAATATATAATATTTAAAGTAAAGTCACATATGTGACAAACAGTTGTATGGAAGCTATAAGTTATAGGTACTCGAATTCAGTGGTTTTCTTCGGCTAGCTTTCTATTATTATAAATGCAAGGAGTGCCATATTTCATGTTTGTAGCTGCTATATTACTAGAGTTATAATGCAAAACCCCATATGAGAATAATCAGTTGTGTGAGACCTATGAGATATAGCGATCTAATTTTGATGATGTTTATTGCACACTTTTTGTGATAAATGATAAGTAAAATAAGCCCCGAATTTCATGTTCGTTTCTGCTTTTGTGAAGGAGTCATAATGGATAACCTCATATATGTACAAAATTGTTTGATTATAGCTATGTTCCGACTGTTGATAAAACATTATAAATCTGCCTACCAAGTTTCGGTCAAATACCTATAGAACTGAGGCACTTGTTTGCATTCAAATTGACAGACTGACGGACGGGCATGGCTAAATCAGAAACTGATTGTAGTCCTGATCATTTTGGTATACCTGGGTATGGCCCTATCTCTTCTTTTGCTTGTAATTAGAAATATCAGTTATAAAGGTATAAAAAAGGATCCACAATATTATATGAAAATATATAGCCTACTTCAGCGCTGCCCTGCACGCCTCATAAAATATTTTTCGAAAGAAATACTTAGCAGACTTAGTTCGAACTGAGGTTAAAAATGTTAAGAGACAAATTTCACAAATTGCTGATCGACTTTAAATCTGTGATATATATAGCGCATTCATTATAACTGGCTTTCGGAATTTATGGGCCGACTCCAAGATTGATAAACAATCTGAATTTGATTCAACTGAGGTAGCCACAGGAATATTTCTACAAATGTGGATACTACTACCCAAATACCGAGAATATTAAGTACATATCTGTTTTCAGTAGCCTATGTAGATTTATGTAGTAACTGCCGCATAAGTGGAATTGATCAGAAGATTTATGGTAATTTTGCGCACATTGGCTTGTGGGCGTGCAGTGAACAGGGAAGTTTTTCGCAAATGTGCTTGGGAAATTGCAGGAATATTTGTGTCAGAATACGCCAGGTTTTTAACGTGCCTCCGTAAGAGTCGAGACTGCACACCATTGAAAATTAAAAAAAAAATTACTTGTAGGATTTGTTACTTTTTTCAGGTATGTTTATATAAAACTTATAATAATAAAATAAAAAATAGAGCTTCAAAAAAGTGAAAAATTATCAATAATAATTACTAAAATATTTTGTTTATAACAATCAACTTTATAAAAAATATTACTCCTAAAATTTGTTATCTTGTTTTTAACTGAAGAGCAAATTACTATAAATAAAAACTTTCAAAAGTATATAGCCTCTGTGCTTTCTCCCTTACTAAAGTTGATTATCATTTAAAGTAGCATTGCAAAATTTCATACTAAATTTTTCAGACAAAGAAATAAGCATTTTTAAAAACGGCACTGAAACAAATTTAACGCGATTATTTGAAATTGTTTTAAGTACAAATGGTTAGTTCCTATAAATGCGGGCTTCTAAGGATTGTGTGTATGTTTCTTTTTGATCTTCTGCTTCTCCGACAGCGTGAAAATTTGATGCATATTGAAATGGTAACAGAAACCGGACAACCGGTTTGCCTCCAAACCCAACTTGACAAGAGATGACTGGAAATCGTTCTAATGTACATATGAAATTTTGTATATTTCAAAATAAATTCTAAATATCCAATTGTACTTTTATGCGAGGGTTCTTAAAAAACTGTTTCCTTATTTTCTTGATTCAAACAAAATTAATCTTTAAAGTTAAGTTAAACTAAAATTTGTAATAGCCAGATATTGTCTCAGTACTAAACTGAATGAAGGAATTAATTTTTTTTACATATTTTCAAAACTCGATTTTTTTATTACACATTTTAATTTGCAATCATCATTACGACAAATTGCGATTATTTACCATTTGGCATTATCTTATAGAAATAGCACAATTTTAAGGCATACCGTTACGATTAAAAAAAGTCTCTAACATATATGTATGGTTTGATTTTGAACAAGGTGGCAATTGGTTGGTTAGCCAATGTTCTTTTCCTATATATTTTGAATAAATGGAAGGATATACCGAGCCTACGCAATGTAATTAAATTTTTCAACCAGAAACAAAATATATTTTTCGTAGGTTTTTGACGTGCGAAACCCAAATCTGAAGTCAGAATAGATCTACCTCGATTAATATAACACATAAATAATGATTTTTCCAAAATTCAAATCAGATTTTTAGTGGAGGAATATATTTTATATATATTTTAAATACAAATGGTAAGAATATCTTTAAAACCTATAGCTGAAGCTATTCAACTGCAGATTTAGATTCAGCATATCAACAATTCCAACACTTTTGGCGATAAATTTTGGATTTCTTGACAGATGTTACCCTTAAGGTCGTTCGGAGGCTAATGCATATTCAGATAAAACTGTATACTCAAAAATCTCAAGGGTTGAAATCTGGAGGAGATGTATAGAACTCCATAGTTTCTTCGTATAATTTTTGTTTACTTTACAAACGGCCGATAATGAACTGACATTCGACGCCATTTGCAAAATTAAATTTAATATTTTTATTGGCCAATTTCGTTTCGATCACTCTGTAGATTAGTACATATAATTTGATTACATCACTGCATAATTGAGATGGCAACTACATAATATCAAAAAAAATTATGAATGGTTCTATCACTTATCAAACTTGTAAGAACTTTCTTGATAATTCCCTAAGGCTTCAATTTCGAAACAGAATTGAAAATTCACAAAAAGTACTAAAAGCCAATAAATACTTCCTTAACTGAAATGAAATGCTCACAATTCACTTGGCACACTCTATCAACATTTTTTTTTTTCAACGTAAAACATCTGCCACCACCAAAAGTAAATGTCAAATAGTTTTTTCTACAGTAGAAAACAGAAAAACTTCGTTCTTAGCACACGAATGTCTCGCAAAGCAAAGGAGAAAGTAAAAAACGAATATCTTTGTCGCATACTTGAGAGTGACAGACGTGAAAAGCAAATAAAATAAATACTTTGAATATTAGGCAACATTTTGTACAGGACTATGGAGCCCTTGTAGTTTTTGCTTACCTCGCATTTGCGATTTACTTCTGTTTCTTGGCGGCTAGGCAACTACATAACTGCAACTTCGACTATCACTGACAGTTTTATCGACTTAACAAAACGAACGAAACGTCATTAGTTACACTCCTGCCATGGCAAAGAACGCTAGAACCTAAGGAATTCAATGGGCGGTTGGTTGATTGTTTTTTGACTGAAATGTGCAGCTGCAGCAAAGCGGCAAGTTTTGTGACGCCTACGCTATAGGAAAAATTGGTAAGGGATAATACAAATTTAAAAAAATATGGAGAATAAAATATATGCATAGGAACCTGGTTACTTGAGCAAAGCTGAAGCCGAAGATTAAAGATGCGAGATAAGGATTTGTTTGCCAAGAGAGTACTACATATATGGAAAAAATAGAGTAGAAGAAAAATGCTCGCAGGCCTATAGTATTATATATGATCGTATGTGTTTGTGTATATGTATGTGTGTAATATATTTGTACATATTTATGCATAGGTGTGGGTATCTTTTTATAGCTAACAAATATTATCTAATGTGCAAATGTGTACATAAAAAATTATTCATAGATATTTACATTTATAGTATATGTACTATATATGTATGTATGTGTGTATTCATAGCCCAACCCCGTCTGCAATGCAGTTAATGTTAATGTCAATGTGTGCGCTAGCTGTCAGACCAAGACGTTGAGAAATCACTTTAGCTTGACCTCAAAGTTCCATTTCAACGATACAAAGACAGCGCAGAAACTTCGCTTTTGACCAAATGTACAGAGATATGACCATACATTAAGGTGTTCCTTTAGAAAAGTTTCTATTTTCTAAACAAATTCTACAATTTTGCATAAATTCTACATATTTAAATTATTAACTATTAGTATTACTAAAAGTCGAGGTTTTCCTTTTATAAACTTTATATGCACATATGTTCAAATGTTCTTCACGGTTCATTTTATTATGCTAATCGTTTTGGTTATCGATTATTAGCCGATGTAGAAATTGGTTTTTAAACCAGTTTAAAGGCAGGTTGAAATATTTATTTATTTTAACCACAAATCGGATAATATTTACGCCAACTTAACAGTGTTTTGTAACTAATAATAATAATAGTAATAATTTTAATTAATGTTCGACCGAAATTCTCCTACAATTTATGGTGCGTGTCTTGATGGTGGAACACAAACTGAGAGGCCTGCAGTTTTACGCCGACTTCGAACGGCAAATAATTTTTGTGAGAAGTTTCTTCATGCCAGAGTTACACTCGGTGGTTGGCCATTGCCTCTCGAGCGGCAAAACCAGGGAAAATTTTTTTTCACGGAACCAACCGAAGGAAGCACGCACACGCTACACACCGGCTACGGCACCCGCCGATATTTAATAACTGCAAAAAGTTATTTTGATAGACAGAAATGGGTTAGTGATTACAGGAAGGAATAAGTAAGGTGGTAATTTTTTTTCTTTTTTTGAAAATAGGCACATCTTCTCAAACTACCGGACCAAACTTCAGCAAATTAGGTGCACACTGTAGATTTTTACTCAATAAGAACAATTTCGAAAATTATGGAAATCTGACAAAAACAACGCCCACCTCTCATATAGCGGTAATTTAAAAAAAATCAATAACTATTAAAGAATATTTTCCTCAAAAGAATATTTTCCTGAAATAATTTTTGATAATTAGCATAACATCACCCATTGGAGGTATATAAACTAGGGACAAAATCAAGCGTACCTTTCATACAACATCAATTTACAAATAATAAAAATATCGATATTTTAATAAATAATGTATCAACTTTATGTAAATTTGATATAAAGGATTTTATTAGAGAGACCAGTAAATACCGGGCATATTTTCTATGGCTTCAAAAAGAACAAAAAATTATTTAAATTTTATATATTTGCGTATTGAAACAATATATTAAAAAAAAAGTTTTCTCACCAAAAAACTTGCGGTTTTTTCCACTAGAATTATAAAATGTATTATATTATAATACTTTCGCTAAAATGCTTCGAAAATTATTAAGATTTATGTAAGCTTGATCGGTATGAAAATATTCCCAAATATGTGGATTTTTCTAAATACCAATTTTTTTGTTTTAACTATAAAAAAAAAACCACTTGAGGTGAGCAAAAGTTCTGCTTAAAAATATGAAAATATTCTCAATGGAATCACGACGATATTTGGAAAAACAAATATTTTAAGACATGAATCGTGTTATTTGCAATAAATACCTTGCGGAAAATACCTTTCGAATTATATATTATTAGTTTAAA
Source organism: Anomoia purmunda (assembly GCA_951828415.1). NCBI lineage: Eukaryota > Metazoa > Arthropoda > Insecta > Diptera > Tephritidae > Anomoia > Anomoia purmunda. The sequence goes on from OX639996.1 coordinate 45,356,922, forward strand.
TCGAACAAGGCTTGGCTGAGTTTTTAAGTCTTTTAGCATAAAATATTGTATCATAATGATTCGGGTGAACAAATTCTTGACGATTTCAAAGTCAATCCTAATGTTATATCGAAATATTTTGATTGATGTCTTAAAAGATAACCAAATTTATAATATCGAAGGAAAAAACAGTACCAATTTTTTTTGTACCGGATTTAATACACTCATTCCTCAAAAAATAATAAATAAAATAAGTATACCATTCTTTTGTTTCCAAAAAAAAAAATATTGAGAACCAAAGAGTAGCAAATATTCGCCGTATGACCAATTTTAATACACTATATAAATGCAACAAAAATAAACATATTTGAAAAAAGAAGTGGCACCGACAAATTTAGAGAAATAAGAAATACCTCCGATTTTTTTTTCCGTCATTCTCACGTCAAATATTTAAGCATAATAGAAAACTGTCAGAAAAACAACACACAACCAAATTCGTCCAAATTAGGTGCAAGGAATTTAATTATGGAGATAAGTATGTGCGTACATACTGCATACATACGTACATAAAGTCAAAATTTTAGAAAATGGGTGTGATAAGTGAAAATCTTACTAATTCCTGTTTGTTTTTTATTTAAGTTTAAAAAATTAATACTTTTAAGAAATTCAGAGCGACTTAATTTGATGCGAATTACGGAATTTGCTTAATTTTCGTTAATACCGTGCAGAAAAATAGAAAGGAAACCGGGCAAAAAATCAAAAGGGAAAGTTAATGGCCATAACTAGCGTGAGATTTAAACAAAATCGACTTTTGCTTTTGCGACAGTCTAAAAAACTAAAATACTGTGCCCAAAAATAAATATATTAAATGGGTTTTGAACCACAGCCCTTTAAGGAAGGTCTGCAACGAGATATTATGCCGCAGCATAAATGGAAGAAGGATGCGTCTAGTAGAGGTTAGTTGGTTGATTTTACGTATTGGAAGAAGAGGAAAGCGAATTGTATGTGCTTGGAATAGCAGATTAGCTCCAGGTATGGCATTTATCGATTTATCGCAATGCAATTATCTTTCAACGCGTTATCCATCGAACCAACATTTTTATAATTATACGTTTGATTGGAATCTCGGTTTAAAGCATTTAGTTTTTTTCTGCATATATACATATAAAAGGTGTTTTTTAGACTGATAGAACTTTAAATTGAAATAAAGCACATAAATATGAAGTATGATGCCAATTTTTTTTATTATTTGAAAGATATTTTCATGACATTTAATATTTAAAAACTATTTCTGACATACGTCCGCCACGACTAGCTTTGGCGAATCGGATGCGTTCAGTCCAAATTTGAATTTTCCACGTTGTGGATGGAAAAAGTCCAAGTTGTTGAGCATAAAACTCACGAAGTGCTCTATAAGTTTGGCGAACAGAGAACTGATTTGAAGTAAATTTCTACAATTTGTAAACGTTGTTGCGGCGTCATTCTTTCCATGATGATTTGTCAATGCTTACTGAACAGAAATGTCAAAGCGAAATGTCATTTACCAGCTGTCAAGTGACAGCTATCCCTATCGAAAGGTCTAACAGTTTTAAAAAACACCCTTTATATGAACAGGTTTTATTTTGCCTATGACAGGGACTCTTTATTTGAAATGAAAACATGTACGGGATATTTAAATTTCGATTTCATCTGAACTTCGTGCTTAAGATTATCAAAGACATTCGCGCTGATTTCGATAACAAATTTCTCATAATTTTAGTGCTTTTAGATTCCTCTAACACCTTTAATGAATCCGAATATTGTATTATGAAAACTATATTTATCTTTCAAATAGGCAAAAATATCGAAATGCCTTTATATCTCTTAATATTGACGATATCCGAGTATATTTTTTACAGCCGACTATAGGACAACTTGGTACCGAAGAGAAAACTTGGTACCCACATTAAGAATGGCAGTTTTGGTCAAAAAAAAATCGTACGATCCGATCGACTTAGGTGGACTAACGCTGATAACCCTGAATGGAATGGTATTGAAATTTCAATTTGAAGCTAATAACCTTGGTTTCAAAATGAACTCTCGCTAAACTTTCGTACCTCAAATCGGTTGCAGCATTTCAAAAATACATAAAACTAAAAAATCCACTATCTATGTATATTAGATTCCTAAAGGCTCTTATTGTGTCTGGAAAGTTAGACTGCGAATCGAAAAATAAATTAAATTTTACCCTAAAATATTATGGCAGCAAGATGTCAATATTGTAAAAAATTTTACTACATTTCGCTATACACAGTAAATAGACAGTAAATACATTTACATATGCCGTACCCCTATAATATTTTCTGTGTCCGCAATAGTTTATTTTTATTTAAAAAAAAATTAAATTCTGTCAATCTGGCTTGTCTGCCTTGTGTCCTCATAATGTCGTAATGCCAAAATATAGCATAGTAGGGACCTCTAGAGTAATCTTTATTACCTTCTTCTAAAAAACAAGCACTGGAAACAATTTTAATGGGCAATAAAAAAATATTTCTCTATTTTTAATCAACGTTAAAACATAGTATTGGAAAGTTACTGTTATTGGCAGCTTAAAAAACGTTCCCCTTGCATAACAGTTATTAGGCAACGCAAAAAATAAACCTTGACATAAGTATACCACTTATAAATGCTTACCACAAAAATATTTCTCATCTAATAAATTTTATTAGGCAACCTTTTCGAGATCACAGTTACATCGGCTCAAATCATCTACTTGACTAGTGGAAATATCGGATTAATATACGTTTGAAGCCCCAAAGGTCTAGTGCATTAATTGCAATGTGGCTTGAAAAATAAAGAAATGTAAAGTGATATTTAGAGTAACCTTTAAATCTATTCCACTAGACTTGGCATTTTCTATTTAGTTTTTTTTTTTAGGTGAACCCACATTTTTTAAAGGGTGTAAATCAAATTGTGATGAATAATGTCCACCGTAATGTACAAAAGTTTGTTTGTATATAAATGTGTAATACCCTCCTCCCCCTAACCAAGCCCACTTTGATTGGATGAATATATATGGGTGTAAGTAAATGGATTAGTTAAGCTAAAAGTAAATGGATATCCCGCCCACATGTGAATATATTTATTTATGTAGCTACAAAAATACAATGACATAGATATTTTCGAAAAACATAAGTATCTACGTACATTCGCCAGCAGCATAAGTGTTTAGTATGTGTGGTGAAAAGCTATCAGTAAGAATCGTCTCCTTTTTCATCATTTCATCGCTCCCTTCTCCTTTACCTATATCAGCTCGGATAAAAAGAAATAGTATCGGAAATTGTATTGACATTAAATTTGTCAGCCACGTGACGGATTCAGGATAAATTAACTAAAATGTATTCATCGTACCCGCGTCACAAAACTTCAGCAAACTTTATCCAATACACACTTACATACATAGGTATGTGTGTACAATACAGGCATATGTGCATATCGTACATCGACATATACTAAACACATATCACCGTCTATTCAAAAAGGAAAGTCAAGTTTGAATTTAAAATTCCACCAACGAACGGCGACGGAAATTAAATGTTGACATTTTTTTTTATATTTGATCTGCAGACAAGATGCAAAGTATGTAATCAATAGTTGTACTTGTATGAAGACATGTGGAGGGGGGGTTGACAGATTAAAAAATTCAAAGACATTCAATTCGAATGAATAACAACAAGGGTAAACTTCAAAGCGCGCTAGCGTAGAAGAAAAAAATTACAGAGATATGTAGGTATGTAAGCTTGTGATGAAATGGATTAATACTAGTAGAGCTAACCAATGTTGAGTGATGTATTCCATCAAGCAAACAAAAATTATAGCGTGAAGGAATGACAGCGTAGCAGTTAAAAGAATAAAGAGAATGCAGATTAATTCATGTATGTAGATATGAGGTATGTATGCAAATATAAATGTATCACGCATAATAATATTAACGAAAATATTTAGTTAAATATCAAGCATTGAACTTTTTGAAATATTTGATTATATTCCCTCCAACGAAATAAAAGCTGACGAATTTCCTTAATGCGGGAGGGTTCATTGAAAAAAAGGGTGAACTCTGGGTTAAATATTACAACTGCTCCTAGATATGTCTTCATATTCGAGGACACCACTTATAACTAAGGTAATAATCCTCTCAATTATCTCTAATTCCTTGACAAATTATTAGTTGGGCAATGAAAAATTGTAAGCTAATTAAAAATACAAAAGATAATGGGATATGACTTCGACATTGTAGCTTGATCACATACCGTTGGTATAGAAAAATTTGTATTTATAAGGTCCGCAAGGCTTCACACATCGATCCGAAGAAAATCTGATATTTCAGTTTATCCTTTTTGGTTTTAAGGAACTTATAGATTTATTAGCAGCCTTGAGTCTCACTATATTTACAGCCAAATACTGTTCAATGACCAATATGCTTACCGAAAATATAAAATTTGACACCTCATAAAATAAGTTTATAGGCTTTTACATTTACGGTAAGAATATAGTAATTGAGCCGGTTTCGTTAACTATTGGCCTAAAACAATTCTGCGACACTATTGAATCACTCTAAAGCAAACTTGTCAATATAATCTAAATTTTAGCAAGAACCGCCTTTTGCCACCGTTTATTTGTAGAGTGTAATTCAATGTAGAAACTGAACAATTTATTTGCAATTAAATTCATAAAGTATAAACTTATTTATGTTTGATAAAGAGTGTATTGTATGGAAATCTCATTGATAATTGAATGAATGATAGCATGAATGTAACAAATGGAAACTCAGTGGGAATTGAAGGCCGGAAGAGTTATGCATTTAGTAAACAATATTGGCAACGATAGTGAAAATGTAATAAATGAAATGAATGATATTCGAAACGGAATACTTAATTTAGAGGTTGAAAGTAAATTTGGATGATGATTGTGGTAATTCACACTGTGGAATATATATAGATGTATATGATGGTTTTGTCTAATCTCAGAAAATGGCACGTCTGTTGTTCACAGATATTGATTGCAATCGAAAAGATGACGTCTGAAGTTCGCCGATATCGCAATAGAAAAAAAGAAGATAAATACCAAACTGTACTTCGACCAACCAATGATAAAATATTTTATTAATTCATCAGTACTAAACATCAATTCATTACAATTTTAGAATTAAAAAAATTCTATCTTCGGCACATTAGTCTTTATTTTCAAAAAACGTTCGAACGAATATTTAAAATATATATATGGATCTATGTGCAGAATAAAAACGTGTTGACTCGTTCAGGTCTGATCCAAAAAGGAACGACAGTAATTTACATTTTATTTGGCTAAGCGAAAACGAATACAAGTATAAAGCGAATAGAAAATTAGAAGCAAAGGCAAAAGCAAAACGACTGTCCACATGGTTGCATTTAGGTCGTAAAAAGTTAAGATCTTGCGGTGTTGCCACAGTACTCCCCTCCTAGAGAGAAGGTACTGCAATGTAGGCTGGCTTCAAGCGATCAATGGAGATATTTGCGTCTGCGTGATTAACGTCGATGACAAAATACTTTGAGTAGCGATGTAATACCTTGAATGGGCCCTTGTATGGTGGTGACAATGATGGCTTGACTGACAGATCTCGCACAAACACCTGCTCGCATTTGGTGAGGTCGGCGTGTATGAACGTCTTCTGTCTGGTATGCCAGGTAGTATCAACTGCGCGTAGGTCTCGCATGACGCGGCGTAACTGCGCTACGGTCTCTACCTCGGAAGTTGATCGGCCACTATCCACGAAAAACTCAGACGGCAAACGCAAGGTAGTCCCGTAAACTAGTTCGGCAGAACAGGCGCCTATATCGGCCTTGAAGGAACTGCGAAGCCCCAATAAGATTAATGGCAGGAACGACGTCCATTGATTCTGGTTGTGGCACAGTATTGCTGACTTGAGCGTTCGGTGCCATCGCTCAACAATGCCATTCGTCTGCGGATGATAGGCTGTTGTTCGAAGATGCCTAACACCAAGACATCGCAGGAGTTGTTGAAATAAGTTGCTTTCGAACTGTCGACCCAAGTCCGACGTTATGTCCAAGGGAACACCGAAACGCGATATCCAACCACTTATTAACGCTTTAGTTACGGCTTCTGCGGTGATATCTGGAATCGCGAAAGCATCCGGCTGAAGAGTTGTCCCGGGTGACTTTATTGCGTTGGCACTGGATGCATTGCTTAGCGAACTCCCGACTGTCTTTCTGTATTCCGGGCCACACAAAACGCTCCGTCATCAGCCGCGCTGTTACTCTTGTACCAGGATGAGATATGTTGTGCGTTGCATGGAGAACGGCTTGTCGGAACCGCTTTGTGACGAACGGACGGATTCGGCCAGTTGAGGTATCGCAGCAGACTCCCTTGTTACTAGAAGGCGGAAAAAAATTGGTTAATTGAAGGGAATGATTAATTTTACCTTCTAAGTAAGCCTTCAACTCATCGTTGGTTGCTTGGTCTTCTGCCAGGTCATCAAAATTTATTGGCTCTGGTGTTATAGCTTGGATTCGAGACAGCAGATCGGCTGCAACGTTTTGTTCGCCGGGTATGTGGCGGATGTCTGTCGTGATCTGTGCAACAAAATCCAATTGACGTGCTTGACGATCGGAGGCTTTTTCTAGTCGTTGCCGAAAGGCATATATGAGCGGCTTGTGGTCTGTGTACACATGGCAGTCTCTGCCCTCGAGCAAAAAACGAAAGTGGCGGATGGAGAGGAATATAGCTGTCAGTTCCCTGTCGTAGGTACTGTACCGCTGCTCCGCTTTAGTAAAAAGGCGCTGGAAAAAACCTAAAGGTTGCAGTGATCCATCAACAACCTGATGTAGAGCGGCGCCTGCTGCGTAGTCCGATGCGTCAACCCATAATGAAAGAGGGGCGTCTGGAAGAGGGTGCGCCAGGAGTGCACAGTTTGCGAGGTCTTCCTTGCATGCCTCAAAGTGCCTTATGTTCTCCCTCGTCCATATCAGCGGCGTTTTGTCGTTGCGTATATTCCCCGAACACATCTTGAAGAGTGGCGCTTGGTGTGAAAGTGGGTTTGGCAGATGCCCTCTGTAAAAGTTGATCATCGCAAGAAAACGTTTTAGGTCCTTTGCGACGGCGGGTCGTTCGAATGAGCGAATTATTTCAACGCGGCTGGGCAACGGCTTAATTCCATCTTTCGTTATGGCATGTCCCAAGAAGTGTAGCTCCGATACGCCTAGAACTGATTTGGCTACATTTATTGTTAGCTGGTGCTGGTGTAATCGTTGAAAAACTGTATGAAGATGTACGCGATGTTCCTCTGGTGAGCTTGAAGCGACGCATATATCGTCCAGGTAGATAAAAACATTATCAACGCCACGAAAAACTTCATTGATGACTCTCTGGAAAGTCTGCGCCGCATTGCGCAACCCAAAAGTCATGTGTGTAAATTCGTACAACCCGAAGGGGGTTGTGATGGCCGTTTTACATATGTCTTCCGGATCGATTGGAATCTGGTGAAAAGCCCTCTGAAGATCGATTTTTGAAAATATCGATTTCCCAGCGAGGACATGGCTAAATCATGTAGGAACGGCAGAGGGTATCTGTCGGGAACGGTAACCGCATTGAGCGCACGGTAGTCGCCACACGGCCTCCATGATCCATCGGCCTTACGCACCATATGTAACGGGCTTGCCCAATTGCTGCTGGATGGCCGACATATGCCCAGTTTCATCAGCAGCTCAAATTCAGCGCGCGCTGCTGACAACTTTTCGGGTGAAAGCCGCCTTGGTCGAGAACAAACTGGTTGACCGCTTGTGATTATTCGGTGAACCACTGTCGATTTCGTTGTAGAATCCGGAGCTGGTGGTCGCGTGATGTCACTAAACTCTCGCAGCAAATTCGAAAAATGTAAGGCGGAACTTATGGTTGAAATGCTTGGTGCATTGATCCGCACCACTGTGCAAAATGATTTAATTGCTGTTTTGCGGTCGAGCAAGCATCTTCCATTGAGGTCAGGAAGAAGATCGTAATGTGCTAAGAAATCGGCGCCTATGATTGCCTGGGTTACGTCTGCAATTACAAAACTCCATACAAAATCTCTGCGCAAGTTGAGGTTAAGGCGAAGCATGACTTCTCCATAAACCTGGATTGGTGAACTATTAGCGGCAAACAATTGCATATCCGATGGGGTTACTCGAGCCAATTTCGAACACTTCGGAATAACCGACTCATCAGCTCCGGAGTCAATAAGGAATGTTATTTTAGTTGACGTGTCGAATATACGTAGGCGGCAGTTCGAAGGCATTTCAGAGCGTTTGCCTATCTCTGAAATGCTATTGGCGGAGCACCCCTATTGCGTGCCGTTTTGCGATGGAAGTTGAGCGAATTTACAAGGTTGCCGGCACTTTTTAGCATTTGGCCCGAATTTGGTATGATACCAGCACTTCTCATCCGAATTGAGGTTATGAGAGCGCGCCGGAGTTCTAGACCTAGAACGCGCTCGTGCTTTCTCGTTGCTCATAGCTCTATCGAAACGCTGTTTGAGTTCAGCTATTTCTGCCCTCAAATCGTTATGTGTGGTATGATTTGGTGCGATAAAATTCGGTGCGGCCACCTCGTGAACACAACCTTCACGCAATTGCATTGACTCCACTATGGAATCAGCGATTTTTAATTTGTCGACTATTGGTACACTTGTTGCTATGATCGCTGCTTGGGCATATGGTGGCAAGCGGTTAACCCACAAATCATGTAAAATACTTTCACTTAAGGCGGAACCGGCAGCGCGCTTCATCTCGTTGAACAGATCGCTCGGCCGGCGGTCGCCCAATGGCATGTCACGCAATACACGTTGCAAGCGGCGTTGCTGGCTTTCGGTGAAATTTTCGGTCAATTTTGTACGAATGTATTTGTATCGCCCGGACGTGGGCGCAGCATCGATGATGGAGCGCAACTCCATTAGTTTGGCTTGCGGTATGCTGGCGGCCACAATGCTAAATTTTGCCGAGTCGGTTGTGACGCCAGAGGCTTCAAACCAGAAGTCCAGCGAATAGAAATACGCCTCGATATTTTCTTCCGACATAACTGGAAGCGGGATTCTCGGAATGCTGGCACCAGGAATCGAAGCCTCTGCATAAGCAGATCCAGGCGTTACAGCCAGGCTATCGTTGAGTGACATGTCTCACTTACCGTTCGGGGTCACCAATTATGGATCTATGTGCAGAATAAAAACGTGTTGACTCGTTCAGGTCTGATCCAAAAAGGAACGACAGTAATTTACATTTTATTTGGCTAAGCGAAAACGAATACAAGTATAAAGCGAATAGAAAATTAGAAGCAAAGGCAAAAGCAAAACGACTGTCCACATGGTTGCATTTAGGTCGTAAAAAGTTAAGATCTTGCGGTGTTGCCACATATATTAAGGGAAAGGACTCAAATTATTAAGAAGACATATATCCCTGTTCAACCCAAATCAAGTCTGTATAATTCGGATTCAATGTGGCTTGGGCATAGTAAACAAAAAACCGACTTTAAAGTTAATTGCAGCTAAATTATGACTCATTTAAAATTATAGGGCGTATTCTTAAGTAAAATTATATTAGAACTTATAAATAGTTGAATCGTTTTCGACAGATAACCCACTAAAAATTATGTTAAAAAGCTTCAACTAACTTTAAGTATCAACTATGAATACGGCTCTGTGGCTCTGTGGCATAAAGCCGCTACCAACTATAAAGCCGACTATAATTACGCGCCAATAAGTTTCTGTAGGTAACTTCTTTTTCACCAAACAATCGATTTTAAAATGATAACTTGTTTTTTATATTCAACTAGAGCAATAAATATTTATTAAACTAGTACTTTATTGCAATGGTAGAAACGATGTGATTAGAGTTAAATTTTAAGCAATTCATCGAGCAATTGCTTTAAATAAAACTCTGGTCTGGGATAATGCTGACCTAGGAAAGTACAAAATGAACGCAAATGCAAAAATGATGCCTATACTCATATGAGTTTATGAAAATAAAGAAATGTACATGATATACATTAAATAACACTGCGGAACAAAATTTTGCGGTCGGAAATTTTTAAGTCGTTTTAGGGTAATTTGGGGGCGCTGATTACGTAAACAATATTAGCTTTGTCGAATTAGCTCTAGTTTTTCAGATAAAGACTTTTAAATATTTCACGAAAAAACCCTAATTAAAAATACCAATATGGATTTAAATTATATTTTTATTGCGCGCCTGTATAAAAATAATACAAAAATAAAAAAAAATAAATTCTTTTCATTAATTAATTTTAAGAAAATTACAAAAAACTTTTTCTGTAGGACCTCCTATGATTTCGTTGCTCAGGACAATCCCGTATTAAGTTCTAGCAGTAGTCCGACATCATGTGGTCGTCCCATCGACCTTGGTATCTTTCTTCCATTATTTTTATGTCCTGGTGGAACCGTTCACCTTGTTCCTCACTGTAATCGCCTAGGTTGTCCGGGAATTTGTCCAAATGACTATGTAAATAATGTAATTTAATGCTCATTTTAGCTCCAAGTTTGCGAAAATTGAGAAGCATATCAGCAACTAGTTTTCTATAATCTGGTGATTTATGATTTCCCAAAAAATTTTTGACTACTATATTAACAAAGCTTAGCCAGGCTTCAGGTTCAATTTGTGATATATGGTTTAAGAATTCAGTGTCTTTTAGAAGGGTACGAATTTGAGGACCATCGAAGACTCCTGATTTTAATTTTTCCATACTAAGGACTGGAAATTTTTTGCACACATATTCGAAACAGTCACCTGTCTTATCAAGGGCTTTGATGAACTGTTTCATTAGCCCAAGCTTGATGTGAAGTGGTGGAAGAATGATTTTTTCTCGGCTTATCAGTTGGTCATGAACCACATTTGCTGTTCCTACCTCCATATTTTCTCTCACCGGCCAGTCCTTTCTAATCCAATGTTCATTTCTTGCACGACTCTCCCATAAACACATAAAACAGGGGTATTTAGTATACCCACTTTGTTGGCCCAATAAAAAATTCACCATCTTCAAATCCACGCATACTGGAGTTCACGGAACTGGGTCATATAATTTTTGTTCATTAATTTCTTAAGTTTCGTTTATCTCAAGAACTAGAGCGAATCCAAAAAAAGTAAAAGCACAGTTCGTAAGCCTGCTACTAATGTTAATAAAAACTATTAACAAAATCATGACCGCTGGTTTTCTTTTAATTTTTGTTACGCAGTGTAATATACGAAGATAACTAAATGCTCCCATTTTGTGACTTGTTATACGGAAATCAGCAACTGATGCAAATTTACCATGTATGTTGAAAACGCGTTCATACATTTCATTTCTCCCCTGATAGGCTCAACCCCAAACAAAGCTTTCACCTCAGGTTGTCTTTTGGTAATAATGTGGTTCGAATTTCCAACGAAAGGCTCAATCCTTGGGCCACTATTATTCAGTTTGTTTGTGAATGATGTTTTTTCCTGTATATCGGCAGTCGAGCAATCATGCATACGCGGATGATATTCAGTTGTATATGTCTAGACCTCTTGACCAGTCAGCCAGCTTGTGCTCAGACTTTAATAAAGACCTTGCATTGATTAAATCTTGGGCACCTCAAAATGGTCTTTGTCTTAATTGTGATAAGTGTTATGTATTACCTATTTGTAAGAAACGTTTTAACCTCACAACTATTCCATCTTTGTATATAGGGAATAACACAATCAAATTCGTTTCCAAAGTAACAAACTTTGGCTTTGTTATTAAGGTGTATTACGCCTTAAGAAATTTAAGAATGTCTGCCTCATTTACGCCGATCAATGTAAGATGAAAACTTGCAATCCAACTAATAATGCCGATAATTTGCCACCCTGAATTAGTCTATTGCAAGTTAAATTCTCAATCTGCGCATAAAATTGAGGTAGCATTTAACACGTCATGTGCTTGGTCTAGTGAAATATGAACATAGCTCTGCCTGAAGGAAGCGTCTGTTGGGTTCTGAAATTTCTGACTACTTGAAAGCCAGAAACTGCATTTTCTTATTTCGGCTTATGATGGATATGACAACTGGCTATCTCTATGAGAAATTGCTAGTTCCAAAATCAACACGTGTAAATGACCTAATAGTTTCTAATTATAACTTCCTTTCCTCTGCAAGGCCATTTTACGTCAGCACTATACCTACGTTTATGGAACTCTATCACTGTCACTACTCGCAAGAGTTTAAATAAAAGCAACTTTAAGACTGTATTGTACTCAAATTTTCGTTAGTTTTTAAATAGTTTTTTATGTATAGACCTAAGATGTGCTCCCTATTTATACCTATCTTCATAAATGTATATCTAGGTCATACCTATGCTTCACTGCTTCCCAGCTCTAGTTTTTTAAATCATTATTTATGTATATATCAGTATTGCTTTTAATATAATTTGTAACTTAATTTCCATATGTACTTATTTATTTGTTTATTTTAAGTGTTCACCATTGTATTTTATTAAAGCAGGGATGCTTTCAGTAAGGAAATAATGGAGGGATGCTTGTAGAACCAAAATAAAACAGGGATGCAATAGCATAAGATCGTAAAGCGATGGCAATTAGTTAAGTGAGCCCAAGTCGCTTATGGTATGCAAATAATACCTTGATGCAATCTTCAATGGAAGACTAGTTAATTAAATACATTTAAGTGAGCGAAAGTCACTCCATTTAAGTCCATTTGTAAATTGAACTGAATGACCTTAAACAATGTCACGCAATGCGCCTACTGCGTATGATCTAAGAGTGTCGTTAATCTCTGCGGGAGCCCTTAATAATCTTCTGGTCTTACTTAAATTAATTATAGTAGTAGTTATTAAAATTTGATTCGATTAAATTAATATTGTCTATCTTGTCAATTCGAAATCAAATACTATTTGTATATACATGTATAAGTTAGTGGTTTTCGCTTGATGATATTGTCGTGACACAAATTGTCGTTTAGTCTGTTGCAACGTTGGCTGCAAATCTGTCATTCACGCTGCTTAAACGCCATGGGCGAGGGTATTAGTCAAAGCTGTATGGCTAAAGTAATGACATCTACTAATACGGCGCATTAGCGCATACACTAATAGGTACATACGCATGTACATATGTATGCATGTATGTATGTATGTGTGTAATAATATCGTATGCACATGTAGTGTACATTTACATACATATTTAGCATGTATGCATATGTGGCCTTTGTACATACATATTTGCTTGACAAATACATAAGCATGTGCGCTAACTGCCGCTAATCAATCTGTGACAAGTATAAAAAGGCAGCTACGGCTTGAGGAGCTTAATAGAAGTGACAAACAAAAAGCTTACATAAAAGGGAAAAATAGCAGCTGCTGTGCCAAATTGTATGCTTTAAGAAATGCATATAATATTCATACAAAGAATGATTGTGGGTGGCGTGGAGTTTGTTTGCGAATATTATGTATGTATGTTTGTATATTTGAAGGCGTTTCCGCTCGTATACCGGAAAATAAAATTTGCGTGCATATTGTTCACATCGCGCTCTCTATTGCCGTCAGTTGCGATTCATGCGCTCCAAAATTTGCTTTCTTCTCGATTTTCTTCGCTTCTCTCCATTTCCATTACCTACTGACACTTTTATTAATGTGGCTGTTTGTTGTTGACGTTGGTTGGCACTGCGGGGGAGGTTGTGGAGGCGTAATGCCAAGGCAAATGTCTTGCTTTTGTAGAATTCCTTTCTCTGGTCTATGGAAGTGTGGGATAGCATGTGTGTGTTTGTGCTCCTTGTTCTGCGTGCGTACATTTCGAGCAGTCAAACATTTCCGGTATTGCGTGATGCCAAACAAAGCGATTTTACCGGAAGTAATTCGACATGAGAACAAAGTCTCACATTACAATGAATGGTTGCTTTGGGAGCATAATAATAAAAAAAAACACAAACAAAATGAAGGAAAATGTTTGAAGCGGCAAATGGCATAAAGGGGAACTGTTGATAGCCAAATTAGGGTGGTCTAACGAACAATAAAAACGTAAAGCGGTGATTGAGCAACTTAATAGTTAATGGCTGATAGGAGATTGAGAAAAAAATGCACAGTACCTGTGCGTATTGTTCCTTATTATTCGCAATAGCTGCCACATCATCTCGTTGTTACCATGCCGAGCTGAAAAATGAGAATTTTTTTTTCAAATTCGGTATTTTACGTTTGTTCTTGCATTGTTGTTTCACAATATTTACAGCGATTTTCACGAAAGATTTTGTTTATTATTTTTATTTTTTACTATAGTTCATTCCATAGCATATACTATGCAAATAAAAGTATAAAATATATGCATATATGTATATACATATATAATATTTTTTGGCCCAACTTATTTAAATCAACACTATTAGTTTTTGAGCTCACGCCCAGTGCTAAAAGGGAACAGCAGTTCACAAGCCGACTGCGGTCCATTGGCTACGTATTTGCCAAGCAAGCCGTAGGCTGTGGGTTCACAGACCGGTGGGGTTATGAAACAAATCTGATGAGGATGATCTCCGAAATAGCTATAATTTCTACCGCTCTGACGGTTGTCGTCTTTCTTCCAAATACTTTCCTTATACTGAAAAAATGTGTACTATTTTTTTTTTGTTGAGCTCAATTATTTGGCAGTTTTTTAAATAGCAAATATTACAGCTGCTGTTTCGGAGATCACCACATCTCCTCATGAGTTTTCCTTCTACTAGACTTCCATGGGATACGAACCCACGTTCCCTGCCAAGGCATGCTCAGTACATTCAAGCTAACCACTTGAGTCAAATAAGCCGCATTAACTGTTGTGGCTCATTCATCTTCCTAATTTCCAAATATAATTTCAAGTACGAATGTTTGTTTTTTGTTGATTATAACAAATCTTTTTTACTATTTTTATTTGAGTAATTGTTAATTGCGTAAGGTGCCCTGGGTATGCCGTTAAGTGCAGCATACAAAAATAAATTTTTTTTATACGTTATATGGAAGAAAGTGCGCAACACCGACAATAAAAGAAAGATCAGATTGCTGAGAATTTTCGTGAATTGTGCATAAAGTTTAAAACTGCTATTTCCTGTTCTTTATTATGGAATGATCTGCATTGTTCGAAAAAGTTTATCTAATTTTTTTTTCAGAAAAACATTATAAATACCCTGCAGGAAGTGAGGGTAGCTTATACCTAATTTTAATCTGTTTACGGAAATACTAGTTTACGACTATTAGTTATACAATTTTTTTTGAGAAAATCTAACTTTTTTTTGTATGGCGATGGCCGAAAAAAAGTCAGCCCTGGTTACCTCTGCATTGACACAAATTACCTTTTGGTAGCTACTTTTTAATAAAGATAAACTAATTACGTTTTAGCCATTTTTATGCGAAATAAAGCTAGTAGACATATTGTGTTTTTAAAGTAAAATAAAGACCGAAACAATGCATTTAATATTATCAAGTTAAGTGAGGGTATTTACTTATTGAAATATTTCCTTTCAGAAAAATTATATAGATGATAATTCGAATATGACAAAACTATATTAAATTCAATTAGAGAACCACTATTTTCTCGAGTAAAGAACTATACTCAATTTTCATAGAGAACGCTATAATTCTCAAATATAAAAGTTATGAAATTTAGCTCTAAAGGGCGAAAACTGAGAATAGCGCTCGCTAGTTCTAAATTTCGTTTTCTAATCGATGTGTTTATGTACTATATTTGCGTTTTTACTTGCAATCCACGTAACTTTGCTTGAGAGCTTTTGATGTGCTACACAAAGGGCGTTCAGGATTACCAAAAAAAGGAACACAAGTAGTACCATCACTTCCTACGCATTTTCTTTCGAGTCACTGTAACGCAGTTGATTATATGCCGACGACACACTCACTTGCGATTCATACCTATTGACATACTGTAATAGCTTTCGTAGTAATTCTTACAAAATAAGCGAGTCATCTTCATTGATTCAAAGCAGCACAAGTAGATATTTGCCACAAATCTACTTTACTGCACTTCACACAACTTTTCTTCGCTTAAAGTTTGAAGCACACGGGTGGCTAGTCAGTCCGTTACTGCTCGTCATCAGCATCATTTACGGCCATATATGTGTGGACATTTGAAAGAACAACTTAATTGACTTTAGAAGTTTTGTTTCCAGCTCTTTAAAGCCAAATATTTCAGAGAAAAATTGTAGATTTTAATTCATTTTTTAGCGAGACAACTTGCTGAACTACAGCTTAGCTTAATTAAACATTAAAACATTTCATTAGAGCAGTGTTTTTTTAGACTTGATAGGAAAGTAGTGTTAACTCGAGTTAGGTTGTTCTTTCAAATGCCAACAGAAACATACTTTTTGTTTTTCGTGTCCGCTCCTTGACTAACGATCTAGAAAAGTATTGACTGTGCAAAGCTTTGTCGTCACTTCGCATTTCATTCTTTTACGCATATAGTGGAATGTGTATGTATGTTGGTCTACTAAGTTGTAATCACTAATGACACAATTAAATGCCAACAAAAAGCAAAAAGTATTATAAGAGCCATACTTAGTTAGTATTGAGTTAATAGAAACTTTTTGTGGTATATGAGTAATTGTGTCAATTCTGTGGTTGGCTTCTTAAAGAAAATATGGAATTTGTGTTGAGTTGAAGTACTGCGCTTTTAATAGTAAATTGAATGGAATTGTGGTTACAACTTTTTTACAACTAGGTGAAACTCAATTGAGTGAAATTACTTTAGATATTTGAAGGCACAGCCTCATCTACTTAAATTAGTTTCTACTTTAATGTATCGTAAGTTAATGAATTGACTATGGAAATTTTTTCTCAGATTTAATCTTCAGATATTAAGACTAATCATACAAATAGAAAAACGTATGCATATTGAATGTCATCACCTGTCAGGACAAATGCATCTAACGATACCAACGAACGTAACTCTGCACTAACAGAAGCGGAACGAACTGATCGTACTAAGGGACATCAAATAAAAAAGAGCGAAGAGCAATACCATTGTGAATGAATAAAAGGCATAAGTCTTCTAAATTAAAGATGGCGGCGGCGGATAATAAATGTCACATATGACCAATATTAACTGTAACATAGAAATTCGCTCAACGAAAGAAGATTGGTAAGAGTTGCTACATAAGGTGATCTCAGCTGCGCCGAATTGTGACGTCCATAATGCTTTTAGCATTTTAGCTTTATATTTTAATAAATAATGTTAAACTCTTCTAAAAATGCAGCACAATTTTCTGGTTAGTCAGTAAGTATAATTGCGAAAATTATGGAAAGTGAACAAATACCCGACCACCTCTCACATAGCGGTAATTTACTCCCTCGGCAATTTATAAAAAGAAAATAAATCGATATTTCAGTACCCAAGAAAGGTAATTTGCTCAGCATTAATATGCAGGAATAGGGTGGAGGATTAGGTTGGAGAAAGGATCATACAACGATAATTTTCAAAAAATTTGAGGTTAGACCATTATTTACCTTTTAATTGCGCATGTTTACAAAACTTAAAAAAATTGCTTCAACTGCGACGTTTTTATATAAAAATCCAACATAAAATGTTTGCTTCATATGCGAATTTGAAGTCAGAATAAAAACAGGAGAACTATTTTTAGGATATAGCAAATTTTTGATTTTTCGACATCTGAAAAAATACAAGTCACTTTACTTTCTCTGATCATGATTGTCCGATTTCAAATTAATTTATGGAAAGGTAATGAGGTTTTCTGTAATTTCTGTAAACAAGATTTTCAAATGGATTATTTTTTTGGAGCTTTTAACGGGGTTATCGACAATTGCACACAATTTTTACCTAAATTTCAGAACAAATTTTAATTTTAGTCTCAATATACAATATAAAAAAATAAGTACACTTTCTGTTTCTTTCGAAAATACAGCAGGTTTCCAAATTGAAGCATCATTGTAAAAGTTATGTGCAATTCGGTCAACTATGTTCAGACATAATTACAATTAATGCCTGATCCCTTTCTCGGATCTCAAAAAATAAAAATCTGGCTATATCTCAAACACATTTCAACGTTTCGTGTCAGATCTTTTGTCGGCTAGTGTTATTATAATCTTTAGACTTCACCGTCCACCCGGCTTCAGGAATCCCCAATAATTATTGTAATGTTTCCTAAAATATCTTTCAAGGGAGCGTTCTAACATTCAGATAGTCTCATACGCCTCGCAGAGCTTTGAACTAAAGAAAATTTCGTCTCGTTTGGCAAAACGCTAATACTCCGATTATAATAACCTCATTGGTGTGGGTATAAAACATTAGCTTCTAATATGCGTACCATTTTAATTACTCTACTTAGCAATTTTAAATTATCTTGCCCATTTACAATAACAATAAACGAAGGGAGAGGGTGACTAATGTAAGCCAAGACAGCACAGCTGATCAGTGAGATGTGAAAATTTTCTTTCAATGCAATGACTTCGCAAAAAGAGGGAAATCTTACATGATGACACAATCCCTGGGCTGAGATGATGACGCAGGCTGAAAAACAAGTTTGAGTTAATTGAAAAATACACAGGAAATGGATGTGGGCATGCAAGCAGACTTTAATGAAAAACTTTTTTCATCTATGTTGGCACATAAGTAGCAAATTTTTTAGCAGGGTTTATTATAAAATGTTTGGATATGTATTTATCTACATATGTATATAGTACATATGTTTTGAATGAAAGTGCTCTGCAAGAAAAAATCCAGGTTATTTTCTTAATTAGCGATTTTCGGCAAAAATTGAACTCGCCTTGAACCTATTATTATTCCATTACCTTGAATGTGCTTAAGGTATTCTAAAGTAAGATTAATGATTGTGATCAATCAAAAGAAGGTGAAGTAGGTTGACGCGAAAAAAAGTTGTATTGTATATGTGATACATATTTAATTTAATATCTTAAAAAGTTTTGCTTGAAGCCGAGTTTAGATGACTGATTCCGTGTTAATTGCCGTATATTGCTGGAACTTGGTGTTTGGATTTGGCACAATAGCTTAGTTGGCAGTCAGTCATCACTAGTGCCCTTGTTGTTCTTTAGCCACTCGAGTTTCTCCAAGTCAGGCAACGGGACTTCGGCTCCGTTTACCGGTATTTACTATATACCCCATTATAATTTGGAACTCCGATTTGTATTTCGAAATTCATCCACATACCATGATAAAGGGCAAATGTTTGACAGAACGAACTTTCCTGCAAATCGTCCACCTGGTCAACGGCGAGCCATAAAACACGTCCCCACGCAGAGTAGGTCCATTTCACTTTACTTTTGGCCCAGTTGCAGTTCTTTAATTTTTGTGGTTGAAAGTGGCTTTTTTACAGGCCTCCTAGCCGGCGTACTTATTTCGTTTTAGTGGTATTGAACGGTTCGGATCGGAATATATTTGGAAGCGACTGCTGCAGCTCTATTTTTATCTTGGCAGCATTTTTGAAATGGTTTTGAAGGCTTGTTCTTAAATTAGCCTGCTCTTCTCTGGGATTTGTGCATCTTTTCGTGCCTGATACTTCTTTCCTCTAAAGTTGACCAGTTTCATGGTATTGCCATTTTCATTTATTAAAAAACGACGCACTGAACTTTCATTGCACTGTAAATCTGCTGCTATTTTACGAATATGCAATTTTTGTGCAATCAATATAAGAATTACGGATTTTTGAGCCACAGTCAACTTTGCTTTCTTATGCTTCATTTTCATTAAGTAAAATTTGACGTCAAGTGTTCAGTTTGTTCAGTTGAATGGAAACAGTCAAAATTTTGATATACTTATTTGGATTTGACGGCAATGCAGAATTATAAAATGGCATTATAAATTGACATTTCGTATCATACTTTGTTGTCAAATATTTGACATTTCATTAAAAAGAAAGCATTAGGTTCTCGACTATCCGAAACATGAGCTAAACTTACGAACTGAGCTTTGATGCTAATACAGGTCAGAAAAATAGTTTAAAAAAACCCCTCAGCGCTATTCAACTCATTTTGTGAGTATTCGGGGTAGCCCCAGTTGACTAAAAACAAATTTCCGGAAAAGACTTAATGCGGAGTTTTTTTGTTGCGCTTTGTGTATGTTGAATCCATTTACATAATTCTCTGCTGGGTATATAAAGCTTATCATTAGCGATATACTAAGTATATAATGACGAACGGGCATATGTATGTGTTGAGTATATTTACATGCACGTGTATGTTAATAGGTTCGCATTAAGTAAGTATAAAATCCGCTTGATGAGTGATGGATGAGATGAGCTGAATGAATGCAAGGAGTTGGAGTAAACGTGGAGTATAACAAAAATGTGAAGTATTATATGAGAAACGGTATTATGAATGAAAAAAATTCCAAATGAAGAAACCAAGTAGACTCTGTTAGTATATAATATAGTTATACATATATAGAAGCGTAGATTTGCCAAGAAGCATATACAGAAATCTATTCTCCATCGTAAAATTGAGCTGCAGAATATTGTAGGATGTCCCGCTGAGTGGCATGACATTTTACAAATGACGCACATGGTTGCCAACATTGAAGAAGGATACTTAGCTTTTTTTATATTTTTAAGCAAATTTTACGTGAAACTAAAAGAAATTGACAAAATCGAAAATACAGAAATTGGTACCCTAAAATGAGCAGCACTACAGATTTGCGTTTTATTCTTTTTTTTTTTTTGTTTTTTGTTTTTTGTTTTTGTGTTGCACTCCCTGCTGTTGCACACTTTTGTGCAATTTAGTTTCATTTCGATTTTCAGATTTTCAAGCACAGCGGATGCAATGTGCCAGTTGAGTGAGTGCTGTGAAAGTAAGTGGCTTTCGTGTTGCCCATCGTCAAGAAGTAAAGCATGTGGACTCGACAGAAAAATTTCCAAAAAAAAAAACTATTTTCTCATTAAACTTTTCCGCACTTTTACTGCAACTTTTGCTCTGCTTTTCGATTTTCTATGCATATTTTTTTCTTGGGAAGCAACATTTGCCAATAACTTAGCGAACATTTTTTTGGTTTCCTTTTTTTTTTGCTTTTATTTTTGCAATTTCGCACTTTCTTGTTGCTTAGTTCAGCAAATTTGCACTTTTTTTTGTATCACGAATCACGAAAATATATAGTGAACTTGAGTTCCATATGAACCAAAAAATATTTAATAAATAACTTTAAAAATGATTATTAGAAAGAAAAATATATCGCTTTCTATTCGCTTATGGATTTGCAGTTTCTTTTTCAATGGTCATACAATTGGGTTTCTTGAAGAATACGGGAAAGGTAGTTCTATTAACTTTTGACTGACCAAATGAAGGGCATCTATTAATTATTTATGTACAACTAGATTTGTCACAAATAATAATATAATATTAGTCTGGACAACTAAAGACTAAAGCCTTCTCTCGATGAACTAAAATCACTCATCATGCTAACCAAAAGGTATTCGAAATTTGTATGAGCCTTTAACCCTTTGAGACGGCTAATAGCACAGGAGATGCAACGATGGCCTGCATGGACTGAATACTGATACAGAAATAATGCAGAATAGCTAAGTCCAGCGGCTATGTTGGCTAGATTATTCAGTGCAAATGAATGAAAACGCTGAGGCCCGTAAGTGTTTAACGTGGTATCTGCTGGTGGCGGAAGAGGAAGAGGGGGTTTTTCTTTTCATTAGAAAAGCCAAGTGGAATATGACAAAGTTTTAGTGGTGGTATTTTTTTTTTTTAAATCACAAGTTTTTTTGACAGCAATAGTTATTTCAGGCTGGAAATATTACCAGAAAGTCCGCATCAAATATCTGCGGAGCGAAATGAAACGCTTTACGCTTGAACATTGCAGGGAAATAATGCAAACGAAAGGGCATTTCATATTGCGGCTATGTCAACAAGCAAAACTGTCGCATGTGGGAATCGGAAAACGTTTTTTATCGCCTTCCGCGAAGGACTGGTGTTGTGCAAAAAATCCATTATCGACACCAATTCTTGGAAACTTCATCAACATGATGTGTCATTGATAAAAAGTGGAAATGTTTGTTTATTTAAATAAATTACACTGTATTACAGTGAAAATACATTTTAGAATTGACCTGAAGTCGTAGATCTGGTCTGGTAGTTTTTTTTAGCTATCTTAGGTTGGTGATATATCATTCAAAAGAAAATTGTCACACTATATACATAGATCAATAATGATTTTTGAAAAAACAGTTTGAATCCGTGGAAAAAATTTTCAATCAATCTGAAAATTGCATAATTTTTTTTATATTTTCAACTTTGGTATCCCTTTTTTACAATTTTACAAGAAACCCTTTTTTATGAAGCCATTTTCCGTCAATAACGTTTTATTTTGAGTGCAAAAAGGAATCATTCTTAATATTCAGTTAAGAATTTTAGATGTTATGATGTTTTTTCAAAAGTTACTTCGGGTCATATTATTGTGAGACGTCGTACATAATTTCAAATACCATTAAGTTTTCATTTATTGAGGTAAGTAAGAGCAAATAATGTGTAATAAACGTAATCAATTTTGTTATTATTCTTGGCCTTATATTTTTGAATCGTCTGTATAATTTATAGAGCTTGAGGCCAGGTTTGTATTAGGGAATAATATGAGAAACAACATTTTTTCAAAGTGGTAGAAGTTATAGCTGCTATTTCGGAGATCACCACACGTCCTCATCAGAGTTCTTTCTTTCTAGACTTTACCTGGCTTCGAACCATGGTACACGGAGTTGCTAGGCGAGCACGCAACCACTCTGCCACGCTAACCGTGTGAAAATTGCTCAAGCTCTATAAATTATACAGACGATTCATAAATATAAGGCCAAAAATAATAGTAATCAGTTTTGCTTTGTCAGCGATTAATTCGTTGATGAATATACTGTTAACGCGTTTAACATGTGTTTTAAATGCTCGTACCTGGTAAGTGTTTGGTATGAACCCAAAAATATGTACCTATGTATGTACTATGCGACTCAGAAATTTGAAACAGTCAAACTCAGGAAAATGTGGTAAGCAGTGATTAACCTTTTCAAGCCAGACGGTTTGACTTCGCCAACTTTTGCTAAAATCCGAGGAATTTTACTTCTGTCAAACGGTAGCTGTTGGCCATCATATCTGAAAACCCGAGATCGTATATACTTTATATATGTGGCGAAGGATTTTGCAAAAATTTAAGCCATGTAGAGAAAGAAACATGAAAAAGTTATACCTCTTATGCACAAAATTCTTTGGGATATAAGCGGAGTTGTGATTACGTTACTAAATTGGAAGAATTTCTTGAAGCATATGAAATCATAGGGTGCAAAATGTCGATACCATTTGAATAATTTTCCTGAAAATCTTGGTAAGTTTAGTGTCAATCAAGGCGGACACTTTCATCAAGAGATTATGTGAATGAAAACTTCCTTGCAAGGAAAAAATTGTATCAAAATGATAGCAAATTACTGCTGGTCCCTCAACGGTGAAAACCCTGACAATTTATTGAATAAAGTTTTTATTTATTTGTTATTTTATGTAATTAGAATTTTATAAAATTCATTATTTTATTTTCAAGCTTTCTCTATATTGCAACGAGACCATCTCGCAGTTTCATAGATATACTATATAAAAGTACACTACATACAAATATTTCGAATTCTAAGAGGGATTTACTTATTCTCGCATTAGCAAGTATTTTGGTATTTTCAACTTCTTTTCTCTAAATATATGTTGCTCTGTTCGTCGACTCAATACTATAATTTGGTGCATTTCCAAAAGAAATGAGCAGAGCTTTAGATTTGCTCACTGTCTTTCATTTGGTTTGGAAAATAGTTTTTTTGATTTTTCTCAATAAAACTTTTCATCATGAAACTATAAACTATAATCTTTCTTTGCCCAAACAGGCCTTTAAATTAAAAATGAAGTTCAGTTAAAAATTTTTTTTTATAAAACCTAATCTAGTTGTCAGTTAGAGATTGTTTCCAGAAGCACCAATTTGGTCGTTGGCTTGGTATGGCGAACTTGAAGACTTAAATTTTGAAAAATTGGTAATCCTTCCGATCCAACGTTTTATTTTACCACTATGGTACAAGCAACTTGAGGAAAGTTGGCAGCAGAGGACGCCTTTCACTTAATATTGGAAAGGGATTAGCTTACAGTACGAACTTGAAGCGAACCTAAAATTCGTTAATATTTTCCTCATTCCGCCTGATCGTCCCTAGGGGCATTTCTGTGTCAAAAAAAAAAAAAACTTATCATACATTTTTTTCTCAGTTAGGGTTTGTATTATCTGGTAAATAATTTTCTTCGCAAATTCGATACGATATTGCGATTCCAGTACTCGATTTAAAAGAAAAAGTCGGTTTAAGTGCATCGAGTAAAAAATATTGGTACCTAATTGCACATCGTCGAAATTCATATCCCTACTTAAAAAGCAGGCAATCATGTTAACAAACTTTCCGCCTGAACAGCGTTAATCTGTATTGGGAATTGAAGCGCAATATTGTTCCTGGAAATGAGGAAGCAATCAAAACTGTCAGTATGCGTAGGGTTATGATTTTTTTAAAAAGTATTTTTGAATTTTAATTTTACTGTGTTTGCATTTGATGAACTTTTGCCTATTTGTTACGTTTTTGGTGCTAGTTTTATTTATGAAAAAAAGGGAGTGAGCAAAATGTTTGTTCGTTTGCAAGTTTTTTGCCTGGCAGCAAGAAAATCAATCAAAAAACGGCAGCATTTCATATGTTTCAGGGTTGTGAGTACTCACAAAATCTGCAACCGCATTTGTTGGATTTATGCAAAGCAATTAAAGATATATGTGTAAAAATTTGTTTAATGCATTCTACGGATTTGTCATTTACACGAGCAACCATAAAGGGCACTTAATATAGCATTTGTTGCATTTGTTGCGAAAAGTCAATAGTATTGTATACTTTCAGGTTTAAACATGTCATTTAAAAACAAACAATGAAAATCAGCAGTTGCATTCGTAAGTGAAATATGGATAAGAAATTTTAAAATATCTACGAAGCGCCGTCGCGTGGTGCAAGAGTTGGAAAAGGATTTGGATGAACTTATCTCTATGCCAAATGTATTTAACGAGTTGGACGATTTTTAGGTTTGCACGATGAACTTAATGGGCGAGATGAAAGCATAAGTAATATATTGGAAGAATTTTTGTAGCTTAGGCAGAAACTAAGCTTCCCTATCTCAATGCAACAAGTGTCTGCAAGCGTTGCCACCACCACCAATAAAATCGTTCACAACTCCTGCGAAGCGGAGGAACAAACCCCTTGAACAAATCTCAAAACTCTTTTAGATATTCCAAAAATCTGCGGAAACTGGCTGCGCTTAGAAGATAAAGAGCTTTACAGAAACTGGTTGAATCGGTTAATACGGAAAGAAAGAATGGAGTTGTTGCAAAAGTCCAAACACAATTCAGGCGGAATAATCTAAATGAATTCCCTGTTTTTAACAACATCACAGCCATTCAGCCTCGAATATAAATTTTTTGCGGAATTTTAGCAGAATAGCAAAACATGCAAACGAATTAGGCTGACATAGAAAATATGATATCACTAAGAAACCCCGGATTCATAGATGATATAAAGTTGCTTTTTGAACTATGTGAAGGATATAATTTCTACCAGAAGCAAAAATAAAAAAGAAGTGGCTTTTCATCAAGTTGGAAAAAGCTGCCCGCTTTCCATAACTCAGGTCGAACTCACGAGCAATATTTCCAAGTATTGCTTTTTTTCTCTTTCCATTATGGGGAAACTCACTCACACTTGTGACTTTAACGCAGTGCTCGGCATTTCACAGTCGTTGCTATCGTTAGTCAATTCACCCAGCAGAAAAAGGTAATAAATGAGAAGTGAGTTGGTAATCAGTAGCCTGTACTGCATATTGACTCTAGAATGTGTTATTGATAGCATGGGAAAATAGTACTAGTACATTACTCTCTTAATTATATAGTAAAACAATTACATATACAGTGGCTCCAAGCCAAAGTCGGACAAAGTAGAAAAGAATGTTCCTTTCTAAAAACATTTGAAGTATTGAATTGAGAAAGTTAGTTATTAAACATTCGACAGAAGTCATTCTACTGTTTACGATAAAATGAAGCTCTTCAAAACCAAGAAACAAGTGAAAAACAAGCCAAAAGCTGCTCCCAACAAAAGTTTTACCGACTCATATATGTAAGCGATATCTGTTGCGAAGAGTTAAAGATAATCCTTTCCTTAGTGCGCCAAAGTTAGCTGAAAATGAGTTGGGAAAGAAAGTGCTCTATATTTCTTCTACCATAAGAAATCTACTTCAAGAGGCTGATCTAAATGGTAGAAAGGCCCGAAAAAAGCCATTGATCAGCTAACGCAATCAGACCATCCGATTAAAATTTGCGAAAGGTCGTGAAAATAAGAATTTTTCGTTCGGGAAAAATGTTTTGTTTACTGACGAAAGTAAACTTAATGTTTTTGGCTCCGATGGAAATTCATATGTTTGGAGGAAATCAAATGAGGAGCTGCAACTGTGCAATGTGAGACCAACTGTCAAACGTGGTGGCGGATCGGTAATGGTTTGGGGCTCGTTTTCGGCTTATTTACCAGGATCTTTGCGTTTTATTGAAGGAATAATGAATCAGAATGACTATCTTAACATTCTAAGAGAAAACTTATCAAAAAGTCTTATCCGGTGATGATTGGTATTTCTACCAATACAATGATCCAAAGCATAAGGCTCACAAAGTCTGGAAACGCCACACCAAAGTCCTGATATTAATCCTATCGGAAATTTATGGGACTATCTTAACACAAAAATTCGACAGCATTCCGTTTCAAGAAGAAATGGCTTGTAAACTACCTTATTACAGGAATGGGAAAAAATCGAACCTAGTTTTTGCGAAAAATTGGTTAAATCAATGCCAAACCAGCTCAAATGGTTATTAAAAATAAAGGTATTCATACAAAATATTAGTTTTTAAAATATATTTCGATATTTCAAAAAATTCGTTGATTGTCCGAGCTTGGATTGTGCATTGAATTTACTTTTATTTGATGTTTTACTAGAATATTTTATAATACTGAATTAATGTATATCTGTTGCTTTTATATTTTGGATGTGCAATAAATGAGTAATTGAAAAAACATTTTCCTTTTTTTTAGTTGCTTTGGTTCAAATATTTTTAGGAAGGAACACTTTTTTCTACGGTGTGCGACTTTGTCTTGGAGCTGTTGTAAGCCATTATTAAAATATATTCTACGAATAAATTATATAATAACTACATTTTAATGCTTCATGTTACTCATACACCCATAATTAATAGTACAAGTAATTACGTGGGCAAAGAAATTTTAATAGTAATAATTGTAACACACTATTCGGTTTAAATAATTTGTTTTATTTATTTGTTTTTTTTTTAACATATCAGTCAAATTTAAATTGAAATACATTTCAACTTGAAATGAAAAGTAATATCCAATTAAATTTACATATATTGACAAATAATTAGTTTCATTGCTTTAACAAAAGCTTATTGTCTATGCCTCTTTTACTTTTAAGTTAAAATTAATTTTTAGGCACCTATATTTCAAGCTTAAAATTAAAATTAATTCGAAATTCAAGTAGTTGAACTCGACCGAAAGAACTGCTCAAAAGGAAACATTATTTCTTTTTGTTACGAAATGGTCAAAAGCGTGGTTTTCAAATATGGTGGCTGAGCGAACTGTAAAATTAATGCAAGGGCTTGCACTTGAAACTTGCAAAAGTGACAAATATCTCAATAGCAAATTCATGAACAGTCACTTAGAAATGAAACATTATTTGCAGAGTTTGTTACACACAATTTACCTACATGAGCAAAAAAAAATGTATTGTAAATGTTTTTAAATTAATAAGCAAGGGAGTGTTATTTATACCTAAAAAAAGTTGGAGTTATCTTCTTAAGTTTCGTACAAAAGTTCATCGTTTCACTACAGGTATTTAAATCTAAAACAATTATAACCCTAGTCTGCATCTTATACAATTTGACGAATATGATTCAGATTTGAAGATCGTCAACCCTTTGAGAACCTTGAGATACTGGGCACGGTATTCTTATAAAGATACACAAAAAAAATGAGGTTGAGTGCGACAAAAGGCTCCTATAGATTCTCGGTGATATATTCAGACTATTTAATACTATTTTATACTAAATTAGTTGGTATTTACTAAGGATAATGCTTTCAGTCGGATTTAACTTAAATGCTATTGTTTTTTAATTTTATACATGATGGCAACCATTGCTTCTATATAGACCTTATATCCACTTGAATATTACAATTTCCTTTCACGTTGTGAATTGTTTACTTATCTATATTAATAGTAATTTTTAGTACTTTGGATATTGTTGTAGTAATTTTTTAAATTTGTAAGTAGTGCACTCAGGAAAAAATATTTCCGTAAAACAAAAAACCGATTTCACTATTTCAGAGTTACTGTTTTTACTTATGTATTATGAAAAATTTTTGCTTAATTCAGGTTCATGCTGAAAACGTTGTATAATTAAATAAAGGAAGTAGATTTATTTTATTTTATTTTTCTAGTGCTCTTAAACTAAAAAAAGCGTTGCGGCGTCATAATTTGCCATGCAAGCTACAAGCTTGGAAGCTATGATCTTCCGTTCACAAATGTGCCGTAACTGAGAGGAACGGAAACTCAGCCTTTTCGATCAGCCAGATAACGCAACATGCAAAAAATGAAAGATATCTTCCCCTTAAAACCGTGGAATAGAAACTAGGCCTTTCCAACTGCTCAGGTAGCGTGACTGGTTGGATCGGAAATGCGGACTTTCCGATCGCCCACAAGTAATTATAACAGAATGCCCTTACACTAAATGTAACAGGTTGGAGGGATCGGGAACTCGGCCTTTCCGACCAACCCATTAAATATTTACTATAACCATTTATATATGTAGGACTTCTAGTTGGTCAGGCATATCCGCTGGTCCTTCTTAAGAGTCCACACCAAATAAATGAGTAAAGTAAAAAGTACGTTATTCGCAAAGTACAATTTATTGCAAAAGCGTGTGTACAGTGGTTTTACAAAAATATAAAAGTGAAAATTAAATTATTAAATAAAAGAACTTATTACCGGCAGTGGCGTTTTACTTCAACCTCGTACTTCAACTGCTGTTTTATTTCAAATGTTGCTGTCTAGTTTGGTAAGTTTAACGTGAGCAATCCGTTAGCCTACATCCAGCACTACATATACATATATAATTATATTAGTGTACAAAATATTAAATGAAACTATTCTATAGAGCATATTTACATTTAAAGTTCTATTTAATATCAAATATGAGGTGATATACATACTTTGTGTACTATCTAAGTCTTACAGACTATAAGAAATAAAATAAATAAATAAATAAACAAATAAAAATAAAACAAAATTTAGAATTGAAACTTTTTAACACAAAATATATAAGGTATCCTTCCGAACATATAGATATTGTAAACAGTACGATCTTAGTTAAACCAAAATTTTTTTTTGTATGTGCACACCAAAAAAAATTGTTTTATTTCTTTTTGGAAAAACCCGTCATACAAATTAAAGACATTAAACAACTCTAAGCGGCCGTTTACACAGAGTCGGTCTTAGACTGAAATCTACCTGCTCATGAGCTAAAGCTACCCGGTGTGAACGGATGTTAACTTATAGGGTTTCTTCAAACAGAGGAAATTTTAATTTCATCAAGTCAGTGAAAAGCAAAACAGCCAGTTTCTTCAATATTAATAAAACAAAATTCTCCTGAGTTAATTTTCCTTAAAAGCAATAAAATAGTACTGTAAATTAAAAAAATTTGTTTTCCTAAAATTAGGTTCAATCGTTTACTTATTTTAGGGCAACCATGTCTTTGGAAAAATTTCAGTGAATATTTCTCTTATAAAAAGGAATGTTTTTTTTGAGTGTATGCACATCAATTATTGAGGAGTATTTTAAGAGCGTGTATGACTAAATACCAAATAGAATATACGACGTTATTTTAAACGAAGGTGGCTCAACCCATTACTACAATAATTTTTTACCTAGCTATTAAAAATTATGTTTCTTTGTAAAAAAAATTGTATATCAGGCATATCAGCGGGTAAATGGGGTATTCATTTTTTTTTTGATGTTCTTTGAAACTTTACATAAACGGGATCTTTTAAAACAATATTAAGTTCGAAGTTAAAAAAACTAATTTATCTCTTTGATATTTTCGAATACACCATAGTTATTCAATAGCATTATCAAGTATAGTTACATACTCTTATAATGAGATGGTTACCCTTATGGAACTTAAGTACTTTCGAAATGTTTAAAAGAATAAAATTAATGAGCGGTTTACTTTCACAAAAGAAAGCATAAACAATTTCAGTATATATTTTTTTGTGCTTGCAAACAAACCAAACCACTTCCCCAGCTATATTTCCTTACCATTTTTTTAAGTTGCCTACACTTTTTTGTGGCTTAGCATTTATTTTCCTGTTAATGAGTGACTGTAAATCAGAGAGAATATATCTCTCTCTCCTACACGAGTACCAGCGCTCAATTACAAAAGCCGAAAATGATTTTTTTTTTGGTTTTCTCGCTTGACTGCGAATAATTTTTTCCTTTATTATCGCTGTTTCTACAAAAAACTTTATTTATGCCGTTAAATGACAGTCAGAGGTCACCATCACATAGAAAGGAGCAGAAGCGCGTCTGCAAAAAAAGTAAAAACAAAGAAAAAGTGAAATAAACAACACCAAAAAAAAAAAAAAGAAGTAGATTATTCTTTGATGAGCGCCGTTTAAAGTTTCAAACTGTCATTTTAATTATTGTTATTTTTGTTGTGTGCTACTAATTGAAACAGTTTACTCGAAAGAAGAGTGTGTATGCAAATAATTTCAATATATTTATACCTACATACCTAGAAACGAGCAAATATGTATTAGGGTATTTCAAAAACTTGTTTAACTACTTTTTGTTTGTAAACTTAAGCTGCAAAATATCTAACGCGCACCAATTTCACTGAAATACAATAGTTTCTCTTATTTCGAATATACATTTGGGAATGATTTCCGTCATGCCTTGTCAAATTTGGTTTGGACACAAAGCGTTGCTTCATCTTCTATGTCATGTTTACTATTCCTTAACTTCAGCAGTAAGAAATATAAATCTAGCACGGTCCACGATTTTTCCTAAAAAATTATAAGAAATTTAAAAGTAAACCTTGTTGAACCTCAAGGCAGACGTAGCCTAAATGGGAAAATGTTGAAAGGTTGGGGGTACCCTTCCGAAGATGCTGTAGGATGACCTTAGTGAGGTTTCAAGCACCGAGGTAAATTGGCCGTTGAGGTTCATCAGTGAGGCAAAATGGTTTAGTGAATGGTAATTTGTTCTTGAATGGTGCAAATTTTTCCTTGTGGTAACACAATGGGCCTCCTAACACTGGCCTAAGTGAGCCGCTGCAGGCGGCTGCCACTCCAACCTAACCTAATCTAAAACCTCGATTTGAAATAAAATCGGAAATGTAACCTTTCCTATCATAGTACATATCTATCAAAATATTTAAAACTTATGTAAAACATTCAGCTGTGCAAGTGGTGGTAAAATTAACCCTACCTCTAAATGTTTATTTAATTAAATTGTGCACCAGGAACTTGAATCTTTCAGTATCTTCTTGTTTCGTTGTTATTACTGACCTGAGCCGGGAATGCTGAGG
This sequence comes from Anomoia purmunda, assembly GCA_951828415.1. Lineage (NCBI taxonomy): Eukaryota > Metazoa > Arthropoda > Insecta > Diptera > Tephritidae > Anomoia > Anomoia purmunda. The sequence goes on from OX639996.1 coordinate 45,388,593, forward strand.
CTGTTGTCATAATTACCAATTGTGAATGAAAATATTGAAGATATTTTACTACCACGTTTAAGGGTGGAAAAAATTTACCACATCTCCCACGTACTGTTTGATTGTTTTGGTGTTAGTTTTACCACTCCTTCGTTTAATTTTTGGTAGAACAAGAAAACTTTATTTCACGGTTTGTTTTATTGTATTAATTAATCTAGGTCATATTAAGTTCAGTGATAACCCAACTAGTTGAAGACGATAACGAATTAAGCAAAGTCGATGATGAAATTTTTGGATTTCTGTGAGCTGAAAGTGGCGAAAGTAAGCGATGAGTTTTGCACACATCTTCTGTGCATGCCGATGGAGCTCATAGAATGGGGAATTTAAACCTAAAAAGTCTAGACTATTGAGATCGTGTATATTTGGATTTAACAAAAATGTTAAAATATTGTTATACGTGACTCGTATATGTATATCATGTGGTTTTATTGTAAAGCTCCTTGTATCACAAAATGTAAGATGACCCAATTACTGCGAAAACTTCAATAATAACAGATAATAACAACACAAAAGGAGTAGTGGATGAGCTTGACAAAAAATGCTCGGTTCATTTTTGTCTTGTGAGCGGAGAGTATTTAAAAAAAAAAAGGTAATACAATTAGTTTTACCACATTTGCAACGACGAGAGCATCACAGCCCTAGGGTTCCTCTGTTATTACTAGACGTAATTGGTAAAGTTCTAAGTTCGGACTCGGTAGCACCACCTCCTATAGAAAATAATCCTGTACACGTAAATTGTGTAACATATTCCCTAGTAGGCTTAAGCGAAAGACTTCAAACATGTATGGATATTGCAATTAGATAATGTAATATACGTACATACATAAACTGTGCCAATACAGAATTTAATGAATGAGAATTACATTTTTTACATTATTATCTATTTTATTTCCTCAAATATGTTTATTTGACTGTGAAAAGATGCCTCGGAAGATTAGATTAATTTTTATTTTACACTTTTTTATTACTTTCCTATGTGATGTTTTCTTAGTTATGAAAAATAAAGATCTGGTGAAATAAAGTGCAACTTTTGTTGATTTTAAATGTGAAAATCTAATTTTGTACTTATTGTAATTTTAAAATGTAGTGGCTGGTTTCAAAGAAAAAATAATTAAAATTTCTAACTAAAGTTCGAAGAAGTAAAATTTACCACCACCTCACGTGTTATTCCCAAAAACTTCATCTCCACAGTTAAAGGTTCACAAATTATGATATTTTGTAAAATTATATTTGCGCGTCTCGTTTAGATTTGCTTGCAATTTTGTTCATTTATTTAAAACGCCACTGCTCGATCATTTTTAGAATTTTTGTATGCAAGAAGTCTGCGAGTAAAACTTTGTCGGATGTTTTCGCACGCCACGTAAAATATTATTTTTGATAATATGTTTGCTTGTTTGTAAAGTTTCTATTACAGTACTCGTTTTATATGTTTATAGGATAACTATCAATTTCCAAATTATAAACATTCGACCGCATGCACAATAACCAAATCCAGTCGCATTATCAAAACTATCAATAGCTCACTAGCGACCTTAAAGGACTATCGTCGCTATCAATAGTTGAGCAAAAAACTATGGTTAACTATCACTAGTATCCACTATCTATAGCTTGTCGTTACTTTTTTCGAGCGAACACTCATTAGGGATAACGGTATGGCATTTGAAGTTTTTCAAACTGCCATTAAATAAAACTCAGAAATATATTTTTATTTTTGAGAGTTTAAGTAACGCCCAAAAAATTAGTTTTATTTTTTATCAAAAATAAAAAACTTAGCTCGGAAGAAAAAAATTTATTATTCTTGATGAACAAAAGTTAACGCAAAAACTAACTGTCGTACTTGAATTGTGTTGGTGGCATATAAGGAATAAGGGAAAAATCAAGAGCAATTCGCCAGTCCACTGTGGGTCACTGGCTACGTATTTATTTGCCTAGCGAGTCGAAGGTAGTTAATTCATACCAGGAGGAGTCGCTCTGACTGTTAGTGTCCTTTCTCCAAATACTATTCCATATAACTGGCCTTGAGCTTAAACATTTTGACTAAAAAGTTTAAAAATTTTACTAAATGTTTTTGTAATTTTCGTGAAAAGTTTGAAACTTCTCTTTATATAATAGTTCCTGAGTTTCACTTTATAAAAAAATATCCAAAATAAATTAATAAACATAAGTTACCAATTGTATTATATTGAATTTGTTTGCTTAATATACGAACAAAACTGTAAATTGTGTATAGTTTTATTATATTCGATTTTCCCAGCAGATGACAATCCTATCCGAAATATAGTTATGAACCTTCTTCTCATCGATACAAACCGTTTGCCACCATTATTTTAATATTTCTTAAAATTTGTGTATAAATTATTTAAATTCCAATTTTAAAGCAGGTGGCAACCCTCTTAAAAATATTGCTATATGATACTCATATTTTTACATTTTATATACTTGTGTATAATTTAAAAAAAATTGAATTTTCAAACAGGTGGCAATTTTCTTCAAAATATATGTATGAAGACTGTTCTAGCCGAGACGAACCGTTTGTCATGCCTATTTTATTATTATTTTGTATAACGTGTGTATATTTTAATTAAATTCAAATTTTGCATCAGGTGGCAACCCTCATAAAACTTTGCTAAGAACCTTCTTTCTGAGGCGAACCACTTGGCACCAATATTTCATATAACTTGTGTATATTTGAAATAAACTTGACTTTTCTCACAAGTGGTAACCCTATTCCCATACCTACCAAAAATTCATACATTTCATAAATAGCGGTGGAGCCGTTTCGGAGGAGTTCGACCACAAACACCGTAACACGAGATTTTATATATAAAATTTTATATAAAAAACCTTTCATTCAAAAAAAGGTGTTAATTTTAGCTTGTAACTAAAAAAATTTTGAAATTAATCTTAGAATATATGAATCACAGAAAGTCCAGCAAAAGCATTTCATTTTTTAAGCTTCTCATTTGTGCGTCTTTGGCTGTCCTCTTAAAAGTTTTATATAATAATTTTATTTAATTAAACAAAGCATTTTTATTGAAAAGTTTTCAAATTATATGAAACCTCCCATTTAGTAAATAATGCCAAATAAATCGAACCTGTTTTTTTTCCTTATAAATGGAACAATCTTTATTGTATCGTACAAAAAAGATCGTGCGTTTTAAATTTAAGAAAAGCAAGCTCGAAGTTAGTAACTTAAAAATTCAATATAAATTTTTTCTCAGTGCCTAAAATCACACTAATAGTGAACTAATTTGCTACAGTTTTGCAAATCTATGTCTATTGGTTTTATTAAATACCGTGACTTGGCTAAATGTAGGAGAAAATATGACAAAAAAAACATAATTTCTATTTATGATTGGTATGACTATCCGCTTTGATTTATTTAGTTATTATAAGTGAATTAGTGGAATCAAGAAGAAATTAAAAAATTAAAATTAACTAATAACCAAACTATTTTTAATACTTCCCATTTTCCTGCTTCCTTCTTTCAATGATATTGCAAATAAAATGTTTTCTTAAAAGCGTAAAAATCTACATGCATATACATATGAATATATTTATTGATTATTTTTTTGTTATTTCTAGGAGTAATGGTTACTGATGTTAGACTCAAATAATGCTCATTCATTTAGTAATGATTTTAATTTTTAATCTCTACTTAATAGAATTGTCGTAACGCAGATAGTTGTTTAAGCAAATCCGCTTAGAAATTGTAGGTGTGTAAAATATTTTTGTTACTCTGTGTACTTTGCTGCCTTGCAGAATAGAAATGCATATGATGTCTACAATGCATTGTGCTCATTAAGAGTATATCTGCGTATTCATATACATAAAACTATTGTTTGTCCTTTCTCCATACAAGTACAAGTACATATATGTGTATTTTTTTAGGGGTTAGTTGCCTAACTGTCCATCCTCGGACCGTTGAGTTTGATTAATGCGCGAATTATACGGAGTGATTGATGAAACGTCAGTTTAGCAAAGAATGGACAATACAATACACTAGTTAGCCCCAAGTGATACAAACCAACGCTATTGTTTCCAACTTTTATTTTGGTTTTTTTTGGGTAGTCGACGCAGTATTATTGTAACAAAAAAATGCGAAGTTTTAGTTGTTTCGCTCACTGCTGTTATATTAGTACAATCAATTCAAAACAAAATATTTACATACATATGTACATATGTATACTACTACTATACAGAAAGTTTGCAAATACATAGCTACATATGTATGTATGTATATATGAATGTGAATTATTATAGCCCAAATATGTACCTACATCACAACGAGTAAAAAAAAACTTTCCCAGTAAGGTTTTAGTATACAAATATGAATATCTGTGGAAATTTAAAACAAAAAAATAACAATATTCCGAGTTATAAATTTTATTTCATCATATAAATCATATACATATACCCACTTTAAGTGAATTTTTCTTATAGAAATAATTAACCTAAAAGCCTGAGACGTCATGTTATCTTTAATGAATAAATGTAGTTCACTTCGCAACATATAATTTTAAAAATAGGACTTGATTTAGGCTTTCTTCAAAATTTGCCAACCCTGTAGGTTTACATTACGTCATATGTCTGCCCAGACCTATACTAAACGAGCATACTTTTTATAGTTCTGTTAATTCATTTTCATAAACGCAAAAAAGCGAATAAGAGAAGTAGTCATGTTATACCCGATGCTCATATAAAACTAACCGCTGAACTGACTACTAGTTGGCTGAACAGTTTTGGCCTACATTAGACTTACAACTTTTTTTATTAGTCTCTATACAGGCGCATTTTAAAAAAAAATGTTTACTTAAATGTTTTAGACAAAATTGGTAACGTGCTGCAAGAAGTCCGGGAGGAGTTCGAGACATTAACAATGTTTTCGGTTTTCTGAAGCCTGAGAAACTACAGATTCTAGAACAAGCCATTTTGCAAAAAAGTGTTAGCTCATTAATGGCAAAATACTCAGAATTATTTACTACAGATCCTAAACACGAACTGACTAGCCACATTAGCATCTACTGTTCAGAAAATCGAAAGGTACATCACAACATTAAATATTTGGAACAAAATTATGAGAAGTTTCCCCGAATTCTGCTGCTTATTGAGATTGACTCTGACCATCTGTACAGCAAGTGCCGTTAAAAATAGTCAAGGAATATCGCCGATCCTCTTTAGCGGAGAAAAATATAAATAATTTTTGCATCCTTTACATTGAAAGAATAGTACTGATTTTAAATACTCTATGGAAATATTTGCTGAAAAAAAGGCTGGACGAGCATGCAACTTTACTCAATGCAATCTTTCTACTTGTTTTATCCTTTTTGAATATCGTATTGGGCATATGACGTACATGCGCAGATCGTAAACTGTTTTTGTTGCTTGTCGGCGCGATCTCTGCTATATCATTCTTGGATACAAAAAATATTGACAAGCTTTTTACAAAACAATGTCGATTGTCCGTTACATAAAAAAAAATGAGTAAAATGAAATTTGAGCTATTGCTAAAATTTAATAGACTATCACAATAAGTTCTGATTAAAATATCAGAAATGCGGATGACAGTTATTTGATTTTTTTTCAATTTTGCATAAAGTTTGAAATTTGGGTGTATATTGATTGCTTTTTTATATTTTGATATATACTGACATAAAAACAAGTGAAGAAAGAAAGTAGTCAAAACTTGTATAAGAGAATATTCAATAAATGAATATTGAAAAATATTCACATCCATAGCTTTTGAAATTTGTTTTTAAATTTAAATTATACTTCTCACAAAAATTGCTTATAGGTTTACAATAATTATGAGACATATATATGAAACTGATATTTATGTATACTCATTCCGGTTCATCAGAATTTTTAGAAAAGTGCTGGGTATGCAGTTTATAACCGATTCAATTTCAGTTTAATGAAGCAAGCTTGAACTGGTTACAAATTCTTGATAAAATTTGTTATAATCGTATAGGGTTTCAACTTTTTAAATTAAATGAAGTTTAGACTCACGTTTTGGTTTTACTACCTGCAAAGAAAGAAAAGAAGTGTATTATTTATCTACATACATAAATATACTACATATCTATGGTATAAAGAACTAATTAAATACGTATATATGTATATATTTTGGCGTAGCAAATCAATTTTAATAATTTGCATGCTTTCACCAGTAGATTTATAGAAAATGGTAGAAAGATACCGGTTTTTTTACTTGGAAAATAGTTATGTATTGTAATATTTGATGATGCTTTGAAATTTCCCACGAAACTATTTGAGGGAAATATACATATTTATTCGTGGAATTGATATGAGCTTGTTAGAAATAAATATTCTTGAATCTTCTATAAATAAAATTCTGATGAATTTATATTATTAAAATTAATAATAATAATAATAATTCGGCGCTAATATCATACAGTACGATGTATGGCAGAGCTTCTTCGAGGGGAGGGTTGCTACCTTCTTAGAAAAGTTAATCAAATTAAATTATGAAGTGAAAGTAAATACAGCATTCGAAGGAAGTAGAGTTAGGCAATTTCGAAGCTTATTGAAATTCAAAAGTATTTATACGAAAATATTTTTTAATTAATGTTACCATCCTTTTCAGAAAACGGTTCAAGGAATCTTTATTTGGGATGTAAATATGCAGAACGTTGCACGCTGTTCAAGAAGTTTATATACAAGTCAATTTTAAAGTTAAATTTTGCATTACAATTCTGGTTCGAACTGCGAGAGGTTTTGAAAAATTAAGTTTTGAAATAAAATGCTGTCAATTTACCAACCGTCTGAAAATTAAAAAGAAATTTATGAATAAAGTACAGGAATTTAGGAGCTAACGTTTAGATACATATGAATTTCACTTTTCCAAAATCAAAGGAATTTTTTATTAAAATAAATAAAGTATAAAAAAATTCAATTTTTATGAAAAACATTTATAAACCCGTAGATATTTTAAAATATATTGATAAATATATATATGTATATATATGTATATATAACCTATATATGTGCGTTTATTTATTATAAGACTAGCGCGATAAGCAGAGACAGGCTTGATTTATATAACCACCTGAATAAGCGCATTAAAATGATCAGAAAATACCAGTAGCAATCTATATATCAGAATGTGGATCAGCTTCTCAACACTAGAGGGTGGTAATAAAACTTTAGGCGATAGTGTTATTATCGCTAGATTTCGTTGTGCATTTCCTGCAATAAATTGGGTTGCACTATTGGCGTTGCCAATGATACAAAATATTCAGCAACCAACCAAGATTCAGATTTTTATAATAATAAAAATGAATTAAAAGTTATTACCTTGGGTGAAACTGTTTATTTTATTTTCTGTTGCATTGGAATTCATAGCGTTAAAGCGAATGCCGTGCGAACTACTACGACCTCATCCCCCAAATGGAAAAATTTAATATATATCGTTTTGTTGCAAAGTTTGCAGGGGATAAAAATGTATGAAGGTGTGCAAAAAACTTAAGAAACTAAAGATGCAGTTTGATTTCCTATACTCAAAATAGGGTGAACTCGTCCTTGCAGGGTATGTCTTTGAAGAATTATAGAAAATCTATTAGAGAATAAGTTCTACAATTTTTAAAAGCTATGATCTGTGTACGCTAATTCCAATTAAGTTTTCATGTGTACCATTAAAAATAGAGCTGCGATACCATGATCAGGATACTAGTCTGATAAAATACGTCTAACACACGTTAGTCAATGTTATTTAGGGAATATTTTTCAATGAATCGAATTTTTTCTTAATTATTTTCATATGGTAAGTTTTCAATTTAATTTAAAGTGAAAAGCCTTTTATAAGGAAATTATACTTCATATTGTTTGAGGTGTCCTAAAAGACATAAACATAAGGGTTATTCTCAGAGAAGTCTCGGCGACGCTAACATGATGATGTTTTCAGCGAAAATAAATCATCAGTTGGGTACGAAATTTCGAGCGGGAAAGATTGAGAGGAAGATCTTATATATCTCATAAGCACCCCTTTGATAAGACTAAACTACTCATATCATTGTATATTATTATGTATGCTTGATTTAGTATATCCTATAAGCCATAAACGAAGCTGATATACCTTATAATAAGCATAGCCTATTCCATATTCTCTCAGATAGAGAGAGAGTATACCTTATGGACTGATGATGAACCTTCTATAATGTTAACATTCAATGGTGGGTACGTGCACAAACTTTTTTTATGTGTAGGTTTTCTATGGCTATAAAAAAATTAAATTTCCTTTGCAGAGGATTTCTGAAAATAAATTTTCGCAATCTAAAATATTTGTTTTTAACATTTTATAAAAATTCTCAAAAAAAATGTATTTTCCGCCCAAGTGAAATACATAGGGAACTTTAAGTAAAGGTCTGGAGGCATTAGTAAGTTTATGTTAACAAATTTCAAAATTGGGATTGTACCTTAAAATTTTACCTATTTTTTAAATATAAATATTACAATTGGTGAAAGGAAACTCATTCAAAATAAATTATGATAGTAAGTAATAATTTTCCTTTAGAAAAAGTTGTGGTAGACATTTTACAAGGCCGAAAGGCTCAACAAAAACTTTTACAAAAATCGAAAAATATCAGGCCTAATTTGAACTAAATGGAGCAATGCGAGCTGCGACTACATCTGGATAAATGTCGAAAACTGACCGCACACTACTTCTCTGCTCGTGATGCCTGAGCTCTGCTCGCGTTCGGACAAATTTGTGTGTACAAGCAACAACAGCGATAGGTAGCTAGATTCGGCGATCGCTGATACGATGATACCTCCTTAAACTGGTCAAACTCATTTCATTCAATGCTGCTGATAATATACCAGTCAAAAGCTGCGCATAAACGACGATCACGTTCTTTAATTTCATTGTTTTCGATTGGAATTACCTAATGACGTTTGTTTACAAATAAAAGCAGCGGGTCTTAGTGAAACTATCTTTAGGGGTTCCAGATTTTATACAAAAACTCCAATTCAAATCAAATATTTTCGCAAACATAAACATAGACACATAATCAGGAAGAGGTCGTTTTTATTTCATTGTTTTTGCATACAGATTAGAGGAATAACAACTCATAAATCTTCTGAATATAATGAAAAATTAATTCGAAAAGATTTAGCAAACAAACAAAGTATATCATTTTTTTCATAATTTGCCAATTGCTTTTAATTCCGACTATGCACAGGCACTGCTTCTCAAACCGGTAAAATTTTGGAGGAATCGAACTTCATTTGATCAAAATGCAAAAAGCGTAATTATGTTTCACTAAATATATAAATCTTTTTAGATTTCCGTAAAATTTTTGCGAAACAAATTTCTTGAGTGTAGCATCAAGAACACCGAAGTTTGTGGAAGTCTGCTAAATCAGTCGAATAGAGCTATATATATAATAGTTTACTAAATCAAATCAAATTTAATAGAGCATTTTTGGAAGTCATAATAAACGGATTTTGCTTTAGACGTGTGATTTCCAATGAGGTAATACTTTTTTTTGGAGTTGGTCGTTTTGACAGCTGATTTCTACTCAGTTTGGTTTGCCATTTCATAATACACAGACTTACTCCGGAACAACGTCTGTTAATCGAGCAAATTTATTATCAAAATAATGGTTCGGTTCGCGCGACTCATCGCACGCTGCGTCCCATATTCTGTCGATTTGGATGAAGCTCACTTTTGGTTGAGTAAGTACGTTAATAACCAAAATTGTCGCATTTGGAGTGTTGATAATTTACATCCATTGTTGAAACGCCGTTGCATCCTTAAAAAGCTACTGTGTGATATGCTCCATGGACAGAACGAATAATTGGTCCATATTTCTTCAAAAACCAGCACGGTTATATTGTTACAGTCAATGGGGAACGCTACAGAGCCATGATTAATTATGATTACGTTCCTGAATTGCGGATGTGGACGACCTTTGGTTCCTATAAGATGGCGCTATATGCCATACAGCCAACAAAATAATAAATTTATTGAAGGCAACTTTTGGGGAGCCCATTATCTGCATCGTGAGCCTGTGGCGTGGCCTCCAAGATCATGTGATTTAACACCGCTGGACTATATTTTGTAGGGGTTATGTGAAGTCGATTGCCTACGCAGATATACCCAAGACGATTGATGTCATTCAAGATAATATTCTGCGCGTTATTGGTGACATGCGGCCCCAATTCCACCAAAGTGTGGCCCAACTTTTGCCCTCTCGGCTGGAATTTATTCTACACAGCCGCGGCGGTCACTGGCTCAACATTGTCATTTTTAAAACATAATGGTACTCCCTTAACTTTATAACAAAGCTAAATTCTTGACCATAACATTAAATTACTATATGCGCTTTATTTCTACATGTCTAAAAATACTACCGTTTATATTTAAAAATTAAACTTGGAATTCGATGTCTTCATATTGATATTGTAATCCAAACAAATCGATTTTTTGCCTATAGTGGTTAGGCTACAAATTTATTTTAGTACCACCCTAATATGTATGCTTCAAATGAAGCTTTAATTTAAAATTCTGCTTAGTGATTAAGAACTTCTAATAAAATATTTTAATCCAAATTTTATTTAGAAAATGCTGATTGTCGTCCTTAACGGTTCTACCAGATCGAACTCTCTTCCAACAGGCGAACTCGGAAATACATATTCACTACTTTCAATTCGAATCACGATTGTTTGGAGCTTCATCGCTAAATATTAGCCATATGGGTAGTTCATGCTGCTATACTTACATACAAAACAAAATATACATACATTTAGAATATTTTACGCACACCTCTTCTTTCGTTTATTTAGCTAGTCTTTTTTTGCCAACACTACCATACAAATTTGTATGTACAAATGCAGCAATGCCAATAAATATGTGAATAAAAATAAAATTTCTGCTTGGTTGCAATGCACACTGCATATGTATGCGTAGTACGAGTGAGTAGAACTAACATCGTAAATGCAACATCAGCTAAGGATTGAGGAATTTGGGTAAAAACAAAAAATAAAAAAAAGAAATGGCAATATAAAGAACGAAATTGTTTTAGGTGTAGCAACAACGTTTAGATTCCGATACAAGCTTGCACGTGCCTGCTGATGTGTTTCAAAAATAAAGACCCGAATATGCAACATCGGTGTATGAGAAACAATATATATATATATATATATATATATATACAGAAAGCAAATGTATATAGACATTTTGCATCACTGGAACACTCAGAACGCATTCAGATGTATGTATGTATGTATGCAAATCAACTGGTTGGATGTGTAAGTTTTTACGTTCATGCATGTGTGTGTGCATTTAGATACAATTTAAATATATTCCAACAATGTCTTTGGGTGTTGAAGCGGAATCACAAAATTTCCATTTTGCATCGCCGCTCCTTAATAACATACAGCACTTTCTCTCCTAGCAGTTTTTCGTTTGCCAATTTCCACATAGATATCAAGTATTTGTAATTTATAAAAGACATTTAAGTAAGTTTAGTTTTTCAGGCGGTGCTATTTTTGTGCACATTTTATATGATCATAATATTGCGATGCTATTTAAATAGTTTGTTTTTTTTTGTAAGACTACTTAAATAGTTATGCTAAATGCAAAATATCCTACTAGAAACACACTCGTCTTGAATACACCAGCTGAATGCCAAGGAAATAGATTATAGCGGAACTAGTAATAGTTCAGAAGTGATTGATCGCTGGTCAGTCTGGTCCTAGCTCCAGTGTATTGCTGGTTCATTCATCTGCACTGCATCTATGTATGTATGTATTGGTGTCCGTCCGTATTATAGGTTTCACTTTAAATGCAAATATTTTACATATTGTGCAATTGTTGTAGCGCACTTTGCCACATGGCTTGAATTTATAGGCTTAATTTGCAACAAATTCAATTGGCTTGAAAAACATTAAATTACAACCGCATGAATAATTTCGGGAAATCATGGATTTTTGTTTGTGTAAAACTTTGGTAAAAATATTTTGTATGAGATAAATAATTTTCACCGACTTAATCTGATTAAAAAACAAACACAAATCGATTGAAAAAAATAATTGAGAAAATACAAACGAATAATAAATCTAAAAACAAAAATTATATAAATTCAGAAAATGTCATCGGGTCTCCAATTCGGAAAGAAAAAATAATGTACATTAAAGTGAAATAGAGTAAAACTAAATCATAAACAGGAAAAAAAAAATTAATAAAATATTTGCGATGCGTTTCGAACCCTAATCGCGAAAAAAAATTTAAGCGATATTTTTTTTATTTATTTATTTTTTTTGAGATACATAGTACATACATAAGTAATTTTCTCTTTTTAATCTGATTTAAAAAAAAAAAAAACAAAGAAATCAGTTAAAAAAAAATTCAAATACAAACGAATAAAAAATCTAAAAACTAAAATTAAATAAATTAAGGAAATATCATCGAATCTCCAATTCAGAAAGAAAAAATAATATAAATTAAAGTGAAATAAAGTAAAATAGAATCATCAACAGAAAAAATAAAAATAAAATAATAAAGAAAATAAAGGAAAATGTATTTTTTTAATACTATTTACAATGCTTTTCAACCAAACAAGTTTTTGTTCATTTTTAACAAAAATATCGAGTTCTTTTGGTGCAGAATTGTTCCTGGCTTCATATAGACACATTTTTGTGTCAAAAATAATAAATAAAAAAAAAATTTCGCTTTCTCTTTTCGCAATTAGGGCTCGATAAGTTCATAATACAAGAAAAAGCATATAAATTAGAATTTCAAACTTTTTTAAATAAAACCTTCAAACTATTTAATTTGAAGTCGTGGAAAACTTTCGTGTATGCCGTTTCGTAGGTCACTTAAATTTAGCACAATAATATGCAAGCCTAGAGTCGGTATTTAGATATGTAACAGGAACCAAAAAAAATTCGATAATTCAGTAACTATAAAAGAACATTTCTTAAAGTTAAAGTACAGGATTTGGTTGATTAAGGATATATATATATGTACACGTGGAATCAGAGGAAATGGGCGTGGCACCACCCACTTTGACGCAAACATCTGCGAATTTTTTTTATTTAACTGTAACGAATATGACACACTTTGTATTAGAACAATAAACATATGTAATTTCGGCAATCACTGTAATCGGAGGCAAGCATAGGTGGAATAAAAATGTTTGAAAATGGACGGATGGAACTAACGACTTGAAAGCAGTCTCGTATATCTCTCCGAATTAAGCTTATTAAACTCTTCCAAACTTGTACAGAGTTTTCATTTTCGAATCGACCTATTGATAATTGAAAAAAAATCAAAATATTCGATATGCAGCGAATTCGATAAAATTGTGTACGAAAAATGCGTCCAAAAGGGAAAAAGTTCAAAAAGTGAATAACCATGACTCCATTTAATTAGCCATAACACTAGCTACAAATAAAAAAAAATCATTCAAGTTACCTTTTGCAGACAACACAGAAATCATAAGATTATAAATGAAATAAGAAGATAAACCTTATCCTAATTCCTAATACACCTGCTTATTTCGCAATCTGACACTTCAAAGATTTTAATTTCACGGTCAGAATTCAGTGCTTTGTTAGGACATATTTTATACAGATGAGATAATTTTATTTTGAAAAATCTATATATTAAAACTTAATGAAAAAAGTATTATCTACTGGACCATACTTAAAGTAAAAAAAAAAAACCTATAAAATGAATGCACGTAAAGAAAAACAACGATCTTCGTTTATGATATACTTAGCATAGTTTGGATGCTCTTTCGAATTTATGTAAGTATCTGCTAAGCTAATTACACAGCAGAGGGTTCAATGCACTTATTGCCTTATTATTGGCGCTATAACCAGATATCATAAAGGTTAAAATTCCTAGCAAAAATCATGATTGGACCATGATTTTTTAATTTCTATTCATCCTATAAAATTTGAATGACCTTTTGTGATGTTATTATTTCGATTTTTCTTGGATTAAAAATTTCCGATCATATTTGATCGATATTTTGTGATTTTTATTTTTTCGAAAAAAATAATCGTCATTTGCTCTATTCACAATTCTTTGCTCATAATAAATGCTAACAAACTTAAATGATAACAAATTTGCCGGCGATGACAGTAATATATTCGAAAAAATATATCACAAAATATCAATCAAATATGATCGACAAATTTTAAATCCAAGACTAAAGATTATTTTTGTTCGAAAAAAAGTTGATCAAATTTGATTTTAAAAAAATAACAATTAAAAAATAACAATCAAACTTGATCGAAAAAATTGAAATCACAAAACAAGGAGCATGCAATGATTTAAACAAAAAAAAATCTTCTAAATAAAAATAGGGCAGTTTTGAATAGCATGCAATATCAGGGTTAGATTGAAATATTCGAATTTTGTTTGTTTTCTTCTTATTAATTTTTATATACCAAAAAAAAAAACAAAATAACGATTATTTTCGGTCCCTGGGTACAAAGCAAAGGCATCAGATATGTAAGTATAAGAAATTGATTATTCGACTTTAGAATCGTTACTGTGGTCGCCTTTCTTTAAAACTTAATCAATAGAACTTGAATATAAGTATATCTTAGCCTTTACTAGAAAGTAGTTAATTAAGAGTAAATCTCAATTGTCAGCCGTTATTTTTACAGCTACTATTATACGTACAGAGTAAAATTTGTGCAATATGTTTATTTATCCTTGCATGCATATGAAGATAAATTCAGAAACAAAAACAAAAACAAATGTATGTATGAATGTATGAATGTGCATAGAAAAATTGAAATGTTTATCTTTAATTTATAATTTTAACACATTGCCTGAAATTAATGAACCAAAAACACAAAAAGCGACAAGCCAACTAACAAAACTTACCAACATGTAACTCCTGCATGTGAGTACATACATATGTACATAAGTATGTACGTATTTTTGTGTGCGGGCTTGAGCGTAGCAAAAATACATCGTAATGTGGTAATATTTACCGCTTTTAGTACTTACACTCATAATAGCATCCATTCATTCGGTTCGTTGGGTGGTGTTTGGATGTTTCAGTTACAATATAACGAATTTATGTGACAAATAAATTAATGATCTCAGACAGAGGGTGAGAGAGAGAGAGAGAGAGATGCAGCTGTGACAACACTCACTACCCTATTTGAGCGATACATTTATGCCTTGAGCAGTGAGCAGTGAATTGTTAACATATTCACACACATACAATATTTAGTGTTATACAATAGCACACACACACATACATACATACATACATATGTAGTTTGTTTTTATCTACATATGTGTACCCATACATACATACACACATACATAAGTACATAGTAAATAAAAGGAGCTTGAAAGAGCTTCCCAGATGCATTGTTGTAAATGTGAAGCTGAAGCTGTTGTGCTGGACCTGATTGCCTCTTATAAAAAGATATTTATTATTGCATTTTGGTTTTTGTTGTAAAGCATATTGTTGTTATTTTCGTTGTCATTGCATTTGCAGTTGTTAAAGTTTTGTCATCACTTGTGCTCACATCCGGCAAGTACTTACGGGCATGCACATATGTACATATGTACGTTTTGTACAGGGTGCTCCTATAAGAGGTTTAATTTCAAACTTCACGCCTCATTCGAATTGTCAATAGCAGAGACCGTAGATTATTGTTTTATAAGTTCTTTGCGTTCCCTATAAAAACTCAGTATGCAACAAATAGGAAAATAACAACAAAAACAGATAAGAGAGCGAATAAAAGTGGGTTCATTCTCGTATGTCCATCTTCCCACTGATGCAATGGCTATCGAAATGGTCGTAGCAATACTTTGACCAATGCAAAAATTAATAAATTTTTAAAGCAAATATCTCGTAAGTGGTTTAAGGGATGCTAAATCTGAGAGGGAAACTTCAGACCACACACTCTAATTTTATATATAATTTGTTTCTGTGCGGCAAGTAGTTTTCCACGAGGTACATAGGTATTTACATAAATACCTAAAAATTTATATTCGCAGAACAGATGCTTATTCTACCTATTTGTATTGTTGTGTGTACGTAGCTTTCTTTTTCATTCTCTCTTCCCCTGCATTAATCAGCTTTAAATATTTTACTCTACATTTGCAATTCGCTGCCTAAGAAATTTCACTTCAAAATAAATACTTTTTAATCGCTACATGTTGACCTTTATTGTTTGCTCAGAAAATAATATTTTTTTATTGAGTTTTATTTTTTGCTTGAAAAATAGTCGTTATATCTGGAGTTTAATATATTGGTTGGAAAATAATGGTTATTGTAAATTGCTAAGTTCCATAAATAAAAAAAAAATTAATTTGTGCTTTGAAATAACAAAAACATGTTAAATTAAACGCTTTTTATCGACGACACTGAGGATTTCATAGCATTTGTTGAGCCCAATTCTTTTAACAGATTAATGTATATAAGTGAAGCGCTCACTTCGACGATCTGATGGACCAAGCATTCCAAACATTTGTATGTTTAGCCAAAATGGACAACAATTTTTTTGATTTGAAACTTTAAAAATTTCTAAATATTCGAACAAAATGTCAAAAAAGAGATATACATAGCCTGAGTTAAGGCGAATTCATATAAGGTGTTGTTACAAGCTCAACTTCAAAACTTCCATGTAGTATTTTGTTTTTGATTTTATATGATCACCACATAATATTAATTTGCCAGTTATTTTCTAAAACACAGTGCCAAAGCGTATTCAATAATGTGGGGCGGTAATACCAACAGCGAGTTCATTCACAAAACTTTGGCCCCGTTTTATTGTACCCGAGTTGCAAAAGAACGCTCTAACTTGGATAAAATTTCCTTTTGTTGCAAAAGCAACCCTGTTAGCCTCTTTCATGTAAGTTTCGATTTGTTTAGTGCTATTTAGGAACGGAAAATGGTTGTGCCGGCAATTTTCAGATTTACTTAGTTATATGTTAACAAATACTATACAAATAAAAATGTATTACGTCTTAAATCTAAATTTTTCATGTATTTTCTTAGGGCTAATTCACAATAGCGCAGTTTTTTCCACTTTCTAACACTACATCTCAGGTCGGATATCATTTTACCGAGTTTGCTCAACTCGTATATTTTTTTCCGAGTTAGTATTGTTGCTTTACATGCAATTCGTTATCCTACCTAGTATTCTTCTGCAACTCGGGTACAATGAAACGGGCCCGTACTCGTACATATTTTATTTTCGGTTTTTGGTGTGGCGATTGTCAAAGTCTGTCGAAGGCGAATTTGTTGGGTGAATCGAGAATAGAAGACAAACAAACAAATATACTTACATACAGTGGTGAGCAACCCCGATCGAACTCTGTGTCACTTATCTTTATATTTATATTCTGTTGTTGTTCTGCAAGTCGGTCTTAGAGTTTTCTACTTTGCCCAGAAAAGAAACTTAATCAGTGTACCCTGACTTAAAAAAAAAAAATTAAGAAATAAGTTTGGATAATTTTTTTTTTGTTTCATGTATTCAAATGGTATGCAATATTTTCATGATCATGCTATTCTGAGGCCAGTGTGTTTGATTGCATGATATGATAGGAAGTTTTTTGCTACCCTGAAGAAAAAAAATTCAAATTTTCACTTCGTTTACCAACACATTTTAGCAAACGAAACGAGGAGAAATAGCCGTCATCACTGTATGCCCTACCAAATCTACCGAATTTCCTTCCGGCTACCTAGATGCCAGAAAAGTCTCAGACGGTGCGGCAATTTGGTTCAACACTAAAATCATGGCAAGATGTTAATGGCGTTTCCCTTTTATTTTAGTTACTCTCACTAGAGCGTTTACGGCCCTCGCATTGTCAAGGGAGGAGTGGAAAATGGGTACAAAAGAGCGAACCATCAATGTGAACACAGGTGGCTCAAATCTCGAGGGTATGTTTGATTTATTTTATCTTCGTCAATAACACTTTTACACACCATTTTAGAACATTTCACGAAATCATCCCGAAATAGTTCGTAATTCAAGCAAGAACCGTAAGAGTTAATAAAAATTATGATTCAATCGTTATTTTGTGATATTAATTTTTTCGATCAAGTTCGATCGTTGTTCTTTAAGGTTTTTTCTATCCAGTTTGATAGTTATTTTTTTTATTTTTATTTATTTGATCGAAAATAATTCTTGGATTCAACATTTTTCGATCATAATTGATCGACCTTTTGTAATATTTTTTTTTTCGAACATAGCATATATTATGTGATCGCCCACAAATTGGTTTGCGTTTATTCTAATCAAAAAATTATAAATTCAAGAATAACGATTATTGTTTAACGAAAAAATTAAAATCACAAAATAACGATTAATATTTGAAACAAAATTATTTTAAATAAAAAATAAGGTAACATTTTTATGTGGATATGGTATATTTGTTAGATCGATATATTCGAGTTTTGTTTTGCACGAATTTTAATGAATGATTTTTCTTACGAAAAATCAAAATAACGCTTATTTTCGGTCCCTGATTTCAAGACTTAAAATTTTTTTCTTACACAAAATTTTTAAAAGCAGGTTTTTATAATTTAGGTTATAATTTATGTCTCAAGTGCAAAAACGTATCTTGCTCATAATTACTGTAAAAAAAACCATTGTATTATAGTAAGTCTCAAAATTGCAGTTGTTGATGCCTTACAACATTACAATTTCAGTCACAAAATGATAGTTACATAATTATTTTTATCACGCCTTATGGTTATTAATTAAATTATTTATTTACTTTTATTATTTTCTTTTATAATAGTTATGTCACTTATTTTGCATTTATTAACTTCAACGTTTTTACATTGCATTCAAGTAAAATATCTGATTGTAGATTCTAATAGAAAACCTCTTGTTGAATGAGCCTGTATTTATGTTTTACATAACATACACACCGACGTAGCCACACAAAGTGTTTTTGTCTTTTTACTACACTTGCCATATAGTGTCATTAAGGCTTTCAGGCATAATCAGTTGCCACAGTAACCGTTTCAACTTTTCTCATTTCGAACTGTTTCCAACACACAAATGCAAATGTTTTGTATTGACATATGTACATATATACATTCATAATTTCCTTGCATGTATTACATCAGAATGCATCTGTGTAAAAATTGTGTATGTATATGGTTTATATTTATATGCATATGTAAATATTCGGGATATGGCTATTAATAATAGTACATACATACATACACACATACACAGGAAGATATGCATGTATGAATTTGTGTTTGTTTGGATACATGTTATTAGTGGTTGTTATTGCGGCCCATCCATTTGCTTTGTTACCGTCAGATATAAATATTTACATACATATTTACATGCATACCAACATACCAACATACATGTGTATGTATTTGCATATATGCATCGATATGTTAGTTGACGTGGCATTCCTTTCGGTTCGCCGATGTTATCAACGTAAATGTAAAACGATTAATCATAGCAATTCATTGCGTATTATAATAGCATCCAACACTGCAAGTGAATGTCAGTATCAAGTAGTAGTATACTCGCCCATCTACAGGAACAATGACTTTGCATTATATACATACATATGCATGTATGTAAGTATGTACTTGTATACGGGTATGCAAAAAAACCCGGTTTTAACATAGCGCTCGTATTATTCAGAAAAAGTAGCTTTCCTCAGCTTTCGCTTTTATTAACTTTAAATCTACGTACTACCGCAAACTAATTTTTTTCGAATCTAAAGAATATCCTTAACAATACGTATAAAGTGTTAAAATTCCTCAGTTATTTTTAGGAAATACATAAAAATTTCACTACGACATCAAATAATATTTAGAATTCTTTATTACAAAAAATTCGCGACGGAATCAGAAAGTTTAATTACTCGTAGTATATCATATTGAATTATTTAAAAAAATTTCAATAGGAACGCTACAAAAATTTTTTAAAATAAAACAAAAACGGTTTGGTATATAATTTAAATTCTTTATTCCTGTGAAAGTACATTCGATGCCATTATGTATGGAACTCGTTTCTTCGATTTCTTTTGCATTGGCACCACGGGCACGCTTGCAGTAGTCCAGACGCAGAACCCAATTTTCGACGGTTTTCAAGCATAAATCGGCCGATACTGCTGCAATTTCACGTTCGATCTTCGTACGAAGTTCATCAATCGTCGCTGGCTTGTTGGCATAAAACATAGACTTGACGTAGCCCCACAGGAAATAGTCGTCTAACGGCGTCAAATCGCACGACCGAGGCGGCCAATTGACTGGGCCATTTCATGAGAAAGCACGTTCACCAAACTTGGTTTTCAATAAATCGATTGTGACATTAGCTGTGTGACTTGTGGCGCCGTCCTGTTGGAACCACATATTGTCCAAGTCCATATCATCCAATTCGGGCTAAAAATATTCGGTTGTAATTGAGCGGTAGCGATTCCCATTCCCATAATAGTGGAGTACAAGAGTTCGATACCTGGTTAAGTCAGGAAAAAAGACGTCATGAAAAAAGCCTAATGAGGAGTTGTGGTGATATCCCAAAATTTTAGCTATAGCTTCTCTTCAAACAACTTTCCAAATAATAAATTGAACTTAAGGAGTATAACCCGTATTTTTTTTTTAAAGAATTTATTGGGAATTCTTACATGTGTAGTATATGATGGAGTATAGTTTGTTAAACAACATTTTGAGAATACCGCGTTTAAACTTTCAAGTACGCACTCTGAATTTCAGCTTCTTCTAACTGCTATGTAAGTCTTTATAATGAATACAAATTGTGGAAAACCATCTTATTATCATATGGCAACTTTTCGCTCTAATCTTCCGAATTGGACTCCCACCATATTGCCTCTTTGAAAAACTACTACTTTTTATTACTTCGAATCCAAGAAATACTGGAAAAGAAATTCGGAAATTTTATTGCAAAATCGTTGATTTTAATAGTAAAATTGAGGAATGACGAAAACTTTTCACAACACACTAGCCTTGTTTACAAGTCCAGCTGTAAGTTTCAGTTAAATAAATGAAAATTAAAACATTAGCATAATTTTCTTCATATACGATTGCATTGTATTTATCCTGCTGTGTGTGCGCACATCTGCTACCATCGACCCCATTTATTCCACGAGATATTCGTTAAGGTGGATCGCGTTTGTAAATTCGTTTAATAAAGTTATATTTGAGCTCCTAAATGAAGTTGGCAGCAAATCCTTGGTATAGAGGTTGAAGCCGACAAGCTTTTAAGATCACATATATGTACGAATATATGTAAGCATATACATACATATGACGGGTCGCCTCAAATCATGTGGTGAGAAAATTTTTTTATAATATATTTTTTTTTGCTAAATTCCCATTTAAGCGAGTATTTGAAACTGAAAAATGCCAAAAAAAAGGAAATCTATAAAAATTGTCGCTCACCACGTTACTTGAGGCGAACCTTCATATATTGATACACAATTTTGTTGGTGATATAATGGATTTACAAATACATACATATGTAGTAGCTTTTAATCTTGATTATTGAGTCTTTTTTTTCAAAAGGTAATTTTGAACTTTATTCCTTATTTCAGTTTCATTAATTTTTACTTCATATGCCAGTTTTAGAGTGTCCCTGCAAGAATATTCAATCGTAAGGGAAATGTAGCACAATAACTAACAGTCCTATTTTTTTTTTTGCTATGAGCAGGGTAAAACAATCTTTATCTCTCCGTCCCGTGGGCAAATTAATATTTTTCCAAACCAAAACCTATTTTATGCCTCTTTCTCGACTCCTACCGAAATACAACATTGAGCTTTGGGCCCTCCAAATGGAGCCGTCACAACGTCGTCACCTTTCATTACTACAACATGGATACAGTGTTGATTGTCTCTTTCAAAAAAGACATTATTATTTAGTTGGATTTCCAGATATAGTTTGTTTGTTACCCTACCTTGCACTCACAACGTTTCCTTTTTGTGTCTTAACATCTGTTAAATTTTTATTTTTGAGGTGTTTGGTTAGCAATTGAAAAAGGAACATGCACATCAGTCATAAAATTGGGAGGCACAAGATTTGGTAATTCAAAAGAGAAGTTCTATTGGATTTGGCCTCCAATTTAGTGCACATTTATAGTGTGGGTGTCAGGCTGCGGTGATATACCTCCCAACTTTGTAGCAGATGAGATGGCACGCGAAGATAAGTCATAATATTTTACTGTAAACTCTACCTAATAAAGCTTTTTTAACAGCTAATTTAACCGCTGAGTTGATGTGCGCAAAATTGCGGCGGATCTGGTCTTAATATGATAAGGAAAGATTTGCCCATCTCATCCACCTGGACCGCCCTCTCTTTAGGCAGGTGGCTGGTAAAGTTACTGACCGCTACTTAATGGGAAAGGATATCTCTAGCTGAAGCCACTTGATCCCTTGTCCTACTCTAACAAGAAAAGAGACGTTGTCACTTTACTAAACGGTTTTTTTTGTTATCTTGCTGACATAAGTTCGGCAGATATCGGTCAGTTTCTTAAAGCGTAAATTACTTATTTTTTGTTTCAAATTAGTTCAAATATACCAAGTGCGTTCACAGCTGCCTTTCTTAATTTCTCTTAACAGCTCTGTAGCCACAGGATTGCTTTGTTTTTTGATCGAAGACAAAAACCTGAGAGATATTGTGTACATTTTTAATATATTTCACTTTTATTGTGATAATATATTTTTTTTTTAAATTTAAGATCATGGAAGAAAGATTTTAGAGTCAGTAAAGGCCAACGCATGGCTGGATATATTTTTCGATTATTATCGATATAATTTATAAGCGATACTTATTTCTTCAAGATCTCGTCCTTAAGTTATGATAAAATACCAGATTTCTTCTTAATTTATTGACAGATTTTACATATCGAAATTACTTAGTTTCATCTTAATTTTCTCATGAATTAAGAACGAGCGATAAATGGTGATTGTGTGTCCGGATGTTAAGGCACCTCAAGCTAACTAACATTTTTAAAAGATTGGGAAGACGAATACAGAGCTTTAGTAACGGTATCGCAACGGGCCAATTGGCCAACAGTCTTAAGGTTGCACCCCTTCAGTACAAGGGTGTAGGCTATCATATCAACTTAACATAACCTATTTAAATTTTTTTTAGTTTTCCCTAAATTTTTATAAAAGTTAGGTATTCATGAAATATGTATTATATATTATGTAGTAAATAAAGTGTGTAAAATCTTATAGTATGGGTATCAAGCGAACATTTATGATTACAGGCGAAAAAGATTTTAATTAATCTGCACAAAAACAGCAAACAAAATCGATAACTGATAAATCAATATTAGTAATTTAAATATTCTTTCAAGTAGGCCTTTCGTATCCAAAGCTCATTAAACTCTGCATTAATACTTTGTTAGATCCGAAAATACTGTCTGTTCCTGTTTCACATAAATTAACCGCCCAAAAATTGCAGTGGATTATAAACTACAAAATAATATTTTAAATTAGCACTTTCGGAGCAATAAGTAATCACCGCATTACACAACAAGCCAGGATCTAATAAAACTTTTGAACGAATAACAAAAACAAAAAACCCAACGACCAACAAATCAGAGACTACTTGCATAACAGACAAATTATTGTATCCATTCAATACATAACATAACTGTATAGTTGCATAGCTACACTAGCATGTCGCCGGAAAAGTGGCATGTCCCGCCAACCGCAAGCGTTTGTGGTACCAACTAACACCATAAAGTATCGATTGCCCGGCGTGTGGGGCGGTGCGTGCGAAAAGCTGCCATAAATGACGATTGCGGTTCGAATGGTTGACCACCACTACATACAAATGTGTTGTTAATTGTTGCAACACCACCAGCAGTTTTCGCACCACAAGCAGAAAGCAAACGTGGCACGATGGTGTAGCGTTTGTTGTTGTTTACATTTAATTAAATTGCACACTGATTGCAATTGTAAATAAAACAAAAGCACATTGCCAGCGACAAAATAAACGCTGCGTTCATAGATTTCCGGCGACACTTCGATAGAAAATTATGCAACTACCGCAGGGGATTCGCTGTCGGGGCAAAACATGCAGCAGCGACACCTACAAAACAATCATGGCGATTGTAATTGATATCGGGAAAGTAGGAGAAGCGCAAATAACATCAGGAATGGCAGCTTGGTAGCGGGAAAATAAACAAAGGATGTATTTGCTGATAGTGAAGAAGCGCATTTATTTGTTTTCGATAAACATGTTTATCGAACGGATACTGTGTTGCTGTTCATGGATTTCAACTTAATATTTAACATTGACTACTGTATTTCTTGTTAATTTTGACATGTGAAAAATTTGTATGAATAAATTTAATCAAACCAAAATTAAGTGTAGATAATATGGTGGTATTCGTAAAAAAGCTTTATCTATGTACCTTTACCACAACTACTACTGCTACTTCTGTGAATTTACAATATAATGAATGTTTGCGGTCTAGAAAAATAAAACCATTATTTTTGCATTAAATTGAAGGGTTTACTTAGCATAGTTAGAATAATCGGATTTAGGTTAAATATGCAGCGTTTTGTGCGATAACTAGTCGCGATTTTGGAGGTAATTTCTTAATGCCACTGTAGTGGAAACCCGCGTTCATATTGAAAAAACACTGGAACAGTCGATTTTTACAAGCTTATCTTTCAAGCGATAGAAGAATGTGCATTACAACCAGCAACAGTTGTTAGTAATGTCTACTTTGTTGGAGATATTGATACTAGATGCCTGCCCTACAAAGAATACCTCGGGCTCTCTTTTCATTGTAGTCGGGCAAGGTGCTTCTTGATATCCTGCAAGCAGTGGTCGCTTTACACTTTCTTAGCGCCTGGTTGATATAGAAGTTAATTATAATTCCCTGCGCTACGGCTAGGGGTATGCCCACCTCGAACACAGATGACGAAGATTTATAGATTAGGTGGTTAAGGATACAATCAGTTGTTTACCAGTACTATTTTCCTTTGAGTAAATATTTATTACCTTATCGCCTTTATTGATGGCGGTCGGTGATTACGCGTTTCGTTGCTGTTTTCAATCGAATTAAACGCCTGACAAATCTCGAAAACCTCCGCCTGGAACAAGCAGCAGTAAAAGGGGAGTCTGATTGATATGAATAGTTCCTAGAATTCGGAGTCGATGCCGGTTCCAACTCCAAAGTCCATCATTTCTCCTCTCTTCTATGCATTCCTGTTTAGAAAAACGCAGGCTTATTTGTGTGCTCAAATACCAGTTTGTTAGGAATGGAATCCATCCTGAAGTTATCTATGTCTGAAGACATTGGTTTATGGATGCTACTGTGCCTGTGCTGCGTACCCGCCAGCACCCACATTCCCTATGCCTATGAAGGTTTGCATAGTAGACGTAAGTAAATTGGATGCATGTTTGAAATGAGTTCCAAAATCGCCTTGGGACAGGTGAAAATTTTAATATTTTAAATATGTTTAAAGCACTCCGTTATTTTTTTTTTGTTGAGAAACTATACATTTTTTAACTCAGGAGCTTAAAAGTGAAATGGTCGAACCGCAGTCTAATATACGAGGATTAATATTTATATTTCTGGCCTTGTACACCTGTAGTGTTATCAGACGCTACTTGACGTTTCCATTGAAAAATGTTTTGATGTTGAGCTATATTGGTACCAGTGGATTTAAAAATGCATCTCGGCAACAAAGTGGAATTAAATCGTCAACAATTTCGTGCAGTTATTTTGCGCAATTTTTGAAATGAAGTAACACAACAAGAAGGCATCGGGGAACTAAAATGATTATTAACTCAGGTCATCATATCACGTACTGTGAGGTTCAGATAACTTTGGGAATTAGTATGACGAGCATTAGATCCCAAAGTACTTAAAAAACGTCAAACGTAGCAGACTCAATCACATTATAAACTGAATAATCACATATAAATTTTTTAAACAATCATATAATCGGATGAATTAAATTAAAGCGATCAAATGATTTTTTACATATAGAAACTTTTTTATTCTGAATTCGTTGCCTTACATTTTTATAGTATTTCATTATAGTCTCTGAACTTTATTGACGATTTTTGCAAATATGTATTCCAATCGGTTGTTTCGTTTTTAATTTGTAGTTATTTCACATTCTGCCATATTGATACGCCGCTAATTAGAATTTTTTTTAATTACTCTTCCTATAGAGCTTGGCGTTAAAAGTAAAAGAAAAATTATAGCTTTACATACGCCATTTATGACTTTGTTTTATAAGATGTCTGGAATATATATACATTTCCATTCTAACCCCACCTAACCAATCCATTATTCGTCAATAGAGATTTTCTGAATACTCCAACTAACACGCCGCTTAGGAGGCTAATTTTTCGTAAAAGTCGACCTCTTTACATATGCAGCATATATTTCTAATTTAACTTAAACCAGTTCATAAATAGGAATTTTCTGAAGCAGCAAGGAACAAAAACGCTAGTCTTTGGCCCAGAAAAAAAACAAAGTTGAAATATTAAAGAATTAGTTTTTTAATATCACACCACATTTTTTTTTTCTATACGTAAAATACTACGATACAAAATACTAAAAATCGGCAGTGTAGAATCGGTTCCTTCAGACATAAATTCAATTTTCAAACCCATTATATAAAGTTTAGAATGTAGTAAGTGTTCGCATTTTGCATGTTTCATTACTTTCGTATTCATCTTTCAATCGCTGTAGGTTTCGTAAATAATGACATTTTATGTTATCTAAGCAAAATCTCTAATTGAGTTCATCTAATATGCAGTTTTAACCTTTTTTCAAAGGTAACATATCAATTTTTGTTCTACAAATTTTGGTTTTTGTTCCAATTTGCAAATAAATTTGTTAATTTAGTAACGCAATGCTTTGCTAAGAAAGCCGATTCTGTCAAGAGCAAGGGTAAGCCTCCTTAGTTATCCTTTTAACCTTTTATTATTGAATCATGATATTCGGCCATATTTCATAACCATTTTAAACACAACAATTTTCACTTTGTCCCATCGCAAACAAGTGCATAAATATAAGGTCGATAACTTCATATCTGGAAATGAAATATGAAACTCAAAAAAATCTTTAAAAAAAGTCCTTTTAAAGTTGTATGTTCCGAAAGTATCAAGTCAGTATATTTAAAAATAAAAATAACATTGACTTTCTATTCTAATAAAGACTGATTTCCCACTGTAAGTACAAAGAAGGTACAAATTTAAGCATTGTAATTTTTGTTCCCAAAAGGCAATGGCAAACTTCTTAGACCCACCTGCGAGAAAACGGGTTATCCATTTAACTCAGTATTTACGGGTTAAATTGATAAATTAGCACGCACAGCAGAATGTTAGCCATCAACTCAGAGCTAAAATCGCAAATCTTTAACCCACCAATTATTCAGGGCTAAATTTTTAAGCCTGCGACATTCTGTCGTAAACAAATAAAAAATAAATTGGTCGGACACAGTTTTTGAAGTAAACGAAACAATTTGAAACGAGTCGCTTTTTTGACAATAATGAAGATGCCATCGATTACGTTGGCTCCAATTCCTTTAACAGAGTTTCGGCAAAGTGAAGCAATCACTTCGACGGGATTAGAGACCAAGCATAGCATACCAAGCATTTCGTCGTTGTACTAGAACCTGCAAAAATTATATTTCAAACTTCAATAAATTGATCAAATTCAAATAAAATGTCAAAAAAATACATAGCCTGGGTTACGGTATTTATTTGATGCAAGACTATGTCTAGATTATGATATTACAAATTTAATTCTGAGTTATTTATCTCTTTAATTATAAATTTAATTCTGGATTTCTCGCAAGTGGGCCTTACTATGTTTCTGCCGAGTAACAAGTTCTAAACGGGATCATCTGCCATTCAGAGTCGTCGCAAAGTTGCAGTACAATATCAAAACGCACATCACAAATTGCAGGAGAAGTTCATCACAAATTGCAGGGAAATATCAACCTATATAATGGGCCCTTGGTGTACTGCTAACAATCGATTGCTACAACGAACTGTTAAACACCCAGTGAAGGTCCATGTTTGGGGATGTTTCTCAGAAAAAGGATTTGGACGCCTTTTCGTGTTTACCAGCAACTTGAATGCGGTTTTGATGAACAAAATTTATCAAACAGCTTTATTACCATCAGCTGCGAAGATGTTCGGGAGAAGAGGACACTCTTGGATTTTGCAAGAAGACAATGACCCCAAACATCGCAGTCGAATGTGTGCAGACAGAAACAGCAAAATGGTGTTGAGGTGTTAGATTGGCCTTCACAGTCGCCTGATGCCAATCCGATAGAAAATGTGTGGGCAATAGTAAAGCAGAAACTCAGAGGAAAAACGATATGGACAGCAAAACAGTTGTCAAGACAAATTCGGCTGATTTGGAAACGATTGCCTCGGCAACTTGCTCAGAACTTAGTGCAAAGTATGAGTCGGAGGTGTGAGGCCATAATAGCGAATGGCGGTGACTATACATGTTATTAAAAGTATTGCGTACAATAAATATTATAAACGTGTAAAATGTTGTTTATTTGAAACGAATCGGACAAATAGTTTCCATGTTATGGCGATCCTAGTAGACTGTAAAAAAAATTAAAAAAAGAGAATACAAAAAAGAGTACCATTTTTGGATTTGAAATAAGTACAAATATTTAAGAAATTACATTCTTTGTTTTTAATTAAAATTATAGTTATTAGCATTGTAACACCAACCCATATGAATAACAGCTTATAGCAGAATTTTGAACCTAAATAATAACAAATTTCTACAATGTTTTTTGTATATTATTTCTAAATAAATTCTGATTTTTTATATTTAAAAAAAGCTTAAGCTCTTCCGCAATTTTGTACATAAAACGCATGCTCGAAATACTTTTGTATGACAAACATCACGAAAATAGATGTTTATTAAAATCAGTGGTAATTAATTAGCCACGTTAAGCTAGCACTTTATGAAAATAAATGATGATGATGAATGAAACTGCAAACCCAAAAATTTTCAAAATTTTTTTAATTAAAAACTATCACATTTTAGTTAAATTTGTTTGCATTTTTTTTTCAAAAATAATTAAAGGTAAATAGATATTCAAAAGTTGCAAATATGTGGAGCGGTTATAAGTATGCGATGTGGTGTAAATATATATGCACCTCATAAATAAAGAAGCTGTAAGTCCACTTTGGGGAAAAATGTGCTAACTATGATTTTAGTTAAGTATAGACATTCTCTGGTTTATTTAAATTAAATTTCATTCAATGAAGCCAGATTAAAAAAAAAACTCGCAACATTTTTACCTTAGAATTCTATGGCTAAAATATTTAGCAACTCCGAAGCCTATTTCAAAGGAGTACTTTTGTTTGAGTTTAGTTGTTTCTACCGTCTATGCACCGCGATAACTGTAAATATTTGTAAAATATTTTGTTAATATTTTTACTTTGGATTAGAGTAATACATTTTATTTCATTTGTCTTCATTCATTTAATATTCATTTAAGTTAACATTTGAGTACTTGTTTTACTTACCTCTTATAGTATTAATCAAATTTGTTTTTTTTTTTTTTGAATTAAAATTTCTATATCAGTGTGTTGTGTAGAAATACATTCGGAAGTAAGAAACTTTCATATTTTCGTTAGGAACTTTAATTCAGATTATAGCATAATAAAACTTGATGTAATATTACCATAAAAAAATATCCCCTGGGTTTATTACCCCTTACCAAAAGTTTTAAACTTAAACAAATGTATACCTTTAAATATAACCCGATATACACAAAAATGGGGTTTTTGCCACTTTCATTTGTAACACCTCATAGGCTGACTTGATCTCAAAGAAGTACAAAAAAAATCCGTGTATTTGCTTTTGAGTTTTCTAATCAACCTACATTTACTACCAATATTATAAAGTATACACATATGTATGTATGTATGTGTATGTGTTCTTAAAAACTCACTTACACTGAATTTTCTTTTCTCCGGAAAAAATTTGCAAAAGTCAGTTTTGTTTTACAAAAATGTAGCCTCTAACACTAGCCCAGTAAATAACTAAGCAGGTATATTTATCCTACACCTGACTTTATTACACTTAACAAGTTCACTAATTACAAAAACAAATACAACAATTAGCAAGCAGTGTGTAACGCATATAAGCAAATTGTATGGCTGTGTAGTGAATTTGGAAAAAAATACTAAGAATTAAATGAGCTGGACTGCTATGAAAATATCTATAAAAAAACCGAGTTTTTAATAAATACAAAGAGTTTTTAAAAAATATTTTTTGAAAAGTCACCTCAGACTATGAAACAATTTAAACTCAGAAGGTCTGCATGAAAATGTTAAACATTTTTTTAACGAAATCATAATTATGAGATTTGCAAAAAAAAAAATTGCAACTAAAATGGGGCTACTTACAAAATAGAAAAAATTGTGGGAAAATTCCTTTCTAAGTATCCCTCAAATTTTGGCTGAGTTATTTAAATCTTTCTTAAACCAAACTACCAACAAAGATCAAAAACAGCATGAAAATTCCCATTACTAGGATTCCGTTTGTAATATTATCAGACTTCAGTGGTATCAATTTAAATTAAATTAAATTAAATTGAATTAGGAAAGGTAAATATTCAAAGTTTGTGATTATGTAATAGAACTACCAATATGTCCTCTACGTTTTCTAAAATCATTCCGAAATATTTTGGTCGATGTCTTAAAATCAAATGCATATTACACTTCCGATGTAAAGGAGGTACCGATATTATTTTGTATGGGAATTGATGCACCCTAATGTTCATACATGCATGTGTACTTCTATTCAGATTTATGTCTCAAAACGACCTACTATTAACCGTAATATTTGTACATGAATTGAAAACAAATTGCAACACAAGCTCACCTCGCACACGAATACACGCCCACACATACATATGCGTTACATTTGTTTTTCTCGTCGACAACACATACGTGTTTCGCATAAACAACAACTCGTACTCTGGCAATGCAGCACGGACCTTGTTAGGTAATATCTAATCAATATTACGTATACGCACTGGTGCTTCGAAAAAAGTTTTGATTTTTTTAAAGCACCAAACAATTTTGGTATCGTACATGCTACAACAAAAATTATGGCAATGCCACTATTAGGTTGATGTTGCTGTTGCAGTATCAAGAGCTTTGTTTTGTGCGTTTCTTTGTGTGCGTGCAAATGCTCTGAAGTTATTAATGCCCAACCTATATTGATTTGCATTGCTCTATGCTCTATGCTGCGATTTTTGAAGAACCTGAGTATGAGGCATTTTAATTACTTTATAAGGTAATAAATAGAGTTTGTGCAGCTTTCAGCTGTGCTTCACGTAGTATATTTGAGTTAGGCGTAACTCAAAAATTAAATTTGTTCATCTCTAAGGAGAAATGATTTTTGTGAAGATTTTGCTGGCATACACTATTGGTGTATTAAAAGTTAATTAGTGAATAATCAAACAAGATACAGATGAGGAATAATTTAAGACTAATGTTTGTCCATGCGTTGCACCACAAGCAACTTGGGAAAATTTGTTTCTTTGAAAATCCAGATTTCAATCTCTAAACTAAAACGAATTTCGTTTGCAAAAAAAATTTTCGCATGAAGCTACAAGTAGCTTTTTTTCTAGCCTTTCCTCTAATGCTATAAAACGGAATATTTTTGATTTTACTTAATTCATGAAAAATGTAAATTCGATACTAATGAAAAATTATTTTCGCGTATGAAAAAATTACTTCGTGTTTTAAAAACAAATTATTTTTGAAGGCTCTAAAGCCACTACAAATAAGCGAAACCCATATAAAATTTGTTATGAAATCGTTAAACGTATAAAATGTTTGAATTATGTACTGATTTATACGTTCAGCCTTAAACGAAGTGTATTTCTGCCATAAAAAGAATTTCTCGCAAAAATGTACTGTAAGTGCAAAATTGTTATTTTTTTTATATATTGTTACTGTATTGTGGTTTATAAATAATTTAAGTAGTTTTTCAATAACTCACCACCGAAGTGCCGTTGGAAAAATATGTAAATTTCTGAAATGAAAAATAATGTTTATTTAATGTAATTTAGTAATAATTCTTTGTAAATATTAACTTAAAAATTATGATTATATACATATATTAAAAATATTCAAGTTTTTTATGTAAAATATACGCTACTTCTTCTGCACTACTTATTACTTTTCCATAAACTTAGATCAAATTTTTTAAACTTAAAAGAGTAGCTTAGATAAATACTAGAAGAATATCCCGTCATGGCCATAAAGATGAATTTGATTCTAATGTTAGTAGCAGTTTATTGAATTATGTAACCTTTAACTTTCCAAGGGATATCTACCAAATACAGTTGTACCTAATTTGAGAGTTTACTTTATCTGGTCTATGACTTAGGTGCTTGGTTTTAACTGCACAAAACTTATTTGATTCTCGTTCGAACCATAAATGTGGATTTTCTGTAATATTTATAAACGGTTTGTGGACCATATATACGTTTTATATTCCGGTTAATTTTTTACAATTTGAATGCATAACCCACCTTACAAATTACGTTCGAGAACTTTGTTGGTATGGAAGAGAATCTTCAAAAAAATGTTTTAAAAATCAATTTAAAGGGCTACAAAACTTCATATTTAGATTTTTTGTAAAAATGAGAATTAAAAAAGTTTCAAATTTGGTTAAGCTTTTTTGAATTGTTCTACTTTTGCTAAAAAGTTTGAAATGTGTATTTATACGGTGTTTCTTGTATAGAAAAAACCAGCATTTTATAGGATTAAAATATACCCCATGCCGATCCCATGGAACCAGGAAATATACTACCCAAAGAAACCGGCTCTACATGTTTATATATTAACATATTGCTGTCTAATTTCTTGGCGAAAGATGATGCCATAGTAGATGCTTGAAGCTTGAAGCGACAATAGTCCAAGCGAGAAGCTATACCATTAAATGTTAGAGGAAAAGCGGCAAAGCTGAGCGAGCTGTTGTATTCGTTTTTGTGATTTCAATGTAAACGATGCATTCAGTCGAACGGGTGCTATATTTCGAGTTTGTATTTGCCATTTGTTTTACGAAAGAATGTCAGTAGCGACATTAGACTATATCTTTAATAAAATTAGAACCTAGATTCGCGAATTTAAACATTTTCAATGCAGAAAAACTCCGAAATTTATGGGACGAATTCGGACAAACATTCAGTTTTATGATATATGTGCCGCATTGTTATCATTATTATAAAAGATAATTTGCTCAAATTTGATAGAAAGGATTGGTTTAGAACAGAGAAGACTTGGGTTATTTTTGTTTTGAAAATAAACGCGGGGCCACCCAGTTATTGTATTTTACGTCAGTAATCCACAGTTTGGAAATTAAAAAAAATGGACAAAATCTACGCCCACCTCTCACATAACGGTAATTTACAATAAACAAAAAAATTCGATTTTTCAGTAACAATATAAGGTAAGGGCTAGCAAAATTTTGGAAATAGGCGTGGAACCACGCATTTTTGAACAAAAAGGTTCATCTTCGAAACTCAGTAAGTACATTAAAAAATATATACATAGAATTCGCGTATTTGAAACATCGGCATTTTATTAAATCATGTAGCAAAGTCGCTGAAATTTGGTTTGAAGGATTTAATTTGATAGTGAAACAACAATTTATTTGATATTAAAATAACAAAATTCGTTTAAATGTTCAAAATTAATTCTGTATTAACTCTTTTTATTGTTTTTATAGGCGGACTGTTTATTGGAAATAAAAATTCGCACCGGACACGTAAATTTCGGGTGGTTCACCCGAACTTAATTAAACTCTTCTTTGCATTTTGAGATTTTTGTGTTTTAATTTGTAGATATCTTCTATGCTTTTAGAATAAATTAAAATCACAATCTATACTGAGCTCACTTTCTATCTTGAATTATTTCAAAAGCAAATAAAGCAAGTAAATATCTTAGCTTTGGGTGAAACCGCATTATAAATACCCCGCGCATGTTTTTATTATAAACCGACAGTTATAAAATACTCTTGATTTTGAAAATTTAAACAGTATTATTTATTTATATAAGTTTAATATTTATTTAAATATAAGTATCATAATTTGATTAATTATGAAATATTTCGATTTCAATAAATTACCACTATATAAGGGGTCCGCACGTCTTTTTTCCTTGGCTTCTATTTTTTTTTTAAATTATGCCTACTAAGTTGAAAGGCAACATGTGCACTAAATTCTGCAGAGTTTCACACAAAAATTTTGGTAATATAGGAATCTAACCTATTTCCCCTAAAGTTTTTGGACCCTCGCATTCTTTTTATCAACCTCCTGTAATCAAATTTGAGTAAATTACATATATAGTTATAGAAATGTTGTATTTATTTGAATAATATAAATTGCCGTTATATGAAATATGGGTATGGTTTTTGTCTGTTTTTTTGCAATTTGCAAAAAAGTGTTTAACTTGGGTCATATTTTCTAAAGTGTTTGATATTCTGCATATTTAGATCAAATTAACTTTAACAATTACTGAAATATGAGAGGTGGTCGCGGTGTTTGTCCGATTTCTGTAATTCTTGAAACTGTCTATACTGAGTTAAGATGTAAAAAGTGTACCAAATTTGGTAGACTGAGCGGTGTCATGCCCATTTTCACAAAAAAATTTACTCACATATTCCTCTCTCCAAGGAAATCCTGCGTATCCATGTGTTGCATTTTTCGATCTGAACTAAACTCATAGGCTTTGTTATTATCCGATTTCGTACTATTCGTTGCCAACCTTGGGTCGAGGCAATGTGTATACCAAGTTTTATGAACTAACTCATTATTTGCTTGAGATATGAAAATTTTGTTTACTTATGTATGTATGTGATATGCCTTTATGTATAGCGGAGTATTACAAACAATCTTTCTGTGAAGAAATTTATAATACCCTGGACACTGGGCGCCCGGGTAGAAAAATGAGTAATAAAATGTATGATAGACAAAAAAGCATGAAATTAGGGTTGCCGACTGTATTGTAGTTGGTGTACCTTTAATCATTTACACGCTTGAATAAACTCTTACCCTTTTTTTGATATATGTAGAACATTTTTTGTTTATTATTTCATTCACAAAATTTTTTTTTTACAATAATAAATAGCAAACAGTTTAGAGAAGGATGCCGCCTGGCGCGCAATGGAAATTATTTTAAATACTAAGTAAATTATTACTATCCTTTTAAATATGTATGTACATATGTATGTATATGTTGTGCGTGAAGCTTTGAAAGTAATTATGGGAAATCCAATATAGGCACGAAAGCGTGAAAAATTTACTAAACAAACACGAAAGCCCTCGAGAAAAGGTACTAATGCTTTATTTGTTTTATCTAATATATTTGTTTTATCAACTCTAATCGAAATTTGAACTTCTATTTTAACTTGCAACACGAAAACTTTTCCAAACAAATTTGTTACTCCTAATTAAAAATTCATTAAATTAAAATCATTAGTGTTTCGTTGCAGTGGAAAGAGAAGGGCAGGCGTATAGTAAACACTTTGATATTTTATGCCAACCGAAACTTTTAGTGTCCCTAATAAAATTTGTAGCTATGCAAACGCGAGCATGGAGCACGTAAAAATCTACGACTACACACAAAAAATTTACAAAGTCAGTGCACGCAGCCGAACTAAATTTATATGAAGCAAAATTAGAATACTCTTGACGATAGAATCAAACACACCCACACATATATATATATATGTTCAATATAGTAAATATACAAAAATGAACAACAGCACTTTGGCATGAGAAAAGCTGTAATACAAACATTCTTAACCCTTTAGGGAAAACATTAGTGCCATTCCAAGTGTTTGTGAAATTTCATATGACCCAGCACGTTCTCTCCACTCTGCCACTCACACGCAATGCCCTTTGGTGGTATCTTTGGAGATGTGCCATTATTTTAATTTCAATTTTTGAAATACACATATACATACATACGTGCATAAACAAACATGAGTAATTTGGAGAGCTCCAGAGTGATGTACGGAATAATTTGTGATTCTTTGTTTCTCTTGCTGCTTTTCTAATGCTACAATATTTCCACTTAACGATTTCTCACTTTGATATAACCCACACTCTCTTATCGCATACGCACATAATACATACATATTTCTTACAAATTAAACGTTTGTCATGCATTATTCACAAATTTCGAGCAACGATCCAGAATAATGCCTGTCACTAAAATTCTTAAATACATACAAAAAAAAAACACAAAAAGGGTCACAAAGGCGTCAACAGCAAATTTGTCAAATATTTGACGAATTACTGGAAAGGTATTTTTGCTACAAAAATGTCAACGAATATTATATATCAGTATCAAGGTTTATTTCCTCTTCTCTCTCCATTACAGCGTTGCAAGTCAAGAAAAACTTGTTTCCTTTTTGGATATTTTGGTAGGCGTTAAGGCTTAAGTTTAATATGCTTTACGCTTTTGTGTTTGCCTATTATTTCAGCCTATTTGTTTGTATATTTACATAGAAATAAATTCGTATTCGATGGTTTTGAATATTTTGTTATTAAAGCAGTAATTTGGTATGCAATGTCATTGTGGGACTTTGTATTCATGTCAAGTATTAAATAAGGTTGGTTACAAAGAAAGTGGTCTCCTACATAAAGAATGCAAATCATCCGAAAGAGGATGGAGTCGTATACGATTTGCATACATATATAATAAGCTTATAAGGGTACACTTTGTTACCCAGAAGAACTTGAGTAATGGAAAAGAAAGAAAATTGTACGAAAATATGCTTACTTTGTTTTTAGATATATGTGATTTTGGGGTCCACAATAAGTCTAGTATGACCTAATTAAAGAATTTTATTACATAGGTACTTTTGAATAGTGAAATGCTCTGCGTAAAATTTTAATAGTGATGTAAAATTAACCTTAAGCTTTGGTGTAAAGTTAAATGCATTTTGTCGAAAACATTTTTCAGTTACTGAGCAGACTAAACAATAAATTTTTCGTAAATAAAAAATCTCACTTCAAACAGTCAGCATGGAAGCACTGCAGCGTAAAGCTATTGAGAAATATCTAAAAAAAAAATTGGATTGCCCTCACAGCGAGAGTTCGATTTGCTATTATTTATCAAATTCTAGACTAGCAAATGCATGAATGAAGAACGAGTCTCGCGTAGAACGGTTAAAATCTTTGGCTACTGACAGCTTTAGAGGAATCATTAACTGTTAAAGAGCGGATATTAGTCCGCATAAATTTTAAAATTTTGCTGCGAATAACATTGAGGTTAAAGTATTACTTTTAAATGCAGTCAATGGAGTTCAATATTATGTGGGGTAAATGATCTTTTCAGTTAACAATTTGCAATGTTCGTTGTTCAAGATTTCTTTAAGTTATTTGGTGAGAGCATTTAAACGTTTCTTGTCTTCAGGGTATCTATGTATTTAGTATGTTACCACTTTTTCGTTGGCAGTCACATTTCTCTTAGCTCAGCTTTAACATCTTGGGAGATTGATGTACTTTTTCGATTGCTAATGGTAAGGGTGTTGGAGGCGATTGCTCCGCCGAAAAGAGCTCTAATTTGATTTCCGAGTATATGGACCGCATTGAGATGGTGAGACAATGAGTTTATTATTGAGTGTGACCAAAGTGGACTAGTGGTCACAAGATAACTCGAAGCTAATTATTGTAAGTTATTATATAATGTGTTATACCTTTAGTCACAAGAAAATTAATCAAGTCGGGGATTTTCTTTTGATCTGTTGGTCAGCATGCAAGTGAAAGGGCTATATTGAGGTTCCCAAAATAGTGTAGAGCTGGTGGTCCTTAGGAGTTATAAGACGCGAGAATTAGTCTGCTTATTCTCTTTTTCCAAGTGTTTCGAGAAACTGTTCATATTCTTCTGCGTTGATTGTGTGATTGGGTGGGCTATAGATTGCGCATAGAGCTAAAGAGCCTCTTAAGCCTTCGACAATGATATTTGTCGCTTGTATAGGTTCTGTGTGATAAAAGTTAGACTAATAATGCTTTATGCTGCTTCGAATTAGAAAACCTGAGCGAGTATGAGCTTTATTATCTGAGCGCAATGTGAGGTGAAACTTATGAATTGAAATTTAAAGTGACTTTTTTCTGTAAGATTTATACCCATCTTATATATATAAGAACTATAGGCAGATACCTTTATATTTATGGGGTCGAAGAAACACATTTTTTAGTTGTAAAAGTGACGAGAAGATTCATCGTTGCTGTAATTTGGTGCATTACTTACTTCAGCAGTGATATCATTTATGTCATTTCGTGTGCACTTTGGATATGTGAAGAAGTTTCGTTTCCGTTTGACACGAGAGCGTATGGCCTGCGAACTGCACTGACGGTTTGATCATAAGAAATTGCGATCTTGATGTTATGTTGATGCTACATTAGGACATTAGTACATGGATTTGGAGTTTCTTCTTGTCCATGAGCTGTAGTTATAGGAGAAATTTATATTTTCTTTAGTGATGGGTATTTGAGCTTCTGTAAGTTCTTATATATCAATCAGCCCTTGTAGTTCGGTGGAAGATTACCATTATATAAAGCTAATTTCACGGGGTTTCTTTTGCATACTGCTGGCAGTTTGAACATTGGGGTATTTCGTGCTTCGAGCGTGGGAGTTCGAAAATAATTTTCAAATTCAATACGGGTTTGATTTGGTACATGTATTTATTGTTAGGGTCTGATTTAAGCTAAATAATGAACATTGGCAGTGGATTTTTCATGCTCCAATGTTTGAAATTCAAATGAGTGGCCAAGGCTTCTTAAGCAAACTTTTTCGTCATCTATATCTACATATGGGTGCATATCTTGTTTGGACCTAGAGGTATATAAAGCCTTATTTATTTGTTTTTAATCTAGCACGATTATTGCATAGGCTTCCTGGGACGTTGCCTGGACTTAAACTTAAACGTTGTGTACGAGCACTAAGTGGTAAAAGTTTGGCAATTTCATCAGTTTAACCAGCTTTCTCTAATTGGAACCAGCTTATAACTATAATGGAGATAATCTAGAGCTGCGCATAGACTATATAGTAGTGAACTTAACGGAAGTGATTGATAAACTGAAGGACGTAAAATTGACGAAAGGCAACAAATATCGTTGGTGTCGTTTTAGTTCGTTCATACCTCTACCAGAGACAGTAGCCATGCTGCACAACACGTTACTGGAAAACCCAAATAAAGTAAAGGTTGCAAATATAACAAATATACCTACTAAAAACAACTTTACGCCAAAACTACTTTCAATTTATTTATAATATCTATATACCATGGAGGTATTCATGCAAACCTTAGAGTGAGAATATGCTGAGGAACTAAAAACAAAATTGGGTGTAACATTTTACGTTAATGCAATTTTCTACGTAATAACCAACAACGACGTGGGAGAAATACTAGATTACCTCAACAAACAACTTAACAACATAATATTTACGATGGAGAGAGAAAATGAGCGAAAACTCGATCTGACAATCACGATAGAAAACATTTTAGGAACGGTCAATTAGGAAATTTATAAAAAACCAACGGTCGCAAACTCAATAATACACAACACATCCACAACAACACACAAAAACAGGACTAAGGCAACTTGTAGATGACTAGAACGTACATCTCTAACACAGGAAGAATATAAGCAAGAATTGTACACAATTTATATAAAAATAATTTGAAAACAATGGATACATACAAAAAAGGCTCTGGTGGATAGAATTACAGGAAATAATGGAGTGTTAAAAATAAGCAGCAAAGAGAAACATCGGGAAAAGCGGCAAACAAGTTAGAACAATTTTTCAAAAACTACATTCACGCAGCATTCAAACAGTAAATAGGAGGACAAATCCTACGGACCAGCACGAATACAGAGAACCCACTAAACAGGCAAAGCGTACACAAACTGAATTTCGAATGCCAATACAGCTGAATAGGGCATACGGGACGTACAATAAGAACAAGGTTTCGCGAACACATACGGGACAATAATAAAATGCAATACCTGAGTCAAAGTTTCCAAACCATATGTGCAACAATAAATGTCCAACAGCAAACATTAAGAAAACAGCTTAAACTCTGCATGTGCAACAAAAAGCACGAAGCGTGAACGTGCCTTAGAATATGGCAATATACAAACAGAAAATATTTGACGGACGAATAATAAACGAACAAACAAACACAAACTTAGTCGCCATATAAGAACCCTTAAAACTTGTTTACAAAGAAAAAAAAAAAACAAAATAAGAACTTAGGTAGATCAACGGCCCATTTCATACAGAACCAACACAAAATACTCCACAATTCCAAAATTAGTGATTTCTACTAACCTAAACTGACCACAGACGCGACACGCGAAATATCCCAAAATTTGTATATTACACACGGGCGCATACAGTTGTTTAGGTATCTACATGTAGAGCTTCTAAGTTAACAAAAACCCTAACTACCTGCTAATAACAACATCATGTAAATACAAGACGGTAAACGTTAACTGACAAACTCGACAAAGGACCCAGGCATTCATGAGATTGTTTGGTTGTCGGAACGGGTTCCCATTCATTACCTATATTGAGCGCTGTTTGTGGGATTTTTGGGAAGCCAAATAGCTGTTGTTGGCTGTGAAATTGTTTAAGTTGATTTTTAGACTATTCATTCTGCATTTCTAATGCCTAAGTGCTCGTGGCGCGAAGAGAGAAGTTATTCTCAGGGATCTTAAGCTCCAGATTGTCAGGCTGTTGTTCACTTTGTTTGCTGTTGTTTTGCCTGTTGCATGGGTCTTTAGGCTTACGGTTGTTGTTGGGTTAAATCCTGCAAACCTCCTTTGGGAGTGATACGATTTCAAGCAGGTTGAATATTGTGTGGGGTGTTTTTTATAAATCTTCATTTTAGCGATGTGGTAACTCAAATTTTTACGACAATTAAAAGTAGCGAAAATTTTGCATACTTGTAGGAAGTATCAGCTTGAGAAAATAAAATCCACAATATAAATTGTGCCCTAGACGAATTTATATTAAATGGTGTTACTAGAACACCAAATTTTATTTTTTTTACTTGCCTTACGTCTTCGAATGTCAAATTAATTTTTTTTTACATTCTCATTGGCCAAGCCGCAAAATAAACACAAGAATTGAGGAAATGTTGGTTGTTGTTGTTTTTGTACTGCTGCTAACACCTTACATAAATTCGCTATGATAGTGCCTATTACTTTTTTTATACATTGTAATCTCCGTTGCGGTTCTCAAATGCTGTTATATTTACATTTTTAATTTCTTACTCCATATGCTGATTCAATGGAACATTTCTTTTAAGGTTTATACAGCTTTTTAAATTTTGTATGTAAACATCTTTTATGTTTTAAATCTTTAAAATTTAAATTTCAATTCAAAACGCAAACCAATCAAAAATCGTAGCTAACCAAAAGAAACAATGAGAGGTAACATAATTTCTTCACTTTTGCTTATGCAATGCTCTTGGCTAGATGCAAATACCACAAACCGCACTTTCGGGCACATTTCATTGGAGATTCAAAAATTTCTGTCAATGTCATTTCTATTTCACTCCTCAGCATGAAGAACGTAATAGCAGTACGACGGCTGGTGACTGAAATCGTGTGAATACTGCCTTTAGCAGCGTCTAATTTTTTAAATTTAATTTTCTTGGTTATTAAAACGCTTCCGTCAGCAAGTTCGAAGATGGAAGTATGGAATTAGGGTAGAGCGAATAGGCGATTTTATAAAAACTCATTTACTCGCAGCCAGACGACACAACAGGGCATACTGACATTGACTGAAGTTGGATGGTATGAACTTGGGAAACTAAGTGTGTATGTAGTTAGCATAGCGGCTCTAACACCATCTCTCTTTCAATGGTTCATTTTCATACTTCTTGGTATTTTCAAAATGTGCGGTCGCAGTCGTATTTTGCATAATTAATGCGGGTGGAATTTTCATCATTAGCATTTGGCGCGTCGCTTGGCTGCTCACTGTCAGCGAAATTGCCAAGTCCATTTCTTTACTTCTGCTTTTCCCTTTTTTTTTTTTTGGTACAGTTGTTGCCATTTGCCTCATCTTTATATTGTGCACTTAATATAGACACACTGTTTGTTGGTTGAGTTTATATTGTACATTTCATTTTATAACGAATGCCTTCTACTTTCTTTTTCTTTCGCCATCACGTCACTTTCCCCTGTGACCTTTCAGCTGTCAACTATGCTTCATGTATTTTATTATCTTACCGTTTTTGTTTGTGTTGTTGTTTAGCATAAACTGTTTTTCTGTGCATTGTTCTTATTTCATTTGCGACATTGAAATAGCTTAAAAGAGTTTTTAGCTCATAAAGTAAACGACCCCGTTAAAAATTCGTTTTACTTTCATTTTTGTTACTTATGTTGTGGCATTGTTTTGTGGCTTCATAAAATGTCACTTTATTGTTGTTTTTATTAAATATTACTTAACTTTTTCTATGGCTTTGCTTTGTATATGATAATTAGAATATTTAGTGAGCAGAGGTTTCCGCCCACTAAATTGAATATACATAATTAAATTATCCTAATGCTATTTAATTTTGCAAATGGGCTTATCCTAATCCAACTTCCAGCCTCAAAAACCATTGAAAGTGGACCACATGATATGTGGTTCTATGGACGAAGCAGGAAACCTGCCGTAACGTACCTCGGCATCGAAGTGATGGTTTCTGCTACCTCTAAAAATATCACCAGAGCCTCTAGATAATCAGAATCCTAGTCAAATGGTGGTGCACCCGAACAGGCTTATTGTGGTCAGAATTCGACGATTGGTGTTCTATTAGTGGTGTTGGAGCTCTGGAGTGTTTACCGTTTCTGCGTGACTCTGGTTTTTTATTTACCGTTCGTCATTTGACCACTGGGTACTCTCTCTCATCGTTGTACTGCTTCCCTGTTCGTAGATAGCCTGTCGCAATTATCCCGGGAGTGCTCCACGAAGAGTGCTGCAGCGGATAGGTCTGAGGGTGGATTGCCTCATCCTCTTTGTTTGTTGCCTTCTTTTGTTGTTTTGGTCCTTTTTGTGTTGCATTCACCTTGTTCTTGTGACCACTTTCTCGCTGAGGTAATACTCAAGGTCTATCCCATTGCCGAGGCAATGCCACCGATACTCCTCGATGCGTCCCAGTGTCGGCAAGACGCCGCTCACAATCAACCGGTTGCCCTCCTGGCTGCAAACCATCCAGCCATTCGCCGTTTTGAATATCAGAAAAGTCGCTCAACTGTGCAGCGCATCCTTTTTGTGATCGGATACAATTTGAGATTCGACTAAGCCCATGCACCACATCAAGGTGATGGCCCTAACAGCGGTACATAACCTACGCTAATCAAAATGCGACCAAGTGTTCGCCGCTGTACCTCTGCTAGCAGCCCCTCAGCACCAGCGGCGTTGTTGTTCTTTAGCTGCTCTATTACCATTCGAGTTTCGCCTAAGTCGGGCAAATTCAGCTTCTTTCGGGTTCACCATCTCCGTCATTTTCTGTGTCACTCTTTTTAAGCAGCATAGGGTCCGCATCGATTTGGTTACTTCTTTTTCCAACGAAAGATAACCATGTAGCTTTATTTATATTTTTAAGCTAGAACCTGATACGACAGACTACCATTTATTGAGTTCAGAGGAAGTAGATCGGCCTTAGTCTGATATAGGATATTTCATCGTTGAGTCTGAATTTATCCGCTGTTTGATCTTTGGTGACGTGGTCGTTACAGTTGTACGAAAATGCCGAATTGAAAATAATTTTTGGGAGTGACTTTTTCATGACAGATATACGCTTGGTTCGCCTATACCGGCTGACATTTGAGCCGATGGATGTCTGCGGAATAACAAGTACACAGTTCTGAATGATGACCACCATGCTACAAATATTTGTGGGAAATCCTTTGACTACTCTAACATTATGCCTTTTAAGGTTAAGTTCTGAAGCGCTCATCGATGTTTCGCTTTCAGTCGTTTTCCCGGTATAGAAAAACTTCAAAGAATTTGGCTTCGGTTGAGAGATTGATTTCTGCTGCATTTAATGAGGGTGGCTAGATCAATTTAGCCAGGCAAAAACACTCATAAGGTATACATGACAAATGTATCTTCCGATATCGATTTAGAAATTAATTTGAACTTTAGCGATTAAGGTGCTGAAAGAAATAGCGATTTTATTAAAGCGACAATTGGCTTTAAGCATTTGAGATAAATATATTAATAATGTTTCTTGTGCCAAATATCTTCTATGTCCGAAATTGTAGGCCATGCCACTCCTCTCTCTTCCTTACTTTGCAATTACGAGTATCTACTTTAATTGTAGCAACACTGCTTGTTCATGCAGTTGTTACGTTCAGCAATTTCTGGAATTCGATTTACAGCCATCGCATTACCACCACAGCTCCAGCGTCCAAATTTTGCCACAGCTGTTGCCGCCAGCAACCTTATGGTGGTTGGTTAGTTGGTGTCACTGTCACCAAAAAAGCAAGCGCGCTTGGTCATTTTCGCCTTCACCCACGGCATAGTGGTGAGCAAAACACTGAATTGACACTGGCACACAGATATTGCCGAATCGGCTATCTTGCCGTTATTATGGAAGCTTTTCTACCATGGCAACATACCATTTGTTGCTATCGCTTTACTTTGCATTTGACTCTGGCAAGAATGCTTGGCATCATGGCCGGCAGTAATTGCAATTCCAACGTATTATGTTCAGTTCAGCTTCGTTTTATTTGCCACGGACTTACCATATTGTGTAACTAGCACAATATCGCACCTCCAACAGCAATAATAACATCAGTAGCAACAAAACCAAAAACGTAT
The DNA here is from genome assembly GCA_951828415.1 of Anomoia purmunda. Taxonomy (NCBI): domain Eukaryota; kingdom Metazoa; phylum Arthropoda; class Insecta; order Diptera; family Tephritidae; genus Anomoia; species Anomoia purmunda. The sequence goes on from OX639996.1 coordinate 45,433,449, forward strand.
TATCCCTGCACTACGAGTATTGAAAATGGTGCTCGTACATATATGACGGAAACGGGCGCATTTCAAACTCTCGAGCACTAAAGTTGGTTGAGTGAAAATACTTGATTGGCTGAATGGGATGAATTTTGTGTTTGCGGTGCGGTACGATTGTAAAATTTTTTAAAAGTTAATAAAATGAGAGTAGGTAGTTGAAAGTTGCTTCTTTGTGTACTTGAGTTGCAAAGTGTTTTTTATTATATCTTTAATTTCTTTATGGATATTTTTCGGTATCAAATTATTAATTATTAAATTATTGATGCTATTGAATGCTTTTCATATATTTGCAAAAATTTTATTTTTCATTTCTCATAATTTATACTCGGTTGAGAATTTAGGACCGTATAAAGGGTGACCACAGCAGTGAACGAAATAACTCTCTAAGTACTGCCTCTAAACAAAGCAAACTCCTGTTCAACATAGCTCGATAAAGCAAATTGAAAATTTTAGAATAACGGAATACAAATCTAAAAATCAACAAACATTATTCATGCATATCTTTTTCAAGTAGGGACAGGGGTCTATGTATCTTCTAGATTCAGATGCTTCTTGGGACACTTGTAGTAAGATAAACGTCATCTATTTCGGGGCATCAACTCATTTAAAGACCTTAAGTCACCGGCACCCGATAGGGTCATTTCAGCTGTACAGTTTACGGGTGTTTATTAGCTCCCAGCTTTTCCAGCTGCATACATAGACAGACGCTACGTTGTTAGGCGATGGATCGCATTTGTCCTCTAATGACTACTGGAGAAACTGCGTTCATTCTATTTGAAAGCTCTGATAATACGGATGGAACTGCACATCGGAAATGGTATTAGTGGAGAGGCGGTTCTATGAAATTTGGTTATCGTATCATTGCTTGTGCTACGGATATCACAGTCGGTGGGTTTTATTAATATTGGTGTAAACTTGCGGCCGCATCTCATCTTACAACAACAAGTCACAAAAGCTCTGCATTTCAGCAACTATTGTTATTGTATGCTGCTGTTGTTCAGATGGATTGAAAAAAGTGAAATATAAACAAGTAAAAATATGTTGCCTTCGGCCCTCATAAATAAAAAAAAAAAATTAATTCAAATTGTTGGCGCAAAAGTATTCAACGTTAAAATACAATTTATTTGAAATATTATAAATATGAAAGTTTGTGTTTGAGGAGTGTTTGAGTATGTTATTACCTTTTCAGGCTCAAACAGTTAGACGGAATTGTACAAAATTTCGCACGCATATAGCCTCTACTCTACGTTAACAAATATACTATATTTTATGGAGAGTACCTACCCACCTGTTAAAAAAGTTTGGTTTTAAATAAGTTAAACTCGCAAAAACTTTGAGATAAGTCGCTTGGTAAGATGTTAAAAAACCGTTAACAATGACTTATTGTTGTTTTTAATTTAATTTTTTAATTTCTATCGAATAATTAAGAAAATAGTGGTGTAATAAAATGTAAATTAATTTTTTTTTTGGCGGTAGCGCCATATTAATGCTTCATTTTCATTTATATAATACATACTAATTCCAGTCTTCTTCTTTATTTTGCTTGTTGTCAAAAATATCCAACTGCCTGTCAAAGTTTTCACTAGCCCAATGAGGCAAATTATATTTACCCCATAACTGTTAAAAACTTTCACTCCATTATGCTATGCTACCGTTCGGCACAGGCTCATAATGTGAAACAAATAAAGCGTAAATAAGTTCCTGTCATATAATTATGATATGCACTATAGCTATGTATTTCCTACTTATAAATTTTACAAATAAGAGTACATGTAATATTTAATTTAATAACTAAAATACTTACATATTTTCATACTCATTATTTCCATAGTTTTTATAAGCACTCACACCTATACATACATGCTCATCTGCACTTATATGCCACATTGTAATTGCATAATTTTTTTTGTTTTGCCAGCAAACCAAAAACCGGAAATTCCAATTAAACAAACTCAGCATGTGTAACATAAAAATTGTTACAATACATACTATGAATATTTGTTTTGCATCGCTTGAAAACACGCGCAAATATGCAAACTTACATAACTGTTTACAATATATGTAGTTTTAATATTGTTTCTCTTTTGCACACGCTGTGTAGCCCCCACATGTGGTGTATGTAACTATGCAAGCTTGTGCAGAGCAGTAAGTTTAAAAAGTAATGGTATAAAAAAGTTGTGGCAATTTGTTGGCAACTTAATATGTATGTGTTTTTTTTTTGTGTGTGTTTATAATACGCTGCGAAAAACTCGTAACACTGGTCTGCCATTTCACAAACGGAAGGACAATAACAGGATATACACTTAATTGGACAATACGCATGAAATGTTGATATCAATGTGAGTTGTGATTCCAGGAAATCGGCATTGCGCAAATGGTCCGCTAGACAAAATGGATGTCAGACGGCGGAAAGACCGTTGAACGTGACTGAAGTACTGAAGGTGGATTGGATTGGATAACTCGTGGCGCCGTATGATGTTGTGTAGGTAACGGTGTATATGTATGTGTATGTATGTGTGAAGCTCTGTATAATTTGCCATGTAGTCGAACAGTAGTTTTTGAAGTAAACAAATTTGTATGTACATATGTGTGTGCTATGTATGTCCATCAGTGCAAACAAACATACATATGTAGCTTGGAACCATTTGGGAACAAGTCCTGGACCGGTTCGGCACTGGTTTGGGACTAGATATTTCGTCATCATTTCTAGGACCATTCAAAAGATCGTGACTGTTTCATCACCACAACTACTACTCCTCCATTTTCTACTACTAATACTAACTACTACTACTTTAACCGCTAAATATTAAAGCTACTACTGCAACTGCAACTTTACTACTACTAGTACTACTACTACTAATAACTACTACTATGCAATACTATCAACTAGTGCTGCTGATTACTACTACTATCACTACGCTAATACAGCTACTACTTTACTACTACTGTTGTTACTAATTTCTACTACCAAATGTACTAATGCTACTATTAATTTTTACTACTATTTTCACTAATGCTACTACTAATTACTACTACTTTTTTACACTACTAATTACTACTACTATATTTACTTATTTCTAGTACTACCTTTACAGATTTCTATTCAGATTTTTCCATTTCTACTACTTTTACTAATTTATACTATTATCTTTACTACTTTCTACTACTTTTTTACCAAAGCTACCACTAATTACTGCTGCTATTTTTACTAATTGCTAATATTAATTTTACTAGTGCTACTTTTAGTTACTACTTGTAGTTTGACTAATGCATTACTAAGTACTACTAACTGCTATTACAACTAAGTACTACTTACCACTATTAAGTACTGCTACTACTTACTACCAACAACTACTCCCGCTGCTACTCTCTATCTCTGTATGAAGTGGGCAAAAAAGTTTTATTTCTGGATCGCGCTTTTAGGTGTACGAGTGGTTTTTCGAATGAATTTTTAAAGTGTATTATATTTTAAGACACTACACAAAGTGTTCTCAGAAAAGTATTAAAATTTAAGTGAAATGGTCGATTTGAGACTACGCCCACAAATGACGATTTTTATTATAATGAGATATTTTAAGCGGTTTTTGACATATTTTGGAAGCTAGGTTTAAGAAACCCTTGAATAAATCAGCCAAACTTGAGCGATTTCGATTTAGAGAGTATCATTGGAAAGCTTGGTGTTTTCTCACTATTTGAATTCATATAAAAACTCCGTTTTTAAAAGATTTTTCAAATTCGTCCAGCTGACGAGAATCTTAATAATATTTCGAAATATTTTGGCGGTTTTCTTAAGCCATAAC